>OX422216.1:394861824-396061824 GCA_949130495.1 Sambucus nigra
CTTTAAGATCCGAGACATATGCAATTGGGGCATAAGGTAAAAGTTCAGGCATAATGAAGGATTCAATGGAAGGGGAAAGGCGAACCTCTATGGTGGGTTCTAAAGGATAAGGCGGTGTGGGATCAATCTCATAAATAGTGGATACGTTAACACAACTGCCAACTTGGGTTCTGGACCACGGATTGGTCTCGATGTCGAGATTCTCAGGAAGATAGGGTTGGTCACACGTAAAATCCATTACACAAGACGACGCATCCTCATCCCACGTAGGTGTAATAAAGGGTCGACTTGGGGTGGAATCCGTCTCGTTCGCACACTTAAAATCATATAATCGTTGTTCAAGCCTTTGAAGTGATTCGGTTTGAGATTGAAGAGTGTACGTGAACTTGTGCAAAAGACTTTAGAGAGCGGATGTGCAAGGTGGTGGGGAAGTGGTGGCGGGTGGCGGCGGTGGGTGAGGTGGACACAACTCGCTAAAAACACTAGGATGTGGAGAATACTCATATGAAGTGTGTGGAGAAGGGTCAAGTGTAGTATGCACGGGAGAAGCATCTTCGTGAGGGACAAAAGTGTGATCAACATGAGGAGCACATGAAGGGGACTGATAGGTATGAGGTGCACGAGGTGGCGATGACAACTGTTGGAAATCGTAAGGATCCACAACATGGCGCTGGGATTCATATTGCATGGAAGGATGATCAGGCCTCCATGAATAGCTCGGGTACTCATACCCCTCGACATTAGATATGTCGTGACAATACGTCAAGGGTGGGTCCAAAACAGTGTCATAGGGATACACATGTTCCAAGGTCGATTCAGATGGAGAGAATATAAATGGGCGCTCATGGGACAAGTGATCGCTAAGAAAGCAATGTGTGCACGGCGAAGCATGTGATGGGTTGACACTCGTCACCGGAGGCGGTGGAAGATGAGATCTATGCATGGACGACACATGAGTATCAACGGTGTGCGTTTGAGAGTTAAAGCCCTGAATTAATGAATCAAGGGTCGATTCAGGCTTATCATCAAACAAACTTTGAGAGAATGTGAAATGGCCAAAGTATTCCCGTAAAGGACGTTCTTCGGCCATGATAAGAGGAATATTTTTCGGTTTTTAAATATTTTTCAAAAGAAAATAAAATCTTTTTGTGATTTTTGAAAATAAGAAATGGAAAATATTTTTGGTATTTTAAATATGGAAAAAAAAGAGAAAAACTTTTTGGGAGTTTTGTAAATATTTTTTTTTAAAAAGGAAAATATTTTTGGGATTTTTCAAAAAAAAAAAGGGAGAAAATGGACTCGTTATTTGGACGAACTAACTAAAATCGACTACATAAAGAATGGAATTGGACACACACGAGTCAAGAAAAAATCCTAACGAGCACGTAGCCAATTATTATCTTCAAAATTAGTAAGAGGGGTAGTCAAATTTTAATTAAGTCCGCGGGCGACGAAAATCACGGAATTTATCTTTATGATCGCCGCGTGCAAAAATGTGTTCCTACGGGGCTAGCTAGTTGATTGATTTTAAATTTAATGACAGCTAGGGTAGCACACAAAGGATACACGAGTGAGTTGGGTGATGAAATCCCTTCTCGTTTCAATGACCGGGTCCAGGTCTTAGGTAAATTAATTCATCAAACCATTCAATTTAAGTGCGATGCAAAAATTAAAGGAACATAGGAGCAATTAATCACTCAAAAATGAACTCGCGTGCAGGAGAGTCGCGAGGGATAAAAAATTATACCTCCCATGGCTTTTACACAGGTGGGGTGAAGACCGAGTTGAGTCGACCGGGGGGAAGTGCTCCTACTTCAGTCGTCCCCGGGAGTCCTACCGACCTAAAGTAGAGAGGCTTTCAAAAATCCTCACCTTGGATGCCCTCTCTCTACCTTGTCCGGTTTCCCTTTTCGCTTTTTCTTATGGAATAATTATTACAAAATAATACGGTGTAAAAATGCACCAAAATAAATACCAAGATTTAAAAATCATATACAGCTAGTATAATGAGGAGGGAGGAGGAAGAACTACACTAAAAAAAAAGATAAATAAAATTACAAGTCTTCAATCATGTCTCCACGTCAAGAAAGCAGCAACGACGCCATTTGATAAGAAGGTTTTTGCGTATGTATCATTGTAATTCAAAAGCCACTCTCAAAATTCTCTTGAGTACCTACAAAACTTGTCTAAAAATAACTCGTATTGCGGTAAGTACGGGTATCAATCCAACTTTCAAGGTGAAACAATAAATGTGAAAACATGCAATTCCAATTTTTTATTAAAATATTTTTTTATTTTTATTTTTTAAAAAAATTCAAGGGAAATATTAACTAACAAATGCTAAAAATTATAAAATGACTAAATAATGAAAACGAATGTGCAACCGAGTGTGAAATATGTGAGAAGGTCAAGAGATGGGATTACACTGCATTTTCAATTATTTTAATTTCATAATTTATTAATTTGAAATATTTCGAGATAATATTAAATCGATAATCTAACTCTCGTTAAAATTATATATTTAATAAAAATCTTTTTCAGAAAATTAATTTAAAAATGTCACAGAATGAAAAATTAGGACTTATACTATTTTCAAAAAATTACCCGCTAGGATCAATTTAACGAAAACAATAGCAATCTTTAAATTTCAACACCAAATTATTGTTCAAATTTAGAAAAAAACTATCTCTACTTCGATTCCTAAATTCAACATTAATTCGTTCAATTAATTTACTAACTCTCATTATATAAATTAATTGGTGACACTTAAAATTAATTTACCTAGAAATGTAAAATTAATGAAACTAATTAATTAAAGTAACATCATACGCAGTGCATCCCACCCCTTGAACGGGGTGTTTAGCCAAACATTCTCATGTTAGAATAAACAACAATAGATAATATGTCAAGAAGGAAATAAATTGAAAAGAGAATGTAGATACAATACGCAATTTTCCCCCCAAATATGTCTTGAAATGCGCCTTGATATGGATCCAACTTCTTCACAATTTTCAGCACTTGATTACAAAAGGAAGACTAAAAACTAAACCTAAAAAATTATTCTAAAGCTAAACTAATTTTTTTGTATTTTTCTGGACTTTTTTATGACCCTAAACTGTACATATTATACACTGTCTCTCACTCTCTCTCTGCGTCTCTCTGTTTTTGTATCTGAGAGTCCCCTTTGTTTTATAACCCACGTTGATGCTTTGTTGAGAAGAGATTTTGTGGGATTTCTTTTGGAGATAATTGTTGGTCCCGATTTTTATGGGATTTGGGTTTCACTGTGGAAGGGTTGGATCGAGATGGGTTTTCGGATTTGGATGTAGCAGGGAAGACCCAGAGATGGGTGCGATTCCGGTAACTGGTATGGGTCGCGGGTCGCGATCGGGTTGAACCCGATTTTAGCATGGAGGTAAAATGGTGCTGGGGCTATTTAATGGAGGTGAGAGGGTCACCGACAGGTGGGTTAAGGAACGTCGGGTGTAGGGACGGCGGAGGTGGCTGGGTTATGGAGGTCGAAGTTAGGTCACCGGGTTTCGAACAGGTGGCAGGTTAAGGGTTTCAGCGCAAGTGGGTCCGGGTCCGGCGAGAGGCAGGAGCTGATCTCCGGTGGGTTTCAGGTTACAATGCTGGCACATGAAATGGGTTGAGTTCCGGATTTGGTTGTGGGTTTGGTTGGGAAGCAGGTGGGTGGCTGGTAATCGGGTATGGTGAGAGAGAGAGTGAAGGTTTGGTGTTGTTGTTGTTTGGTAATGGAGGGTTGATGAGAGAGAGAGAGAAAGGGATGGTGTAGTTTGGAGAAGATGATGTTGGGGGGTAATTGTGTGGGTGATGGTATAGGATAATGGGGTGTGGGTGAGGATGAGGATAGGTAGTGTTAGGGTGTGTGTGTGTCCGTTAGTGTGTTTAATTTGTGACCCCTAAAAAAAATAACACTACTAAAAAATTAAAACTAGACTAAAAATAAAATAATATCTAAAAAGACTAAAAAAAAAGTAACATCTCAAGCTAAATAACAATTGAAAATAAAAAGAAATAAAATAAAACTTTAATAAAACCAAAAAAAATTATAATCCTAATAAAATAAAACTAAAATAAATAAATAAATTAAAATCTAAAAAATAAAATCTAATAAAACTAAAAAATAAATTCCTAAAAAAATCCTAATAAAATAAAGATTAAAAATTAAAAACTAATAAAAATCAAAATCAAAATAAAGAAATAGAAATAGAAAAATAGAAAATAAATCCTAGAAATTTCTAAATAAATCTAAATAAATCCTAAAAATAAAATGACTAAAAATTAAAATCTAGAAAAATAATAAAGGTACAAACTCATCACACACGGGGCTCAGGGAATAGTCTGGGCTCGGTATAGGCTTAGGTTTGTGTTACCGGACTATTTCGGTGCATCGGATCACATCGGGGCAAGCTCAGAATAGACTTCTCACTTCATGGTCTCTTTGGATTTCTTCGATGCATGCTTTTGACCACTTCTGCATCGAAATTGTACTTATTTAGCATTATTTGTATCGCAACTACGTATTGACCTGAAAAATAAATAAATACGAACATAAGGTCATTTTTAATTAAAACGAGTGACTAAAATGCATCTATTCGGGGTATAAAATAGACACTTTTGGATTCTTATCACACCACCCCCCAAACAGAACATTTCTAGTCCTCGAGCAAAAATTAGAGAGAAAATAGAGATAAGTAACCAAAAGTATGCCACTTTCTCAGGCACTGGCGATTGCACTTAGCATGTGCAATAAGCTATTAAACCTATAGGTTGCCCTACAGGACGAGTGGTGTCTCGTGAGGGTTTGCAGTGAATGTAACCACAAAATTAAGAAATTTATTTGAATGCAGTTTTTGATTTGATGATGAAATGCTATACAACCGAACTTTAAAAGGACATTAAGGAACATCGTATTCAACTATCAAAATAAGATATGAAATTACTTAATACCAAAAGCGTAATCCTTCCTTAAACTCAGCGTGTGTAGTGTGAAACAATCACTAAACCAAAAACAGCAATTTGGCACACCCTGTTGTTAAAAATCTGGCATAGTTTTAAACCGTGCCAGATTCTGGCACGGTTTAATGACAATCTGGCACACTTTAAAACAGTGCCAAAATTTGGCACTGTTTTAAAATGTGCCAAAATTGAGTACCCTTAATTAAAATATAAAAGCCCCTAAAAAAACTATTATGTTTACTTTCCCTCCTCTTTCCTCTCTCATCTTTCAATCTCCCGCTCCCCCCGACTCTCTCCCTCCCCTCACCCGCTTACCGTCTCCAGCCCCTCCGTCCAACAAGGCTAAGGCTACACACTCTCTCCCCTCTACTGCGACGAGTCTACACCTCCATACGCTCTGTCTACTGCGGCATCTAGCCGCTCCGTCTACTGTGACATCTAGCCGCTCCGTCCGGCTATGGTAAGTCGCTCCAGTGAAGAAAGCTGAGTGGGCCTCCCAGCTCATCATCCACACGTCACAAACGAATTAGGTTTTTCCAAAACCGTAGCCATGTAAATACCAAGCGAGGGACTCTCAATCGCAACATCTGATTTTCTTCTTTGGGGAGAGAATTCGGCAACCAGACCTACTGAGAGAGAAGGAAACCAAGAGTTTGGTCCAAGATGAGGGCTAAGGTAAGTCATAGTAATCTTGATTTCGATTGAGGAAATAGACATGCATATGCTGTGTTAGCAATTTTGAAATTGTTTAGTTATTTTGCTTTATGATTTTATAGTGATACAGACATAGTGCCCCAATTCACTGGGTAAGGTCTTCGCCCCCGCCCTCAATTCGAGAATTAGAGAGTTCGTTGCTAATTCGGGCGTAAGTCTCGCACTGTGTTTTTTCCATGTGGGTAGTTTTGTTGTTTGGTGGGGATGGTTTTTGTTTCACTATTATGGTAGGCTACGTGTAGGTTGATGATGTATTGGCTATACACGTAGCCTTTGGTAGTGTCTCTGTTGAACATACGTAAATGTTTTTTCACTCCAATAGTCTAGTGTTCTGCACCAGCTATAATTATATATTAAAAATACATAATTATATGTATTTTATATAAACGCACTGGTGCCGCTCTCAAATCTTAGTAATTTAGAAATTGACGCATTGGCACACTCGCATCCGCTCCCGCACCCGCATTAGGGCACTAAGGATACATAGCAGCTTTAGGGTTAAATGTTTTGAGTGAAGTTGTTTTAGTTTTGTTATCTTTATGGCTCTTGAAACTTTTAAGTTGCAAGACATATTTCTAAATTTGAACGCCTTATTGCATTTAAGTTGTGGGATTTCTTTTGGAGATAATTGTTGGTCCCGATTTTTATGGGATTTGGGTTTCACTTTGGAAGGGTTGGATCGAGATGGGTTTTCGGATTTGGATGTAGCAGGGCAGACCCGGAGATGGGTGCGATTCCGGTAACTGGTATGGGTCGTGGGTCGCGATCGGGTTGAACCCGATTTTGGCATGGAGGTAAAACGGTGCTGGGGCTATTTAATGGAGGTGAGAGGGTCGCCAACAGGTGGGTTGAGGAACGTCGGGTGTAGGGACGGCGGAGGTGGCTGGGTTATGGAGGTTGAAGTTGGGTCACCGGGTTTTGAACAGGTGGCAGGTTACGAGTTTCAGCGCAAGTGGGTCCGGGTTCGGCGGCAGGCATGAGCTGGTTTCCGGTGGGTTTCGGGTTACAATGCTGGCACATGAAATGGGTTGAGTTCCGGATTTGGTTGTGGGTTTGGTTGGGAATCAGGTGGGTGGCTGGGAATCGGGTATGGTGAGAGAGAGAGTGAAGGTTTGGTGTTGTTGTTGTTTGGTAATGGAGGGTTGATGAGAGAGAGAGAGAAAGGGATGGTGTAGTTTGGAGAAGATGATGTTGGGGGGTAATTGTGTGGGTGATGGTATAGGATAATGGGGTGTGGGTGAGGATGAGGATAGGTAGTGTTAGGGTGTGTGTGTGTGTGTTAGTGTGTTTAATTTGTGACCCCTAAAAAAAATAACACTACTAAAAAATTAAAACTAGACTAAAAATAAAATAATATCTAAAAAGACTAAAAAAAGTAACATCTCAAACTAAATAACAATTGAAAATAAAAAGAAATAAAATAAAACTCTAATAAAACCAAAAAAAATTATAATCCTAATAAAATAAAACTAAAATAAATAAATATATAAAAATATATAAAATAAAATCTAACAAAACTAAAAAATAAATTCCTAAAAAAATCCTAATAAAAAAAAGATTAAAAATTAAAAACTAATAAAAATCAAAATAAAAAAAAAAGGAATAGAAATAGAAAAATAGAAAATAAATCCTAGAAATTTCTAAATAAATCCTAAAAATAAAATGACTAAAAATAAAAATCTAGAAAAATAATAAAGGTATAAACTCAACACACACGGGGCTCGTGGAATAGTCTGTGCTCGGTGTAGGTTTAAGTTTGGGTTATGGGACTGTTTCGGTGGATCGGATCACATCGGGGCAAGCTCAGAATAGACTTCTCACTTCACGGTCTCTTTGGATTTCTTCGATGCATGCTTTTGACCGCTTCTGCATCGCAATTGTACTGATTTAGCTTTATTTGTACCGTAACTGCGTATTGACCTGAGAAATAAATAAATATGAACATAAGGTAATTTCTAATTAAAACGAGTGACTAAAATGCATATATTTGGGGTATAAAATAGATTCTTTTGGGCGCTTATCAGTGTGCAAAATAAAGAAAAATCTTTTTGTGAGTAAACTCATTTTTGAGTTATTATTACAATCGCATGTCTGGGACGCACAATCTCCGCAAATTCAAGTTCATTGAACCTACAAAAAATGTTAGAGCCAGGCATACCAAAAATAAATAATAACAACTTAACTATTAACACTAGACAAAACTAAAAAGAAATAAAAACTAAAGAAAGGAAAAAGCTAATTATGTACAACCTACATTTTGGACTTCTAATTAACTATATACTAAAAGTCTAAACATTTGAGGGTCCATACAAAGCATAATTTGAATTTGAAGGATCAACAATGGACCCTCCCAAACATGCATGCCTCCCAAAAAATGAGAATTCCGTTTGAACAACGAAAGACATGTGCAGGGCGTAAAAATTGAACCATCACCAATTTGAAATTTAGGAAGGACGATGGGGGATTTGGATAACAAGGGGGATGGTACACTTGGGATCCAAGAAAAATGAATTCATCTCCCCAAGAGTTTTCAATTACAAGGGAAGATGGTGCACATAAGGGGGAAAATTCAATCGAAAACAAGTCCGGTAAAGAGCCCACATCGTCAAAAGGTTTACAAGTTTCAATAATTTCTACTGACTCATAGGAATCCTACGGAAATTCTAATTGTTCGATCATGGTGAATGAATATGGTGATGAAATAAATCCAATCTCAATCAACTCATCGTCGGAAGGATATTAAATTTTGGGGGAAAGATAAGGTGAAACACTAGTTTCCACCTCCTCATTCATATGCAAATAATAATCAAGCTCATTGCAAAATGCTTCAACTCTCAATTCATCATCGCTATCGTCAACCGCGCTTTGGAGGAAAAGAAGGAGGGTTTCTTCCAAAGTGGCCTTACTCGGCTCAAGAGTCTCGGACTCCTCATTTGGTTGTGAGCCTCGGACTCCTCATTTGGTTGAAACGCGTCTTCAAAATCATCCAAATAAAAGTCACCATTGGATTCGAATAGTGAATCCAACTCAAGCTACCATTAACAATTTTCATTGTGATAATTATTTTTGAGTTTTTCAATTTAAAGAAAAATCTTCAAAATGGAAAACGTGAAAACTATCCCCAAATTAGGAATCATTAGAATGACCGTAATAACTATAAAACAAAGAAATGATTAGCAACTTGTTCGTAGATGGAGAATCCGAGCAAAAAAGTGAGCAACCACGAATCAAAGTTTCTTAGCACTCAAGTATGTTATCCTATAAAAAAGGTTAAAATAAAGAATACAAATAGGAAAGGAAAAATACTACGAAATAATAAACAATCACTATATAAAATACACTCCCCGACAACGGCGCCATTTTTGACCGGGCGCGAATCGTGCATCGTGTCATACGTAGATCATTGTTATCAGTTCGGCCACTCAATGCAAAAAACCTAAACTACAACTACACTTGACAAGCAAGCACAACGGTAAGTCGGTATCAAGAATCCACAGGGAGTGATTGAATTTTAGATTTTAACTATTTTGCTACTCCAAAAATGAAAGTGTAAAAGGTGATATGGAGGTTATGGTGACAAAAGAAAAGAAAAGTTAAGTCTACACAAAAGTAAAGCGAGAGTCGGGATCGCATACACACGTGCGCGGGCTAAACAACTACTAATTAGAATTTCGGCTCGAAAGCATTTAACCAAGCATTCTAATTACGCATAAACTTCAAGCAAGAAGGAATTTAACCCAAAGTTGCTTGAATAAACATTTAATCAAAAATTATCACACGCGGATTAAATTAGATTTTAATACACGCGGAATATACACTAAAGTTGTGTGATAAATAAAGTTAAACGCATAACAATCCAACTTTAATACACGGAGTTTCAATTAAATGCGATTTTACACGAAACCTAGTTTTTGAAGCTCGACGCCCGTTAATAGCGGAACACAAACCCGAACCTATTTATCTAGGCACAAGACATAATTAAAAATACATTACAAATAATTAAACCAATTAAAACAATAAATAACTAAATTAAACTAAATAGAAAGAATGGAAATAAAGGAAAGACGACTATATATATGGTAGGGATGATGAATAGTCAACTTACAAAACCCAAATGTGCCACACCAAAGGAGAAATGAATAAAATCTCCCCAAACACCCCAAACCCTAAGCTGCTATTCTTACCTAAAATGAATTATATCTAGATATTACAACAAAAATTTCTTAAATAGTAAGTTGGAAAAAGAATTGAAAAAAAAGGAAAAAGAAAATTTAAAGAAAAATATCTGCGAAAAACAGGGGATCGATCGATCGAACCCAAGGTTCGATCAATCGATGGTTCAAAAACTTGCACACTGTCTTCGAAGTAAGGCAAAATTTGAGGAGTCGATCGATCGAAATAACAGGTCACAACCAAGTTCCCATATTTGGATTTCATTATAATTTCCTTTTGTGAAAAACCTCGTAAATTCATCGTTAGGGATCGGATTCGTGCACCATTCATGGACATGCAAAGCTCGCACAGAGGGATACAACTTCCGTGAAGATTTCGGGCCAGATGACCAAACTGTAAAATGGCTAAATTTCCCTCTCGCGGGCAAAATTGTACGAAACATCATCGGAATGCATCCGAACTTCATACTTAGTATCCAAATACCTATAAAATCTTAATTAACCCCTTTAAACATATATCTATACAAATCTGAGATTTTATGGTTAACAAGCATAAATATAGGGATTAAGATACTCGAGGGGGAAAATAATGAGTAGGTTAACGGGTGAAATACACAATATTTATGGCGTATCACTAACCCTTGTCCTTTGCAGACGCGATTTTGTGAGGTGATTGGGCTTATCACCCAATTGATATATTTTAAGGATGAGTCTATTGGGGACTATTGTCAGATGTAGCGGTAGCGAAAGCCAACCGAAAATTGAGGAAGTCCCTCTCTTTGGAGGTGGTGCGTCAGGTCTTAAACATCATGACGAGAAATTGGGTAAATCTCCTTGCTTTTCTTGAGATTATGTTTCCTTTAGGATCTTTTCAGATACTACTTTTTTACTGACCATTTTGCAGGTGACCTTCTATCCCCGGGGGATGGCCATCCAGCACATGGGGGTGACCTCGCACAGCTACGACGTCTGCTGGTACATGAGTTCAGCTACTCCTGGTATCATGGGGAGAGATTAGTTTAGAAGGTTGTGGAGTATGAGGTGATGGTGACACCTGCGAGGCCCCCGATGTACATGAGGCGAGAGAGAGAGATGTCAGATGATGCGTGGGTGGCGGAAATGATGGGCAAGTCTTACTCATCATATACCGACATGGTGGCAACATATGATTATTTAAACTTTGTGTCAAGATGGTTGATGCCAAACATCATATATAATGTGATGCCTCTCCCCTAGGAAGGTTCGAGTCGGCTAGTGGGGTCTTCCCATAGGGCATGTGGTGTGGCGACATCGAGAGTGGTGATGACCTCGGAGGTTCCCTTTTTACGATTGGCTCCTCCTTATTATAATATCTGACGAGATGCTGGGGGGTTGTACGTATACTGTACTGTACCAATGCGATGGATCCAGAGGAGCTGGGGATGATAGAGGAGGTCCTTCAGCCAGCGATATACTATTCATCTCTTTGTCTTTTGATTTTTTGATTTCTTCCTTTGCCTTAGACTGACTGATTTGATCTTTTTTGTTTTTTATTTAACATATTCGGGTATCAACCAACTGGCTGAGGGTAATTCGAGATTGGGTAGCTTCTGCAACTTCTCACATTCAGAATTCAATCTCGATTCCTTATTGTTTGGTGTCATTTTCCTTATCTGAGGAAGGGTTTGGTTTGGGGAGTGAAGGTACACCATCTCATCGCCGAGGAAAACGAGTGGGCCACATGGATGGATATACTTAGAGAGAGAGAGAGAGAGAGAAAGAGAAAAGAGAAAAAGGGAAAGGTGAGAGAGAGAGAGTGTAGGTGTAAGAGGGGGAGAGAGAGAGAGAAAATATAGGTGGTTTCGGACTAAGTCCTGTTGTATTTTTCTTTCCAACAAGAAATATGTGACAAAACAATATCTATGCAATAAAACAAAGTTTTTGTTAATTTTTTTTACTTAATCCATAAGCTCTTTTTACTTTGCTGCTGAGACCGTAATTTTTTTTAATGATTTGAGAGAGAATTTATAAGTAAAAACATAAGAAAATTCAGAATTTCTTAGAATAAAAACTATTTTATTGAGTTTTTTTTTTATTTTGACAAAAAAAAGGAAAAAGGGAATTTTCCAAAAATAGGTGGTTGCCGATCGACATGCCACTTGTCCTGCCTATCGGCATGTCGATTGAGTCCAATCAACCCAAGGCTTTGATTGTACTTTCTTCAATTGCTTGGTACTTGGTGGAATAAGTTTTTCTTCGATTTATGCAGGGTTTTGTCTTTGGTTGATGTTTTCCAAGTATAAATAGGGGGTAGGAGTGGAGAATTTTCTTCACACCTCCACATTCCTTCTCTTTCGCATTCTTCTTACTTATTATCTCCTCTTTTTACTATATGTCTCTCCTCGAAAGTGTGGAATTCACTACTTACCTTGAAAACTTGGGGACAACGTGCTCATACAATGTTGATTATGATTCTTTCAACATGCGTCGAGTTTCTTCAAGGCGCAACTGGACTATAGAGTGGAACATGTTGATGGTAGTAGTAAAGTTCTGGTACCCTGAAGACCTTGTCTTTCACTTTGGATTGGATGAAGTATGTCCGACTTATGAAGAGTTCTTTGCCTTGTTGGGGATAAATCCTAGTGTTATGGAAGTTATGCCAGAATTTTCTTGGAGTCCTTGGGAGCTATTAGTGGGACTTCATTATATCTCTCCCTCGGCAGCTAGGTCACTGGTTACGGGAGGAATGGTCTATCTCCCGGTTGTGCTTCATTCTGTGCATCTGCATGATGTTGGTTATACTGGTGCCTTCATTCTGGGCTTGATAAAAAATTATTGTTGGTGACTGGGAACTATTTATGGATCCCTAACTCACAGCCATTTCTTTATGGATGTCGTATCATCGTAATATTTTGAGGGTGATACTAGCAGAGACTCTGAACAGTCTAGATGCCTAACTGGAAGGTTTTTCTGACTTCCTAAGAGGTAGCCTTATAATGCTGATCATGTGACTATTGGAGAGATTTCGTATGGAGATCCCTCCAGAATATCCCTAGGCGGATGTGCCAAACTTTTTTCTTGATACTTTATCAGTGTAGGCTTTGACATTAAGTGCTGGGAGAATTGGTTTGTGGAGCACGGGGCTCGAGGCTTGTGTTGGTCAGTGCCTTGGTGGGGAAAATTTCTTCCTATTCTGGAACTTGGAGAATACCAGTATGTTAGGTTGGTTGACCACATACATACCTCTTTCTACTTTCCCTGGCGGCTCCTGCGCCAATTTGGCTGGGAACATATTGTGCCACCTCAGACACTAGACTTTTTTCAATGGAGGACTTAACAGAGAACATGTGCATGCAGCTGGACTCTTTGTGGGAGAATTGTCGACCATCGACCCGTCCTTCCCAGTCTATTGGTAGAGTCTGGCATGTTTTTGGATATTACATGAAATGGATGTAGAGGAGGGTAATGGCTAAGATGTTGGTTGTGGAGACCGAGCAAAGGTGATTTTCCATATCTGGCACCCTAGAGGAAGGTGTTATTGTTTTCTCTAAGATGGTCTGGTCTTACCCTTCCATAGAGCATCTTCTACACTCTATTCACGCAGGGGGAGTTTGGGGACCCCAAGATATGGATGGTGATGGGGTTGGTTCCTCTAGAAGACGCAAGTAGAATTTATTTGTGAAGTTTTTGTGATGGTGTTTCTAGTTATAACTCTGGCTATTTTGTGGGGGAATAAATTTGGAAGGGTTGTTTTAGGAGTAGTTGGTCTGTGTCAATTTGGTTTTAGGAAAGTAGGGGCAGGTTGGTAAGGGAAATCGTTTGACTCCCTATGCTGATGTATTTATAATATAATTTTTATTAATGAAATAAAGAAAATTTTAATTATATTGTTCTGCCTCTTAATGAGTTTTGCATATGAATTATCTATCCCAATCGCTATGGCATACGTAATCATCTTGTTCATGTATATAATAAAATGAATTGCCATTCTCAGGGATAAGAAAAGAATAGCATTTTATGAAAAAGAAGGGGGTTGTGCTCATGTAAAGCGTATGAGTTGCCTACGTACCTCTGGGAGTTTTGAAATTTTATGAGTTTTAAATTTGAAAGAAAAAATATTTATAGAGCATCAAGCCCTGCGTAGTTCTAAGTAGAGGGAAATAAAGATTTTTTTTAGAATAAAAGGGAGATGAGAAGAGTCGTTGCACGCTGAGATTTCGGACTAGGGGTAGAATTTCTTGAAATGGTCCAGGTTGACTGGATGGGACATCTCTTCCCCATCATGGTCGGTGAGCATAGTGGCACCACTAGACATGATGTTCTTTAAAATATAGGGGTCACTCCAGTTGGGCTTGAATTTCCCTCTAGGGTCCCAGATGGGCTATACTATTTCTTTAAGGGCTAAGTCACCTTCTCGGACACCACGATCCTTGACTCCCTTCTTAAATTATTGATCTATTTGGCGATGGTACCCTTATATATGAAATAAGCCTTTCATCCTCCTTTGGTCCAAGAGTGACAACTCATCAAGATGACTAGAATGCAAGCCTTCCTCGTTGACTTTGCTATCAAGCATGACACATAGTGAAGGGATTTCTAGCTCCACGGGTGGGACTACTTCCATGACATATACTAGAGAGTAAGGGGTAACCCCAGTAGATATTCGAACTATAGTGCAGTAGCCCTAGAAGGTGTAAGGGATCCGGTCGGCCAATCTTAACAATTTTTAATAATCTTATTGATGATGGCTTTGAGGTTTTCATTAGCAGCTTCAACTGCTCCACTGGTCTGAGGTCAGTAAGTAAAAGATTTCTGCATCTGAATCTCATACTCGTCGACCACTTATATGACCTCTGCTTTAAAATGAAACCCGTTATCTGACACCATCTCATGCGGGACCCCATATTGGCAGATGGTGTTTTTCTTGATGAACTTGGCTACCTTCTTAGCATTCAGGACTACATATGACTCAACTTCGACCCATTTAGTGAAGTAATCAATGGAAACCAGGATGAACTCATGCCCATTGGAGGTTTTGGATGTAACTTTCCCTATGATGTCGATACCCCATATGGAGAACGTCTAGGGAGAAGTCATATTGTACAATTCCTATGGATGCAAGTGTTAGAGGTTGGAGAGATGCTGGCAGTTAAAACATCTTTTAACATAGGCGGTGCATTCCTGAACCATAGTAGTCTATTAGTAACCCTGTCGAATGATTTTTTAGGCAAGCATATGGCCATTCATGTGGGATTTTCATTCTTCACTGTGGATTTTCTGTAACACCTCTTCAATGTCAGCCCCTGCGATGCAGTGTAAATTGGTTCCATTAAAGTTTCTCTTTAACAGTGCTTTATCGCAGATAATGAATTAGGCAGCCAGTTTATGAAGGGTTGCTTGGTATTTCTTATTAGAAACTTGGGGATACCTACCATGCTTGAGGAGTCGCCAAATATCATAGTACCAACAGTCGGCTATATCCGGATCTGTTTCTATGATGAGCACAATATGGTAGCTATGGGTTGGTTTATCTTAATTTTGGACTAGGAAGGGGGTCATTATTATTCCTTTGTGCATGTCAACCATGTAGGCTAAGGTAGCAATGGCATTGGCTTGGTTATTCTTTTCTTGGGGCAGGTAGTGGAAGGTGATATCTTGGAATTGGGAAGCCAACTCTTCCAGGTGGTCATGGAAGGGTAAGAGTTTCTCATTCTTGACTTTCCATCTTATGAATACTTGACTGATGATGAGGGTTGAATCCCCATAGACATCTAGATATCAAATTCCTTTCTTGAGAGCAACTTTGAGGCCTACAGTGAAGGCCTCGTATTTGGCCATGTTGTTTGTGCAGGGAAAATCCAGTTTGATGGCAATGGGAGTGTGAGAGTCATCAGGGGTAATTAGGAGTATCCCAGTGACATAACCTTTCTTCTTGGTGGCACCATCGAAGAACATTTTCCATCGAAGGTCTTAATGGTAGGTACAAAGGATATTCTTATGTAGGAATTTGGAAATCCAGACATTGGCTTATTCCATAGGGTATTCAATAAGGTAGTCAGAGATGGCTCTTCCCTTCATGGCTTTCTGCGTGACATACATAATATAAAATTTAGCTAGAAGCATTATCCAACGAACATTCGGTTAGATAAGGTAGGCTTATCAAGTAGGTACTTGATGGGATCCATTCGGGACTCAAGTTTGATGGGAAAGGCAATCATGTAGTGTCATAGTTTTTGGGTACCCAGACAAGGGTGACACATGCTTTTTCCAAGGCTGTATAGTTAACTTCATACCCGACCAACTTACAACTGGCATAGTAAATGGATATTTATGTGTGTGATTATTCAAGGTATTAGGCTAGTAAATCCCTAGCTGTAACATTCGCTACGGTCAGGTACATGAGTAGGGGAAGATCAGTTTGTGGTGGCATGAGTACTGGAGGTTGGGTTAGGTATTTTTTGACTCTGTCAAAGGATTCTTGGTAAGATTCACTCCAAACCTTCGCGGAATCCTTTCGAATAAGTTTGAAGATGGGTTCACAAATAGAAGTAAACTGTCTAATGAATCCGATGATATACTGTAATTTTCTAAAGAATCCCCGGGCTTCCTTCTCCATTTGGGGTGGTTGCATTTCGAGTATGGATTTTAGATTGGTAGGATCTGCTTCAATCCCCTTCTCACTAACCATGAATCCTAAGATTTTTCCTTTGGTAACGCTGAAGACACATTTTTGTGGATTAAGTCGCTTATAATATTATTATAGTCACTCGAAGAAGTTTGGAGAGCGGGAACGTGACCTTCCCTAGTCTTCGACTTGATAATCATATCATCTATATAGACCTCGACTTCTTTATGTATAAGATCATGCAATATGGTTGTGGCAGCCCTTTGGTAGGCAACCCCTATATTTTTTAGAAAAAATGGCATAATGGTGTAGCAAAAGGTTCCCCAAAGGGTGATGAATTCAATTTTCTCTTGATGATCCGGGTGCATCTTGATCTGATTATATCCATCCAACCCACCAACGAATGACTTAAGTGCGTGACTGGATGTGTTATCCTCAATCATGTCGATATTGGGTAGTAGGTAATCATCCTTTGGAGAGGCCTTGTTCAAATCTCGATAATAAACACACATGCTAACTTTTTCTCTTAATTTCGACATGGGTACGATGTTTGATAGCCATGTGGGATATTCAGTCACATGAATGAAACCTATGTTTAACTATTTGTCCACTTCTTCCTTAACCTTGAGCAACCATTCGGTGTGGAACTCTCATAGTTTCTATTTAACCAGTTTGCATTCTGAGAGAGTTGGAATATCGTGTTGCGCGATCTTAGGATCAATACCGGGCATGTCTTAATAGGGCCATGCGAATACATCCACAAATTCCTTTAGTAATTCCTTGAGTTGCACGTGTTCATGCTTGTAAAGGGTGGCCTCTATCCTAATATCGTGCAGTTGGCTACTATAACCGAGATTAATAACAATAGTTTCATCTTCACTAACTTGAATGCGGTTATGTTGTTTGTTATTAACCTTATTAAGATCAGTTAAGAATTGTTCAATTGCAAAATCTTTTTCATCAAGAATTTGATTAGAACCAAGATAATTAATGTAAGGCACAGTAAGATACTCAAAATATTCGTTTATTTCATTATTGGGGAATACATCTTTGAGAACCTCATCAAAGGAGGTCTCAATTACATCAGAATAAGAAGGAATAACAAAAGATATGGAAATGGGATAAACATCATAGTTGGGTTGCACTTTAGTGAGTGGAGCTGGTACAGCATGCCAGTTGAGGAGAGGTGTATCAACAACTTTGATCAGGTGGTATGGATCCTATGATTTAGCGCTTGAGTGGATCATGCAGAGTGTAAGCCTTAGTGTCTGCAAATTGAATGAAGTCTCAGAGTCATCTCACTCAGAATCTCTGGTAGCAGTTGTAGTCTTCTTAATGAGTGGTTGCACATGATGCTAGGAAATTTTGGCCCATGATGAGTTGTCTTGAAAAAACATATCCATTCCAAGTTTCATCTTCTTATCCACATGATCATACCATGGTTCAGGAAAGCCGTAAAAGGGGAAATTTTAATTCTTTCTAATGAATCTTTTATTTAAGGAATGTCTTGAGATAGTCTTAGCATTTTCTAGTGTTATCTTCAATCCAGGTTAGTGTAGCATTATGAGTTATTTTGTTGATGGCTAATATCCCAAATTGCAAGGAAGAAAAGCCTCATTCAATATAATGGGTTCAAGTATCCCCTGTTATCATCGTCCTAGCCCCAGTCTGGGCATGAAATTCATGTTTGATCATCTAGATCACATTGAAATTTTCCATGAGGGTTATACTCCGAGCAAACCCTATATTTGAAATCGAACCCTACTGGGAGTATAAGTGGTTCAACTCAAAAACCTGACATAAACATATCATTTGCCCTGTGTTGTATCTCTAGTATTTGATTGTTGGTGCTATCATTCTCAGTGTTACATCATAGTCGAAGATGGCGATGACCTACCCATTAGGGAAGAACTTCAGTTTCTGATGAAGGGAAGAAGACACACCCTTAATATTATGGAGCCAAGGTTGTCGAAGCAACTAATTGAAATAAGATAGGATATCGATGACTTAGAATTTAACAATGGGATTCATAAGTCCAATCATTATTTTAAGATTTATGGATCTCGTCACTTCTAGATAAGTATTATCATAAGCACGCACCACGGAAGAGGTTGGGGCAAGGTCGCTCACTTTCAGCCTTAACCAATTGAGGGTTCTCAATGGGAAAACATTAAGAGCTGATCTATTATTGACAAGCTAAAGGAGGATGGTATTTCCCATAACAGAGATATTGAGAGCATAGTTCTGATTCAAACCAATCTTAGGGATCTCTTCTTCGAAGAAAAAAATCATTCCAATAGAGGTTAGGGATCCGACCAGATTCACTGCTTATCTGGCATGGTGGAAGGATGGACTGTGGGCTCGGTGAGTAGTTTGATCAAGGTATTTCGGTGCATCTGGGAAGACATGAAGAGTACCCAAAGATTGATGTTATCTTGGGTTTTTTTCAACTGAACGAGGATCTTGCTCTCCTCGAGGGAAAGTATATGAAGATTCTTAACACCTTTTCCCTTATCAATCCCTGATGACCGTGGGTTCAAAACCTAGTAATGCCTCCCTAATCTGGTCCTATGGTTCATAAAAGAGGAGAAAAATATAAACCCCGTTTCCTCATCTAACTTAGGTTATTTGTCCACCTTGTTAATCTCTCCTAGCATCTCCTCAAATGATATAATTCCACATATGGTGACTACAGGACTAGTAATTTCTGGGTTTTTCTCTTCATCTGAATTATCTAATTTGTCCCCCCATCCGGTGGAAACGACATCATCCTTCCATGAAAATTCAACGCACTCCATGACCTCAATGGCTTTTTTATATAGATCCTCCCATTCGATGGAGAGATATAAAAATTAAGGGACCAGGAGCCCTTGTAGTTTTAAATCATCAAGTAGCTCGTACATGCTATAAATTTCACCAGTTTGTCGAAATAAGTCTACTATGATTTGGATGACATCGTCTAAACTAACTCCATCAGTAGATACCACCCAAATATTTAACTCTCGAGCCTATTTTCTAACTTCCAAGAACAGTGTACTGAATCTCTGGCAGCCAATGGTCATCTTGGAGGGCAATTCCAGCTCGAACTCTAGATGCTGGTTCAACACTGCTGATAATTCCATATATTTTCTATCTAGAATGGATACGAACAACAATGCATGTTCTAGTAAGAAGTGAAAAATCCCAATCGGTAAAATAGGTAGGATGTAAGAGAAAATATAGGTAAACTTAAAGAGGTTTATGAGAGTATATGGGTATGATGGGTGATTTACTGGGTACGATCTAGGTAAATGGATCAAATTCTGGGTCTTCTTATAGGAAGATGATAATTATATGATTTGGGAGTGGATTGTGGGTAGTGTTTTCTTTAGGATTGGCTGGTGGGGCGATGATACTCCGGTGAATCTGACTTTAAATTATATTTAGAAGGTTGAAACATTGATCAGTGGTGTTGATGTAAAAAATTAGATTTGACCTAATTATTTTAATCACATATGAAAATGAGTAAAGAAATAAGACAATAGATTTTTAAAGTGGTTCAGCCTTAAGAGAATGGCCTACAACCACTGTTTTTATATTACTAATGGTTTTTCTTGGAATTATCGATAAATGATTTTACCAAGAGATTCAGCCTGTCCCTCCAATGGGGAGATTACAATGTATTTATAGCCTTGAGGCTGTATATGTGAAAGAATAATGCATAGCTGTCTAGTAGGCGTATACATCTGTACGATAATAACTGTACATTTAATGCGCAGTTATTTTTTAGTATTCCTTGATGCGTACGCCACAAGTATTTGAGTTACTCGGACCGACTTAGTAGCTCAGACCGCCTAAGTAGCTCGACATGCTTGAGCTGCTCGAGGCCCCTGGGCTCCTCGTGGCTTTTTAGTTGCTCGGTGATTTTGAGTTATTTGGAGTATATTAGTTCCTCGGGGGATTGTGTAGCTCGGTATAAACATTTACAGTTGCAACCTAGGATGACACGCGTCTTTAAATAATAGGTCCATATCAGTAGAGTAAATTTGGTATCAACAGAAGCCCCCAATGTTTCACAGTTCGAGGTTGAGGAGGAGTGTGGAACATTCTTCTCGAAATATGGCGGGATTAAATAGTCATCCTGAATTTTAGGAGTTTTTTCCTTGTATTTATTTCTTCTTTGAATTCATAGAATCATACTTCATGAATATTTTGAATTTTTCTAACTGCTTCGGTTTTCGTGCCCTTTTTCTCCTTTTAGGCGCCAGTAACGCAAACGTTTCTCTTTGTAATCATTATTTTTACCCATTCCCAAGGTAAGGTATTTAAGCGTTGCAGAAAATCCTATCGTCTTTTACTTTTTCAAATCTGTATCTTTGAACCATCCATTTCTTCTCTATCTTGTGCGCTCATTTTCTTCCATCGCTCGTTGTCAACTGATTCACTCCTTTCCTGTAAGATTTTCTTCCTTTTCTTTTATTTACTTTGTTCATCATGGTTTGCCTTGTTAAATCTCTTGACAAATTTCGCTCTGAATTTTCAATTCCTTCATGGGTCATATTGGAAGAACTTTCTGAACCTTCTGACTATTTTTCTTTGGCTGAGGGACATTGTTTCCCAAGTCTCTTTGTGGTCGAATGTTGCTTTTCTTTTCCTCCAAATCCTTTATGTTTGTAATTCTGTCAGTATTTTGACATTGTACCTGCAAAAATAGCGACAAATACCTGGAGAATAGTTAATAGAGTTCATAAGTTGAACCAACTCCATGGAACCCGTTTAGGGATTCCAGAGATAATGTATTGCTACAGATGGGTTGTTAGCGATAGTACTTTTTATTTGAAAACAAGTTTTTTAAATAGGGCATTAGTTGTCAATCTTCCTGATGCCAACAGGGATTATTTTGAACATGGAGTGGTAATGAAAAATTGGCAACATCCTCCAATAAATGGAGATGATGTATATCAAGGTCCTAGATGTCCTCCTTATGGCAATGGGATAGGTTGTTTTTATTTTTGTTCTATTTTTGAAATTATGTTTTCTTCATGTTTGATAAAATACTTCACTGATATTTGATTTTTGATTATTTACAATTGAAATCAAGAGAAAGTCTCCCAAAGAAACTGATGTTAATTTAAAGCACTTGAAACTTATCTGGAGTTTACACCAATCCGTTGCTGACGAACATATCAGATCAGCCTCTTATTTGTTGCAGTACAAGAGCTATACTTCGTCCTTCACTGCTCATCCAGTGGTGGTTGACATCGACCAAGTACTAGCTTCTGAAACTGGTGTGGAAGGTTCCTCCCCTAAATCCAATATTCCCCTTAGTAACATAATGAAGAGAAGAAGAGCTCCTACCTTCTTTGATAAATAAGACTTTGCCAATGTGGAGGCAAAGAAAAGAAAACAAAATATCCTAGAAAAAGGGACAAAAATTATTGATGCGCCTCCTCATGCTGCTACCGAGAAAGTTGTTGAGAAGCCACCTGTGGCTCCGAGCAAGGTTGTTGCTATCTCTCCTCAAAGTGAGGTTATCGGCATATCTCCAACAAAGACATCGTCTTTAGTTGAAACTGTTCCTGCTCCCCCGAGGAGATTGAAGAAAAGTTCGGCTGAGAGACTTGTTGGGCCTGTTCTTCAACCTTTAAATGTTGAAAGTGGTATTCCCACTTTTGTTCCTCCGACCTCTAGCATGGACTCTGTGAAGTCTTGGATTATCCCAGAAATCCAAGGAATTGAAGACACTCTTCCTCGTGACAGGGTCACTGCCTTGGCAGCTCAACATATTGCCTCAGTAAGTATTACTAGTCTAAGTTTTCACTTTTCACTGATATGTCCCTGTATTGACTCAAAATTATTTCTTTCTTCAGCTGGTAACATGTTTCAACAGTATTCTAAAGAAGGATGAGGATATTAAAGCTTCAAGCTCCTCGGGAGGTGTAGAGTAAGCTTTTGTTGGTCTAACTCAGTCCTTAAAGGATTATCGTCAGAAGTATGAAGAAGATAAATTGGCTTGGGAGAAGCAACTCAAGTCCATCGAGCAAGAGAGAGATCGAACTGTGGAGGCCTACCAGGAGTTGGAGAGCAAAATGATAGAGTTTGATAAGAACAATAAAGAGCTCGAGGAGAAACTCAAGAATGCTGAAGAGCTCGAGAATAAGCTCAAAACTGCTGAAGAAGAAGTTGGTAGACTTCATGAGGTTGATCGCCAGAAGGTAGAGGTGGAAGGGAAGTTGAAAACTGTCGAGGAGCTCTTTAGGTAAAGGACCTCCTCGGAGAAAGAAAAGAGGAAAAAGACTGTCAAAAAATCGTTCAGTGCTGGTTGGGATAAGGGCTGGAACAAGGGCTTGGCTGCCATGACTTCGCAAATGGAGTATGCCAGCCTCAAGTACTTTTGGTATGGATGGGTTGCTTCTTTGAAAGAGATAAAAATTTCTGAGAATTCAGAATTGTTCCAGCAACACATTCACGGCCCTCCTCCTTCTCCTGGGGAAGAAGAAGAGGACGAGGCTACCTTAAAGGAATCTTTCATGATGACTGGAGATTAAGTTCCTCCTATTCTAGTTGTTCAAACTTTCTACGAGCAACTTCATCCCACCAGTACCTCAGTCGAGCAGCTGCCACTATCTTTCGAGCAACCAACCTCCTCATCCCAGCCTTCCAAGGAAGTTGTAAAACACAAGGAGAAGGTGTAAAGTTGCTCAGGTTTTAATTTTGTTATTGCTTTTGAATGTAACCTTGAGCTTTGTATTTACCTTTTGATGAATAAAAATTTGAACTTTTGGTTGTTCATATCGTCTTTCTTCTTCTTACCCTGTCTTTATCATTATTGATCCTGTTTATGGCTTCTCTTTGCTAGTTTATGGCCAGGATGGAGCTATTATCGGCTCATGACACAGACTTGATGAAGAAATTCAATGACTACTTCAAAGATGGTCATGCAGATCTGAATGAGGCTCAAATAATCGACATCCTCGGATTAGGTGTTTCTGACCGAGCAGTTGAGGCTTACCAATATCTAAAGTGCTAGCTCGACCGAGCAATTGCCAATAATATAGCTTATTATGAGATGATTGAGGATCTTCAAGGAACTATACAGGAACTCCAACAGCAGTACAAAGACTCTTCCCTACTTTTTCACCAAGGGTACGAGAAGAAATATCAACAGTTAAATGCTGAAAAAGGGTACGATAAATTCATCGCTGCCTATGAGAAGAAAGAGAGCATTCTAAAGCTTGAGGTTGAGGAGCATAGGAAAATCGCTAAACTATTGGAGGAGGAAAACAATGTTTTGCAAGAGGAGATATCCCGACTAAAATATGTAGGATCTTCCTCGGGAGCTTTGGTCCCTGTCAATGACGAAGGTTTCTCTTTTTTGGAAGTAGAGAATGCCAACTTTCGAGATGAATTGGAAACTTTAAAAAGAGTTGGACCTTCTACCTCTACTTGCGGATGAGCAAGATCTTCTTCTCGGGGACGAGCATGGGCTGGTCGGATATATTGAAGATGCAAGAACTCAAGCAGCTTTGGAAAATCAGGCAGTTCAATTGATGGCAAAGAACCAAGCTTTAGTAGAGCTGTCTAAGAAGAATCTAAACCTCAACGAGAAACTTTCCACACAAAGCTCTGCCTTGGAAAATAAGGACATCCTGGTGAAGAATCTCCATGAGCAACTAGAGAGGTTAACTTACCAGTTCCATAAACAGACTAGAGAGTTTTGGATGGATGGTTACAATGAAGCACTCTTCCATCTTGATGCTCATTTAGAACAGTCGAACAATGATGGGTACAAACATGGATGGCTGAATGCTCTTTGTGTTCTAAAATTGGAGAGAGATCATTTTTTGTGGGATTACTACACTCCTGGAGTTCTTAATCTACCTATGCCTCCTTTCAAGCTTGACCTTAGTTGGATTCCATCCCCGGCCATTCCTCATGTTCTAATATCCAAGTATCTTGATCACTATAGTCTCCATTCAAACTTTGAAATATCTCGGTCAGAACATCTGCTTGATCGTCCTTCTATAATGAACGTCAAAATGTTGCAAGATCTGAACTTCATAAATTCTCCTTGTAGTCTTGATGATCCTCCAGCTGGGGTAGACCCTGTGTCAAAGGCAGAGGGAAAAAAACCTATAGAATAGGGTTTGTTTATGTAATGAACTTCATTCATGTAATCTGCAATTTGTAATTTGTCCTGGTTTTAATAAAGAAATCTTTTGTTTTCTTTGCAATTTTAATTGTTATTGGTTTGGAAATATTTTATGAAATATCTTTTTTATTTAATGACGAATATGTATGTATATCTATAAAAAAGACAAAAATGTATTGTGTTATTTTAAACTACCGACCAACCGGAGTTGGTGGTCATTTGCCTCCCGACCAACTTAGAGTTGGTGGTAATTGATTTGATGACCAACCGGAGTTGGTGGTATTTGCTTCCCGGCCAACTTAGCGTTGGTGGTAATTGATTCTCGACCAACTTAGAGTTGGTGGTAATTGATTTTCCGACCAACCGGAGTTGGTGGTAATTGATTCCCGACCAACTTAGAGTTGGTGGTAATTGATTCCCAACCAACTTAGAGTTGGTGGTAATTGTTTCCCGACCAACATATAGTTGGTGATAATTGATTCCCGACCAACTTAGAGTTGGTGGTAATTGATTTGCCGACCAACCGGAGTTAGTGGTCATTGACTTGTATAGGGTGTAGCACTAATATTCCGAAAAAAATTTAATGAACAAAGAAAATGGGAAAACCTCACTTTATTCATATTGAAGAAATTGTATTACATAGAAATTTCAACAACTGATAATACTTTCGAAGATGCTCTGCATTCCATGCATTCTTGAATTCTTCTCCTTCCAAGGTTTCAATCCTGTATGTCCCTGGACGAACAACTTCTGTCACTCTGTAGGATCCGTGCCAGTTGGTTTCTAGCTTATTATGCTTTTGGATGACTTTCTTCAACACATGATCCCCTTCCTTCAAATCACATTTCTTGACTCTTTTATTGTAGAACGAAGTTGTTCGTTGTTAATACGCGACATTTCTTATAGCTGCTTCTTCTCTGACTTCTTCTTGCAAATCTAGATCTAATCTTCTCATCAAATCACTAATAGAAGAATTGAAATTAAGTACCCTATGTGTAGGTAGACCTAATTCAACAGGTATGACAGCTTCACTCCCAAATGCCAGCATGTATGGGGACTCTCCAGTTGCTGTTCGTGGTGTGGTGCGATATGCCCAATGCACAGACTGTAGCTCGTTAATCCAATTTGCCTTTGCATCATCCAGTCATTTTTTCATACCATTTAGCAACGTTCTATTTGTCACCTCAGTTTGTCCATTGCTTTGGGGATGACCTGGTGCAGAATGGACCTTCAATACATTCGATTGTTGACAATATGCAGCAAATTCTTCGTTGTCAAACTGGGTTCCATGGTCAGTAATGAACGCATGTAGGAGGCCGTATCTGCAAATTATATTCTTCCAAATAAATTGATAGACTTTGTTGTATGTCATATCAATGAGGGGTTCAGCTTCCACCCATTTAGTAAAATAATCCACTGCAACCACTAAATATTTTAATTTTCCTTTAGTTGTTGGTAGTGGTCCGACCAAGTCTATTCCCCATATAGCGAATGTCCAAGGGGAGGTTATGGGTGGTAACAATGCCTGAGGAGTTCTTCGGATGGACGAGAAGCGTTGGCATTTGTCACATTTTTAGCATAAGCTGCATAGTCAGCCCTCATCGTCGGCCAGTAGTATCCCTGTGTAGTTATCCTTTGTAAGAGCTTTCGACCAGGTACATGGGATCCACAAGACCCCTGATGAACTTCTTCGATCAAGTATTTCACTTCGAAGGGATGAACACATATTTTTAGCGATGTTATAACTCCTCGTCTATATAAAATACCAATGGTTAGTATATAACGAGCAACTTTGAACTTCAATTTCTTAGCTGCAAGTTTGTCAATTGGCAAAGTTCCCTCTTCAATATAGGCCCTGATGGGATCTATCCATGATGGTCCCAAATCAAGAGCAATGAAGTTCATGACCAGATCTTCGTCTATGCTCCAACCAGCTAGAATCTTTATTACGATTGTTCTTCGTAGCTCGGTGCGTGTGGCTGATGCTAAATCGGTCTAGTGCGTATGCTCTTGCATTCTCTAGTCTTGGTACTCTGACCAGCTAAACAACAATAAAAATCGATACCAATTCCATTTCTTTCGCATGGTACTTGATCATCAATTCTCCCTTTGCTGCATATACTCTAAGAATCTGATTTACGATCAACAGCGAATTGCTAAATACAACAACCTGCTCTACCTTCATCGTTCTGGCTAGACTTAAACCTATGATCATTGCTTCATATTCGACCTCATTATTAGAAGCTTTAAATTTAAAGCGCAGAGCATACTCCATATCGACCTCATCTGGGATTTTCAAAACAATCCCTGCTCCACTACATGCATTGTACGAAGAGCTATCTACATACAAATTCCATATAGGTAACTGATCATCAAATTTTTTATCAGACAAAATTCCTCGATGGAATATTTGTTGCTTCTTTATATCCTCCTCTATCACTTCTTGTTTCTAGTAGACCATCTTCTCTTGCTCGTCAACCAACTTAAGTTGGTTGGGGTTTAAATTTGATGATCCTGTAACATCTACAGGCTGGTCGGTATTCAACTTCTGCTCTTCAGAGGTGTTAGGATAGGTGAACTTTGCGATCAAATTTGCCACTGCCTGCCCTTTAAGCGACGATCTAGGCTCATAAACTATGTCATATTCACAAAGTTCTACTGCCCAGTACATCAATCTCCCTGATTTTTCTGGTTGATGAAGATCTTGCCTTAACGGCATATCAGTATACACGACTATGGTATGAGCTTGGAAATATGGTCTCATTCTTCTACTTGCTTCGATCAACACTAGTGCCAACTTTTCCAGTCTTGGATATCTGATCTCTGCTCCTCGGAAGGCCTTGCTAGTGTAATAGATTGGCTTTTGTATTCCATCCTCCATTCTTATTAACGCCGAGCTCACTGCGTTTTCCCAAACTGCAAGATACAAGTATAGTCTTTCTCCCATCACTGGTCTGGATAACAATGGAGGTGCTCCCATGTATTTCTTCAACTCTTGAAAGGCCTTCTCGCATTCATCATTCCATTCAAATGTTTTTCGTAGTGTTTTGAATAATTGGAGACATTTATCAGTTGCTCGTGACATAAATCTATTAAGTGCTGCAACTCGCCCTGTGAGACTTTGCACTTCCTTCTTCGTCGTTGGAGATCGTAGCCCCAATAGAGCCTTGATCTTTTCAGGGTTCGCTTCAATACCTCGTTGGTTGACAATATACCCGATAAACATGCCTTCTCGTACTCCGAATGTGCATTTGGTAGGGTTCAATTTCATTTGATATTTATCTAGTTGATCAAAGGTCTGGCCTAGATCAATTAGATGATCAGTAGCTTTCTTACTCTTCGTCAGCATATCGTCAACATAAACCTCCATATTGTGACTGATTTACTCTGTAAACACCTTGTTCATCAATCGCTGATACGTTACACCTGCATTTTTAAGTTCAAAAGGCATAACATTATAACAATAAGATCCCCTTGGGGTGATAAAAGAGGTACTCTCCCTATCTTCAGGCTTCATTTTAATCTGGTTGTAACCAGAATAGGCATCCATGAAACTCAACAATTGGTGTCCCGAGGTAGCATCCACCAATTGATCGATTCGGGGCAGAGGGAAATGATCTTTTGGAAAAGCTTTATTAAGATCAGTAAAGTCCACACACATCCTCCACTTGTTGTTTTTCTTCTTTACCATCACCACATTAGCTAGTCAAATAGGATATTTGACATCCTCAATAAAACAGACTTTCTGAATCTTCTCGACCTCTTCTTGTATAGCTTGGTTCTTTTTAGGGCTGAACACTCTTCTTCTTTGCTTCACTGGCTTGATTTCCTTGTTCACATTAAGCTCCTGACATAAAAAAGTTGGGTCTATCCCTGGCATGTCTTTGTGGCTCCATGCAAAAGTTTGTTTCCTGCTTCTCAGGAAAGCTATCAATTTCTGTTTTAATGGGGCATCTAATGACGCACCGATTTGAGTTGTTCGTTCCGAGTGTTCGTCGTCCAGAATAATATTTTCAATAGCCTTTATGACTTGACCCTTAACGAGCTGAGACTCATCTCTTGGGTCTAAAGTCTAAATCTCTGCATCTTCTATCTCATCTACCTGATAAGTAGTAGTCTTCTTCCTAGATTCTTCATACTTATCCTGCTCGACAGATGAATATTAGCATTCTCGATCTACTTTTTGGTCACCCTTAACCACTCCTACTCCAAATTTGGTTAGGAATTTTAAACATTGATGTACAGTAGATGGTACTGCTTTGAACTTCTTCAAACCTACTCTTCTCATGATGATATTATAAGCGGACTGGACATTTTTATCCATCACAAAAAAGCGCACTCTTTCTGTTCGACAAGCAGACCATGTACCGATGAACATATCCAACTTGATCGTCCCAAGTGGAAAAACTTTCTATCCAGTAAAATCGAGGAGGGGCCTATGATATGGCTCCAACTGGGATAGTTTTAGGTTCAAACTATCAAAACATGGGTAGAACATAATATCTGCCGAGCTGCCATTATCCACTAATACTCGTGAAATCACTACTTCCTTCATCCACATTTAGATCACCAATGGGTCATCATAAGGATATAACACACCTGTGAGGTCGTTCTTAGAAAAACCGATGACCAATTTATCTTTGTTCACCTTCCTCGGGCGATCATCTTCAACTAGATTTATTCATTGAATGTACAAACAAGCTTGAGCCTCACTGAGGTAAGCTTTCCTCTCTGCAGTAAGGTCTCCACCTCCTGTATCTCCACCTGTAATGACATTACAATAAAAAATGATCCAAAAAGAATTGAAAATACCTCACATTTTGGTTGTCTCGGTCTTTTGGGGAGATCGGGGTCATCTTCTGGATCATCTTCATGATCCCTTTTCTTGCCATCTTTTTCTCGGAGAGGAGATTTAGACCTTTGCCTTCCTCGTTCATTGGTTCGACCACCATTTTGACGATCAACATACTTGAACAGTTGTCCTCGTCTAATGAGTGCTTCAATTTCATTCTGAAGAGCTATACAACGCTTGGTCGTGTGACCATGATCCTTATGGAATTCGCAATATTTGGACTTGTCTCTCTTATCAGGATCTGCCTTCATTTTTGCTGGCCAAGCTAGTTCCTCACTATTTTTTATATCTTCCAGAATGTGATTTATATCCACCTTCAAGGGAGTATAATTTCTGTATTTCTTCATCTGTTCCAATGCTTGCTTGCCCTTTGATTGCCTGTTACCACGATTGTTCTTTTGTTCCTTCTTTTCAGTTTTACCATCTTCCACCTTGATCGCCTTAGTGTCTGTGTTCTTCTTTACAGCCATGGCTTCCTCGACATTCATGATTTTTGCTTCTTTTTCCATTAGTTCCGCCATGGTCCTGGGTGGATCTTTGGCTAAAGTATAGTACAATTTATTGGGCAGCAATCCACTCATCAAAGAAGTAATTGCAGTTTTCTCCTCGTAATCAATTACTTCTAGTTTCTCGTTATTAAACGAGTAATTAATCCCTGGTGCTCTCACCTACCTTCTGTCAAACACTTAATAAGTGTGCTACTCGTTTGACTGGCTTAGATCCAAAACAGAAATTTCCAATGAAGAGCTCTACTAGCGAAAGAAAGTCGCAATTCTCGCCCGAGGAAGGTTATTATACCACATCTGAGCAGATTCAGTAAGGGTTCCTGAAAATTCTCGGCATCGCATCTCGTCGGGAACAACATAGATATCAGCAACAGCTTGGTATTGTTCTATATGGAGAACAGGATGAGTTTTGCCATCATATTTTGGTGTTACTACTAGGTCTTTGAATTTTGACGGTGTGGGAAAGTCCACAATCTCTTATATGAATGGTGTTCCTCGGACATAGGTCCTTTGTAGAGGATTCTTGGTTTTAGCCATATCCCCTAATCTATCTTCCAACCTTTGAATTGAGCCTTTCGATGCATCATTTCCCTCTTCGATCCTATTGGTTCGAGCAACTGATCGTGTTGAATTAACCTCTTGGGATCTTTCATGACGAGCAGCTGGTCGTGATTGGACAGAGCCTTCCTTCATAACAAATGGTCGTTGAGAATTTCTCGACACAATCTTAGGGGGACTTTTATTCCTTCTGGGACCCAGGCGATCAAAAGGAGAGACCCTACTCAACCTTTTAAGAGCACTTGTCCTCTCTGGAGATAGAGTGATGTTTTGTTGAGTGTCTGTAGCTCGTACCGAGGAAATCCGTCCGGGCTGATAAGAAGGATCATTAGATCTATCAGTACGATATGACTCGCTAGTTTGCGAAGAGAACATACGAATATTTCTTTGAACATTTCGTTGTCCTGATTGGGATGGAACTCCGCCTTGAACAATTTGTATGAGTTGACGCATGGTTTCTTGCATGGCCGTTTGCCCTTGGGCTAAATTGGACATAATACCAGCAAAATCTGAAAAACTTGGGGGAGCAGAAGGATTTGGGGGAATCCCAGTGTTTCGATTACTGGATTCCGGATTATCAGCCATTGATAATGAGTTATTTTGGTGAAAAATGCTAATTACAGTCGTTTCCCACAGACGGCGCCAATCTGTTGATGTAAAAAATTAGATTTGACCTAATTATTTTAATCACAAATGAAAATGAGTAAAGAAATAAGACAATAGATTTTTAAAGTGGTCCAGCCTTAAGAGAATGACCTACATCCACTGTTTTTGTATTACTGATGGTTTTGCCTGGAATTCTCGATAAATGATTTTACCAAGAGATTCAGCCTATCCCTCTAATGGGGAGATTACAATGTATTTATAGCCTTGAGGCTGTACATGTGAAAGAATAATGTATAGCTGTCTAGTAGGCGTATACATCTATACGATAATAACTGTACATTTAATGCGCATTTATTTTTCGGTCTTCCTTGATGCGTAAACTACAAGTATTTAAGTTTCTTGGACCGACTTAATAGCTCGGACCGCCTTAGTAGCACGACACGCTTGAGCTTCTCGGGGCCCCTGGGGTCCTCGTGGCTTTTTAGTTGCTCGGTGATTTTGAGTTATTTGGAGTATAGTAGTTCCTTGGGGGATTGAGTAGCTCGGTATAAACATTTATAGTTGCCACCTAGGATGACACGCATCTTTAAATAATAGGTCCATATCAGCAGGGTAAATTTGGTATCAATAGTTGGTATTGCCGACACTTTGGTGAAAGTCACAATGGGCATCTGGTTTGAAGTTTATGGGAAGTGGTTTTGGTAATGGACGAAGGTCCAAAGGCTTTATGAGATTCCGTCTTAAAAGGGACTGGTAAAATTTGGATAGGGGAGCATGAAGCTTGGTGTATCCCTTCTAGACTAGGTTAGGACGGCTTTTGGGTGCCTATAAAGTGGCAGGTTGAAAGATGTTGTTGATGGTTGAAATTACGATACGCGCAGGATTTTCATACTTTCTAGGAGTCAACTGTCCAGATGCCTTCTTTGATTCAACTTCTGTCTTGGCAAAACCTTCTTCGATTTCTACTCCTGCTTCTTAGAGGGCTCAAAAATAAGGGTAGTATTGTCATCCCATCATCGCTCAGATAGGGGGTAAAAAGTTCTTCTTCGTGACGCTAACTTGTTCCCCTTTAGAAGGTCAGTTGGTTATGGTGGCTACTTTCTTTCTCCACCTTGCTATAAAGTTATTGACTGATTCCTCAGGGTTCCGTTTGAGCAGCTCTAAATCATGACAAGTTACCTCTAACTCTTCGCTATACTTGTACTGTCACATGAATTCACGTGCAACATCTTCCTAACTGCGAATTCTGGACTCTTGAGAGATAAGAACCAGCAAAGAGTGTTGTCTTTCAAAGTCTACTGGAACATTTGTGCCATTTTTTCTCGAAGGCACCTAGGAGAGTAATGGCTTGGTGGTAGCTTCAAGGATGAACCATTGGCAGTCCACTATCCTCGAACTTCTTGATGTTGGGCATCTTGAATTTTTTTGACAACTTTACTTTAGAATATGGAGACATGTGGGTGTAGTCCATGTTAATCCTACAGATCCTGACTTGGCCGAACTTTTTGGTCAACATCTTGAGGTCCACTTTGGCCTTGTTCAACTCTTCCTCCGTCGAATCCATGGTCATGGATAAGTTAGCCCTCGGCTATGCAAGATTCGACATAAGGAGTTGGGCTAGCAGTGACCAATTATTTAAAACATATGACTGTGTGATAATTGATTAAATTCGAAAATTTCTACTGTGGCACACTTATTTAATTAGATTCTATTTTTAAACCAAAGTAATTTATCCCCTAAACATGCATCCAAACGTCAGAAATCATTCAATCCATGCATGAAAAAATAAAGATGACCGATTCAGGAAAAAAACCCTTTCACGTAAAACCTTTTATAACACTTTGAATAATTCAAAAGATCTTTGACTTGCATACAACCTGATAATCTCCCACAAGTGCGTAATGCATGGTGCCTTCAGCAAATCTTCAAACATACAAGAGATAGGGAAATACATTCCAGGTGTTGGTTCATCGTCTTCGGCTCCTCCACACGCAGAATGACTACGCTCGGTATCCACCTATCAAATATAGAGATGCCTTCTCCACAGGGGTTGAACAAAAGCAAAGTTGTGTTCTTGAACACCAAAACAATTCACTAAAGCATATGGGAGTTTTGTGAATTGAAAACAAAAGAGGGATTAAACCCTAAAAGGAAGAAGCCAAAAGAATTCCGCTTTTGCAGTTTTTCTGTTCTGTAAAATGCTGAGACTTCTTAATGAAAACGAAACCATTTAATGAGTATTTATACAAAATTATGCCACCTCAAAAAACATGATCATTCGAACGAGATAGCAGTCTCGCGTGAACGACTTACAGATGTCGTTCAAATGACATCTCGCGACATACCTATGTCGCTCGAACGAGATTGCTATCTCGCTTGAACGACTTGGGCGTAAAAATCGAGGTACGCTCCAACACTTAGAAAAAATTACTCATTCTCAAATTTAATGAAAAAGTTCGCTCCAACACTTAGAAAATATTTTGTAAAAATATCCCAAAAGCTCTAAGTGAAAAGTTAAGGTATTTAAAACAAAACCTTACCAAAGTAAAACTTCACGGAGTCTTTTGATGAAGAACTTGATTAACTCGGATCTATCTTGATGTAGATTTCTCTTTAATACTCTTCGACGGTGTAGCGGTATAAGACATACTAAATTGATAACGGACTTATAAAAATATGTCCTTACAAATCTCCCCCTATGTCTATGCCGGTACATACATAAAAAATCTGAATTATCAAAAAACAAAAAGACTATACAAATCTACCCTCCCATGAATAAATTAGCAAGATCTCAAACAGTTCTTCAAACATCTTCCTCAAATCTCAAAGCTTTTCTAATCGGGGTGTGCAACATAATGATCTTCAATCTTTGTACCTACACACATGAGATAAAGCAAAATACCTTTGTGACGCATCGAGTTTGAAACGAAATAAGAATAAATCATTAGTAAATCAAATCTCCCCCAGAATGCAAAAACTCCCCCATAAACATGATAATTTTTTCTCCCCCTTTTTATGATGTCCCCAAATAGACAGATAAGAAGAAAAAATCAAAACATAGAGTGCCATGATAAAATGCATAGCAAACAAGGATCAAACTACGCGCATGCAAAGGTATGTCCCCAAAACATTCACAAACTATTTTTGGATTTTTCAATTTTTTATACAAAAAAAAAAGATATTAAAAATCACACAATGGATTTAAACTCAAACAACCAAGTCATATAAACGGAATGAATGGGTGTGAACACATTCAATAGGTAAATAAACTCAATCAATCATATGTGCACGATGAATACGTGTACTCCTAACGAGTGAACATCAAAAGTATCCTTAGGTCTAAAAATTGTTAAATTTAGATGACATCGTCTTATGCAAATCAACAAATCAAAGTCAAAGTGATTTCCACACCAACAACGTCCAAAACTATGTAGCGCTTTTTCAAGATTTTCAAGGACATGCAAACCCGTTTTAATTCTCCATCCAAACTCCCTCATATATATTTTCTTTTAGAGGTGTTAAACCAAATTCTTAAACATTGGAGAATTGGTGTAAAAACCTAATTGGCCCGTAATTGGCATGAATTTCTTTTTATTGCCTTTAAATTTTTTCGGGCTCTTTTAAACCTCTTTGGACCCCGGATAATAAAATTCCTCAATTTTTTAGGCACAATTTAAACGGCGGCTTAATCTCAAAGGATAAATTCTTTCGTAGCCCTTCACCGTTTTCAAACAAAGCATATAAACTCACAAATGGCTCTTACATGCACAACTATCTTATCAAGTTTTATCGCGCTTGGTTCGTTTTAAAGACAGGATTGAAGTGAAAACACCCAACCAACATGTGATAAGACAAGCACAATAATCAAACAAATCCGTGCACGTGTGCATTAAAGGAAATCATGAGTCAAACATGTAGCAAGTAACACTTAATTACATCTTAATGATTCCAAACACTATAAAGCACAAAGATGACATGATATATTGTCTCAAAACACTATCAAATAGTCACATGAAAAATATGGAATAATGTTGTGACTTAGTCATCCTAAGTGTTCATCCATAAAAAGTGTAAACAAAATACAAAAATCCTTTTGGATTTTTTCAAAATTTTATCAAAATAAAATCTTTTTGTATTTTTCAAAAATTTTCTCAAAAAAAATAAAATATACAAAAATGATACATACTATCAATAGGAAAATAATGATATCATGAGAAACATCTTATGCTAGTAAACAAGTCAAACCTCAATTGTTAGGTGCGGAGGGGTTTTCCAAAGGTGGTGCCAACTTATGAAAAAACTCCATCAAATCTTGTGAAGTTTTGATCAAAAACTTAACTTGCTCACCTAAATGTTCAAACTCTCTCATGTAGTCTCAGGGAGAAGGTAAAGTATCATGTGTGGGTGCATGTGTGGCAGAAACACATGTAGTGGGAAAATATGTAGTGGAAAAACGTGACACATAACCCAACTTAAAGCAAAATTCCCTAAGGTGTCCTCTCCTTTTGCAATGGGAACAAACATATATAGGCGGCCTAGGAACACCTTTCTTAAAAACTCTAGGACGTGCTCTCCTAATAGGAATGGGATGCCTAGGTGGTTTAGGGTGAGACTCACGTGAATCTAACACTAAAGTGGGAACCGACTCGGATGCTAATTGGGAAGTAGAATCACCGTCATGACTTATTCCTAACTTCTCACCTTTACCCTTAAGAACCACCTTTTCAACCTTCTTAGGTGCGTTCTCAGAATTGACTTTGATATCCCTGTCACATTCGAGATCACTCTCGAGTTAGGATACACGTGTCGTCAGACTAGACAACGTGTTGGTCAAATCACACTTCTCCTTTCTTAAAATCTCCTTCTCTCTCTCCAAATCTAAAACTCGATGACCTAGATCTCTATTATACTTCTTTATTTTCAAGGTCTCGGTGTACAAATCTTTAAACACTTTTTGGAGCTCTCTTTCTTCTCCACTCTCAAACTCTCTCTCATCTTCACTAGAAACACTCGAGTCAACACCGGTGCTCTCATGACCTCTATCAACGTGAGACAAAGTGGGTGTGCTCACACGACTTGAAAAAGATACACACATCCCATGTGCTAAACCTTTATCAGAATCATCTCCCTCATCACCCTCACTGTCACTAAGTGTGGCGGGCATAGCAGTTTATTTACCCTTTCTCCTTATCCTAGTAGGACACTCTTTAGCTATATGCCCTTTGCCCTCACACTCAAAGCAACTGATCTCATCCTCCTTATCACTATCTTTGTCCTCCACTTTCTTTTTATTTGACTCAAAAGTTCTTTTTTTATTGGAAGATTTTCCTTTTTCCTCTTAAGAAACTTTTCTAAAAAATTCGCAAGCATGGCCACATCATCAAAATCAAAGTCACCATCAGAATCAGACTCACAAACTTTTTCTTAAAATGAGTCGTTAAAGCAACGCCATTATCCTTAGCCTTAATAGTTTTGGGAAACATGTCAATCTCATAGGTTTGAAGATCTCCTACAATTTCTTCCAACTTAAGTGATTTCAAATTTCCCAAAGATTTCAAAACAGTGACTTTTGGAATAAAGCGTTTTGGGAGAGACCTCAAAATATTTTTAACGACACGCGTGTTATAAATCACCTCACCCAAATTAAAACTGGTGTTAAAAATGTCCGACAAACGTGCATAAAGCTCATCAAAGCATTCAGATTCAGACATGGTGATAGTCTCAAATTGGGTGGCCAATTTTGTAACTTTAATTCTTTAACCACGTTCGTACCCTCATGTGTCAATTTCAAAACATCCCATGCCTCTTTAGACGTAGTGCACGTCATAATTCGGCGGAACTCGTCGTGAGTTACGGCTCTAGAAATAGCAATCAGACCACGAGAATTAAAATTAGACATTTTATAATCATCTTCAGTCCAGGCTGACACGGATTTTAAAGAGGTGATATTATCAACGGTGCCTGTGGGAGGTGTCCTCCCGTTTTCACAAAGCAACCAAACACGCTCGTCAATAGATTTTAAAATAGATTTCATTCGAGCTTTTCAGTAGGCATAATTAGACCCATAAAAAATAGGCATCTGATTATATAAGTACTCTATAGGAAAAATTACGATTTTTCACAAAATTGATTTTTCAAAAAAAATCAATATCCCACAATTTTACGAAAAATAGGAATATGCAATAAATTAGCGCAACCAGCTCTGATACCAATTTGTAAAATGTATGACTGTGTGATAATTGATTAAATTAGAAAATTTCTACTTTGGCACACTTATTTAATTAGATTCTATTTTTAAACCAAAGTAATTCAGCCCCTAAACATGCATCTAAATGTCATAAATCATTCAACCTATTCATGAAAAAATAAAGATGACCGATTCAGGAAAAAAAACCTTTTGGGTAAAACCTTTTATAACACTTTGAATAATTCACAATACCTTTGACTTACATACGACCTCATAATCTCCCACAAGTGTGTAATGTATGGTGCCTTCAGCAAATCTTCAAAGATACGAGAGATAGCAAAAAACCCTTTAGGTGTTGGTTCGTTGTCTTCGGCTCGACCACATGAAGAATGACTATGCTCGGTACCCACCGATCAAATATGGAGATGCCTTCTCGACAGAGGTTGAACAAAAGAAAACTTGTTCTCTGGAACACCAAAACAATTCACTAAAGCATATGGGAGTTTTGTGAATTGAAAACAAAAGAGGGATTAAACCCTAAAAGGAAGAAGCCAAAAGAATTATGCTTTCACAGTTTTTCTGTTCTGTAAAACGCTGAGACTTCTTAATGAAAATGAAACCATTTAATGAGTATTTATACAAAATTACGCCACCTCAAAAAACATGCTCATTCGAACGAGATAGCAGTCTCATACGAACAATTTACAAATGTCGTTCAAACGACATCTCGCGACATGCCTATATTGCTCAAACGAGATTGTTGTCTCGCTTGAACGACCTGGGCGTAAAAATCGAGGTATGCTCCAACACTTAGAAAAAATTACTCATTCTCAAATTTGACGAAAAAGTTCGCTCCAACACTTAGAAAATATTTTGTAAAAATATACTAAAAGCTCTAAGCGAAAAGTTAAGGTATTTAAAGAAAACCTTACCAAAGTAAAACTTCGCGGAGTCTTTTGATGAATAACTTGATTAATAAGGATCCGTCTTGATGTAGATTTCCCTTGAATACTCTTCGACGGTGTAGAGGTATATGACATACTAAATTGATAACGGACTTATAAAAATATGTCCATACAAATTAACACGAGGAGCACGTGGAGCATCTTGATATTCCTCAGGGTACCAAATAGGCTCGGGTGCGGGCGAACCCATAGTGCAAGGGAAGAGGACCTCGGGCACTTCGAGAATAGGGACCCAGTTTCATTTCATCTCATGAACCTCGATTTGAAAGTTGTCAATCTTGGCAGTGAGTTGGTCTAGGACCGTCATCAAATCTAGTAGTACATTCGGTCCTAGGTCTGTGTTCTCCATGAAAAGCGGGTGAAGATGAATTTTGAACTTAAAATAAGTAATAAGGGACCTAATGGAACCTCGAGGAGGTTCGACGGAAGATGGAAGTCAATAAGGAACCAGGTCAAGGGTCAAGTATGTGATCGACCTGAGAAGGACAAAGATCGAAAGTTATTTTTGAAAGAGAGGAGGGAAAACTTTTTTTTTGAAAATGGAGAAAAATATTTTTGATATTTTTTGGAAAAGATGAGGACAAAAAGGTTTTGGGAAAAATGAGGAAAAATCTTTTCAGTAAAAGGAAGAAAAAATGTTTTTGGCATTTTTGATAAAACAGGGAAAAATATTTTTGACACTTTTGTTAAAGAAAGAAGAAAAAATGAGAGACGGGTCTCAGCATCGTTATTATTATGTTTATTATGCTCGCACTTGTATTAGGTTTACATAAATGCAAAAAGAAATATCAAACGGGACCTAAGCCCGGGAAAATTGGGTTTGAAAAATATGTAAAAATATGGTTGGACTTGTTGCTAGGCTCATGGACACGGTACCATTTTTTAAAAAAAGACAAAATCATGCAAAATTTTGAGCGGCATAACAACCCATCATTTCGATAGAGTTTTGGGTAGAAATCGTCAAACTAAATATGAGTGCCCTTGGTTTGACATTTGTATGAGGATATGCAGTTCTTGGGTTAATTTGGAAGGTTCCCTCCTTTGGTATGATTTCCATGATATACGTCTTGCTTTTGAGGGCAATCAATGCGTGTGGACAAGCCATTTGATGTGCCTGAGTGTACGTGAGTTGCCTCACCATATACCTAGTGGGGACAATACTTGTGAGATTGAATTTGATATAATTGACGTACGTGAATGAGTTCCTTGCGATATACCTCCATTCATGACTTCGGTCAAGCGATATAATGCGGGAACCGTTCAATATGCGTCGAAAGTACTTGGACAATGGAAGGTGAGAATCATATCACTTAGGCTAACTGCGACGTTCCGAACCAGCGCCCATCACGAAGTGACCCCCTAGTTACGGGACAAAATTTGGTCAATAGCCTTGCTGTTTGGTGATGTAATTTTCAAGATACATGATTCTTGATTAGTATCTTATGGAGATAATATCTTTACTTGACATGATGAGCATTATACTAAGCAAGGGATAATGTACAAGTATGCAAAGTAAATCTAACATGGAGCATGAAGATTATACTAAGCATGGATATGTAAGACTGAGTGATGTATGACTATTTACAAGTGTGGTAGTTACTTAAGCATGGATCAACTAAAAGTGGTGTGTGACAAGTGTGATAAGTGGAGGTGTGTTAGTGACACCTAAACATGGATATTCCAAGTGGTGGGTTCAATATGTGGATATAAGTGATCCTAAGTGCACGTAGTGTGAAATGTACATGGAGAGTATCTACACGTGTGTGAGTGAGTAGTGATATAATCATGAGGTATATAAGAAATAATAGAGGAGGAAAAGGGAACATACAGGTAGGTGCATACGCACACAAGAAAAATAAAACACCCATGCAAACATAATCTATCCCTCTTACAAAAAATATTCCCCAGCGGAGTCGCCACTGTGGCCATCCCAAATGTCCATCCATCTCCTCATCCCATTGGGGAAGGGGAAAAGAAGGGGGAGAAAGGTATCACGCCCTTGTTACTCTAGAATCGCTTCGATCGTCATCGATGTGGGGTGAATGTAAAGAAATGGAGTCGCCAACCTATTTTGTACAAAACATGCAAAAGAACATGTCGCCGCTTCGAGAGAGCAGCATCAAAGACAAACCGATGCTTACAAAATTAATATTTCAAAGTCTCGGGGACTAAGTTACAGAATGGGAAGGTGTTAGGAACCCATCCTGCCCTTTCGTTATCTCGTGGACTTGTGTTATTATTTTCTTTTATTTCTTCGTGAAGTGTGTGTACGTGTATATATGTAAATGGAGATTGGAATCGCCCAACTCGTACCATTGAAGAGATAGAGTGAGGTCATCCATAAGAATGTTCCCAAAAATAATATTAAAAAATAAAATTTATGCGTTTATCATGATATTGATTATTATAATGAAACAATAATATATGTGGGGTAGAACTCTTCTAAGGTTCACAAAAAGAATGGAAGAATATAATAAAAGAGGAAATGGGTAATTTGGGAAATTGGAAATTTGGAAAACTAAAAAACTACACTCAAGTCTCGAGTTTTAATCTGAAATGCCTACGTAGCCTATAAAGGCATCAAAGTCCACATAGTTAGCATTCAGAAGAGGGGTGGGGTTTATCCAATAGGTTCGAATGGGCTTTTATTATATATGTGTGTAGAAAAAGTGTTTTTAGTTTTCAAAAATTATGATGGATAATCCCATTAAAATTTATAGGTGTAACCCTCTTTTTCTTTGTTTTGTGTTTTTTATAAAAAATAAAGTATGTTCAATATAACTAATAAAAATGTGAGATGTTAATGTGTATGAACTAATGTAAGAAATAAATTATGAATTTAATGTAATTAATGCAAAAATAAGAAATTTAAATAGAGAGAGAGAGAGAGAGAGAGAAGGATTTTGGACCTTCTTTGAAGAATTGAATCTTGATCCTGATCTTAGATGAACTCCCATGAATGTTGAGATGAACGTTGGATGAGAGAGAATGAAATTTTTCCATATTGGGTATGAAAAGGATGGGAATTCAAGATGGGTTGGAATTTCACATACGAAAACTTTGCTGATTATAAGAGAATATTGATGAGATCACTGGTGTTGATGAATCTGAGGTGTCTTCATGCCCTCTATTTATAGGGTCAGGGGTAGTGTCGATCGGTAGGTAACCCTAGACACACTGATGATTGGCAGGGAAATGGACTTATCAATCGACAGTCTCGTGCAATTTTTTTTCGAAAAAATGGTCATAAAACGCAATCTGATGATCCAAATCGCACAGGGGGAATGCCATTAGAAAGGTAATTCAGATACCTTTAAGAGTCCTTAGATATCTCCTAGGTTCGGGAGTTGAATTTGGATCAAGTTTGGCTCATAAGTGCACATCGATCCTTTGGACGATAGATCGTCAGACAAAAAAGAATCGTTCGTTCAAATGGTAAGTCAGAATCTCGCACGGGGTAGACTGTTGGAAAGGTTAAGCGATGGAATTCAACATTCCAAAGAGATTCACTCAGTTCGTAAAGTTGACCTTAGTTAACCGGGGCCCAAAACTGCCCGGTGACCTCTAGGTGTAAAATGGATCGTTTGTCCGTACCGTAAGTCAGAATTGTGCATGGGGTGGACCTTTGGAAAGAGTATTCAGTTATCTTTGAAGATTCATTCATTCTCATTCGATCTGAAGAGATTACATTTGTCAAACGGAGCCTGGGAGTGCCCGATGGCCTCTAGATCGATTTTCGTGGGAAAATGGATCATTCCTCCGGAAGGTTATGTCGTTTCTCGCATGATAAAAATCATTGGAAAGGGGTTTAAGATCCCTTCAAAGTGCATTCGCTCTGATGATGAAGTTGACTGGGTTAAATCGGGGCTCGGGAGCGCCCGGTGGCCTCCATATCGATTTTAGTAGTAAAATGGCCCATTCATCCAAACCGTTATACCAATTCATACATAGTGCAGACCGTTGGAAAGGGAATTCAAATCCCTTTAAAGATTCAAAGAGCTTTATCTCTGACAATAGAGTTGACCGAAGTTAAACGGGACCCGGGATGGCCCAATGGCCTCTAGATCAGTATTCAGAGTTTGATCTAGGATTTTTAGTGAAATTAGGAGGTGCTAGGGACCTAAGGAGAAACTTAGGGGGTCCTATAATGTGGTGTCTATAATTATAATTTGAGATTTTTGAGTATTTATTTGGAAGCTAATTTAATTATTTGTCTTAGGTCCCTATTGTAGTCCATATACCCAAGAAGTTAGGCCCAGACTCTCGTGAAACCTTGTTTGGACCAAGACCTCCTTTTATGATTGTATATAAAGGCATGGGAAGGGTTTTAATTATTATTATTATTATTATTATCATTAGGGTTTGAGAGGGTGTGAGAAAACCTTATTCACGTTTTTGTGAAGAGGTCTCTATCTCAATCAAAAGAAAGAGTTTTCATCTTAAAAGGTTCCCAAAAACCTACCTAGCTCTAGAGAGTATACACTAGAAGATCCAAGATTTAAAGATGGTCGAATAAGCTTTTGGAGATCCAAAATAAGGCAACACTAATTTATCAACAAATATTTTTCTCCCCATCAAATTGCAGCTGGATCCGCAAAGGTATTTTGTTCTAAAACCTAGGTTCGTTCTTAAAACCTATTTTTAGTGACGTTTTTCTCTTGTTTGATTAATCAAAGATTCAAGGGATAAAATTTGTATTCCTCATATATTGATGCCCAACATTGATTATTATGTTATACCCATTTAAGACTTTTATATTATTTTGTCAACTATGGGTTATAGTTTGTGATTGTTCGACCTCTTTTCACACGTGAAACTATTTCACATTTTTTTTATGTAGTAACCCTAGTTATCACTTAATGATATTCTTCTTCTTACAGTAAATATACATTTTTGTCTTAGTTCGTGATTTGCATCCTATTCAAATGGATATTAAATTGTGTTCACGTGTTTCGGCGTCTACAAGCTCCCATTCCAGATTCAAAGAACTTTTCTCTCGGTGCTCCCGTGATTTTGGTAGTAGTTTATTGATTTGGGCTCTATTTGAGACTTGTTTCCCTCGAATTTTGAAAAGGATTGGTTAGTTTGGTATTTGTTCTCAATCCGGTAAGTGATATGCCAATTTGGCAAGAGAATTGTATACACCCATTTTGAAAAATATTGGCAATACAATTCTTCTGCTAGTTACTACCCATGTCCGTTGTGTGAAGGTAATTAATAATGTAGGGATGAATACTCGTCAAAAAGTCTGAAGGAATAATATACACCCAATTTGCTTATAATGTTTTCTCTTAGTCCTATTAAAGATAAGGTGATCTCGTAACTAAGTGATCGTCACTATCAGATTTGGCCCCAAAAGAATTTCCCTCAAGTCTTCGTCGATAAGGATTTTTATAGTCTTATTATGGTGGTATCCTTATATATTTTTCCTACCATGAACCTGCGCGATATTTCCTTTGAGCATCCGTACTTATTGTATGCTATTAATGATGGTGTATAATATGGGTTTGACGAGTTAGCTTTTTTATCTTATCATGACTTCTTCTACGGACGTCATGAAAAATTATGATTTTCCCTTCAATTATCTAGTCATGATAACAATTATGTCATATTATTGATTTATCTCTCAATTAGGAGAGTACACTAATATTCCATTATCTCTACATATTGTGCCTCCTCGTGCTCTACATTCTTCTCGCATATCTCGTGAACCTATAATGCATTCTTTCTCACAAGAAGATTTGGATGAGATGCCTTCACAAATAACAACCTCCGTATTCCAGCCATTATCTTACTCCTGATGCGTATCAAAATATGCTTACTTACCTAAAATGTTCACCTTCTCCATATTTCTCCGACATGTACTAATGGAATACCAACATTTAGCTGGATCATGTTAGGTATGCCTTGAAAAATGTTTAGTGAAGGGCTTGGAATATTCAATCGTTGTCACATAAGAGAAAATGAGAAGAGGTTTAACTTATTTTGTTATGGGTCTGTGTAGTCTGTGAGTTAGGATTTTAGCATTAATTGAATACATCTAATCTAATAATATAGGGATATATATCAAATAGTCCTTCGGACATTTTTTAATACCCATTTAGTCCAAACTTTTTTATTTTGCCTCAAAAAGTCCTTTGCCACATATTTTGGAGAAGGAGTGCCGCTGGCGCGGACCTCTAAAAATAAGAGGATATTGAGTGCTTGAGGGACTAAATGGGTTAAACTAAAAATATGTGTCCTTTTTAAAAAATATATATTTATAGTAGGGACTATTTAATAATTGACCCAATAATATAAGTATATTTTTTTAATATTTATCACATTTTATCATATATCCTTTTCCTTGATATATTGTTCAAATCTATGTGTAGTTGTTACTATGTTGTTTGTTATGATTGTTTATCACATATTATATTTAGCATATATTCCATATTAATTGTTATTTACTCTCATTTTTTGGTTTGATTAACATGTTTACTCTCATTAGATTAATTAATTCTATTTTTTCCTCATCATGTACCTAGTTCTTTTTGTTGTCTCATTCATGAGAAAAGGGGGAGAATTTTTAGATATGTAGAGTACATAATGTTGAGAGAAATTACATAGTTAATGGGGGTTACTTTAATAGTTTGATTTTTACATGTATATATTGTTATATGCACATAACTGATCTTATTATTGACATTTTTTTGTATTTAGATTACATATTCGTATCTAATTATTTTTCTAGTGTGTCATATGAAAATAGGTACAAGAAGATCTTTGTGAAATTTCATGAGTGTTTTCTCTTTAAATTTCTTGTAATTTTATTTTGTTTATTGATATGCCCAAATTGTACCTGCCAGCTCGGAGGCACCAACCTCGGCCTGGATGACGACCGAGGTAACAATGACTCAAGACTGATGATCAGCAATCTCGTCCAGCTTAAGGTCGGCCACGACCGACGTTACTAGTCACCCCTCAATTAGGCAACAACCGAGGTCTGCGTGACTCAAGGGGTCAGTTATCCATCAGGTCATCCACAGTCGCCATCACATCTACCTCATACATCAACCTCGGTTGGGCATCTACCGAGGCAAAAAATAACTCATAGGTTCAACCACCCTTAAACATCATCATCGGCCCTAGCCGACATTGCAAGCGTCGCATGAGAATCAGCAGCCCTGTAGGCTTAGCATCAATTGTCAGGACAACATCGGCCCTGGATGATGTTCCACATATCTAACCTCGGTTGGCATCCCAGCTAAGGTCATCATATAATTCCCAGCTAAGGCAGGGGTTGTACCTCACCAACGTCGTACTCACCTAGGCTGAGGTTGGTACCAATCAAAGACAGTCGAGCTTCTACGCGTACATGTATGGCTTGAAGCACGTTGACAAATTTGTTATAACTGAATCATTCCCTCCACGTGAGGGAATATTGAGGTCATCATTACTTAGTTGAAGATTAGCCAGGTGTTATCTTTTCAGTGGATGGATCTCCATGCACATGCTCATTGTATGCTTGGGGGGTACACTACACCCCCCAAACACTACATATAGAGGTCATCCTTTACCTTGTAAAAGGATCTAAAATTACAACCCAACTGAAACTCTATAAAATTACACAGTAGAGAGAGAAAGCTTGAGAGATTGTTTCCATGGCCACTAGTGCCTTATTTTAGTTACCTTACTCACTCACTTGCATAGTGGATATAAGCCTCATTGGTTGAACCACTTATATATTGGTGTTTATCCTCTTCTCCTCATCTCAATCTCTTATATTTAGCATATACTTATACTGCCATTGTTATCACTAGTTTGAGCTTACAAACACCTTGATTAGTGGTGCGATTACCAGCATCATCATTTTGGCACCGTCTGTGGGAACGAGAAGATGTCTCTTCCTATTTTTCTGCTTAACCTCATCGAAGACTCTGGTGGTGAACCAGTTCTCCCCCTTGCGTGGAGATGTTTCACCATTGAAAGAGGTCCTTTAAGGTGTTAAGCTCATCTTCGCAAGCTCTTTAGTTTTAACATATGGCACCGGAGTTACCACCACCTCCTACACCATCTGGTGCTGGAGGACTTAGTTCCAGACAAGCACCACCCCAGTCTGAAATGGTTGAGGTGGCAGCAGCCTTGAAGTCCTTGGCTGCGACGCAGCAAGCAATGAGGGAGCAATTTGCACATCTCAGTCAAAATATAATGAGGCCACCTGGGGTCTCATCAGATATGATTACTCCAGTAGCTATTCAACCCCATCCTGAAGCCAGGGGACCACCCCAGGCACCGTGAAAAGACCAACTTACCCCTCAGCGGAGGAGGAACGTTCTGACCCTAGACGTTTGCATCTAGGGAGGCAACGACACCCTTGCCCTTAGGATAGGTATGACGATGTGGAGGCAGGGGACGCTCCAGAAGACTACTGGGAGCCGTATGAAGTTTCGAGCAACACTGTACGTCCTATCCAGCAAAACCGAGGTTGTGGAGGCAGAAGAGATGCTGGTGACCAACGAAGAGGATCAAATTTTGATCGCTTGAACATAGGGTAGGGCTTTAAAAGGCTCAGCCCAGTCAATAACGTGAGGCAGAGGTTATCCAGGTTAAGAAGTGTAGCAGGATCACAAAGAGAAGAGGGGGAACATCAACCTCATCATGACCGACCCCATTAAGGTCGAGATAGGGATCAAGAGGAGGTCAATAACCGACATTGTGCATCGGCTGGGGAACCCTCAGTTCACCCATTGGAGGTGGTTGGGAACAACCTCATCCAGACCGACATTGCAAAGCCATGGAATGACTCCATTCAACGTCTTAAAGAGAAGATAGGGAACCTCATCAAAAGCCGAGACCCACTGTAAAGAAGTTTCTCAGGGGATTCCCCATTCATGGCCAGGATAATGAGCTTCCCGACCTTTGCCAAGTTCAATCCACCTACGGTGTCTCCCAAGTATGATGGTAGAACCAACCATGTGCAGCATATTGAGATATAACAGTCTACGGCGAATATTTATTCAATCCCAGATGAGATGAAGTGTCGGGACTTCTCTTGGACTTTGACAGGAGCTGCACACTACACCAAAATGTTAATTTTGTGACTGCCAATAGGGGTAACAAACTAGTCACTCCCGGGAGCAGTCACAAAATTATTTGTGACTGCCATTAGGGGTGATAAAATTAATTGGTTAAAAAAATTTGAGTCAATTACTTTGTTACCGCTAATGGGAGTCACAAATGTTACCATATAATTAATTTGTGACTCCTATAAGCAGTCACAAATTTATAACTGTCACAAGCTTATTAGTAGACATAAGTTATGACTCTTATGAGCAGTCACGAAATTATAACTGCTATGAGGAGTCACAAATTTTAGTCTTAGATTTAATTTATGACCGCTATTAGCGGTCACAAATTTGTAACTGCTATTAGCGGTCACAAATTTTGGTCTAAGACTCAATTTGTAACTGCTATTGGCAGTCATAAATTTGTAACTGCTCCCAGCAGTCACAAATTTTGATCTTAGACTCAATTTGTGACTGCTATTAGCGGTCACAAATTTGTGACTGCTATTAGCAGTCACAAAATTTTTCACCTAACTTTAATTTCCCTCTATCTGTACGTGAAGAGCTCCCGCTTTAATTTCCCTCTCTCTTTCATTTGCCAAAACCTCAAAATATACCTGTTTGTTATGTGAAGAGGCCGTTGATGTGTATAAATTTTTCTTAGCTGTGAAGAAGCCATTGATGTGAAGAAGCATTTGCGATTCTAAAACCCTAATTTCTGTGAATCAAACAGGTATATTTTTTGGTATTTTTATTGTATAATTTTTGTCTAAAGCCCTAATTTCAATTCTCGTTGTGTGTGTGCGCATTTCGATTCTTATTATGTGTGGGTATGTGTGTATAGTTGTGTGTATGTAGAGATTTATGTTTATATGTGTGTGTATGTATAAATTTCTGTTTACATGTGTGTGTATGTATAGATTTATATTTATATGTGTGTTTATGAGTGTATCTATATACAAATTGTATTTTGTGTTAATAAGCCCTAGAAATTGTATTGAGGTTATTTTTTTGACAAAATATAATCAAATGGATTTTTAATATTACGAGTTTTGCCCGAGCTTTGTGGTCAACATTCTCTAGACAAAATATAATCAAATCTGATTGTTTTGTTGTGAGTATATCTACACATCGTTTAACCTCTTTCGTTTTTTGAATATTATCTTGTTTGGGAATATGTTAGATTTTTTTCAATAATCATTTTATACTATTCATATTTATTTTATCTAAAAATTAATTAAATAACCATTGTTTTGTGCTCGTTGAAGTTTTGACGTTTTGTGCTTGGTTGGGGTTTCCTGTGAGTTTTAATGCAATGATAGTATTAATGCAATGATAAGTCAGAGATTATGTTGTAAATATTAGATCAAAATTTATTTAGTTTTATAATTTACTGAGTTTCTATTTGTTTGTATTGTAGAATTAATGGGGTTTCCACAATATAAAGAGTGGATGGGTGAAAGTTGTAGAGTGGGGCAAGTATACGTTAATGGGGTTAAAGACTTTGTGAATTATGCAACGAAGAATCTCGAAACTGATATTATCCCATGCCCGTGAAATCATTGTAAAAAAGGGAAACGCTTGAAAGGGGTAGATGTAAAAGTACATTTGTTTCATTGGGGTATGCAAGCTGACTACACGTTTTGGAATTTCCATGGGGAGAGGGAATTTAAGTATATTCCAGAAGAAATACTTGTCAATGAAACCGTTCACACAAATGGTGACCCGTTAGTACATGCTAGGTTAAATGATCTCATAAATGATACGTATAAAGTGCACGCAGCATAAGAAAAGCAAGATAGTAGAGGGAATGCTTTAGGATGTGAGGATCATGTTGGCAACGATACGAACCAAGTTAAGGATTATATACGGTTAAAAGTAGCAGCCGTAACACCATTATACCATAACTCCAACCCCGACCACACAAAGTTATATGCCATGGTTTGGTTGCACAACTTAAAGAGCAAATTTGGCTTGTCGGTAAAAAGTGTGATGGCAATACTCCTCTGGGCGAAAGATTTGCTCCCCAAAGAAAATACACTTCCAGTCAATTATCCGATCATGAAGGATAATTTGAAAGGTTTGGGTATGAAATACAAATCAATTCGTTGCTGCAAGTATGACTGCATTTTATACTATAAGGAGCATGAGGACAAATGGGCTTGTCCTGTATGTAAGGAACCTAGCTATGAACAAAAGATGGTAGTACATAATAAACGTTTGTTGAAAGTAGATACACAAATACCTAAGAAGGTGTTAAAGTATTTCCCTTTAGGTCCTCGATTGAAGAGACTTTATAGTATACCTTGGATAGCAGAGGCAATGACTTGGCATGGTCGAACGGAGGTGGGTGAGAATCTCATGCGACATCCGATTGATTCATCTGTGTGGAAATCTGCAAATCAGCGATACCCGAACTTTGCTACAGAAATACGCAACGTTCACCTCGGAATATCAACCGATGGGTTTAACCCGTTTGGCAAATTGAGCACAGATAAGAGTATATGGCCTGTGTTTACGGCGCCTTTAAATTTGCCCCCGTTGTTGTGCATGAGAAAGGAGTTTTCAATTTTGTCGTTGTTGATACCAGGTCCAAAAGCACCGGGTAGTGACATTGATGTTTTCTTAGCGCCACTAATAGATGAATTGAATGAGTTATGGGTTGAAGGTGTGAGAGCATTCGACTCATACAAAAAGGAGGAAGTCATTTTGAGAGCTATATTGATATGGGAAATTCATGATTTTTCTGCTTATGGGACCTTATCTGGGTGCAATGTACATGGTTACCTAGGTTGTCCTATATGTGGAGAGGAGACTGAAGCCAGATGGCTTAAGAAAATTGGTAAACTTTTTTATCATAGTCATCGAAGATTTCTGCCCCAAAGTCACAAATTCAGGTCAATACGAAGCAATTTTCTCCCAGAAGGCACCGAGACGCGACCACCTCCACCAAGACTTTCTGGTTTGGAAATTGAAGAAAGTTCATTAAAGGCTGATCAAAAGTTGAGGAGGAAACACCCCATAATTTTGGCCCAAAAGCGTAAAAGAAAGGATGTTGATGTGAAAACGGCGTGGTCCAGGAGATCAATAATGTTTGATTTTCCATACTGGAAGGAACATCCTGTCCGACATGTGATAGACATAATGCACGCTGAGAAAAATATCATTGAGCATCTCGTAAGCACATGCATTGGTGGTTCTCATTCCAAGGATGGAGAAAAAGCCCATGAAGATCTTCGTGATTTGAAGATTAAAAGATCATTATGGTTGAAAGAAGATACAAACACTGGAAAAAAGCATATGCCAGTTGCATCTTATAATTTGAGCATTGAAGGAAGAAATATGTTCTTAGAAACATTAAAGGGCTTGAAGGTTCCTTCTAATTTCTCATCCAATTTACGTAGTATTGTCTGCGACGCAACAAAAGATTTGAAAAAGTGCAAGTCCCACGATTGGCATGTGATAATGCAACTTATCCCTCTGTTGTTCGGACACTATTTTTCGGAACACAAGGATCTTCGAAGGGCCATTATACAAGTTAGCTTATGTTTCTCCCTATTGTGTGAGAAAGTTGTCAACAGGACGCACATAATGGCAGCGAAAGAAACTTTGGTCGAGGCTATATGTGTTTTGGAGAAGCACTTTACTCCCTCATTCTTTGACATAAACATCCACCTTTTAGTGCATTTGTGCAATGAAGCACTTTTATGTGGACCAGTAAGGTACCGATGGATGTATCCGTTCGAACGATTAATGAAAACTTTTAAAGATTACGTTAAGAATACACGGTACGTTGAGGGGTCCATTGCTGAGGAGTACATTATGGAAGAGGCTTCCTTGTATGCAAAGTAATATATGCCTAACCCAAACGTTGGAGGTCGTGAACGCTTTATTGATGAATTAGAAGAGTTTGCTGATGAGGAGGCCCTGAGGAAAGGTAAGGTAGTGAAGCTAACAAGTACACAATATAACCAGGTGGCTCGATATGTATTCGAGACGCATGAAGACATAGATAAATGGAAAATGTGAGTTTATTTAAAGTGTTTTGTAAATAATGTAATATGTTCGATGTTATATTCATTAGAAATTAATATTTTTAGTGTTTTAACCTAGGCAATATAATGAGTGCAGGCATGCCAAGAGGAGGAAGGGAGGCACGAGCGCAGACAATGAATTTAGGCATTGGGTAGCTTCCGAGGTGACTACAGTAATACCTCACTTTTATTTACTGTCTTTGCAACATATTCACAATGCAAATACTTTCTTGGTTTCAATTATTGAAAGCTGGTGAAGTATCGACGAGGCTTGCACGTCTAGAAAATGGGCCTAGTTTTGTAGCCAAGGAGTTTGGACAATATCGTGTCAATGGTTTTGTGTTCTCTTCAAGCTCACACGAGTTAAAACTCATTGGAAAACAAAACAGCGGCATTTCATATAAAGCATTAACTCATTTCAGGGCAAGCGCGAAAGATAAAAACTTGATAGAAGCTGAGATGACGTATTATGGGATTATAAAACAAATTATCCTATTAGATTATATATCTTTCCGCATACCTGTATTTTACTGTGATTGGGTGAGAGTGGAGGACAAGAATGCATGTATGGTCGACCCTGACACCCACATGGTGAAGGTTTATTTGGCCAAGTTGAAGAGTAAAGACAATGTTAATGATGAGCCATTCGTTTATGCATTCCAAAACTTAAAGCAAGTGTTTTATGCAAAGAGCCCCAACAATGATCCATGGTCTGTTATTTTACATTCTCCTCAGCACTTGACTACATCGGTAGACGATATAGAGGCACCTATCGAGATTCAGTCTATTCTGGATGACAACCCAGAATTAAAGAAATTATTAAATGCATTAGAGGAGTAGATGTTTAATTGTGGCATGTTATGCAGGATGATTTTACCGAGTTTCGGGACACTTATATGACGAACTTCGCATCCTTACGGGCTGACTATCAGCGACATACTTCCATGATTTCCCGGGTACAGATGGATTTGTTTGCTCATATTCGTGGGGGCGAGTCTGCTGTGCCTCCTTACCTTTATGATCCATATGCCCCTCGTGACCCCACCACGCCCGAGTCCTCGAGCCGCCATCCGGACCATATGTAGGGCGTTGTCATCCCGCTTTCTCTGCTGCTAACTTTTGTGGTTCTTTATTTTGATTTTTGGGTTTGTAACTTTGTAGTTGTTTAGTGGTTTGGGGAAGAGAGAGTACATTTAGTCTATTTTCGAATTTTGGTTTTTGTGCCCCATGTACACAACTTGTGATTATTAATGAAATTACTCATTTACTTCTTCTCTACTTGTTCTACTAGCTTTAATTTGCATTTAATTCCATCTCTTGTATTGGTTTGTGTTTAAACTAGATAACTAACTTAATTATGTTGTTAACTAGCATGTGTAGTGTAGTTTCAATTATGAGTAGTTAGACTTATGATTGGGGATCATAATCCCACCTTGGATGCTTGAACTTCATATTTAGGGTTTCGTTTATAATTGTTCTAATGGAATTTCATGTGTTGGTATTGGAGTATCATAGCTTCTTAACTTCTCTTGTCATGCAAGGGTTAGTGTTTGAAGCTCTACTACAAACCCAACCCATCTAGCAATAACTAACTAACCCCTAATCCTCCATTGTTGAGTTTAGTCTCTACATGGTTGATGTTCGGACTTAATTAGTTATTCTCGATTAGAATTAATTTCAACCAAGCCCTATAACCCCTTATTTGTGAATCCGAGGTGGGAGAATGATCCTCGATCCCTTTAATTTCTTGAACTCAAGCTTATCTTAGTTCTTTTCATAGTTCCGTAATTATTAATTAATTAACTGATCATCAATATTATGTTAGTTTAGAGATTACTCTCAAACACTTTTCCAAACTATTAAATCATCTTTTACACTTTAACTTTTGTGGCGTTTAGAGAATCCCTTTAACCTAATCATGTTCTCTTAGGAGTGTTTCAATCCCTGTGGATCACGATTCCGTACTTACCGGATATTACTTGTTGCGATAGATTTGCACTTGAATCACAAGCTTTATTTAGAGCGCACCAATGCGTCATGTATGAAACCTGTATTATTTCTTAAATATGTACTACCTTGCTGAGGTCTACTAATCAACAAACCATCATGTTCACAACTTTGTAGTCGTTTGGTACCAGTAACTGTTTATTTCTATGCTGCTAAACTCTCAAAGACAACATCTCTATTAATTATATGACAGGTATGTGAATTACTATTTCATAAGGTTTATTTGATTGTTGTATTAATAGTCTGGGGGACTTGATTGAAAATATTCAAGAATGGTTTTTATGTACCTATAAATTGTCACATATGCATAGAATGCTTTTGTTTTATAATGATTTTTGTATTCAAGTAAAATGGATGGTTTTTGGTTCAAGTTGTGCTATCATTTTTAATTATCAATTCACATGTCTTATTTCAGGTGAAGGAGTAGGTAAGATATAAGTGAAGCTATCATTTAAAGACGAGAAAAGGTAAGATGATGGTAATGAAATTAATACATGTTTACCCAACTTTGGGGAAGTTGTTTGTTTGTATCATTCCTATCATATCCACCACCACCCCTTATGTAGATTACTTTGTAGTTATTTGTAGATTCAAAGTTTGGGGATTACTATGTAGTTGAACGATGATGCGTGCGGTTCTTGACGGTGATGCGTGCTGTTCTTGACTCAGCATCCTATTCAATAGTTGTCAATATTATTGTTAAATTGATGAAGTGGTTGAAATGAGGTCCAATATGGACCTTGAGTATTGTAGTATTGCTGTTGTTGAGTATTTTTATTTTTTTAAACAGGGTGGATAGTCCTATAAATAAAGGGAACTCTGCCCAAATTTTTTAAAATTAGAACAGAAATATTGTACATTTATTTCACTTTGTTGTTGGGTAACGATTTTTTTTTGCAATTTTCGTCGTGCCTTCAGGCACGGGCATACGCTAGTATATATATATATAAGCTATGGTAGTTTCTTTATCACAAAAAATGAATGTATACACATGGAATATATATATATATATATATATATATATATATATATATATATATATTAATCACATTTTATTATTTGTAGGCATACACATGGCATATCCGGCATACGTAGTATTGAAAGGCCTAAATCCAGGTGTTTACACTTCGTGGCAAGAAACACAAGAACAAGTTAATGGATAAAGAGGCGCCGTATTCAAAAAATTTGAGTCCATTGAACTTGCTCAACAGGCATACTCCGAGTACACGAGGGAGGATGTCACCGCATCAATACCCCCCACGGCTGATATACCTAGACTTCACGAATCGTATCCACTGCGTGGTGACTCCTGGTCTAGATTTAGAATGATTTGTTACATGTTCGTGGCATTCCATGTCATCGAAGTGTTGTGTCGTTACTTTTTTTACTTTATTTTTTATTCTATGTTCATTTTGTACTTGGCGCCCACTTAGGGGTTGTTTGATGTTAAATTTAGTTTAACAAGTTTTATGTGTACTGGATATTTGGAATATGAGAAATATAAATGAAATGTTGTCAAAAATTTTAGACTTGTTATCATGATATTTATTTTACTTTCATTATTTCATCATTTTGTGAAAATATAAAGATATTTGTAATAGCTTTTACAACATTTAACAAATTTAATTTTGTAACTCCTAATAGGAGTCACAAATTTGTCACTACTATCAATTTTGTAACTGCTAACAGCAGTCACAAATATATGATTCATAACTGCTGTCATCAGTCACAAATATAACATTCGTAACTGCTCACATCAGTTACGAATGTTATATTTGTGACTGCTGACAGCAGTTACGAATAACAGTTACAAATTGGGGTCACCAGTCATAACTCCATAGGGGTTATAAAAAAATTGTGACTGCTGTTAGGAGTTATAAATTTTCTTTTGTTACCCCCTAAATTATGACGGTAAATAGTAGTTATAAAGGTCATTTGTGAGTGCTAACATCACTCACAAATCTCCCATTTTGGTGTAGTGGCACACATCTAGTTCACCTCTCTTCTGAAGAACTCTATCGAGAACTTTAAGGGCTTGGATGAATGGTTCATCCATAATTTTTATTTTGGGGTAAGACCTCAAAAGAAGACCACTCATCTGTTGTATGTCAAGCAAGGAAAAAACAAGAACCTAAGAGACTACATCGCTAGATTTAATAAAGAAAAATTAGAGTTTGAAGATTATGAAGAGAATATAGCCATGACAACCCTCATTGGAGGACTCCATAAGGGGAAGTTGCTATAGAAGCTTACAAAAGAACCTCCTAAGTCCATGGCAGAGCTATTGGAAACTGCAGGAAAGGTCATGAACGCTGAAGAGGCTATGGCCGCGAAGTATGAGGATGAGAATGGAAGTGGCAGCGGGAAGTTCCAAAGAACGAAAGATGGAAAAAAGAGGTTTGTCGACGATAAGTTTGCACACTATAATCCTCTAACTGTGAGCTGCGAACACATCCTCAGTGAGATCAAGAATGAGCGGACTCTGAGATGGCCGGAAAAGCTGAAGTCTCCTCTTCATTAGAGGAACAAGAACCTGTGGTGTGAGTTCCACCAAGACCACGACCATGTGACAGACAAGTGCTTTGCTTTGAAGGATGAAATTGAGAAGATGTTAAAGTCTAGAAAATTGAGGAAGTATGTCGATGGTAAGGATCCTAATAGGGGACGCGGTGACCCTAAAAAGAAGAGAAACGACAGGTGTCAAGATGAAACCCCAACGAGAAGAGACGAGGACTCAGATGGTGATGATGAGGATGATCTAGACGTCCTACTGAAGGATGAAAATTCCCATGTGAAGAAGATTTGAATGATCTCCTTCGGTGTTAACACCATATGTGGAGGACTAGCAAGGGGTGGCTCTGAAGTAGCCGACCGTAAAGCTCATGTGGCAGAGGCCGAGTTAGTGACCAAAGTAGAGGTTGTGAGTCTGGCGTCTTTAAAGGCCAAGCAGAAGAGAAAAAAGGTGGAAATGGATACTCTTATAGTTGGGTTCTCCCGACTCTACTTCAAAGGTATCTTGGCTCCGTATGATAACCCGTTGGTAATTACAATAAGAGTGAATAGATCTGAGCTACAGAGAATCCTCATAGATGGAGGAAGTTCAGCGGATGTGATGTTTTGGCCATGTTTTAAGAGCCTAGGCCTCAGCAGAGCAAGACTGGTACCCTTTCATCATCCGTTGATGAGCTTGAGTGGTGAAAAGGTCCATCCATTGGGCATGTATGAGATGGATGTACGAATAGGAGACGAGTGGCCTAAGAGGTTGACCCGGAAGATCAATTTTTTTGTTATGGATGAAAATGTCTTCTCGGCATACAACTTCATCATAGGACGGGTAGCCCTTAAGGAGTTTGAGGTCGTGCCATCGACGGTTCACCAAATGCTAAAATTCCCAACCCCTTATGGGGTAGGGGAAGTGAAGGGTGACCAGACATCGACACGAGAATGCTACTTCAACTCGGTCGAAGAGAGAGAGTCCTATAAGAGGGAAACTACCATATATAACATTGACACCCTTGATCTTAGGGACGAAACAAAATTGAATAAAGGAGAGGCCGCGAAAGAGGTAGAATCCATTGTCCTCAATGAGGATGAACCGAAAAAAACCGTCCAAATCGGCAAGGCCTTATAACAGGAGATCAAGGAAGTGCTGATAAATTTTTTGAAGAAGAGGCAGAGTGTCTTCGCTTGGACCCACGCAGACATGTCTGGCATCGACCCGGAGGTTATGTGACACAAACTCAATGTGGCAGAAGATGCTAAGATCATCAAACAAAGATGAAGAGTTTACTCCAGGGAAAAGTATGATGTCATCAGGGAAGAGATCAGAAAGTTAGAAGAGACAGTATTTATCAGGGAGGTCACATACCCAGAGTGGTTATCAAATGCCATCATTGTTCCCAATGCCAACAGAAAATGGAGGATGTGCGTAGACTTCACTGACTTGAACAAGTCTTGACCAAAAGACAACTATCCCTTAGCATGGATTGATGAGACGGTAGATACCACGGTAGGGCATGAACTAATGAGCTTCAAGGATGCGTATTCAGGCTACAATAAGATCTTCATGGATGCTGAAGACTCAAAGAAGACAACATTCATCACAAACAAGGGGACCTATTGCTATAAGGTCATGTCCTTCAACTTGAAAAATGCAGGGGCCACATATCAACGTCTTGTAAATAAGATGTTTGAAGATCAAATTTATAAGACCATGGAGGTATATGTAGATGATATGTTGACGAAGAGCTTAAAGTCCTGCACTCTTGTAGCCGATATGGAGAGAACTTTTGACACCATAGACATATACAGGATGAAGCTCAATCCTGCCAAGTGTGTGTTCGAAGAAGGAGCTGGAAAGTTTCTTGGATTCATAATCAATCAGAGGGGAATATAGGCCAACCTCAATAGAATCAAGGCTTTTCTTGATATGAAGACACCAAGAAGTATAAAAGACGTTCAGAGGCTCACTGGAAGAGTCGCTGCACTCAAAGGATTTATTTCCAGAGCTACAGACAAGTGTCTTCCATTTTTCAAGGTGCTTTGAAAGGACTTCGAATGGGAAGAAAAGTTTGACAAGGCCTTTAAACGGCTCAAGTACTACCTCGGATCCCCACTGCTCTTATCTCGGCCCATTCTGAGGGAGAAGTTGTATGTTTATCTAGCAGTCTCAAAGTCATCTATAAGCACAACCATAGTACGGGAAGACGTTGGGATACAAAGGCATGTATACTTCAATAGTAAAGCCCTTCAAGGGTCTGAATAGAACTATCCTCGGATAGAGAAGTTGGCCTACACTTTGATACACGCTTCCAGGAAGATGAAACCTTATTTACAATCCCACTCTATGGTCATCCTCACTAATTCCCCATTAAGGCAAGTCCTCCACAAGCCTAAGAAGTCAGGCAGATTGATGACCTGGGCCATTGAGTTGGGAGAGTATTACCTTATTTATCAACCTAGGGTGGACATTAAAGGGCGGGCACTGGCAGACTTTGTAGCAGAGTTCACATGGGAAGAGGTTGAGGTTGAGAATAATCCAGAGATTGTAGAGGGATAAAATAGTAACATCTTCTGAAACCCGGAAGAGGTTGTGTCCAATAGAGCTAGAAAAGGAATAGTGGAGAATGAGGAAGACATGTTCCTTTTTAAATAAGGAGCCCTATCATAGGGGAACTTCTCTTCGGATAAAGATGTTTGGAACCTCTTCATTGATGGGTCATCTTACGAAAGTGGAAGCGGTGCAGGGCTGATACTGTCAACTCCGGATGGTACCGATGTCGAATATGCACTAAGGTTCAACTTCAAAGCATAGAGCAATGCATCAGAATATGAGGCCTTGATACTAGGCCTCTCCTTGGAAAAAGCCCTTAGAGTTGGCCGACTTTTACTTCATAGTGACTCGAGGTTGGTTGTCAACCAAGTACTTGGAGTCTATGAGGCTAAAGATGAAAGGATGGCTAAATACCTGAAGAGGGTAAGAATGAATCTAGATGGATTCGAAGAGGTGAATATGAAGAGGGTACCTCGACAAAACAACAGTCGTGCAGATGCACTAGCAAGGTTGGCTTCAGCAATAAGGACAGGCATCAGAAGGACAGTACCAGTTAAGATCCTGCTCAAACTGACCATTGAGGAAGAAGAGTTTGCCATCTCTTGCCTCAACTTGAACCTAGGAGACTCATGGTTGGACCCCCTCATCAGATATATTAGAGAGGGAGAGCTATCAAAATCAAAGATAGAAAGGTGGAAATTGAGGTACAGAGCTACAAAGTTCTCAATAATAAGAGAAGTCCTATATAAAAAAGTATTTCTACTACCTCTCCTCATATGTGTCCATCCCACAGAGGTTTCCCACGTCCTGCAAGATGTACATGAGGGTTCTTGATCTAGTCACATAGGAGGAAGACCTTTAGCCAAGAGGATAATAACGCAAGCATACTAGTGGACGACCTTGGCTAAAGATGTTGCTTCCTACGTGAAGAGGTGTGACATGTGTCAGAGATTCTCTATTATCCCCCACCAACCCAGTCAACCTATGACGTCAATCAGTTCTCCTTGTCCCTTCGATGTATGGGGGATTGACTTGGTAGGACCATTACCAAGAGATGCAAATAATTATCGATTTTGACAGTAGCAATTGATTACTTCTCCAAGTGGGTAGAGGCTGAGACGATGATCACGATTACAGAGCAGAAGACCTTCCAGTTCATCTGGAAGAGCATCATATATAGACATGGACTTCCGAACACCCTCATCTCACACAATATAACCCAGTTCAAGAATTCTTCCTTGGAGAAATACTGCGAGAGAGTCGTGATCAAGCAATTTTTCTCTTCTCCTAGATGACCCCAGGAAAATGGGAAGACTGAGGTCACGAATCGAAAAATCCTCGATGGGATTAAAAAGAGGTTGGAAGAAGATAAATGGAGATGGACATAAGAGGTTTACGCAATGTTATGGGACTATAGAACAACGGCAAGGACACTAACAGGGGAGACCACATTCATGTTAGCACATGTCTTAGAAGCCGTCATACCTAAAGAAGTAGGACTCCCGACTCAAAGAGTTCAGACCTATGACCCCGAGAAGAATGGGTAAGAGATAAGACTTAACCTAGATTTGATTGAGGAAAGGAGAGAAGACGCTGAAATCATACAGGCAGCCTACCAGCAGAGAACAACTAAGTTCTACAATCAAAGGGTGAAATCAAGACCTATAGCTTTAGAAGACCTAGTGCTGAAGAAGACATTACAGAAGACAAACAAGCTTCACCCAAATTGGAATGGTCCTTGCAGAGTAATCGAGGAGGTTGTACCCGGTACCTATTGGCTAGAAAATCTTGAAGGGGAACCTTTCTCCAACCCATGGAATGCTGATCACCTAATGAAGTACTACATATGATGTTGCATTTATTTTCTTGTATGACATGTATCATTTTATGAATAGAATATTAATGAGAAGAGCAGTTCCTGTGTTAGTACCTTATTTCATCATGCTTTAGTGGTAAAATTATGAGGTGAAACGTCATTATATGGTGACCTCGGACCTTAAACATCACTAAATTGGTAAAATTAATGAGGGTAACATCATAGTTTGATGACCTTAGACCTTAAAACATCATAATTTGGTGATAAGGTCTGAGGTGAAACATCTTAGTTTTATGACCTCAGACCTTAAACATCATTACTTTGGTGAAAATTTATAAGGATAACATCTTAATATGATGACCTCAGACCTTAAACATCATAATTTGGTGATAAGGTCTGAGGTGAAACATCATAATTTGATGACCTCAGACCTCAAACATCATTATTTGGTGAAAATTTATGAGGATAACATCTTAGTTTGATGACCTCGGACCTTAAACATCATTAATTTGGTGAAAATTTATGAGGATAACATCTTAATATGATGACCTCAGACCTTAAACATCATAATTTGGTGATAGGGTCTGAGGTGAAACATCATAGTTAGATGACCTCAACCCTTAAACATCATTAATTTGGTGAAAATTTATGAGGATAACATCTTAGTTTGATGGCCTCGGACCTTAAAATATCATAATTTGGTGACAAGGTCTGAGGTGAAACATCTTAGTTTGATGGCCTCAGACCTTAAACATCATTAATTTGGTGATAATTTATGAGGAGAACATCTTAGTTAGATGACCTCAGACCTTAAACATCACTTGATGAGAAGTATGATTTACAAGACGACAGTCAAGAAAGCATTCATCGGAAGAAGAAAAATCCTCAGAAAGGGATGATATAACATGAAGAAGTCAGAATTACAAGTCAACATGCCTTAGAGTATAATATCAGAGGTTACAAACAATTATAGATGAAAATTAAAAATTACAAGTGTAAAGCTTCACAAATCATGGTCTAGGTGTCTTCAGCCACAAGGTTGGTGACCTTGGCCCCATCAGCTTGGACGACATTGGTAACCTCGGCCCCATCATCTTGAGGGTTGACATCCTCCGTCTCTGTAACTTCTAGTGGTGCAGTCTCTGCAGGACCTGCACCATCTCCTTCCTTCTAGACCTCTTATAAGGCCTGAGCAAACTGAGGATTGGCAAAATCGAGATCAATGAAGTCCGAGGCTGTCAACTCCCCGACTCTTTTTCTTTAATGGCCGCCCATTTACTAGTAGCTTTGACACCTCTTTCAAGGTATTCAAAGCTGAAGCTTATAAATTGGTCAGAGACCTTGTAGTAGGCCAAGATATTCTCAGAAGCATCCTCAAGGGCAGCTTTCACAACCGCATCAACCATTTGTTAAAGAACATCGTCCTTCGCCTTTAGGGCAGAGGTGTGGTCCTTCTGGAGCTTAGTAATGTCCTTGTCCCTCTGCTTCACCTTATTCTCAGATCCCTCTAAGGCGGTATTCAGACGTTCAACCTTAGCATTTAGAGAGGCCTCCACCTTCTGGGCCTCTTTTCCCTTTTTAATAAGGGGCAGCTTCCTCAAAGTCCAGTCAACGAACTGGTGCATGGACAGGATACCCTACAAAACAAAGTCAGATGTATAAATGCAAACCTTAATCCAATAAAAGCCGAGGTTAGACTTGGAATAAAAAAGAAAAAGTTTTTACCTGGATAGACCTGTGAAGGCAAAACTCAACCAGTAGAGGGGTATTAATCGAGTGTAGAAAACGCTTAACTGCATCGATCATTACAGAGCCGATGGTATCCATTACCTTTAGACCGTGACCTATCAGGATGTCACTTATCTTCAGCAGCTCCAGAAGAGAATCCAATGCGTCATCAGACGAGATTGGAATGGTTTTTTGGTGCTTACTCGGCCTCTGATCCTCTGAGATAGCAGTGGTGGATTTCTTCTTTTTTATAGCATCGGCCTTAAATGTGCCAACATTCTACTTGGACGGTGGAGGAGGAGGTGCATTAAACCCAGTGTTCTTCACTAACTTGATAAGACTTGGTGCAAACATTTCCCACAAGTCATCTGAAATACCTTATGGGCGCTCTGTAAAAAATATATCTGAGTCAGAATAGCAGAGACATTAGAAAATCAGAGGTAAAACTTATGCAAAATAATACTTACGAAGCTCGGCTAGAGGACTCCCCCCAGGTCAGTCTTAGAGAGATAGTAAGGGGTCATCAGATGCCCATACTTGACTAACCAACCAAGATCCCCCTGATCTTGAAGATCTTTAACCTTTTTTAGGTTATCCTGGCTTAATCCAGGGTCGACTTTGGCAGCTAATGATAATTTTCCCCATCTCAGAGGGGTCCTCAGCTCTAGTGATGAAGAGGGAGCACATGTACCGAATTCCCATGCCCCTGAGACCAAGAAGTAACATGGTTTCCAGTTATGAATTGAGGTCTGGGTGACCAATAGCATCTTCTTATCAGACTTCCTAGATAGGAAGTGGTAGTAGCTCGGGTGGTTTCTAGCAGAGGATGGCACGTAACACCCTGTGAAGACCCTGACAGGATGGTCAGAGTGAAGGACTACCCTCTAAAGGATGATAGCTCCAATCATAACCCTCCAAGCATTGGGGGATAATTGGGAAGGAGCCAGGTTAATATGGGATAATATGGCTCTAATTATTGGATGGATGGGGAGATGAAATCCTAACTTAAACATCTACTCATATACACAGATTTCCCCATCTCATCCACCAAAGGCACTCCTATCCCTTAGAGGTCTCCCAAGATTCATAGAAGGACCTATGGAATAAAGGTGCCTAAAGTCTATGAGATCATACTCATTGCCAGTACTCTCTATCTCGTCCACCTCTGTGGTATTAACGTCACTCTCGTGACCATCATCCTCATCCCTGGAACGTTGACCTAGGAAGACGTAGGAACACTATTAGGGGGCCTTTGAGAGAACTCAGCCCATATGGCATCTGATAGGGGAATATCATCAATCGGTGGGGGCATAGCCACACTCGGCCCCACAACTTCAATATCGAAAGAAGTTCGTGAAGAGCTAGAACTGTTGTGCAACGAGGCATGACTTTGGACCTCGACCTGATCAGGGACCTGGTCTTGCCTAATAGATAAGTCCATGGCTTCTTGGAATTAATCTACATACATAGGGTCTGAGGTAGATGACTCAAACTCAGACATTGGGCAAGGGTCAATTGGATCCTCGATTGGCTTAGTAGGCTATGCTGGCTCAGGATAAATCTCCTTCAGAGGTGGAGGGAAGATATGTCTAAGGGGGAAGGCCTTAGCCCTACGAGCTTCCTCTTGGGCTAGTTCTATCTGCCGAATTTTTACAAAGGTCTTCTCTTTAAGAGAGAGAAAATCCTCTAGAAATTGATAAAGAGGTCTGAGCATAGAAGACCGACCCTATACTTGAGACTCTAAAACACAAATAAATAACTAGGCACAAGCTAAACTAAGGATCAAAACTTGTTTTTGGTCAAGTTCACACCAAGAACAGCGAAGAACAAAAGCCACTAAAAAACTCAAAGAGCCACCGAAAAACTCATATGACCATCGAAAAATTCATACAGTCGCCGAAAAAAGTAGAAATGGAAATTAAGGGCAAAAAAGGAAGAAATGGGGTGAAGATGTTACCTGCCTGAATATGAAATGAGGAAGAAGAAGATTGGAGACAAGGAAATCCTAAATGCAGCAGTAAAATTCTTGAGATAGAAATGGAAAACACAGAAAGCTTAGGCGGGAAGAGTAAGAGAATGTAGAAGAAAAGAGAAGGAAACAAGGTTTAAACCCTAAAACTAATTGCACGCGTCCCAAGGCTAATCATTACCTTGGGAGCCCAAAATCCCAGCATCATCATTGCACTTGTCAAAGAAATGTTGGTACATAAGGGAAATACAACCTCGGATATGTATACCATGTAGTCACCTACTCACATAGGTAACTAAGGGCTAGGGGTGATTGATATGCCTAAATTTTACCTTCCAGCTCGGAGGCACCAACCTCGGCCTGGATGATTACTGAGGTAATAATGAATCAAGACTGATGATCAGTAATCTTGTCTAGCTTAAGGTCAGCCACGACCGACGTAACTAGTCACCCCTCAACATCACATCTACCTCATACATCAACCTCGGCTGGGCATCTGTCGAGGCTAGCAAGAACTCATGGGTTCAACCACCCTTCAACATCATCATCGACCATAGCCGATATTGTAAGCGTCGTATGAGAATCAGCAGCCCTGCAGACTCAACATCAATTATCAGGACAACATTGGCCCTGGCCGACGTTCCACATATCTAACCTCGGTTGGCATCCCAGCCAAGGTCATCATATAATTCCCAGCCAAGGAAGGGGTCGTACCTCACCAACCTCATACTCACCAAGCAAAGACAGCCGAGTTTCTACGCCTACATGTATGGCTTGAAGCACGTGGACAAATCTGTTATAACTGAATCATTCCCTCCATATGAGGGAATATTGAGGTCATTATTACTTAGTTGAAGATTAGCCAGGTGTCATATTTTCAGTGGCAGGATCTCCATGCACATGCTCATTGTATGCTTGGGGGTACACTACACCCCCCAAATACTATATATAGAGGTCATCTTTTACCTTGTAAAAGGATCCAAAATTACAACCCTAGCTGAAACTCTGTCAAATTACACAGTAGAGAGAGAAATCTTGAGAGATTGTATCCATGGCCATTAGTGCCTTATTTTAGTGACCTTACTCACTCACTTGCACAGTAAACGTAGGCGTCATTGGCTAAACCACTTATATGTTGGTGTTCATCCTCTTTTCCTCATCTCAATCCCCATTGTTATCACTGGTTTGAGCTTACTAACACCCTGACTGGTGGTGCAATTACCGGCACCCACCACACCAAAAACAATAATTTGGCACACTTTGATATTAAAAATTTGGCACAGTTTAAAACTGTGCCAAATTCTGGCACGGTTTAATAACAATCTGGCACACTTTTAAATAGTGACAAAATTTGGCACTGTTTAAAAGTGTGTCAGAATTGAGCACACTTAACTAAAATATATAATACTCCCTAAAAATACTAATCTCACTTTTGGTCTCCCGCTCGTTCCTCTCTCATTTTCACGGGTCCCCGCTCTTTGGTCTCCCCCCATCTCTCTCATCCATTTTCTTCATCAATAACAAACCATCTTCATTTTTCATGAAAATCCCCGTGTTAATTGGATCGATCAGCAAACGATCGTAGACCAAATGACCAGACGAGCGTCGTAAACGACCAGCAAACGGTCACCGACTTTACCAGCAAACGGCCGCCGACTTACTCCATACCGCCGATCGTAAGGTAAATAGGTCCTTCATTTTTCATTTCATGTTTTGTTCTCTCTCTCTCTTTCTGGATCAGCAGGTATTGTATTTTTCCTCTTTAATCGTTAATCTGTTTTTTGTGCTTTTGATTGTGTTATGCTGTTGATTTGAACTAATTTTTTTTTAGCTCCGAGGATTGAAATTAACTTTTTAGGTTAATGTTGGAGATGGTTTTAATAGTATTATAACCAATCTCAATATATATGATCTATTTGCATACGCTTTTATTGAGGTTGCGTTTGTCTTTTGAAATCGGAATCTGAAAAATATATTTGTTTTTTTGTCTTTTTGTGCTTTTGATTGTATTATAGTGTTGATTTGAACTGATTTTTACCTCGAGGAGTGGAAGTAACTTGGAGATGGTTTTAATAGGAGTATAACAAGTCTACATATGATCTATTTGCGTACACTTTTATTTAGGTTGCGTTTATTTTTTCATCTGAAATCTGAATCTGAAGTTTGAAATCTGAATCTGAAAAATATGTTCATTTTTATGTCTTTTTGTGCTTTTGATTGTATTATACCGTTCATTTGACTTATTTTTTTACCTCTGAGGAGTGAAAGTAACTTTTTAGGTTATTGTTGGAGATGCTTTTAATATTACTATAACAAATCTATACCTCTATGATCTATTTGCGTAAACTTTTATTTAGGTTGCGTTTATTTTTTCATCCAACTTTTGAAATCTGAATCTGAAAAATATGTTCATTTTTATGTCTTTTTGTGCTTTTGATTGTATCATACTATTGATTAGAACTTTTTCCCCTACCTCTTGAGGAGTGAAAGTAGCATTTTAGGTTAATGTTGGAGATGCTTTTAATAGTAATATAACAAATCTCTACTTAAATGATCTATTTGCGTACACCTTTATTTAGGTTGTATTTATTTTTTCGTCTGTATTTGAAGTCTCAAATTTGAAGGCTGAAACCTTAATCTGAAAAATATGTTCGTTTTTGTCTTTTTGTGCTCTTGATTGTAATACTATTGATTTGAACTGTTTATTTACCTCGAGGAGTGAAAGTAACTTTTGAGGTTGATGTTGGAGATGCTTTTAATAGTACTATAACAAATCTCTACCTGTATGATCTATCTGCATACATTTTTCTTTAAGATGTGTTTATTTTTTAATCTGAAATCTAGATATTAAATCTGAATCTGAAAAATATGGATTTATCTGCGTACATTTATAATAATGGATTTGTTGTATATCCTCATTAATTGAAAATATGCATATGTGCTGGCCCAAAACATACCTTAGTATCTTGCTGATATATAGGTAATTTAAGAAATAAAAGTGGGTCATTTGGTTGAGAAACTATGTAGGAAATTCAACTACATGCTAGCTGACTAAAGTATATGCCATAGATATTGGATAAGGTGAGTGGTGGATGATTGATTATTAATGTCATAGCACACTAAGGAGATGACTAAGAATGAAGTAGAGAAAATACCAAAAACATGCAATAACGTAATGTAGCTAAATGGAAAGAGGTGTAAGTAGACCTTGGTGTGGGCGAAATGGAATCTACGCATTCACTATATTTATTAATTTTTCAAATGGAAACCATCCACGGTTTTACCTTTTGGACAAGTCTATGTATATATATAAAATAGGAACCCGAAATCGTTCAAACCTTACACGTGACCCTTATCTTAATTCCACTGCCCATACAGCTAACCAGGTAGTCCAACAACCATTGTGTATAGGAGACCAAAAGGCATCCTGTGTAGATTGTTCAGCCATCTGTCAAGAGCACTAATGATATATATCATTATTTTGTTAAACATATTTTATTAAACATATTCATGATTAAACTATCCAATTTATTAAACATATTTTATCATTATTTCGTATTCGTTCGCATATCACGCGGGTCTACATGCTAGTATTTTATAAAAGATTATGTTAAAAGTCCAAGTCTACTATGGGTGGACCAATTAATTCAGAAGTTATACTCTGAGTGGTAAAGCTTAGTTTGTTGATTTATGTTTTCCTTATGTAGATATTATCGGAGATAAGCGAGACGATGGAATCTGTAGGCTTTGTTGAAATCGACACACCAGTTCTACAGGTTTGTAAATTTCTTTATGTTCATGTTCGATATTCATCTTGTAGTTATTGTTGTATGATTAAAGGAGATAGAAAGATTAGAAAATATATATGTTTAATAATAAAAATCATTTCCTTTTAGACAAATGAAAATGCTAATAATTGTAATGTAAATTTGGATAGACCTTTACTACCGAAATGGCCCCGTAAGAGGCACAAACACTTCGCAAGGGACTAATGTAACATGTAGGAACTGACCGCGTAGCCATGAGTCTCCCGATTTGAGAATATGATGATAATTTCAAAATATGTAGATTAGGCTTAAAAATAAGCCGTTTCAGGGTGAAAACTTTAATCAGCCGCCAAACGGCCCCGTAAGAGGGCACAAACACCGTGCACGGGACCAATGTAACTTGTAGGAACTCATCGCGTACTCACGGGTCTCCCGGTTTGAAAATATTACAATAATTGGAAAATATCTAGATTAGGCTTAAAAACAAGCCGTTAAAGGGTGAAAACCCAAACCAGCCCCAAACGGCCCCGTAAGAGGAACGAACACCTCGCACAGTACCAATGTAACTTGTATAAACTCACCGCGTAGTCGCGGGCCTAACGGTTTGAGAATATGACGATAATTTCAAAATAAGTAGATTAGGCTTAAAAACAAGACGTTTGAGGGTGAAAACTCAAACCATCCCCCAAACAACCCCGAAAGAGGCACGAACACCTCGCACGGGACCAATGTAACTTGTAGGAACTAACCCTGTAGTCATGGGCCTCTTGGTTTGAGAATATGACGATAATTTCAAAATATGTAGATTACGCTAGAAAACAATCCGTTTGAGGGTGGAAACTCAAACCAATCCCCAAACAGTCCCGTAAGAGGCACAAACACCTCACACGGGACCAATGTAACTTGTACGAACTGACTGCTTAGTCATGGGTCTCTCTATTTGAGAATATGATGATAATTTCAAAATATGTAGATTAGGCTTAAAAATAAGCCATTTGAGGGGGGAAGCCCAAACCAGTCCTCAAACGACCCCGTAAGAGGCACGAACACCACGCCCGAGACCAATGTAACTTGTACGAACTGACCGTATAGTCACGGGTGTTCCAATTTGAGAATATGATGATAATTTCAAAATATGTCGATTAGGCTTATAAACAATCCGTTTGAGGGTGAAAATCCAAACCAACCCCCAAACGGCCCCGTAAGAGGAACGAACACCTCGCACAGGACCAATGTAACTTGTACGAACTGATCACGTAGTCACGGGTCTCCCGGTTTGAGAATATGATGATAATTTCAAAATATGTAGATTAGGCTTAAAAACAAGCCGTTTGAGGGTAAAAATCCAAACCAGCCCCTAAACGACCCCGTAAGAGGCACGAACACCTCGCACGGGACCAATGTAACTTGTACAAACTGACCGCGTAATCGCGGGTCTACCTGTTTGAGAATATAATGATAATTACAAATTATGTAGATTAGGCTTAAAAACAAGCCATTTGAGGGGGGGAACCCAAATCAGGCCCCAAACGGTTCCGTAAGAGGCACGAACACCTCGCACGGGACCAATGTAACTTGTACCAATTGATCGCGTAGTCGCGGGTCTACCGATTTGAGAATATGATAATGATTTCAAACTATGTAGATTACGCTTAAAAATAAGCCGTTTGAGGGTGAAAACCCAAACCAGCCCCCAAACGGCCCCGTAAGAGAATCAAACACCTCGCACGGGACTAATGTAACTTGTAGGAACTGACTCTGTAGTCACAGGACTCTTGGTTTGAGAATAAAACGATAATTTCAAAATATTTCTTTTAGGCTTAAAAACAAGCCGTTTGAGGGTGAAAACCCAAACCAGTCCCCAAACGGCCCCGTAAGAGGTACGAACACCTCGCACGGGACCAATGTAGCTTCTACGAACTAACCGTATAGTCACGGGTCTCCCAGTTTAAGAATATGACAATAATTTCAAAATATGTAGATTAGGCTTAAAAACAAGTCCATTGAGGCTGAAAACTTAAATCAACCCCCAAACGGCCCCGTGAGAGGAACGAACGCCTCGCACGGGACCAATATAACTTGTACGAACTGAGCGTGTAGTCGTGGATCTCCCGATTTGAGGATACAATTATAATTTCAAAATATGTAGATTAAGCTTAAAAATTAGCCGTTTGAGGGTGAAAATCCAAACAAGCCCCCAAACGGACCCTTAAGAGGGCACGAACACCTCACGCAGGACCAATATAACTTATAGGAACTCATCGCATAGTCACGGTTCACCCCGTATGAAAATATGATGATAATTGGAAAATATCTAGATTAGGCTTAAAAACAAGCCGTTAAAGGGTGAAAACTCAAATCGGCCCCCAAAGGACCCGTAAGAGGCACGGACACCTCGCACGGGACCAATGTAACTTATACGAACTGACCGCGTAGTCGAGGGTCTACCGGTTTGAGAATATGGCGATAATTTATAAGTATGTACATTAGGCTTAAAAATAATCCGTTTGAGGGTGAAAACCCTAACCAGTCCTCTTGGTTTGAGAATATGATGATAATTTTAAAATAAGTAGATTACGCTTAAAAACAAGTCGTTTAAGGGTGAAAACCCAAACCAGTCCCCAAACCGCCCTGTAAGAGGCACAAACACCTCGCACGGGACCATTGTAACTTGTACGAACGGATCGCGTAGTCACGGGTCTCTTGGTCAATAATTTGAAAATATGTTGATTAGGCTTAAAACCAAGCCGTTTAGGGGGAAAACCCAAACAAGCCCCCAAACGGCCCCGTAAGAGGCACGAACACCACGCACAGGATCCATGTAACTTTTACAAACTGACCACATAGTCGTGGGTTTAGCGGTTTGAGAATATAATGATAATTTCAAAATATGTAGATTAGGTTTAAAAATAAGTCGTTAAAGGGTGAAAACCCAAATCAGCCCCCAAATGGCCCCGTAAGTGGCACGAACACCTCGCATGGGACAAATGTAACTTGTAAAAACTAACCGCGCAGTCCCAGGTCTACCAGTTCGAGAATATGATGATAATTTCAAAATATGTAGATTCGACTTAAAAATAGGCCGTTTGAGGTTGAAAACCCAAACCATCCCCCAAACGGAACGTTAGAGGAACGGACACCTCGTACGGGACAAATGTAACTTGTAGGGACTGACTGTGTAGTCACAGGACTCTAGGTTTGAGAATAAGACAATAATTTCAAATATGTCGATTAGGCTAAAAAATAAGCCGTTTGAGGGTGAAAATCAAAACCAGCCCCTAAAAGGCCCTTAAGAGGGAACGAACACCTCGCACGGGACGAGTTTAACTTGTAGGAACTCATCCCGTAGTCACGGGTCTCCCAATTTAAAAATATGATGATAATTGGAAAATATCTAGTTAGGCTTAAAAACTAGCCGTTAAAAGGTGAAAACCCAAACCATCCCCCAAACGGCCCCGTAAGAGGCACGAACACCTCGCACGGGATCAATGTAACTAATACGAACTGACCGCGTAGTCATGGGTCTCCGGTTTGAGAATATGACAATAATTTCAAAATATGTAGATTATGCTTAAAAATAAGCCGTTTGAGGGTGAAAATCCAAACCATCCCCCAAACGGCCCCGTAAGAGGCACGAACACCTCGCACGGAACCAATATAACTTGTAGGAAATGACCGTGTACTCACGGGCCTCTTGGTTTAAGAATATGATGATAATTTCAAAACATGTAGATGATGCTTAAAAATAAGCCGTTTGAGGGTGAAAACTCAAACTAGTCCCCAAACGGCCCCGTAAGAGGAACGAACATCTCACACAAGACCAATGTAACTTGTACGAACTGACCGTGAATTCACGGGTCTCCCGATTTGAGAATATGGCGATAATTTCAAAATATGTAGATTAGGCTTAAAAACAAGCCGTTTAAAGGGGAAAACCCAAACTAGTCCCCAAACAGCCCCTTAAGAGGCACGAACACCTCACACAGGACCAATGTAACTTGTACGAACTGATTGTGTAGTCTCAGGTCGCCCTACTTGAGAATATGATGATAACTTCAAAATATGTCAATTATTGAGGGTGAAAACTTAAATCAGTCCCCAAACAGCCCCATAAGAGGCATAAACACCTTGTGCGGGACCAATGTATCTTGTTTGAACTGACTGTGTGGTCACGGGTCTCCCAATTTGAGAATACGATGATTATTTCAAAATATGTAGATTAGGCTTAAAAACAAGCCGTTTGAGGGTGAATATCCAAATCAGACCTCAAACGTCCCCGTAAGAGACACGAACACCTCGCACGAGACCAATGTAACTTGTACGAACTGATCGCGTAGTCACGGGTCTCCCCGTTTGAGAATATGACGATAATTTCAAAATATGTAGATTAGGCTAAAAAATAAGCCGTTTGAGGGTTAAAATCATAACCAGCCCCCAAACGGACCCTTAAGAGGGAACGAGCACCTCGCACGGGACCAATGTAACTTGTAGGAACTCTTAGCATAGTCACGGGTCTCCCAGTTTGAAAATATGATGATAATTGGAAAATAACTAGATTAGGCTTAGAAATAAGTCGTTAAAGGGTGAAAACCCAAACCAGCCCGCAAACGGCCCTTGTAAGAGGCACGGACACCTAGCACGGGACAAATGTAACTTGTACGAACTGACCACATAGTCGCGGGTCTAGCGGTTTGATAATATGATGATAACTTCAAAGTATGTAGATTAGGCATAAAATTAAGTCGTTTGAGGGTGAAAACCCAAACCAGCCCCCTAACGGTCCTGTAAGAGGCACGAACACCTCGCACGGAACCAATGTAACTTGTAGGAACTGACCATGTAGTCACGGGACTCTTGATTTGAGAATATAACGATAATTTCAAAATATGTAGATTAGGCTTAAAAATAAGCCGTTACAGGGTGAAAACCCAAATTAGCCCCCAAACAGTCCCGTAAGAGGCACGAACACCTCGCATGAGACCAATATAACTTGTACGAACTGACTGTGTAGTCCAGGGTCTCCCTATTTGAGAATATGATGATAACTTCAAAATATGTCGATTGTTGAGGGTGAAAATTTAAATCAGTCCCCAAACGGCCCCATAAGATGCACAAACACCTCGTGCGGGACCAATGTAACTTTTATGAACTGACTATGTAGTCGCGGGTCTCCCGATTTGAGAATACGATGATAATTTCAAAATATATAGATTAGGATTAAAAACAAACCATTTTTTGGGTGAAAATCCAAATTAGACCTCCAACGTCCCCGTAAGAGACACGAACACCTCGCACGGGACCAATGTAACTTGAACGAACTGACCGCGTAGTCACGGGTCTCCCAGTTTGAGAATATGACAATAATTTCAAAATATGTAGATTAGGATTAAAAACAAGTCCTTTGATGATGAAAACTTAAATCAACCCCCAAATGGCCCCGTAAGAGGCACGAACACCTCGCACGGGACCAATATAACTTGTACGAACTGACCATGTAGTCGCGGGTCCCCGGTTTAAGAATATGATGATAATTTCATAATATGTCAATTAGGCATATAAACAAGCCGTTTGAGGGTGAAAACCCAAACCAACCCCCAAACGGCCGCGTAAAAGGCACGAACACCTCGAATAGGACCAATGTAACTTATACCTTCTGACTGCATAGTCGTGGGTCTCCCTGTTTGAGAATACGAAGATGATTTCAAAATATGAAGATTATGCTAAAAAATAAGCTGTTTGAGGGTGAAAATCCAAATCATCCCCCAAACGGCCCGTAAGAGGCACAAACACCTCACACGGGACCAATGTAACTTGTACGAACTAGCCGCGTAGTCTCGGGTCTCTCAATTTGAGAATTTTATGATAATGTCAAAATATATAAATTAGGGTTAAAAACAAGCCGTTTGAGGGTGAAAATCCAAATCAGCCCCGAAACAGCCCCGTAAGAGGCACGAACACCTTGCACGGGATCAATGTAACTTTTACGAACTGACCACGTAGTCGTGGGTTTACCGATTTGAGAATATAACGATAATTTCAAAATATGTAGATTAGGTTTAAAATAAGCCGTTAAAGGGTGAAAACCCAAATCAACCCCCAAATGGCCCCGTAAGTGGCACGAACACCTCGCATGGGACCAATGTAACTTGTACAAACTAACCGCGCAGTCCTGGGTCTACCAGTTTGAGAATATGACGATAATTTCAAAATATGTAGATTCGACTTAAAAATAGGCCGTTTGAGGTTGAAAACCCAAACCAGTCCCCAAACGGCACGTTAGAGGAACGAACACCTCGTACGGGACAAATGTAACTTGTAGGGACTGACTGTGTACTCACAGGACTCTTGGTTTGAGAATAAGACGATAATTTCAAATATGTCGATTAGGCTAAAAACAAGCCGTTTGAGGGTGAAAATCAAAACCAGCCCCCAAAAGGCCCCTTAAGAGGGCACGAACACCTCGCACGGGACGAGTGTAATTTGTAGGAACTCATCCTGTAGTCACAGATCTCCCGATTTGAAAGTATGATGATAATTGGAAAATATCTAGATTAGGCTTAAAAACTAGCCGTTAAAAGGTGAAAATCCAAACCATCCCCCAAATGGCCCCGTAAGAGGCATGAACACCTCGCACGGGACCAATGTAACTTGTATAAACTGACCGCGTAGTCGTGGGTCTCCGATTTGAGAATATGATGATAATTTCAAAATATGTAGATTAGGCTTAAAAACAAGTCGTTTGAGGGTAAAAATCCAAACCATCCCCCAAACGGCCCCGTAAGAGGCACGAACACCTCGCACGGAACCAATGTAACTTGTAGGAAGTGACCGTGTACTCACGGGCCTTTTGGTTTGAGAATATGATGATAATTTCAAAACATGTAGATGACGCTTAAAAATAAACCATTTGAGGGTGAAAACCCAAACCAGTCCTCAAACGGCGGAACGAACACCTCGCACGGGACCAATGTAACTTGTACGAACTGACCTCGAATTCATGGGTCTCTCGATTTGAGAATATGACGATAATTTCAAAATATGTAGATTAGGCTTAAAAACAAGCCGTTTAAAGGGGAAAACCCAAACTAGTCCCCAAATAACCCCTTAAGAGGCACGAACACCTCGCATGGGACCAATGTAACTTGTACAAACTGACTGTGTAGTCCTGGGTCTCCCTATTTGATAATATGACGATAACTTCAAAATATGTCGATTATTGAGGGTGAAAACTTAAATCAGTCCCCAAACGGCCCCATAAGAGGCACAAAAACCTCGCGCGGGACCAATATAACTTGTTTGAACTGACTGTGTAGTCGCGGGTCTCCTGATTTGAGAATACGATGATAATTTCAAAATATGTAGATTAGGCTTAAAAACAAGCCATTTGAGGGTGAAAATCATAACCAGCCCCCAAACGGATCCTTAAGAGGGCACGAGCACCTCGCACGGGATCAATGTAACTTGTAGGAACTCTTAGCATAGTCACGGGTCTCCCAGTTTGAAAATATGATGATAATTGGAAAAAATCTAGATCAGGCTTAGAAACAAGTCGTTAAAGGGTCAAAACCCAAACCAGCCCCTAAACGGTCCCGTAAGATGCACGAACACCTCGCATGGAACCAATGTAACTTGTAGGACTTGACCGTGTATTCATAGGACTCTTGGTTTGAGAATATGATGATAATTTCAAAATATGTAGATTAGGCTTAAAAACAAGCCGTTTGAGGGTAAAAATCCAAACCAGTCCCTAAACGACCCCGTAAGAGGCACGAACACCTCGCACGGGACCAATGTAACTTGTATGAACTGATCGCGTAGTCGCGGGTCTACCTATTTGAGAATATAACGATAATTACAAAATATGTAGATTAGGATTAAAAACAAGCCATTAAAGGGTGAAACCCCAACTCTTCCTCCAAGCGGTCTCGAAAGAGGCACGAACACCTCGCACGGAATCAATGTAACTTGTACGAATTGATCGCGTAGTCGCGGATCTACCGATTTGAGAATACGACAATGATTTCAAACTATGTAAATTAGGCTTAAAAACAAGCCGTTAGAGGGTGAAAACCCAAACCAGCCCCCAAATGTCCTCGTAAGAGGAACGGACACCTCGCACGGGACCAAAGTAACTTGTAGTCACTGACTTGTAGTCACGGGACTCTTCGTTTGAGAATAAAATGATAATTTCAAAATATTTCTATTAGGCTTAAAAACAAGCCGTTTGAGGGTGAAAACCCAAACCAGTCCCCAAACGGCCCCGTAAGAGGTACGGACACCTCGCACGGGACCAATGTAGCTTCTACAAACTGACCGCATAGTCACGGGTCTCCCAGTTTGAGAATATGACAATAATTTCAAAATATGTAGATTAGGCTTAAAAACAAGGCCTTTGAGGATGAAAACTTAAATCAACCCCCAAACGGCCCCGTAAGAGTCACGAACACCTCGCACGGGACCAATATAACTTGTACGAACTGAGCGTGTAGTCGCGGGTCTCCCGGTTTGAGGATAAAATTATAATTTCAAAATATGTAGATTAAGCTTAAAAATTAGCCGTTGGAGGGTGAAAATCCAAACTAGCCCCCAAACGGACCCTTAAGAGGGCACGAACACCTCACGCAGGACCAATATAACTTGTAGGAACTCATCGCATAGTCACGGTTCACCCTGTATGAAAATATGACGATAATTGGAAAATATCTAGATTAGGCTTAAAAACAAGCCGTTAAAGGGTGAAAACTCAAACCGGCCCCCAAAGGCCCTGTAAGAGGCACGGACACCTCGCACGGGACCAATGTAACTTGTACGAACTGACCGCGTAGTCGAGGGTCTATCGGTTTGAGAATATGGCGATAATTTATAAGTATGTAGATTAGGCTTAAAAATAATCCGTTTGAGGGTGAAAACCCTAACCAGACCCCAAATAGCCCCGTAAGAGGCACAAACACCTCGTACGGGACCAATGTAACTTATAGGAACTCTTCACGTAGTCACGGGTCTCCTAGTTTAAAAATATGATGATAATTGGAAAATATCTAGATTAGGCTTAGAAACAAGTCGTTAAAGGGAGAAAACCCAAACCAGCCCGCAAACGACCCCTGTTAGAGGCACGAACACCTCGCACGGGACCAATGTAACTTGTACGAACTGACTGTGTAGTCACGGGTCTCCTGGTTTGAGAATATCATGATAATTTAAAAATATATCGATTAGGCTTATAAACAAGCCGTTTGAGGGTGAAATTTCAAATCAGCCCCTAAACAGCCCGTAAGAGGCACGAACACCTCGCACGGGACCAATGTAACTTATACAAACTAATCATGTAGTCACCGGCCTCTTGGTTTGAGAATATGATGATAATTTTAAAATAAGTAGATTACGCTTAAAAACAAGTTGTTTAAGGGTGAAAACCCAAACCAGTCCCCAAACGGCCCTGTAAGAGGCACAAACACCTCGCACGGGACCATTGTAACTTGTACGAATGGATCGCGTAGTCACGGGTCTCTTGGTTTGAGAATATGACAATAATTTAAAAATATGTTGATTAGGCTTAAAAACAAGCCGTTTAAGGGGAAAACCCAAACAAGCCCCCAAACGGCCCCGTAAGAGGCACGAACACCACGAATGGGACCAATGTAACTTGTACGAACTGACCGTGTAGTCGTGGGTCCCCGGTTTAAGAATATGATGATAATTTCATAATATGTCGATTAGGCTTATAAACAAGCCGTTTGAGGGTGAAAACCCAAACCAACCCCCAAACGGCCGCGTAAGAGGCACGAACACCTCGCATAGGACCAATATAACTTGTACTTTATGACTGCATAGTCGTGGGTCTCCCGGTTTGAGAATACAACAATGATTTCAAAATATGTAGATTAGGCTAAAAAATAAGCCGTTTGAGGGTGAAAATCCAAATCAGCCCCCAAATGGCCCGTAAGAGGCACGAACACCTCACACGGTACCAATGTAACTTGTACGAACTGGCCGCGTAGTCTCGGGTCTCCCGATTTGAGAATTTGATGATAATTTCAAAATATATAGATTAGGCTTAAAACCAAACCGTTTAAGGGTGAAAATCCAAATCAGCCCCGAAACGGCCCCGTAAGAGGCACGAACACCTTGCACAGGATCCATGTAACTTTTACGAACTGACCACATAGTCGCGGGTTTAGCGGTTTGAGAATATAATGATAATTTCAAAATATGTAGATTAGGTTTAAAAATAAACCGTTAAAGGGTGAAAACCCAAATCAGCCCCCAAATGGCCCCGTAAGTGGCATGAACACCTCGCACGGGACCAATGTAACGTGTACAAACTAATCGTGTAGTCCCGGGTCTACCAGTTTGAGAATATGATGATAATTTCAAAATATGTAGATTCGACTTAAAAATAGGCCGTTTGAGGTTGAAAACCCAAACCATCCCCCAAACGGAACGTTAGAGGAACGAACACCTCATACAGGACAAATGTAACTTGTAGGGACTGACTGTGTAGTCACAGGACTCTTGGTTTGAGAATAAGACGATAATTTCAAATATGTCGATTAGGCTAAAAAACAAGCCGTTTGAGGGTGAAAATCAAAACCAGCCCCCCAAAGGCCCTTAAGAGGGAACGAACACCTCGCACGGGACGAATGTAACTTGTAGGACCTCATCCCGTAGTCACGGGTCTCCCGATTTGAAAATATGATGATAATTAGAAAATATCTAGATTAGGCTTAAAAACTAGCCGTTAAAAGGTGAAAACCAAAACCATCCCCCAAGCGGACCCGTAAGAGGCACGAACACCTCGCACGGGATCAATGTAACTAATACGAACTGACCGCGTAGTCACGGGTCTCCGGTTTGAGAATATGACGATAATTTCAAAATATGTAGATTAGGCTTAAAAATAAGCCGTTTGAGGGTAAAAATCCAAACTAGCCCCCAAACGGCCCCGTAAGAGGCATGAACACCTCGCACGGAACCAATATAACTTGTAGGAAATGACTGTGTACTCATGGGCCTCTTGGTTTGAGAATATGATGATAATTTCAAAACATATAGATGACGCTTAAAAACAAGCCGTTTGAGGGTGAAAACCCAAACCAGTCCCCAAACGGCCCCGTAAGAGGAACGAACACCTCGCACGGGACCAATGTAACTTGTACGAACTAACCTCGAATTCATGGGTCTCTCGATTTGAGAATATGACGATAATTTCAAAATATGTAGATTAGGCTTAAAAATAAGCTGTTTAAAGGGGAAAACCCAAACCAGTCCCCAAACAGCCCCTTAAGAGGCACGAACCCCTCACACAGGACCAATGTAACTTGTACGAACTGATTGTGTAGTCTCGGGTCTCCCTATTTGAGAATATGACGATAAATTCAAAATATGTCAATTATTGAGGGTGAAAACTTAAATCAGTCCCCAAACGGCCCCATAAGAGGCACAAACACCTCGCGCGGGACCAATGTATCTTGTTTGAACCAACTGTGTAGTCGCGGGTCTCCCGATTTCAGAATACGATGATTATTTCAAAATATGTAGATTATGCTTAAAAAGAAGTCGTTTGAGGGTGAATATCCAAATCAGACCTCAAACATCCCCGTAAGAGACACGAACACCTCGCACGGGACCAATGTAACTTGTACGAACTGACCGTGTAGTCGCGGGTCTCTCGGTTTGAGGATACAATTATAATTTCAAAACATGCAGATTAAGCTTAAAAATTAGCCGTTTGAGGGTGAAAATCAAAACTAGCCCCCAAACGGCCCCTTAAGAGGGCACGAACACCTCACGCAGGACCAATATAACTTGTAGGAACTCATCGCATAGTCACGGGTCACCGCGTATGAAAATATGACGATAATTGGAAAATATCTAGATTAGGCTTAAAAACAAGCCGTTAAAGGGTGAAAACTCAAACCGGACCCCAAAGGCCCCGTAAGAGGCACGGACACCTCGCACGGGACCAATGTAACTTGTACGAACTGACCGTGTAGTCGCGGGTCTAGCGGTTTGATAATATGATGATAATTTCAGAGTATGTAGATTAGACATAAAATTAAGTCGTTTGAGGGTGAAAACCCAAACCAGCCCTCAAACGGTCCCGTAAGAGGCACGAACACCTCGCACGGAACCAATGTAACTTGTAGGAACTGACCATGTAGTCACGGGACTCTTGATTTGAGAATATAACAATAATTTTGAAATATGTAGATTAGGCTTAAAAATAAGCCGTTACAGGGTGAAAACCCAAATCAGCCCCCAAACGGTCCCGTAAGAGGCACGAATACCTCGCACGAGACCAATATAACTTGTACGAACTGACTATGTAGTCCCGGGTCTCCCTATTTGAGAATATGATGATAACTTCAAAATATGTCGATTATTGAGAGTGAAAATTTAAATCAGTCCCCAAACGATCCATAAGAGGCAAGAACATCTCACGCGGGACCAATGTAACTTGTACGAAATGACTGTGTAGTCGCGGGTCTCCCCATTTGAGAATACGATTATAATTTCAAAATATGTAGATTAGGATTAAAAACAAGGCGTTTGAGGGTGGAAATCCAAATCAGACCTCAAACGTCCCCGTAAGAGACACGAACACCTTGCACGGGACCAATGTAACTTGTACGAACTGACCGCGTAGTCACGGGTCTCCCCGTTTGTGAATATGATGATAATCTCAAAATGTGTAGATTAGGCTACAAAACAAGCCGTTTGAGGGTGAAAATCAAGACCATTCCCCAAACGGACCCTTAAGACGGAACGAGCACCTCGTACGGGACCAATGTAACTTGTAGAAACTCTTCGCGTAGTCACGGGTCTCCTAGTTTAAAAATATGATGATAATTGGAAAATATCTAGATTAGGCTTAGAAACAAGCCGTTAAAGGGCGAAAACCCAAACCAGCCCGCAAACGGCCCCTGTTAGAGGCACGAACACCTCGCACGGGACCAATGTAACTTGTACGAACTGACCGTGTAGTCGCGGGTCTAGCGGTTTGAGAATATGATGATAATTTCAAAGTATGTAGATTAGGCATAAAATTAAGTCATTTGAGGGTGAAAACCTAAACCAGCCCCCAAACGGTCCCGTAAGAGGCACGAACACCTCGCACGGAACCAATGTAACTTGTAGGAACTGACCATGTAGTCACGGGACTCTTGATTTGAGAATATAACGATAATTTCAAAATATGTAGATTAGGCTTAAAACCAAGCCGTTTCAGGGTGAAAACCCAAACTAGCCCCCAAACGGTCCCGTAAGAGGCACGAACACCTCGCACGAGACCAATATAACTTGTACGAACTGACTGTGTAGTCCCGGGTCTCCCTATTTGAGAATATGATGATAACTTCAAAATATGTCGATTATTAAGGGTGAAAACTTAAATCAGTCCCCAAACGGCCCCATAAGAGGCAAGAACATCTCACGCGGGACCAATGTAACTTGTATGAAATGACTGTGTAGTCGCGGGTCTCCCCATTTGAGAATACGATGATAATTTCAAAATATGTAGATTAGGCTTAAAAACAAGCCGTTTGAGGGTGGAAATCCAAATCAGACCACAAACGTCCCCGTAAGAGACCCGAACACCTCGCACGGGACCAATGTAACTTGTACGAACTGACCGCGTAGTCACGGGTCTCCCCATTTGTGAATATGATGATAATCTCAAAATTTGTAGATTAGGCTAAAAAACAAGCCGTTTGAGGGTGAAAATCAAGACCATCCCCCAAACGGACCCTTAAGACGGAACGAGCACCTCGTACGGGACCAATGTAACTTGTAGGAACTCTTCGCGTAGTCACGGGTCTCCTAATTTAAAAATATGATGATAATTGGAAAATATCTAGATTAGGCTTAGAAACAAGCCGTTAAAGGGCGAAAACCCAAACCAGCCCGCAAACGGCCCCTGTTAGAGGCACGAACACCTCGCACGGGACCAATGTAACTTGTACGAACTGACCGTGTAGTCGCGGGTCTAGCGGTTTGAGAATATGATGATAATTTCAAAGTCTGTAGATTAGGCATAAAATTAAGTCATTTGAGGGTGAAAACCTAAACCAGCCCCCAAACGGTCCCGTAAGAGGCACGAACACCTCGCACGGAACCAATGTAACTTGTAGGAACTGACCGTGTAGTCATGGGACTCCTGGTTTGAGAATATAATGATAATTTCAAAACATGTAGATGACGCTTAAAAACAAGCCGTTTGAGGGTGAAAACCCAAACTAGCCCCTAATCGGCCCCGTAAGAGGCACGAACACCTCGCACGGAACAAATGTACCTTGTAGGAACAGACTGTGTGCTCACGGGACTCTTAGTTTGAGAATATGATGATAATTTCAAAACAAGTAGATGACGCTTAAAAATAAGCCGTTTGAGGGTGAAAACCCAAACCAATCCCCAAACCCCCCGTAAGGGGAACGGACACTTCGCACGGGACCAATGTAACTTGTACGAACTAACCGTGAATTCACGGGTCTCTCGGTTTAAGAATATGATGATAATTTAAAAATATGTAGATTAGGCTTAAAAATAAGCCATTTAAAGGGGAAAACCCAAACCAACCCCCAAACTATCCCTTAAGAGGCACAAACACCTCGCACAGGACCAATGTAACTTGTACGAACTCATTGTGTAGTCCCGGGTCTCCCGATTTGAAAATATGATGATAACTTCAAAATATGTCGATTATTAAGGATGAAAACTTAAATCAGTCCCCAAAAGGCCCCATAAGAGGCAAGAACATCTCACGCGGGACCAATGTAACTTGTATGAAATGACTGTGTAGTCGCGGGTCTCCCCATTTGAGAATACGATGATAATTTCAAAATATGTAGATTAGGCTTAAAAATAAGCCGTTTGAGGGTGGAAATCCAAATCAGACCACAAACGTCCCCGTAAGAGACACGAACACCTCGCACGGGACCAATGTGACTTGTACGAACTGACTACGTAGACACGGGTCTCCCCGTTTGAGAATAAGATTATAATTTCAAAATATGTAGATTAGGCTATAAAAACAAGTCGTTTGAGGGTAAAAATCCAAACCAGCCCCCAAACGGACCCTTGAGAGGGCACGAGCACCTCGCACGGGACCAATGTAACTTGTAGGAACTCTTCGCGTAGTCACGGGTCTCCCAGTTTGAAAATATAATGATAATTGGAAAATATATAGATTAGGCTTAGAAACAAGTCGTTAAAGGGTGAAAACCCAAACCAGCCCGCAAATGGCCCCTGTAAGAGGCACGAACACCTCGCACGGGACCAACGTAACTTGTATGAAATGACCACGTAGTCGCGGGTCTAGCGGTTTGAGAATATGATGATAATTTCAAAGTATGTAGATTAGGAATAAAATTAAGTCATTTGAGGGTGAAAACCCAAACCAGCCCCCAAACGGTCTCGTAAGAGGCACGAACACCTCGCACAGGAATAATGTAACTTGTACGAACTGACCACATAGTCACAGGTCTACTGGTTTTAGAATATGACGATAATTTTAAAATATGTAGATTAGGCTTAAAAACAAGCCGTTTCAGGGTGAAAACCCAAACCGGACCCCAAACGTCCCCGTAAGAGGCACGAATACCTCGCACGGGACCAATGTAACTTGTAGGAACCAATCGTGTAGTCACTGGCCTCTTGGTTTGAGAATATGACAATAATTTCAAAATATGTCGATTAGGGTTCAAAACAAGCCGTTTGAGAGTGAAAACCCAAACCAGTCCCCAAATGGACCCGTAAGAGGAACGAACACCTCGCACGGGACCAATGTAACTTGTACGAACTGACCGCGAAGTCACGGGTCTCCCGGTTTGAGCATATGACGATAATTTCAAAATACGTTGATTACCCTTAAAAACAAGCCGTTTGAGGGGAAAACCCAAACCAGCCCCCAAAGGGCCTCATAGAGGAACGAACATCTCGCTCAGGACCAATGTAACTTATTCGAACTGATTGTGTAGTCCCAGGTCTCCCTATTTGAGAATATGATGATAATTTCAAAATATGTCGATTAGGCTTAAAAATAATCCATTTGAGGGTGATAACTTAAATCAGGCCCCAAACGTCCCCATAAGAGGCACGAACACCTCGCACGGGACCAATGTAACTTGTACGAACTGACTGTGTAGTTACCAGTCTCCTGATTTGAGAATACGACGATAATTTAAAAATATGTAGATTAGGCTTAAAAACAAGCCGTTTGAGGGTGAAAATTCAAATCAGACCCCAAACGGCCCCGTAAGAGACACGAACACCTCGCACGGGACCAATGTAACTTCTACAAACTGACCGCGTAGTCACGGGTCTCCCGATTTGAGAATATGACGATAATTTCAAAAAATGTAGATTAGGCTTAAAAACAAGTCATTTGAGGGTGAAAATCCAAACCAGCCCCCAAACGGCCCCGTAAGAGGGCACGAACACCTCGCACGGGACCAATGTAACTTATAGGAACTCTTCGTGTAGTCACGGGTCTCCCAGTTTGAAAATATGATGATAATTAGAAAATATCTAGATGAGGCTTAGAAATAAACCGTTAAAGGGTGAAAACCCAAACCAGCCCCCAAATGGCCTCGCAAGAGTCATGAACACCTCACACGGGACCAATGTCATTTGTACGAACTGATCATGTAGTCATGGGTCTCCCAATTTGAGAATATAAAAATAATTCAAAAATATGTAGATTAGGCTGAAAAATAAGCCGTTTGAGGGTGAAAATCCAAATCAACCCCCAAACGACCCATAAAAGGCACAAACACCTCGCACCGGACCAATGTAACTTTTACGAACTGACCACATACTTACGGGTCTCTCAATTTGAAAATATGACAATAATTTCAAAATATGTAGGTTATGCTGAAAAACGAGCCATTTGAGGGTGAAAATCCAAACCATCCCCTAAACGGTCCCGTAAGAGACATGAACACCTCGCACGAGACCAGTGTGACTTGTACGAACTGACAGCGTAGTTGCGGGTCTATCGGTTTCAGAATATAACGATACTTTCAAAACATATAGATTAGGCTCAAAAACAAGTCGTTAAAGGGTGAAAACCCAAACCATCCCCCCAACGGTCCCGTAAGAGGCACGAATACCTCTCATGGGATCAATGTAACTTGTACGAACAGATCGCGTCGTCACGGGTATATCAGTTTGAGAATATGATGATAATTTTAAAATATGTAGATTAGGCTTAAAAAAAGGCCGTTTGAGGTTGAAAACCCAAACCTGCCCCAAAACGGCCCCGTAAGAGGCACGAACACCTCGAACGAGACCAATGTAACTTGTAGGACCTAATTGTGTAGTCACTGGCCTCTTGGATTAAGAATATGATGATAATTTCAAAATATCTTGATTAGGCTTAAAAACAAGCCGTTTGAGGGTGAAAACCCAAACTAGTCCCCAAACGGCCCCGTTAGAAGAACGAACACCTCTCACGGGACCAATGTAACTTGTACGAACTGACCGCGAAGCCACGGGTATCCCGGTTTGAGAATATTCCAATAATTTCAAAATATGTAGATTTGGCTTATAAATAAGCCGTTTGATGGGAAAACCCAAAATAACCCCCAAACGGCCCCGTTAGAGGCACGAACACCTCGCATGGGCCCAATGTAACTTGTATGAACTGAATGTGTAGTCCCGGGTCTCCCTATTTGAGAATATGACGATAATTTCAAAATAGGTCGATTAGGTTTAAAAATAAGTCGTTTGAGGGTGAAACTTAAATCAGTCACCCAAACGGCCCCATAAAGGCACGAACACCTCGCACGGGACCAATGTAACTTGTACGAACTGACAGCATAATCGCGGGTCTCCCGATTTGACAATACGACAATAATTTTAAAATATGTAGATTAGGCTTAAAAACAAACCGTTTGAGGGTGAAAATCCAAATCAAACCCCCAACGGCCCCGTAAGAGGCACGAACACCTTGCACGGGACCAATGTAACGTTTACGAACTGACCGCGTAGTCACGGGTCTCCCAGTTTGAGAATATGATCATAATCTCAAAATATGTAGACTAGGCTTAAAAATAAGTCATTTGAGGGTGAAAATCAAAACCAGCCCCCAAACAACCCCATAAGAGGGCACAAACACCTCGCACGGAACCAATGTAACTTGTAGGAACTCTTCGTGTTGTCACGGGTCTCCCAATTTGAAAATGTGATGATAATTGGAAAATATCTAGATTAGGCTTAAAAACAAGCCGTTAAAGGGTGAAAACCCAAACCAACCCCCAAACGGCCCCGTAAGAGGCACGAACACCTCGCACGGGACTAATATAACTTGTACGAACTGACCGCAAAGTCGCGGGTCTAGTGGTTTGTGAATATGATGATAATTTTAAAGTATGTAGATTAGGCTTAAAAATAAGTCGTTTGAGGGTGATAACCCAAGATAACCCCCAAACAGTCCCGTAAGAGGCACGAATACCTCGCACGGAACCAATGTAACTTATAGGAACTGATCGTGATGTCGCGGGCCTCTTGGTTTGAGAATATACATAATTTCAAAATATGAAGATTACGCTTAAAAATAAGCCGTTTGAGGGTGAAAACCCAAACCAGTCCCCAAACGGCCTCCTGAGAGGCACGAACACCTCGCACGGGACCAATGTAACTTGTAAGAACTGACCGCATAGTCATGGGTCAAACAGTTTGAGAATATGAATATAATTTAAAAATATGTAGATTAGGCTAAAAAATAAGCCGTTTGATGGTGAAAATCCAAATCATCTCACAAACGGCCCGTAAGAGGCACAAACACCTCGCACGGGACTAATGTAACTTGTACGAACATACCGCGTACTCGCGGGTCTCCCGATTTGAGAATATGACGATAATTTAAAAAATATGAAGATTAGGCTTAAAAACAAGCCATTTGAGGGTGAAAATCCAAATCAGCTTCTAAATTGTCCCGTAAGAGGCACGAACTCCTCGCACGAGATGAATGTAACTTGTACGAACAGACCGTGTAATCACAGGTCTACCGGTTTGAGAATATGACGATAATTTAAAAATTTGTAGATTAGGCTTAAAAATAAGCCATTTGAGGGTGAAAACCTAAACCAGCCCCAAAACGGCCCTGTAAGAGGCATGAACACCTCGCGCAGGACCAATGTAACTTGTCGAAACTAATCGTGTAGTCACTGGCCTCTTGGTTTAAGAATATGACGATAATTTCAAAATATCTCGATTAGGCTTAAAAATAAGTCGTTTGAGGGTGAAAACCCAAACGGCACCGTAAGAGGAACGAATACCTCGCACGGGACCAATGTAACTTGTACGAACTGACCGCGAAGTCACGGGTCTGCCAGTTTGAGAATATGAAGATAATTTCAAAATATGTAGATTAGGCTTAAAAATAAGCCGTTTGAGGTTGAAACCCCAAACCATCCTCCAAACGGCCCCGTAAGAGGCACGGACACCTCGCACAGGACCAATGTAACTTGTACGAACTGACTGTGTAGTTTCGGGTCTCCCTATTTGAGAATATGATGATATTTTCAAAACATGTCAATTAGGCTTAAAAATAAGTCGTTTGAGGGTGAAAACTTAAATCAGTCCCCAAACGGCCCCATAAAGGCACGAACACCTCGCACGGGACCAATGTAACTTGTACGAACTGGCTGCGTAGTCGCGAGTCTCTGGGTTTGAGAATATGATGATAATTTCAAAATATGTAGATTATGATTAAAAACAAGCCGTTTGAGGGTGAAAATTAAAATCAGACCCCCAACGGCCCCGTAAGAGACACGAACACCTCGCACGCGACCAATGTAACTTTCACGAAATGACCACGTAGTCACGGGTCTCCCGGTTTGAGAATATGATGATAATTTCAAAACATGTAGATTAGGCCTAAAAACAAGTCGTTTGAGGGTGAAAATCCAAACCAACCCCCAAACAACCCCATAAGAGGGCACGAACACCTCGCGCGGGACCAATGTAACTTGTAGGAACTCTTCGTTTTGTCACGGGTCTCCCAAATTGAAAATATGATGATAATTGGAAAATATCTAGATTAGGCTTAGAAACAAGCCGTTAAAGGGTGAAAACCCAAACCAACCCCCAAACGGCCCCGTAAGAGGCACGAACACCTCGCACGTGACTAATGTAACTTGTACGAACTGACCGCATAGTCAGGGGTCTAGTGGTTTGTGAATATGATGATAAGTTTAAAGTATGTAGATTAGGCTTAAAAATAAGTCGTTTGAGGGTGATAACCCAAGCCATCCCCCAAACGGTCCCGTAAGAGGCACGAACACCTCGCACGGAACCAATGTAACTTGTAGGAACTGATCGTGTTATCGCGGGCCTCTTAGTTTGAGAATATAATGATAGTTTCAAAATATGTAGATTACGCTTAAAAATAAGCCGTTTGAGTGTGAAAACCTAAACCAATCCCCAAACGGCCTCCTGAGAGGCACGAACACCTCGCACAGGACCAATGTAACTTGTACGAACTGACCGTGTAGTCACGGGTCAAACAGTTTGAGAATATGAAAATAATTTAAAAGTATGTAGATTAGGCTGAAAAATAAGCCGTTTGAGGGTGAAAATCCAAATCATCTCCCAAACGGTCCATAAGAGGCACAAACCCCTCGCACGGGACTAATGTAACTTGTACGAACTGACCGCGTACTCGTGGGTCTCCCGATTTGAGAATATGACAATAATTTCAAAATATGAAGATTAGGCGTAAAAACAAGCCATTTGAGGGTGAAAATCCTAACTAGCCCCTAAATTGTCCCGTAGGAGGCATGAACACCTCGCACGAGACCAATGTAATTTGTACGAACTGACCGCGAAGTCACGGGTCTCCCAGTTTGAGAATATGACGATAATTTAAAAATATATAGATTAGGCTTAAAAATAAACCGTTTGAGGGGAAAAACCCAAACCATCCTCCAAACGACCCCGTAAGAGGCACGAACACCTCGCACAGGACCAATGTAACTCGTACGAACTGACTGTGTAGTCCCGAGTCACCCTATTTGAGAATATGACAATATTTTCAAATTATGTCAATTAGGCTTAAAAATAAGCCGTTTGATGGTGAAAACTTGAATCAGTCCCCAAACGGCCTCATAAAGGCACGAACACCTCGCACGGGACCAATGTAACTTGTAGGAACTAACTACGTAGTCGCGAGTCTCCCTATTTGAGAATACGATGATAATTTCAAAATATGTAGATTAGGATTAAAAATAAGCCGTTTGAGGGTGAAAATCCAAATCAGACCCCCAACGGCCCCATAAGAGACACAAACACGTCGCACGGGACCAATGTAATTTTCACGAACTGACCACGTAGTCATGGGTCTCCCGATTTGAGAATATGATGATAATTTCAAAATATGTAGATTAGGCTTAAAAATAAGTCGTTTGAGGGTGAAAATTTAAACCATCCCCCAAACGGCCCGATAAGAGGGAACGAACACCTCGCACGGGACCAATGTAACTTTTAGGTACTCTTCGCGTAGTCACGGGTTTCCTAATTTGAAAATATGATGATATTTGGAAAATATCTAGATTAGGCTTAGAAACAAGCCGTTAAACGGTGAAAACTCAAACCAGCCCCGGAAGAGGCACGAACACCTTGCACGGGACCAATGTAACTTATACGAACTGTCCGCATAGTCCCAGGTCTAGTGGTTTGAGAATATGACGATAATTGCAAAGTATGTAGATTAGGCTTAAAAACAAGTCGTTTGAGGGGGAAAACCCAAACCAGCCCCTAAACGGTCCCGTAAGAGGCACGAACACCTCGCACGGAACCAATGTAACTTGTAGGAACTGATCGTGTAGTCACGGGCCTCTTGGTTTGATAATATAACGATAAATTTCAAAATATGTAGATTATGCTTAAAAACAAGCCGTTTGAGGATGAAAACCCAAACTAGTGCCCAAACGGCCTCCTGAGAGGCACGAACACCTCACACAGGACCAATGTAACTTGTATGAACTGATCGCATAGTCACGGGTCACCCAGTTTGAGAATATGAAAACAATTTAAAAATATGTAGATTAGGCTGAAAAACAAGTCGTTTGAAGGTGAAAATCTAAATCATCTCCCAAACGTCCCGTAAGAGGCACAAACACCTCGCACGGGACTAATGTAACTTGTACGAACTGGCCGTATACTCGTGGGTTTCGCGGTTTGAGAATATGACGATAATTTTAAAATATGTAGATTAAGCTTAAAAACAAGCCGTTTGAGGGTGAAAACTTAAATCACTCCCTAAACGGCCCCGTAAAAGGCACGAACACTTCGCATGAGACCAATGTAACTTGTATGAACTGACAGCATACTCGTGGGTCTATCGATTTCAGAATATAACGATAATTTCAAAATATGTAGATTAGGCTTAAAAATAAGTCGTTAAAGGATGAAAATAAAAACCAGCCTTCAAATAGCCCCGTATGAGGCACGAACACCTCGCACTGGACCAATGTAACTTGTACGAACTCACCGTGTAGTCGCGGGTCTCCTGGTTTGAGACTATGATGATAATTTCAAAATATTTTGATTAGGCTTAAAAATAATCCGTTTGAGGGTGAAAACCGAACCGACCCCCAAATAGCCCCGTAAGAGGCACGAACAACTCGCACAGGTTCAATGTAACTTGTACGAACTGACCGCGTAGTCTTGGGTCTCCCAGTTTGAGAATGCAACAATCATTTTAAAATACGTAGATTTGGCTAAAAAACAAGCCGTGTGAGGGTGAAAATCCAAATCAACTCCCAAACGGCTCGTAAGAGGCACGAACACCTCGCATGGGACCAAATGTAACTTGTACGAACTGACTGTGTACCCGCGGGTCTCCCGATTTGAGAATATGAAGATAATTTAAAACTATGTAGATTCGACTTAAAAATAAGCAGTTTGAGGGTGAAAATCCAAACCAGCCCCCAAACGTCCCCGTAAGAGGCACGAACACCTCGCACGAGACCAATGTAACTTGTACAAATGACAGCGTAATCGCGGGTCTACCAGTTTCAAAATATAACGATAATTTCAAAATATGTAGATTACGCTTAAAAATAAGCCGTTAAAGGGTGAAAACCAATACCAGCCCCCAAACGGTACCGTAAGAGGCACGAACACCTTGCACGGGACCAATGTAACTTGTACGAACTGAGCGCGTATTAACGGGTCTACCGGTTTGAGAATATGACGACAATTTCAAAATATGAAGATTAGGCTTAAAAATAAGCCGTTTGAGGGTGAAAACCCAAACTTGCTCCAAAACATCCCCGTAAGAGGCACGAACACCTCGCACGGGACAACGTAACTTGTAGGAATTGATCGTGTAGTCACTGGCCTCTTGGTTTGAGAATATGAAGATAATTTCAAAATATAGCGATTAGGCTTAAAAATGAGCCGTTTGAGGGTGAAAACCCAAACCAGTCCCAAAAAGCCCCGTAAGATGTACGAACACCTCGCACGGGACCAATGTAACTTGTACAAACTGACCGCATAGTCACGGGTCTCCCGATTTGAGAATATGACAATAATTTCAAAATATGTAGATCAGGCTTAAAAACAAGCCGTTGAGGGTGAAAAATTAAATTAGCCCCCAAACGGCCTCGTAAGAGGCACGAACACCTCGCACGATCCAACGTACCTTGTACGAACTGAATGCGTAGTCGCGGGTCTCCCGATTAGAGAATATGATGATAATTTCAAAATATGTATATTAGGCTTAAAAAAAAGTCGTTTAAGGGTGAAAATTCAAATCAGCCCCCAAACATCCCCGTAAGAGACACGAACACCTCGCATAGGACCAATGTAACTTGGAGGAACTGACAGCGTAGTCACGAGTCTCTTTATTTGAGAATATGATGATAATTTCAAAATATGTCGATTAGGCTTAAAAATAAGCCGTTTGAGCGTGAAAACTTAAATCATTCCCCAAACGGCCCCATAAGAGGCACGAACACCTCGCACGGGAGCAATGTAATTTGTATGAACAGAGTGCGTAGTCGCGGGTCTCCCGATTTGAGAATATGATAATAATTTCAAAATATGTAGATTAGGCTTAAAAACAAGCCGTCTGAGGGTGAAAATCCAAATCAGACCACAAACGGTCCCGTAAGAGATACGAACACCTTGCACGGGACCAATGTAACTTGTACGAACTGACCGCGTAATCACGGGTCTCCCGATTTGAGAATATGATGATAATTTCAAAATATATAGATTGGGATTAAAAGAAGTCGTTTGAGGGTGAAAACCAGCCCCCAAACGACCCCGTTAGAGGGCACGAACACCTCGCACGGGACCAATGTAACTTGTAGGAACTCTTTGCGTAGTCACGGGTCTCCCAGTTTGAAAATATGATGATAATTGGAAAATATCTAGATTAGGCTTAGAAACAAGCTGTTAAAGGGTGAAAACCCAAACCGGCCCCCAACCGACCCCGTAAGAGGCACGAACACCTCGCACGGGAGCAATGTAACTTGTACGAACTGACCGCGTAGTCGCGGGTCTAGCGGTTTGAGAATATGATGATAATTTCAAAGTATGTAGATTAGGTTTAAAATTAAGTTGTTTGAGGCTGAAAAAACAATCTTGCCCCCAAACGGTCCCGTAAGAGGCACGAACACCTCACACGGAACCAATGTAACTTGTAGGAACTGACCATGTAGTCACGGGCCTCTTGGTTTGAGAATATAACGATAATTTCTAAATATGTAGATTACACTTAAAAACAAGCTGTTTGAGGGTGAAAACCCAAACCAGTCCCTAAACGGCCTCGTAAGAGGTACGAACACCTCGCACGGGTCCAATATAATTTGTACAAACTGACCGCGTAGTCACGGGTCTCCCACTTTGAGAATATGAAAATAATTTTAAAAGATGTAGATTAGGCTGAAAAACATGTCGTTGAGGGTGAAAATCCAAATCAGCCCCCAAACAGCCCATAAGAGGAACGAACACCTCGCACGGGACCAATGTAACTTGTACGAACTGACCGCGTACTTGCGGGTCTCCCGGTTTGAGAATATGACGATAATTTCAAAATATGTAGATTAGGCTTAAAAACGAGCCAATTGAGGGTGAAAATCGAAACCAGGCCCTAAACGGCCCCGTAAGAGGCACGAACACCTCGAACGAGACCAATGTAACTTGTACGAACTGACAACGTAATCGCGGGTCTACCGATTTCAGAATATAACGATAATTTTAAAATATGTAGATTAGGCTTAAAAACGAGCCGTTAAAGGGTGAAAACCCAAACCAGCCCCCAAACGATCCCGTAAGAGGCACGAATACCTCGCACGGGACCAATGTAACTTGTATGAACAAACTGCATAGTCATGGGTCTACCGGTTTGAGAATATGATGATAATTTCAAAATATGTAGATTAGGATTAAAAACAAGCCGTTCGAGGGTGAAAACCCAAACTTGCTCCCAAACATCCCCGAAAGAGGCACGAACACCTCGCACGGGACAATGTAACTTGTAGGAACTTATCGTGTAGTCACTGACCTCTTGGTTTGATAATATGACGATAATTTCAAAATATATCGATTAGGCTTGAAAACTAGTCGTTTGAGGGTCAAAACCCAAACTAGTCCCAAATAACCCCGTAAGATGTACGAACACCTCGCACGGGACCAATGTAACTTGTACAAACTGATCGCATAGTCACGGGTCTCCCGGTTTGAGAGTATGACGATAATTTCAAAATATGTAGATTAGGCTTAAAAACAAGCCGTTTGAGGGTGAAAAATTAAATTAGACCTTAAACGGCCCCGTAAGAGGCACGCACACCTCGCACGGTCCAATGTAACTTGTACGAACTGACCGCGTAATCGCAGGTCTCTCGATTTGAGAATACGACGATAATTTCAAAATATGTATATTAGGGTTAAAAACAAGCCGTTTAAGGGTGAAAATCCAAATCAGCCCCCAAACAGCCCCGTAAAAGACACGAACACCTCGCACAGGACCAATGTAACTTGTATCAACTGATCGCGTAGTCACGGGCCTCCCGGTTTGAGAATATGATGATAATTTCAAAATATGTAGATTAGGCTAACAAGCCGTTTGAGGGTGAAAATCAAAACCAGCCCCCAAACGGCCCCATGAGAGGGCACGAACACCTCGCACGGGACCAATGCAAGTTATAGGAACTCATTGCGTAGTAACGGGTCTCCTGATTTGAAAATATTACGATAATTAGAAAATATGTAGATTAGGCTTAAAAATAAGCCGTTAAATGGTGAAAACCCAAACCAGCCCCCAAACGGCCCCGTAAGAGGCACGAACACCTCGCACGGGACCAATGTAACTTGTACGAACTAACCGCGAAGTCATGGGTCTCCCGGTTTGATAATATGACAATAATTTCAAAATATATAGATTATGCTTAAAAACTAGCCATTTGAGGGGGAAAACCCAAACCAGCCCCCAAACGGCCCCGTAAGAGGCACGAACACCTCGCACAAGACCAATGTAACACGTACGAACTGACTGTGTAGTCCCGGGTCTCTCTATTTGACAATATGATGATAATTTCAAAATATGTCGATTAGGCTTAAAAATAAGCCATTTGAGGGTGAGAACTTAAATCAGTCCCCAAAAGGCCCCATAAGAGGCATGAACACCTCGCACGGGCGCAATGTAATTTGTATGAACAGACTGCGTAGTCGCGGGTCTCCCGATTTGAGAATACGATGATAATTTCAAAATCTGTAGATTAGGCTTAAAAACAAGCCGTCTGAGAGTGAAAATCCAAATCAGACCCCAAACGGCCCGTAAGAGACGCGAACACCTCGCACGGGACAAATGCAACTCGTATGAACTAACCGTGTAGTCACGGGTCTCCCGGTTTGAGAATATGACAATAATTTCAAAATATATAGATTAGGCTTAAAAACAAGTCGTTTGAGGGTGAAAATCCAAACCAAACCCCAAATGGCCCCGTAAGAGGGCACGAACACCTCGCACGGGACCAATGTAACTTGTAGGAACTCTTCACGTAGTCACGGGTCTCCCAGTTTGAAAATATGATGATAATTGGAAAATATCTAGATTAGGATTAGAAACAAGCAGTTAAAGGGTGAAAACCCAAACCAGCCCCCAAACAGCCCGTAAGAGGCACGAACACCTCGCACGGGAGCAATGTAACTTGTACGAAGTGACCGCGTAGTCGCTGGTCTAGCCATTTGAGAATATTATGATAATTTCAAAGAATGTACATTAGGCTTAAAATTAAGTCGTTTGAGGGTGAAAACCCAAACCTGCCCCCAAACGGTCCCGTAAGATGCACGAACACCTCGCACGGAACCAATTTAACTTGTCGGAACTGACCATGTAGTCACGAGCATCTCGGTTTGAGAATATAACGATAATTTCAAAATATGTAGATTACGATTAAAAACAAGCTGTTTGAGGGTGAAAATCCAAACCAGTCCCCAAACGGTCTCGTAAGAGGCACAAACACCTTGCATGGGTCCAATGTAACTTGTACAAACTAACCACGAAGTCACGGGTCTCCTAGTTTGAGAATATGAAAATAATTTAAAAATATGTAGATTAGGCTATAAAACAAGCCGTTTGAGGGTGAAAATCCAAATCAGCCCCCAAACGGCCCATTAGAGGCACTAACACCTCGCACGGGACCAATGTAACTTGTACGAACTGATTGCGTACTTGCGGGTCTCCCGGTTTGAGAATATGATGATAATTTCAAAATATGTAGATTAGGCTTAAAAACGAGCCATTTGAGGGTGAAAATCCAAACCAGCCCCTAAACGGTCCCGTAAAATGCACGAACACCTCGCATGAGAACAATGTAACTTGGACGAACTGTTAGCGTAGTCACGGGTCTACCGGTTTCAGAATATAACAATAATTTCAAAATGTGTAGATTAGGCTTAAAAACAAGCCGCCAAAGGGTGAAAACCCAAACCAGCCCCAAAACGGCCCCGTGTGAGGCATAAACACCTCGCACGGGACCAATGTAACTTGTACGAACTCACTATGTAGTCGCGGGTCTACTGGTTTGAGAATATGACGATAATTTCAAAATATTTCAATTAGGCTTAAAAACAAGTCATTTGATGGTGAAAACCCAAACCGACCCCCAAATGGCCCTGTAAGAGGCACGAACTCCTCGCACAGGACCAATGTAACTTGTACGAACTGACCGCGTAGTCGCGGGTCTCCCAATTTGAGAATACAACAATAATTTCAAAATATGTAGATTTGGCTGAAAAATAAGTCGTGTGAGGGTGAAAATCCAAATCAGCCACCAAACGGCCCGTAAGAGGCACGAACACCTCGTACAGGACCAAATGTAACTTGTACGAACTGACCAAGTAGCCGCGGGTCTCCGGTTATAGAATATGATGATAATTTTAAAATATGTAGATTAGGCTTAAAAATAAGTAGTTTGAGGGTGAAAATCCAAACCAACCCCTAAACAACCCCGTAAGAGGCACGAACACCTCGCACGAAACAAATGTAACTTGTATGAACTGACAGCGTACTCGCGGGTCTACCAATTTGAGAATATAACGATAATTTCAAAATATGTAGATTAGGCATAAAAATAAGAAGTTATGGGGTGAAACCCAAACCAGCCCCCAAACGGTCCCGTAAGAGGCACGAATACCTCGCACGGGACTATAATAACTTGTACGAACTGACCGCGTAGTCACGGGTTTACTGGTTTGAGAATATGAGATAATTTCAAAATATGTTGATTAGGCTTAAAAACAAGTCGTTTGAAGGTGAAAATCCAAACAAGTCCCCAAACGGCCCCGTAAGAGGCACGAACACCTCGCACGAGACCAATGTAACTTCTAGGAACTAATCGTGTAGTCACTGGACTCTTGGTTTGAGAATATGATGATAATTTCAAAATATGTCGATTAGGCTTAAAAACAAGTCGTATGAGGGTGAAAACCAAAACGAGAACGAACACCTCGCACGGAACGAATGTAACTTGTACGAACTAACCGCGAAGTCACGGGTCTCCCGGTTTGAGAATATGATGATAATTTGAAAATATGTAGATTAGACTTAAAAACAAGTCGTTTGAGGGGGAAAGCCCAAACCAACTCCCAAACGGCCCCGTAAGAGGCACGAACACCTCGCACAAGACTAATGTAACTTGTACGAACTGACCGTGTAGTCCCGGGTCTCCCTTTTTGAGAATATGATGAAAATTTCAAAATATGTCAATTAGGCTTAAAAATATGTCGTTTGACGGTGAAAACTTAAATCAATCCCAAAACGTCCCCATAAGAGGGACGAACACCTCGCACGGGACCAATGTAACATGTACGAACTAACTGCGTAGTCATGGGTCTCCCAAGTTGAGAATACGATGATAATTTCAAAATATGTAGATTAGGCTTAAAAATAAGCCGTTTTAGGGTGAAAATCCAAATCAGACCCCAAATGGCCCCGTAAGAGACACGAACTCCTTGCACGGGAGCAATGTAACTTGTACGAACTGACCGCGTAGTCACGGGTCTCCCAATTTGAGAATATAATGATAATTTCAAAATAGGTAGATTTGGCTTAAAAACAAGCCGTTTGAGGGTGAAAATCCAAATCAGACCCCAAATGGCCCCGTAAGAGACACGAACTCCTCGCACGGGAGAAATGTAACTTGTACGAACTGACCGCGTAGTCACGGGTCTCTCGGTTTGAGAATATGATGATAATTTCAAAATATGTAGATTAGGCCTAAAAACAAGTCGTTTGATGGTGAAAATCTAAACCAGCCCCCAAACGGCCCCATAAGAGGGCACGAACACATCGCACGGGGCCAATATAACTTGTAGGAACTCTTCGCGTAGTCACGGGTCTCCCTGTTTGAAAATATGATGATAATTGGAAAATATCTAGATTAGGCTTAGAAATAAGTCGTTAAAGGGTTAAAACCCAAACCAGCCCCCAAACGGCCTCGTAAGAGGCACGAACACCTCACACGGGACCAGTGTAAGTTGTACGAACTGACCACGAAGTCACGGGTCTCCCAGTTTGAGAATATGACAATAATTTCAAAATATGTTGATTAGGCTTAAAAACAAGTCGTTTGAAGGTGAAAACCCAAACCGGCCTCAAACGGTCCCGTAAGAGGCACGAACACCTCACACGGGACCAATGTAACTTGTACGAACTGACCGCGTAGTCACGGGTCTATTGGTTTGAGAATATGATGATAATTTTAAAATATGTAGATTATGCTTAAAAACAAGCTGTTTGAGGGTGAAAACCCAAACCAGCCCCCAAACGGCCCCGTAAGAGGCACGAACACCTCGCACGGGACCAATGTAACTTGTAGGAACAAATCGTGCAGTCACTGGCCTTTTGGTTTGAGAATATGATGATAATTTCAAAATATGTCAATTAGGCTTAAAAACAAGCCGTTTGAGGGTGAAAACCCAAACCAGTCCCCAAACGGCCCTGTAAGAGGAACGAACACCTCTCACGGGACCAATGTAACTTGTATGAACTGACCGCGTACTCGCGGGTCTCCCGGTTTGAGAATATGATGATAATTTCAAAATATGTAGATTAGGCTTAAAAACAAGTCATTTGAGGGTGAAAATCCAAACCAGCCCCTAATTGGCCCGTGAGAGACACGAACACCTCGCACGAGACCAATGTAACTTGTACAAACTGACAGCGTAGTCGCGGGCCTACCGGTTGGAAAATATAACGATAATTTCAAAATATGTAGTTCAGGCTTCAAAATAAGTCGTTAAAGGGTGAAAACCCAAACCAGCCCCCAAATGGCCCCGTTTGAGGCACCAACACCTCGCACGGGACCAATGTAACTTGTACGAACTCACCGTGTAGTCACGGGTCTCCTGGTTTGAGAATATGATGATAATTTTAAAATATTTCGATTAGGCTTAAAAACATGCCGTTTGAGGGTGAAAACCAGAACCGATCCCAAATAGCCCCGTTAGAGGCACGAACACCTCACACAGGACCAATGTAACTTGTACGAACTGAGTTACGGGTCTCACGGTTTGAGAATACAATAATAATTTCAAAATATGTAGATTTGGCTGAAAAACAAGTTGTATGAGGGTGAAAATCCAAATCGACCACCAAACGGCCCGTAAGAGGCACGAACACGTCGCACGGCACCAAATGTAACTTGTACAAACTGACTCTGTACCCACGGGTCTCCCAGTTTGAGAATATGATGATAATTTAAAAATATGTAGATTAGTCTTAAAAATAAGCTGTTTGAGGGTGAAAATCCAAACCAGCCCACAAACGGCCCCGTAAGGGGCACAAACACCTCGCACGAGACCAATGTAACTTGTACGAACTAACATCGCAGTCACGGGTCTACCGATTTGAGAATATAACGATAATTTCAAAATATTTAGATTAGGCTTAAAAACAAGCCGTTATAGGGTGAAAACCCAGACCAGCTCCCAAACGGTCCCGTAAGAGGCACAACTACCTCGCACGAGACCACTATAACTTGTACGAACAAATCGCGTAGTCATGGGTATCCTGGTTTGAGAATATGGTGATAATTTCATAATATGTAGATTATGATTAAGAACAAGCCGTTTGAGGGTGAAAACCCAAACTAGCTCCCAAACGTCCCCGTAAGAGGCACGAACACTTCGCACGGGACAATGTAACTTGTAGGAACTGATTGTGTAGTCACTAGCCTCTTGGTTTGAGAATATGACAATAATTTCAAAAAATGTTGATTATGATTAAAAACAAGCCGTTTGAGGGTGAAAATCCAAACTAGTCCCAAACAGCCCCGTAAGAGGTACGAACACCTCGCACAGGACCAATGTAACTTGTACGAACTGACCGCATACTCACGGGTCTCCTGATTTGAGAATATGACGATAATTTCAAAATATGTAGATTAGGCTTAAAAACAAGCCGTTTGAGGATGAAAACTTAAATTAGCCCTCAAACAGCCCTGTAAGAGGCACGAACTCCTCGCACAGATGAATGTAACTTGAAAGAACTGACCGCGTAGTCGCAGGTCTCCCAGTTTGAGAATACGACGATAAATTCAAAATATGTATATTAGGCTTAAAAACAAGCCGTTTAAGGGTGAAAATCCAAATCAGCCCCCAAATAACCCCGTAAGAGACACGAACACCTCATACAGGACCAATGTAACTTGTACGAACTGACCGCGTAGTCACGGGCCTCCCAGTTTGAGAATATGACGATAATTTCAAAATATGTAGATTAGGCTTACAAGCCGTTTGAGGGTACAAATGAAAACTAGCCCCCAAACGGCCCCTTAAGAGGGCACGAACACCTTGCACGGGACCAATGTAACTTGTAGGAACGCATTGCGTAGTCACGGGTCTCCCGATTTGAAAATATGACGATAATTAGAAAATATCTAGATTAGGCTTAAAAATAAGCCGTTAAAGGATTAAAACCCAAACCAACCCCCAAGCGGCCCCGTAAGAGGCACGAACACCTCGCACGGTACCAATGTAACTCTTACTAATTGACCGCGTAGTCGCGGGTCTACCGGTTTGAGAATATGACGATAATTTTAAAATATGTACATTAGGCTAAAAAACAAGCCGTTTGAGGGTGAAAACCCAAACCGCCCCATAAGAGGCACGAACACCTTGCACGGGACCAGTGTTACTTTTAGGAACTGACCGTGTAGTCACGGGCCTCTTTGTTTGAGAATATGACGATAATTTCAAAATATGTTGATTACGCCTAAAAACAAACCGTTTGAGGGTGAAAACTCAAACGAGTCCCCAAACGGCCCCGTAAGAAGCACAAAAAGCTCGTACGGGACTAATGTGACTTGTACGAACTGACCACGTAGTCACGGGAGACCCGCTTTGCTAATATGACGATTATTTCAAAATATGTAGATTAGGCTTAAAAATAAGCCATTTGAGGGGAAAAATCCAAACCATCCCCCAAACGGCGCCGTAAGAGGCACGAGCACCTTACACGGGTCTAATGTAATTGTACGAACTGACCATGTAGTCGTGGGTCTCCCGGTTTGAGAATATGACGATAATTTCAAAATATGTCTATTAGGCTTAAAAACAAGTCGTTTGAGGTTGAAAACCCAAACCAACCCCCAAACGGCCCCGTAAGAGGCACGAACACCTCTCATAAGACCAATGTAGCACATAGGAACTGACCACGTAGTCTTGGGTCTCCCGATTTGAGAATACGACGATAATTTCAAAATATGTAGATTAGGCTTAAAAATAAGCCGTTTGTGGGTGAAAACCCAAATCATCCCCCAAACGGCCCCGTAAGGGGCATGAACACCTCGCAGGGGACCAATGTAACTTGTACGAACTGACCGCTTTGTCGCGGGTCTCCCGGTTTGAGAATATGATGATAATTTCAAAATATGTAGATTAGGCTTATAAACAAGCCATTTGATGGGGAAAACCCGTTAGAGGCACGAATACCTCACACAGGACCAATGTAACTTGTATGAACTGACCGTGTAGTCACGGGTCTCTCGGTTTGAGAATATGACGATAATTTCAAAATATGTCAATTGGGCTTAAAAACAAGCTATTTGAGGGTGAAAACCCAAATCAGTCCCCAAACGGCCCCGTAAGAGGTACGGACAACTCGCACGGGACCAATGTAACTTGTACGAACTGACCGCGTAGTCAGGGGTCTCCCGATTTGATAATATGACGATAATTTCAAGATATGTAGATTAGGCTTAAAAATAAGTCGTTTGAGGGTGAAAACCCAAACTAGCCCCCAAACGGCCCCGTTAGAGGCACGAACACCTCGCACAGAACCAATGTAAGTTATACGAACTGACAGTGTAGTCACGGGCCTTTCGGTTTGATAATATATGGATTAGGCTTATAAGCAAGCCGTTGAAGGGTGAAAACCCAAACCAGCCTCAATCGATCCCGTAAGAAGCACTAACACCTCACACGAGACCAATGTAACTTGTAGGAATTGATCAGGTAGTCATAACTTGCGTAAGATTTTTAATTTTAGAATATAATAATAATTGCAACTCTTATATGTAATTTTTTAGCTTGAGTAAGCTTTTTTTTTTTATATAAATTATTGGCTTCTAATATCGTCTCTTTTTTGTATCCTACTTTTTTTTTTGCAAGATAACATTTTATCGTTAGCACTTATTAACGTGGAACACACGGAGAACTCAATGGTTTACAACAAGGGATTTATTCATGATTCTATTTTATTGTGTTATGGCCGTGCGGGCTTTTGTAGTTTTATTGTTGACTTTTATGGCCGTTCGGGATTTTGTAAGTTTATTGTTATATTTTGTGGTCGTGCGGGCTTTATATTACGCAGGTTTTATATTAGCAGGTTTTAGAATGTCCAGAAAATAGAGGAAGCTCTGCCCGATTTTTTTTGGTCTTTAAACTATTTAAGACTTGTAATATTTTGAAGTTTTTATATACATTAGTTTATCAACAACGTGCAAGATTTGCAATTTGTGAATTTTTTTCGTTTTCAAATAATTATTTTTCTTTCTTTTTTTCAAAAATTTGGCACAGTTCAAAACCGTGCTAAAAGTGTATCAAATTTTGGCACGGTTTTGAACTGTGCCAAAAGTTTATCAAAATGTGCTCAATCTGGCATAGTTCAAAACTGTGCCAAAAGTGTGCCAGAAATATCAAATTCTGGCACGATTTAAAAGTGTGCCAGAAGTGTTCCTGTTTGGTCAAATATGACACACTTTTAAACCGTGCCAGAAAAAAAACGGCCATTTTGGAATACCTGATTCTGGCACAATTCAAAATCATGCCATATTTGATCTGGCACAGTTTTAAGCCATGCCAGATTCCTGTTTTTGGTGTAGTGGTCATCATTTATCATACATGCCTTAGGTTGGGAAATTCGTTTCTTAGGTGATATATTTGATTATGTTGCTTATAATTTTTTGTTTTTTGTGTTTTCACGAAATAGACAGTGGGAAGATTGTAAGAGTATATGTATACTCATGTGCCCCACGTTAATTATATGGTCTCATTCTGAATTTTCAAAACACACTTTCAGTCTTGTCCAAAAGGTCTCTGGAAAGCTTCATCATACTCATGTCTAATTATCCATGTCGTTGTCTTAAGTTAACTGCTTAGGATACATGTATATGGACTAGAGGACATAAATTCACCGCATTGTTTGAATATTTTTTCTATATTGGATATATATATAACTCTTTGTCTTTTGAGGTTTTCAATACATGATGCAATATATTTTTCCTATATAAGAATTATATTTAAAATTGCGTTTTTTGTATTTAGAATTTACTTGGCCATAGGTTGAATAAGAAAATTCTGAATTTCATGGTAGTCTAAAAAATTGGCAAACTCTAGTTCAAGGCTCAACCTTGTTTGCCGAGGCATTGCGTTAGTGCAGTTAATCCTCGTCCCAACAAAGTAGTTTTTTTGTTGATTGTGGCCACTATAATCTCTTGTATAAAATATCTAGTTTTGAGTGTGGCCTTGTGTTTCTGAGCCTTCGTGTCAAAAAGGACGCAATTGACCCTTGAATTTTCTAGGATTTTTTTTCACATTTTGCGATATTTCTTAAAAGATTTCATTGGAACTTGTGACAAGACACAATCAATTTGGTGCAGCCAAATAGATTGTGACTTGACATATGTGTGTGCTACACTTAAGTAATATCATTCCATTTGTCTCCACATTTGAAATATATAAGTTATATAACTCTCCACTATTCAATAAGGAAAAAAGAAATAGAAGAGGAGAAGCGGAATATAGAGATACATATTTTCATCTTTCGATATAAAAAATCTTATTTCCTCCTCCATTGTGCTATTCAAGTTTTTGATTTAATTTTTTTAAATTAAGAAAGTTAAAAATTCATACTCAATCTAGTTTTGATAAAAATATTTTTAAATATATTTGGTTTTTGAGTACAATCTTATTTCAAAACATAAAAAATACTTTTGATGTTTTTTAGATAAACCAAAATTTTTTATACTTTGTTTTAACCTTATGATAGCCCAACACATACTTAGTGTACAACGGTGGTTACTCAGTGGTTCCATTGCCTTGGAACAAAGTTCTCTTCCACTTCAGAGAAAATTTTGTTCGCATAAGATTTAAAGACATCGGTCGAGATTGTGTAGCATGCTTCAATTGTTGGTTCCTTTTTTAAAAAATATGGTTGAAAAGAGCGGACAATGAAGTTAGCATATTGTGTGAATTTAAATCGTTTTTTTCTTATTTTGTAATCTCTACCATAATACATTTGTCCTTCATTTTGACCAAAGGTTTTTCTCGTATATTCCTGTTAAGGTTTCTATTCTTAAAATCATTTATGAGGTTTATTTTTTAATGAATGAGTGTCAAGTTCATTTGAAATGAGAATAATGTTTGTGAGAATGACTTGTATTTGTTTTAAATATATTATATATACTGGCGGTCAATTGGAGTTAGTAGGAATTCTAGTGACTTGGGTTTGACCTGATCACAAAAGATCGAAATTTCGATTCTATTACAATTGAACAGCTCACAACTTAGATAGGTATTTGACATCATATCTGTAAAGATGTAAGTGCAATCCTAGTAGTTAATCTTAAACTACGAGAACTTGTTTGATGGTTCAAGAAGTTATTTGATAGTTCAAAGAGGAATGTGACCGATACATCATAAATGTATTAAACGAAACCATAGGTGAGAATTGAGTCTCGAAAGAAGGTTATGAGGATTGTACAATCTCACGGGTTTGCAATCTTACACAATCTCACAAGTTTGCCAAGGGTGTATAGGTTCTTAATCTCGATGATGATGAAGATTGAAATGTTTACACGGTTGTTTCTTTGATTGTTATGGGTGCGATTCAATTTCATTGGATCCAAATCTCCGCAACTTGATCAATCGTTGTGTAAGTGATTCAGAGATCATGATTCATAGGAATCCACGACCAAGAAAGATCTTGGATTGTGATAGTATCTTGATAAGCTTTAATATTTTGATTCTACGAGTAAATCTAATCAGTGATTATTTTATAATCCGGTAAAGTATCAAATAAGTTAAGTTTGAAATCAAGGAATAAATTAGAAGTTGGTTAAAATCGATAAGCAACTAATTTATTTGACCAAGATGGTATTATATATTTAACGTGGAGAAGCACATTATGTATCATAACATCTTTACAAATTAAAGCTCATCATTCAAATAATTTTGAGATAATTAAATTGGAGTATAGTAGTATATAATTTATGAAATTAATAAATGTAATTGTTTTGTTTAGACTAATCGTTAATTAATTAAAAAATTTATAAATGTAAGATATCAACAAAATTATTATTTAGATTGATTATATCTAAAGAGACTTTTAAAAATTTTATTAAGAGGGACTGTCTTGAGAGAGTTTTGAACACAGATCTTATTAGCCTTCAAAAAATATAAAAACAAATAGCATACATCAAACCCTGGAACCACATACCCATGTACTTGTTGGCTTTCTTCTATAGCCTTCAGAAGAACAATAGCCGCGGGGGACATCATCCTATTGCATTTGGAAAGTAATTTGTATGAATTTGGAAGTGTACCAGCATATTTAAAAGAGTGAAAAAGTGACATCGGGTTGTTGTATATAAAGCAAACATGCATGCGACGACGGTGTTGTTCATAAACAAATATGGAATGAGATAAAGCGACCGACCGAGTGTGGCAGTGGCTGAAACGACATGTTTCCAAGGAGGGGTTATGTTCTCAAAACTTAAGAAGCAAATTCAGCATCTTAAGTTCACCAAGAAGTCCTGTCGTGCTCATGGTATATCTTTTAGACAGGTCTTACTAAATTTATGGCAAAATCAAAAATTACTGATAATCCATCAAAATGTCATGAAACGTAATGTCCTCTTATACACAAGTACAGTGAAATAAAAAAAACTGTAAAATCTATCAATTGCCTAATATAATTTACAAGCAGCCTGTGAGGCATTAAATGTCAAAATCTAAACGTATGTAAAGAAACGAAGATCCAACTACATCAAGATCTCTCTGCTGGAGTAAGCTGCCCCATCTGCTCTGCAATCTTATTTACATTCCTTGTGTTCCACCAAAACTTGCCATCATCAACCGGTCTGCTTTCGTTTTTTATAGCCTCAATATCACTTCTATCAGACTGAACCTCAGGATTCTCAGTTAAAAACTGCTCCCAGAATACATCATTGACCCCAGTTTGAACATTCGTTACAACTTCAGCTACTTGTTCTTCCGAGGCAGTAATCTCAGCGACAACGTTAACAGGCTCAGAATTCATGTCAATCTCAGAAATTTTGGACCCAACTTCAACATTAAGTTGCGGGTAACATATAGCCGGGCTTTCCGGACAATTCACAGATTCATCCAACTCCAGGGATGAATTGTTTTGCACATAACATTCAGCCACATTTCGTAATATATTCTCCCAAAACATAAGAGAAGACTCCAATTTCTCCAACAATTCATTGTTAAATACCAAGAGGGTAGCCACATTTAAACTTTCACCACTCAAAACTTGGGGATGACTCGTGTGACTATCTTCAGTACTGATTTCATTATAGGCATAATCCTTCCTCAGGAGTCTTCTTTTTCTATCGTGTATTTCTTCAGGTTGTGGCACTAGCCTAGAGACCAGTGCCGGGTTTTGCAAGGTTTCAGCCACAGAGGATAACATGTTCTTTTGCTGTTGGGCCACGAGTTGCAATCGCTCAGCCAAAACGCGCAATTGCAACTCCATTCCCCGCTGCTCTTGTTTATGTCTCTGAAACTCCAACATGACTGTTTCCTTTTCGCATTTCAGTCTCTCGATGTCGTCCTTATATCCCTGTCTTTCAGATTTAGTAAGTGGAGACGAAGCAGCAGCTCCTTCTCCTTGATGGTTATGTATCGAGTGACTATGAACCGGCTTACGTCTGTATATGTTCTTCAAAAGGTGTGATTGACCTCTAACGAAATATTCATTAGCAAATTCCCATTGCTCAGGATCAATTTTTCTAAATCCCTGAAAATGATAAAGCATTATAAACAAGTGTAAAATATGCACACAATCATTATAAGTAAAACAAAAAAATAAAAGAAACAAATCTTACATATGTGTTAAGCTGTCTAATAAAACTAGAGAAATTGTTGTGCTTGAAAAACCTAGGCAGCAATAATCCAGCAAAGTCTGGTGGATTCCACACTATGAAACTTTTATTAGTGTCACTCCAGGAGACAATAGTGTCCGTGGAAGAATCATCCACCATCTCATACGTCTTTGCAAGAAAAGGAGCCAGCGCGTTGGAACCAGATTGAGTTTCATCCATGGTTTTTTTTAAACCTCAAATTCAGATCCCAGAACCAAACCATCAAACACCTAAAATTGTTCTCCTTACCCCTCAAATCCCATCACGACTTCCTTCATTTTCAATCTGGTTAAACCTCAAACAAGACAAGAATCCCCCGCGCCGTAACTAATTGAAGCCAATTTTAAAGTCAGCAATTTCGGATTTTCCCACCTGGAAACACTAATCGTGTGAAACAGAACAAATTTCTTTTTATTATTTTTTGGAAGTACACCACACCTGTGTAGAATAACCAAAAGAAGAAAAAATAAGAGTTCTGTTTCGCTTACTATAACTTTCAGAAGTCAAACATCAAAAGTAGTTAAAACAGTAATCTTGCCGGAAACTTAAAGCAAAAGACTCAAAAATATAACACATATACGTACGTATATCTGGTATAAATCAAATTTGTAGTTGAGTTTATTACCTTAATTTTGAATTAAACTGCACAATTTTGAATTAGAGCTGAGAAAAAGGAAACCTCTTGAAGAGCTCAAAGGTTTATTGATTTTTGGGATGGGGTGTGATGGCGTGGATTGAGGCTGGGGGGGAGGAATTTCTAGGGTTTAAACTGTCTATTAAATAATTACAAAAACAAAATCTTCGATCACAAATATCATCGTTATAATTGACTTATTATTTTAATTGCGTTGACTGGAACAGAGCCATATGGTTACGGTAGATTATGATGTTTCTCGAAATCTTGTACGTTAAGATGACATTGGGACAGGCCAGTGACGTAACTGCTGTGGTGGTAACTGTCACTATATTTGGGGGTTTTGTGGCCCCTTGTACGTAAAAGCGCGTCTAATGTTTCTTGGACAAGGGGTATGGATGGAGATACATACGATGCTTCCTTTACGTTTCGTTCCGTTGAAATAACTTGAACATTTTAGGTGCTCTTTCCGTATAAGACGCACGCATTAGTCAAAACCTGCTTTTGTTTTTATCTAAATTTCGAATCCTTTTTTTGTTTTTTGTTTAAACAACGTATTTAGAGAGATTGAGATTGAATCTTACCTTTTAACTATTTAGTTGCAATTATATATTTTTAGTTTTTTAATTTTTTAACAATAAATATTATTTAATAATTTTTAAATCTTATAGCGTGTTTGGTTCTCTATTCAGAAAATTCGATTTAAACACTGTTTTTAAATACAGTTTTTAAATTCAGTTTTTTGTGTTTATAATTATTGGTGTGCGTTTGGTAAAGTTGTTTTTAAATACAGTTTTTTGAAAATTTGATAAAATTGACAAATATGTATATTTATATCATACATATGCGTGTGTGTGTGTGTGTGTATATATATATATATATATATATATATATATATATATGTATGTATATATAAATATACATAAAATTTTCGTACATACATGATACGTGAATATATACATACATCATAAATTATATACATGTACATTTAATAACATGTATTTTTAGGTATATTTAATGAGGTATGTTGTGGAGTTTATATATATATATATATAAAACTTTCATACATACATGATACATGAATGTATACATATACATACATACATACATACATACATACATCATAAATTATATACACGTACATTTAATATCATGTATTTTTAGGTATATTTAATGAGATATGTTAGGGAGTTTAACTCTCTTTCTCTCTCTCTCTCTCTCTCTCTCTCTCTCTCTCTCTCTCTCTATATATATATATATATATATATATATATATATATATATATATATATATATATATATATATATTTATAATGATGTCGCATATATAATTCACTATAAAATTATATACATACATGAATTGATAATATTTTTTAATACATATGTACTATATGTATATTTTATATTATTCCATACATTAATAATATATGTATAAAACTATATATAAGTATCATGTATCTATTGATAATATTATTTAACTTTATATAATTCCATACGTAATTTTGTGTATATGTACATATATATTTTTTATTTATAAGAATTACACACATTAATGTATTATGTATGTATATTATATATTAAGGTATAATTGCTTTAAAATATTAAGAATGAATAATTCTGAGTTGAAAAATAAAAAAAAAACAGATGTTATAAAACAACCAAAATCTGTTTTCTGAAAAACTTGATTATAACACAGGAATATTATAATTCTGTGTTTAAAAACAGGTTGCCAAACGAAGATTTTTATCAGAATTGTATTTAAACACAGAAAACAGAATTATAATTGCAAACCAAACAGGCCCTTAACGATTCAAATTCAGAATTTATAGGTAAAAAGAAATAATACATAAATTTATTATAATTAACCATTTACATCAATCTTATACTAACTTCAAAATAGTCTAAACACAAAGGACCCTCTTAATCTTTTTCCCCCATTTGATAAAACAGTAATCAGTTTACCCTTAGCTATGTATTTATATTTCTTAATTCATATTCCCTCTCCAACTCCACGAAAGAGCCTTTCTTGTCAGCGTTAATTTTTCAGAGAAGTCTTTCATATATTTTGGTATTATTATGAACGAAGCCTCTTCGTTTTTTATTCTTTCCTTCCAAACGTTTCTCCTTCTCTCTCCCAGTTATATAAATCTCATCCATTTTTTTTTTTTGCTTGACATATGTTCTATTCACATTCGCTCATGGCTTCCCACAAGTCCTCATCTTCTATACATCTCAGATACTAAAATTAATGGAAGTTGATAAGGTTTTGCATCTGTTTCTCTCTCTCTTTTAGGCATTTATCCTCATTTTTATATTTTGCATTATTTATGGATTTCTTATTAAACAAGAGTTCTTTCGTATCATATAGTGAGTTTTAATATTGATGCTGGTTATGAATATATTTTTTTATTGAAATCAATCATATATTACTATAGTCTGTCTGTAAGCATTAAGGAGTGTGATTTGCAAAACTGAATGTAGATTTATTAGTTTTCTTCCTAGGATCTACGTCAAACATGTTTATTTCAGGTTTACAAAGATATATTCGACAGAGGAATTATAAACTGAAGTAAGTTTGCTCTATTTTTTCTCAATATAAATAATCTCGACATTATAAAATACCTCTTTTAGTGTTACGTCTTAAAACCCTCATTTGGGGTATAAAAGGTATGGAATTACATTTCTCTTCAATATATTTGTACCTTAATTATTGAGCTTTTAATATCATTTGAAGCATGATTAAGAACATGTATATGGTGATATTGGAAAATGCAGTGTGGTGTATAAGTTATTTAGGAAAGTTTTAGTTCTTTGTTAACTATTATGGTTCTTGAAATCATATTTTAATAGCTCCTGAATTGAGAATTTAATAGTTTTGTGATTAATGATTTAGGGACATTCTTGAACCCAAATAATGCACATAATCTATGCGATAAATTTTCTCATTAAGTCCTGTAAAAAATTATGGATATCTTATATATGTGAGATTTATGTTGTCTGTTTGCTGAATTTTGGTGATTGGTGTAGATTGTGAAAAATATAAAGTGTTTTTTTTTTTTTAATTTTGTAAAATATGATACTTTTATGGATTCTTATGATCATGAGATTTATTTTATTATTATTGCTTTGTACATGGGTGATTAATTGATGTAGATATTGAAAATATAAAGATTTCATATACTCTGTGGTTTGCTTTATATCATAACTTTACCTATGCAATGAAAAAGATTTTATGTTTGTAAAATGGTGATCGCTTAAATAAGCTCTGATACCAATTTGTAGAATCGCTACAGCGGAAATATTGTGACTTCTCAAATAAAATCCAATTTTAATCAATCCCAAATTTTAGTTAAACCCTAAAACATGCATCTAGATGATTTATTCAATAAAATAAAGCATGCAGGATAAAACAAACAATTTCAGGAAAAATCCCCCAAAGGGGCAAAACCTTTTATTTCACTATAATTTGTAAGAAAACGGCTTACACGGATTACAATGAAATAAGTGTGACATACGAAATACCCGCAAGTGTCGGTTTTGATGTCTCAGCTAGAACTTTCCCTTTCCAGGAGGGCATCAGTGAAGAAGAGAAACGGCTTCTCCACAATATGTGAACTTTATAAGGACTCCCTCCACAATAGCACGCAGTTGTCGGTTGTAGAGTTCTCCCCACAAAGATAAACAGTAGCAAGGTATGTTCTTTAACACCAAAACAATTCACTAAAGCATATGGGAGTTTTGTGAATTGAAAACAAAAGAGATTAAAACCCTAAAGGAAGAGGCCAAAAAGGATTATGCTTTCGCAGTATTTCTGTTCGTCAAAACGCTGTGACTTCTTAATGAAAACGGAACCAAATAATGAGATTTTATAGAAAATCGTGCCTCCTCGAAAATAGAGCTCGTTCGAACGAGATCGCAAGTCGCTCGAACGAAGGACAAAAGTCGTTCAAACGAGATCTAATGACATGCTATGTCGTTTGAATGATAATTTCAGGTCGTTCGGACGACCTATCAAGCGAGATTCCAGGCGAGCCTGTAGAAAATTTCGATACGAACACGTGGCCTCCAGTTTCGTATCATTCTGATTTTTTATGAATTTGTTATGATTTTTCTACGGAAAGGTGTCCGAAAACAAAATCTTTAGAAAAATATTTTGTAAAACATATCCCAAAAGCTCTAAGTGAAAAGTTAAGGCATTTAAAACATAACCTTACCAAAGTTAACTTCGCGGAGTCTTGAATGATGAAGAACTTGAGTAATTCGGATCCGTCTTTGATGTAGATGTCTCTTGAATGCTCTTCGACGATGTAGCGGTATATGACATAATAAATTGATAACGGACCTATGAAAATATGTCCTTACAAATCTCCTCATATGTCTATGCCGGTACATACATAAAAAATCCGAATTATAAAAAAACCAAAATACCTATACAAATCTACCCTCCCATGAATAAATTTGCAAGATCTAAAACTGTTCTTCAAAAATCTTCATTAAATCTCAAAGCTTTTCTCATCAGGGTGTGCAACATCATAATCTTCAGTCTTTGTACCTACACACATGAGATAAAGCAAAATACCTTCGTAATGCATCGAGTTTGAAATGATATAAGAATAAAACATTAATAAATCAAATCTCACCCATAATGCAAAAACTCCCCCATAACTGATAATTCTTTCTCTCCCTTTTTATGATGTCCCCAAATAGACAGATAAGAAGAAAAAAAATCAAAACATGGAGTGTCACGACAAAATTCATAGCAAACAAATATTAAGCTATGCGCATGGAAAGGTATGTCTCAAAAATCTCACAAACTATTTTTGGATTTTTCATTTTTTCATACAAAAATAAGATACAAAAAAAATCACACCATGGATTTAAACTTAAACAACCAAGTCATGGAAACGTAATGAATGGGTGTGAACACATTCGATAGGTAAATAAACTCAAACAATCATATATGCACGATGCATACGTGTACCCCTAATGAATGAACATCAAAAGAATCCTTAGGTGTAAAAATTATTGAATTTAAATGACATCGTCTTAATCAAATCAACAAATCAAAGTCTAAATGATTTCCGCACCAATAACGTCCAAAACTATTTAGTGCCGTTTTGAGAACTTTTCAAAGGACGTGCAAACCCATTGATATATCCATCCAAAACTCCCTCATATATAATAATGCAATTCTTTATATCAGAAGAGGTACTAAATTCTCAACTTAGAGAAAACCTATTGGCCCCAATTTTTGGCATATTTCATCTTTTTATAGCCTTAATTTTTTTGTGTGGGCTCTTTTCAAACGGTGGCTTTCACGACGTGATTATTATTCACTCGCAGCCCTTTCCTCTGTTCACTCATCATTTTTTTAAACTAAACAATTTATTCCTCACGGGTAATGGTTTTTACATGCACTACTTTTATTACTCTCGTATTATTGCACTTGGTTCGTTTTAAGGACATGATTGAGATGAAACACCCAACCAACATGTGATAAGTCAAGAACAATAATCAAACAAATTCGTGCATGTGTGCAATAAAGGAAACTATGAGTCAAACATGTAGGAAGCAACACTTAATTACATATTAATGACTCCAAACATTATAAAGCACATGGATGAATTGACCTATTGTCTCAAAACACTATCAAATAGTCATATGGATAAATGGAATGAAATTGTGACTCGGTCATCCAAGTGTCTATCCATAAACGGTGTAGAAAAAATACAAAAATCTTTTTGAATTTTTAAAAATTTTATCAAAATAAAATATTTTTACCTTTTTAAAAATTTTCTAAAAAAAATCTTTTTGAATTTTTTGAAAGAAATATATCACAAATATAGCGCAACCAGCAATAAGCATAATATCGACATGAGCATCAACCTATGCTAGCAAACAGTAAATCACACAAAGAATATATCAATCTAAGCAGGTATGATTAAACAAGCAATGTAGTGTTTATCAAATAAGCATGGGAACTACGAATAACTGCATATAAACTTTTCCAAAAGCAACCAGCAGTACCAAAAACCTAAGCATATGAACACAGGATACTGAAATAGAGGAACAGGAGAAAAACTAGACAGGTTGCTCAAACGACTTAGCGTGTCGCTCGAACGACAAGGCATGTCGCGAGAAGCGACTTCGCGCGAGAAGAGATGTCGCTCAAACGACGTACAGTTCTCGCTCAAACGAGAAAACCAAAATTTCACAGTTTTTCCAGAAAGTCATACAGTTTTGCCCAGTGCAAAAATTTCGTGAAAATAGTACCTGTAAGGTGCAAACAGATCCAAAACAGTGCTAAAACAGTAGCGAAACACACAAATGCAACAAATAAATCAATGTGCGCTACGTCAAAGTGAGTCATAACACTAGAAAGAGTATAACATGATGCGTCGCTAGTGTATGACAAACATCCAACACAATCAACCAAAATATTTCACATGGGGTGAATCACGTGCAAGCAAACTGGAATCGTGGACAAGTAAACCATAAGCCTCTAAATCCGATTTCCTGACCCAAATCGATGTGTAACGAGTTGTGGGGGTGTGGGGAATCGAATTTATTCTTCTATTAACCTTCCTAGGTCCATTTAAAATCTTGTAACAAAAGCGCCTAAGATGACCTTGCCTACCGCAATGTGTGTAAGTGTAAATCAGGCGGTCTGTGTTACCTAAAGGTGTCCCTCTCCTCAAATTTCTCGATTGCTCTCTCTGAATTTGCCTAGGTGGGTCTCTCCTAATGATCCTAGGAGGTTCTCTCACGATGTTCTTAGGGGGTCTTTCCTAACAACCTTAGGTGTCTCTTTCTTAACAATCCTAGGAGGCTCTCTCACACGTGTGGGAATGAGTTCAACATGTTTTTTAAGACCAATCCCACCCCTATCCTTTTTTATCTCGACGGTGCCTAAAATCTTATCAAGTTTTTCACACCTAGACTCCAAATCAAATTTCACTTTACTTGAATCTTTCAATTTCACCTCAAGTTCACCTATCCTAGATTCAAGTGCACGTCTAGAATTCTCAAACTCTAAAAGATCCTTTTTCATAGTCTCCATTAACCCTCTAAGACTATCTCTCTCATCCTCAACGTACTTAAGCTTCTCTTTCAAAATTTTCTCACGTGCCCTAAGTTCTTCAACTAAAACATCATTATTTTTTAAGGCACACTCTTTCAATTGAGCTTCAAGTTTAAAGTTTGCCTTTTTTGTCTTTAAACATTCAAAATACAAATTATTGTAGGCAACTTGCAACTCACTCAATTCTTCTTCTTCCTCCTCACTCTTTTCACCCTCACTCTCATCACTAATCACACGGATGGGAAGCTCTCGCCTAGAAGCATAAAATACTTCTTCTTCCGAATCACAATCACTAAGGGTAGAAACATGAGAAATCGACTTATTCAATTTTTTCTTTAAATTTGTGGTACACTCATCTAACGTGTGACCAACACCCTCACAACAAGGACACCTCTCAGAATCGTTTTCAATAGAATATTTAAAACAAGAGTTTGTGTGAATTTTTCAATTAACTTTTTCAAAAATTTGACATCGAAGATCATCAAAACCATCAAAAGACATTTTTGTGCAAAATCAGGATCAAAACACAATAACTTAGTGCAACAGGCTCTGATACCAATTTGTAAAATGACAATCGCTTAAATAAGCTCTGATACCAATTTATAGAATCGCTACAGCGGAAATATTGTGACTTCTCAAATAAAATCCAATTTTAATCAATCCCAAATTTCAGTTAAACCTTAAAGCATGCATCTAGATGATTTATTCAATAAAATAAAGCATCCAGGATAAAACAAACAATTTCAGGAAAAATCCCCCAAAGGGGCAAAACCTTTTATTTCACTATAATTTGTAAGAAAATGGCTTACACGGATTACAATGAAATAAGTGTGACATACGAAATACCCGCAGGTGTCGGTTTCGATGTCTCGGCTGGAAATACCCGCAGGTGACATACGAACGAAGGACAAAAGTCGTTCGAACGAGATCTAACGACATGCTATGTCGTTTGAACTACAATTGTAGGTCGTTCGGATGACCTATCAAGCGATATTCTAGGCGAACCTGTAGAAAATTTCGATACGAATGCGTGGCCTCCAGTTTCGTATCATTCTGATTTTTTATGAATTAGTTATGATTTTTCTACGGAAAGGTGTCCGAAAACAAAATCTTTAGAAAAATATTTTGTAAAACATATCCCAAAAGCTCTAAGTGAAAAGTTAAGGCATTTAAAACATAACCTTACCAAAGTTAACTTCGCGGAGTCTTGAATGATGAAGAACTTGAGTAATTCGGATCCGTCTTTGATGTAGATGTCTCTTGAATGCACTTCGACGATGTAGCGGTATATGACATAATAAATTGATAACGGACCTATGAAAATATGTCCTTACAACGTTCTACATCAAAGTTAAGAAGTTCAGTAATAAGGATCACACATCTGGATGATTCGTGGCAAATTATGTGGAATAAATAAATGGCCCCGACTTTAATATGAATAAGAAGTTAAAGAAATAGTTCATATCTTTATACTAGTTCTATATCAAAGTCAAGAAGTTGAGTTACGAGGATCCCACTTCAGGACGATTCGTGGAAAATTATATGAAAGAAACAAATGGCTTTGACTTCAGTATGAATGATAAGTTGAAGAAATAGCTCATATCTTTCATTAATACGCCACTGCTTCATTTTTAATAATCTTTCAAGACTATTAGCATTTACTCTTTCATTTCGGACGATTTATATTTACTTAATTAGATTAAGTTTTCACCGGATCATGGATATATAAACAAGGCTTTGATATGACATTACTATAGAATTCCATTACTATTCTCTCATTCAATTCCTTTAATATATGTACCTAAATACATAAACATATTACGACTATTTAATAATAAATGCCCCCGTCCAACATGCATTACACGTGCAACACATGTGAGTGCATACTAGTGTTATAAATACACTTATTTCTCATAAAGATAAAATTTTGTGCATACTCTCTAAGAATGAATGGACGTTAGTGGCTGTTAAAACCTCCATTTACTAAGTATTTTCACTTACCCCTCTCATAATTTCTACATAAATATGCCATATTCATTTTTCACTGTTTTTCTTTTTCCCATAATCAAATCATAACCCTAATTTGAAAAATCCCATAAAATTACTATAAAGCTAAGTAAAAAAGACATTTTTACTTTGCCCCTTCGATAATGCCATATTTAGATCCCCCCCCCCCCCCCCTCTCCCCCTTTTTAACAAAATTAGACATAAACATCAGACATCTAACGGATCTATAACACCATTAATAAACTCTAATATTTAAAATTTAGACCTAACCCTCTAATAAATTAAAGAAAAAAATACCCATCATCTCTTTATCAACTTCATCTATAACAACCCGGATTTTTTGAATGGAAAATTTTAAATTAATTTCGAAAGTCAAAGAAAAACAAAATTTTGGATTATATAAATTTTATAATTTAAAATGTTGGTTTTTATATTTGAAAAATAAATTTTCAAGCGGAATTGAATTTGGAATTAAAATGGAGTTTTACTTGAATTTTTATTATATATAAGAGTCCTCAAGACATAAAATTCTCTAAGAGTCCTCAAAACATAAAACTCTCTAGAAAAAAATATTTAAAAATATTGGACTGTCCGATTGAGCTGACATTTTTTGTGTAGCTTCCTCTCATCTTCATCTAATTCTCTCCCAAATTTCATCCAATTCCAATGGTCCGATCTTCCGAAATGTTTTTGTAGTGTTTGTATCTAATTATAACTTTTTTCTTAATCAAACTCTCAATCCTTTATATATCAACAAATTTGTAGCTTGGCTTTTCAAATAACTTTTTCTCAAAGTTTCAAACCAGAAGACCTTTCCAAAATTACTCCCTTTCATCGACAAACCATAGTCCCAAACTTATTCAAGATTTCAACCTTAGATTAGAAGGCTTATTTGGTGTTTTCTCGAGTTTGGGCTAGAACGAGATTTGATTATTTTCGCGATAGGAACGTGATGGTGTGATTTGATTTTTGAGGATGAATATATTTAATGATTCACGTGATGATTTTGAAGTACGTAACGTATCAAATATGCTCCTAAATTCTCTCGAGAGTGTTCTGTTTGATTTCTATGTCAATTGCACTCATACTGAATTGTTATATTCTTTGAAATCTGAGAAAATTGTTGGAATATATTATTTTATTCATTATGGTATATTATATTGTGATTTGAGCATCATGTCATGAGATTTTAAAATGGCACGGGGAATGGGCACCCGCCAATCGTCCAAAATCCAGATATGCTTAAGAATGCATAGGCGCGTTGAGGTGAGACCTAGTGATTCATTGATGTGTTGTTGAGAAATTAATATTTATATAATGCTTGAGTATTGCGCATTCGTATTTTTTCGATTTATTCATCATGCTAATTAGTTTTGAGCATCTATTCCTGTCATATTGTGTACTTCCCCGTATTTTCTTTTCATTGGCAGGTTAACATGGATTGGGACGTTGTGGACTATTTTGGAGAATTATTTTAGAGCATGGATTGGAAGATGAATTTTTGTTGTAATAATTAGTGGTGTAATTTTTAGTTGGAGAATTTTATAGTCGAGAGAAATTTATTATAATCTTTATTATAGAAACAAAAAAATTGTGAAGTTGTATTTATATTATGGACATTTAGATGCTTTATACTTGCTGATTGATGGATTTAGTTTAGTTTTATCATAGTAGCACGACGCGTTCTCTTTTCGGGGGCGCAGGGTGTTACAGATGGTATCAGAGCTTAGGTATATGACAACCCTCGGGTCTTTGGATTTTGGGTCTAGCTTGCGTGGTAGACGTGTTTTCTTTGGAGATGGAATGTTTTGAAGGCGTGTTAGGCAACGATGGTTGAGATTTGAGATCTTGATGTGAGAACGTGTAGAATTTATTTGAGGACTTTAGTGTTGTGAGTTTTAGGACATATAATCGAGTAGCATTTTAATTTCGAGCATTAGGCTGCGTCAAATTTCAAGGGTGAAATTCCTTATTAGTGGAGAAGTATGTAACAACCCGGATTTTTTGAATGGGATTTTTTAAATTAATTTTCGAAATCGGATAAAAACAAAATTTTGGATTATATAAATTTCATAATTTAAAATGTTGGTTTTTATATTTGAAAAATAAATTTTCAAGCGGAATTGAATTTGGAATTAAAATAGAGTTTTACTTGAATTTTTATTATATAGAAGAGTCTTCAAGACATAAAACTCTCTAAGAGTCCTCAAAACATAGAACTCTTTAGAAAAAAATATTTAAAAATATTGAAACGTCCGATCGAGCTGGAATTTTTTGTGTAGCTTCCTCTCATTTTCATCTAATTATCCCCCAAATTGCATCCCATTCCAATGGTCCGATCGCTCGAAATGTTTTTTTAGTGTTTGTATCTAATTAAAACTCTTTTCTTAATCAAACTCTTAATCCTTTATATATCAACAAATTCGTGGCTTGGCTTGTCAAATCACTTTTTCTTAGACTTTTAAATCAGAAGACCTCTCCAAGATTATTCCCTTTCATCTACAAACTATGGACCCAAACTTATTCAAGATTTCAACCTTAGATTAGAAGGCTTATTTGGTGTTTTCTCGAGTTTGGGAAAGAACGAGATTTGATTATTTCGCGAGAGGAACATGATGGTGCGATTTGATTTTTGAGGCTTAATATATTCGATGATTCATGTGATGACTTTATGGTACGGGACTTACACAATATGCTCCTAAATTCTCTCGATAGTATTCCATTTGATTTCTGTGTCAATTGCATTCATGTTGAATTGTGATATTCTTTGAAATCTGAGAAAATTATTTGAATATATTATTTTATTCATTGTGGTATATTATATTATGATTTGAGCATCGTGTCATGAGATTTTAATTTGGCACGGGGAATGGGCACCTGCCAATAGTCCAAAATACAAATATGCTTAAGAATGCATAGGCGCGGTGAGGTGAGGCCTGGTGACTCATTGATGTGTTGTTGAGAAATTAATATTGATATACTACTTGAGTATTACACATTCATATTATTGTGATTTATCCATCGTGTTAATTATTTTTGAGCATCTATTCCTGTCATATTGTGTACTTCCCCATATTTTCTTTTAGTTGACAAGTTAGCGTGGATTGGGATGTTATGGACTATTTTGGAGAATTATTTTAGAGCATGGATTGGAAGATGTATGTTTGTTGTAATAATTAGTGGTGTAATTTTTAGTTGGACAATTTTATAGTCGAGAGAAATTTATTGTAATCTTTATTGTGGAAATAAAAAAATTGTGGAGTTATTGTATTTATATTATGGACATTTAGATGCTCTATACTTGTTGATTGATGGATTTAGTTTAGTTTTATCATAGTAGCACGCCGCATTTTTTTTTCGGGGGCCCGGGGTGTTACAATCTTCCTCCTAAAAACCATAACCCTACTCTTTTTCTTCTCGTTCTCTTCAGGCTACGATAATACTGAAGCCAATTATATAGATTTGAGCAATATAAATGAAAATAACTAGATTGCAAGATCTAATCAATATCAATTATAGTTTAATGCGAAATCTAAATTCCCTTTAGTATATTTATATCAAATTTATATGTAAATCAATGAGAATGGGTAAAATTTAGAAATAAAACTAATTGAAGACATGAAATTTATTTTTCAGTAAATGTTGAATAAGCTAACATTTTTAATGAGAGTAGTTAATTATAGGAAGAGAAAAGAAGAGTATAGGAATTTGAATAGACAAGGATGAGTTGTGTTTTTTTATAGGGATATTAATTCAGGCTAATGGGACGTGTTTGGTCCTGGACCGACACGACTCAACTTGGTATTATCTAGCATGAACACGACATAACACGATGTCATGTTTTTTTTTGGTAACACGAACAGGACCTATTAATAACATGGCTTAACACGAGTAGCGTTATAAAAAAATCGTGCCAACTAGGCACGATTGACATGGCCCAACACAATATAACCCGTCAATTACTGTTAATTTTTATTTGGCACGATTGACATGACCCGACTGATAACACTACACTATAAATCGAGAACGGTCATGGCTCAAGATCGTGACCATCTGGTCACAATCCTAGGTCGTGACCAGTGTAAAAAAAATGTGTGACTAGGATCGTGATCAGGAAAAAGGGTGACAATCAATAGCTTTGGCCATGGCCATAGACCGTGACCATATGGGTCACGGCTCAGGTCCCTGACTACTCCGTAACCAAATGGAACCAAAGTTTGTCACGGTCCCAGACCATGACCAAATTCATGACAAATATAATGACTTCAGTTAATAGTAGTCACGATCCAGGACCGTGGCCATTTTGAAATAGTCCTGGCATCTTGTCACGGTCTAGGACCGTAACTAGACCCAATACATATAAAAAATCCAAGTTATTTTTCATGTCACGACTGTCTCTCTCCCTCCCTCTCTCTGCTTCTCCGACCACTACCAATGCTTCTCCTCCGACCACCACCTCTCTCTCTCCCAGGTACTCTCCCTCTTTCCCTCATTTAAACTTATTAAACATTGTTGGAGTTTTCATATATGAGGTTGCCTTTGAAAAATATGGATTTTTATTAATATTTTGGTTCGGTTTTGAAGTGGTTGGAATAGGGTTTTCATGTATGGGTTTAAAAGTGGGTATAATACATCATTTGTTTAGTTTGTGTTTATATCCATTAGTTGGATATAAAAGTTTGGTTATTTATCTTACTCATTTCAATTAAATATATGTATAAGTATTTTTTTAATGTTAATTGAAATGCTTATTGAATTGGTTTGGTGAGCGAAGGATAAAGTTTTTTTTTTCTATTTTTTTAATTGATGAATAGAGCTTATAAAGATAATACAACTTTCAGTGGGGGACATTAAAGAGTTGGTCAGATTGTTATAGTAAACTTTGTATTTTTTGTAATTTATTAATATTTTAAACTTCATAGAATTGATCCAATACAAGTACACATAATTTTTATTATTATTTCTCTTATATGATTATGTAATGCATAAGGGTGAAAAAGTTAAGTTTTTCCCACGTTCTCTATCTTCTCGCTCTTCGAAACGTTTAGATTTAACATTTCAGTTAAAATTAGTATTTGATGCTACTTTTCAACATTATTCAGTATTTATATGGAATCTACATAAAGTTGGGTGTAGTTTAGAGATATCTAATTTCTAGTGAAATGTTATAGTTAGAGAAATTATGTCACAACAGGTCGAAAGAGGCTTTGAAAGATGGTATACTTAGTATTTTTTATGCAAAAGATTGTAGGTCCTTAGTCCTATATGCCTTTTTACTACTGCATTTTTGTTATAATTTTTATTGAAATGTGTATGTGAATTATTATATGTGTGTGTATGCGTGTGTGAGTATGAATTAGTGTGTGTGTGTGTGTGTGATAGAATTGCAGTGTAGAACGTGTTTGAAAGAGATAGAGACAAAAAAGCACACACAGCGAATTGATTATAATGAGTAAATAGATTATTTGATGTGCCCCGACCTTATATATACTTACACGTGTATAACACATGCACATGTATAACACATATAAACACACGCACGTGTATAACACATACAAACACACATACACATATATGTACTTACAAGTTTTTCTCCTAGTTTCATGTGTGCGTGTAATTGGAGAATAATAACTGTGGGTACCTCGTCCATTTTTGTAGGCCCAAAGAAGTACTCGGACTGAGCCCTATTGAAAATAGAGAGAGCCCGACCCAAACTCCAAAGTCTCAAAGACAGTTAGTTGGCAACGACCCATCCTGTTCCTAAAATCTCTTATGAGATATTCTAAGGATAGTGGGCTAACGTGGGAGTGCCCAACACCCCCACTCTCCGAAGTTTACCTGTATATATTGTACCCCTGTCCCGGGGAAAAGGGCATGTAACAGAAAATACTCCTCTGGAGAAAAGAGAAATAGAAATCGAGAGCACCACCGTAGACGTAGGTGCTCTTGTGTTGTGTGTGATTGTGATTATTCTTATTCTTGTTCTTTATTTTTTTGTTGATTTCATTTACTTATAATTTGTGTTGAGATTTCTTGTCACCACAATTAGCGATGTCTGTGGGAAGCAGTTGTTCTTCCTTTAAGAAAGCCTTCACTAACAAGAGCCTAGAATGTCTGATCACAGCAGCAATGCCCCTCAAGCGGGGGATATTCAATATAATCCTATCCCTTATAGGGTTAGATCTAAAGTTCATCGCTTAAACCCAAGGATTCGCCCGGAACGGCAAGCCTCGAAAAAAATCCAGGGGCCAGCTAGGTCTACACAAGTTTCCAGGCTGATTAATGCCTATGAGGCCGAATTCCATGAGTAAGAAGAGGCTACTAGCAAGAAGGAATACAAAAATACTCGCTTCAAGAGGCGACTAGAGAAGATGGAGAGAGAATTCCATTGTAACATGAGGCAACACCATTATTGCACTCCTAGCCCTCAGGCGACAAGATCTTACAATCGAGGAGGGAGCCTAAGGTGTGGGTCTCAAAGAATTGAGGGACACGGGTCAGATGACGACTGATTCGAGAAACAACAACCAGCTCGCTGTTACAGGAGCCTAGGTCGAAGGAACGATGATATATGAAACTTGGTCCGGAGATAGATGGACCAACACGCAGCACATCGGGGTGCCAAATCGATAAGAGAGCTAGCCAAGAGAGCGCTTAGGACCCAGATGAAGTCCCCCTTTTCAAGATCAATTGAAGAAGAGTATGCCCCCAAGAAGTTTGCAATGCCCAAGTTCAAGATCTACGATGGAAAGACTGATCCTATCGACCAGTATAGGCAGGCTTTGACCCTTTGGAACCATAAGGACGCACTGATGTGCTGAATTTTCTCGTCGAGCTTGCACGACGTGGCCCAAAAGTGGTTCGAGAAACTCCCCCACAGATCTATTAGGAACTTTGAGTCCCTGAGCTCTTCATAACTCTCTTCATTACCAGCAACTCCCATCCGAAGAGGATGGATTCTTTGTTGAAAATGAAGAAAAATCCTCAGGAGAACCTCAGAGACTACGTGAAGAGGTATTAGGAGGTGTTTAATGAGGTCGAGGACTGCTCAGAGAAGGTCGTCATTGCATCCTTTAAGATTGGCTTACCCAGCTCCTGCCTCTTACACCAGTCCCTTACTAAGAAGGAGGCCACAACCATCGACGACTTGATGACTCGTACTAAAAAATATGCCAAAATTAAAGATGTGACCCATCTCAATATAAGATAAAATGGTCGCACCAAGGTTGCCGCCAAGGGGATATACAAGAATGAGGGTCAAAAGAAAGGGAGTAAGAATGGGGGCAAGAATGTCCCTAAGAATGGGAATAAAAGTTATGCCTCGAAGGCATTTCAATAAGTAAATACAGTTTTCAGAGAATCGATTTACAAGATTCTAGCAAAGATCAAGGATGAATCGTTCATCAAGTGGCCCAAGAAGATGGGTGAAGACCCTTTCAAGCAAAAAAACGCACTGAGATGTGATTTCCATAAGGAGGGGGCAGACACAAAATCGAGCCTCCTTCATCTTAAGGTTCACCCTCCCAAAGGCCGCCTCCTTCAATATTTCCCTCCCAAGTTCCTCCTCCTGCCACATTCCCCTCCCAAACACCTCCCTATGCCATAGTACCGGGATCATCTTCATCCACTCATGATAATAATGGCGAGAAGTATTATATAAGGAACTTGGCCAATACTTAGATTATTAGCATGCGCACACTCATTTCCTTGAATATCGGAACTCTTGTTCACAATCTCCCTTTATAGATGGCTGAGGCTCAGATACTGGTTGATAATATATACGCTATTTGCATAAAAGATCTTATGCACGTTGATAGAGGAGAGGGGACCTTGCTAAATTACTATTATAATTCTTTTATTTAGCTAGTTTATTTGTTAATCAAGCCTAGTCCATGAACAATATTTAATTTGAGAATAAGTTGTAGTATTTTCTAATTTGAGTTATTTTAAGTTTGTAACATTTGTGTTGAATAATTTGAATGAATTATAAATTGTGTGTTCTTGTATGTAACATGACCTTCATTTCAACCTATTAATATAGGTGAATTGAATTTTAAAGATTATTTAATGGATTTCCCACAATATAAAGAGTGGATGGGGGAGTGCAACTAAATATCTGATAATCATGTAAAGGGCATTCAAGAATTTGTTAAATAAGCAGATAGAAATATGAAAAATGATAAGATTCCATGTTCATGCACCTGTTATATGAACGAAAAATATTAGTATTTAGAAGACGTTGAGTTGCATTTACTGAAGTGGGGAATTTTTCAAGACTATAAGTTATGTACATTCCATGGTGAAAATAATTTACCTTATGTTTCGAAAGATTTATCGATACCCGAGCGCATATCAAAACCCCACCGAGTGGAGGTGGTACACGATTAGCCAACACATCATCCTTTAGCCGACATAATTGAACATTCTTATGGACTCTACCACCATCAAAACTACAAACCTTTGGATACAGATCATATGCATTATGACCAAGTTAATGAACAAGTTGATGTTGAATTATCAGAAGATCAGGAATACACACGGTTGAAATTCGACGCTGTTAGACCATTGTATAATGATTGTGATGAAGATCACTCGGTGTTATTTACAATTATTGGTTTTCATAGTTGAAAAATTCAATTTGGTTTGTCGATCAAAAGCATAACTGAAATTCTTAAATGGGTTAAAGACATTCTCCCAAAAGAAATATGTTACCAGAAAATTATTCCAGCATGAAGAAGAGACTGAAGGGTTTAGGTTTGAAGTATAAATATATTCATGAATACAAGTATGATTTTATATTATACCACGACAATCACCAAGATAAGGATGAGTGTCCTTTATGCAGTGAGTCATGATATGTGGCTTGTGATAATGGAAAAGGACAAGACTACAAAATTTCACAAGCGATCGAAAGTTTCACATAATTTTTTAAAGTATTTTACTCTCGGCCCACGGTTAAAATGATTTTCACTATACCTTGGATAGTAAAGGCCGTGACATGGCATGCTGGATGCGAGGTGGGTGGAAATCTCATGCGTCTTCCGATTGATTCAATCATCTAGCAGCTTTCAAATGCATGACACCATGAATTTACAAAAGAACAACGCAATGTCCATCTTGCATTATCAACAGATGGGTTCAACCCTTTCGGTAATTTAAGTACTAATCAGAGTTATTGGATAGTTCTCAAGACCTTTAAGTCTCCATATAACACTATGCATGAGAAAGGACTTCACATTATTTTTGTTATTGATACCTGAGACAAAGGCTCCTGGTGATGATACTAATATTTTCTTAGCCCCATTAATCGAAGAACTTAAAGAGTTATGGGAAAAAGGCATGAGGGAATTTGACTCTCATAAGGGTGAAAAGTTCACACTTATTGCACTGATGATGTTTGCGATCCATGACCTTCCTACTTATAGGACTTTGTTTGGTTACAATGTTCATGGTTATTATGGATGCCCCATCTATTGGGAGAAAATTGTAGCCACTTGGATACATCATAGTGGTAAAATGAGTTATATATTTATGCTAACTGATCACCCCTTTAGGAATGAAAAGTCCAACTTCTTACCTGTTGTCACGAGCATAGGACAAAACTTGATCAACTTTCTAGTCAACAGATCAAGGAGAATGCGAAGGATACTACTACTAGGAATATGCATGTAGGAAGACACCATAAGCTTGTAAAACTAAATCATAAAGCAAGGGAGTATCTTAACGACCCTAGTAAAATGAAGGAATGGTCCAGACAATCAATATTTTTTTACTTTTTGCATTGGAAAGATCATCGTGTAAGGCAAGTAATTGATATGATGCACATAAGGAAGAATATCGTGGAACATCTGATAGGAACATGCATGGGTGAATCTCATTCAAAAGATGGAGAGAGGGCAGACCGCAATCTACATAAGATGAAAATAAGAATAAATTGTAGTTAAATAATAATCTTACAACAAGAATAATATTTATCCCATGCATTGTTTCACTTTGAATACTAGTGAGAACAAATCGTCCAAGACACATTATTCAACTTGAAGACTACGACTAGTTATTTATGTAATTTTCACAGGGTAGTAAGATACCAAAAAAATGACTTAAAATAGTTAAAGTTTCACGACTGGCACGTCATCATTTAATTAATCCTTCTATTGTTTAGGCATTTCTCCTCCGAGCATAAAGATCTCAATTGGGAAATTATGAAAATATATTTTTGCTTTACCCTACTTTGTTCAAAAGTTATAAAAAGAAAGAAGTTTAAAGCCGCAAAATCAACTTTAGCCGAGGCAGTTTGTATATTAGATAAATATCTTCCTTCCTCTTTCTTCGATATCAGCATCCAGCTGTTTGTGAATTTATGTGATGAGGTTTTATTTTATAGTCCCGTTAGGTATCGTTGGATGTATCCTTTTGAGATCTTGGTGAAAACCTTCAAAGATTACATTAAGAATACACAATATATTGGAGGGTCAATTGTTAAGGAATATATAATTGTGGAATCATCGTTAACGCTCGGGAACATATGCCAGAACAAGACCTGAAGAGGTCCAATCCTCGTGGAGAGTGATTGATCGAAGAACCTAATGAGTTTGAGGATAAATTTGCTTTCAGGAATCCTAAAAAGGTGAGACTCACTAATCTATAATATGAGCAAACAACTCATTATATCTTCGAATCGCAAGATGAAGTTGAAGATTGGATAGAGTAAGTAGCTACATAATTAACTAAATTATTCATGTTTGATTATATGTATTCTCTATATTATGATCTAAACTCTACAATTTACCTTTAGTAAGTACAAAAACTAAATTGCCCAAAATTGCAAGACAAATGATTTTAGGGCATGGGTATCAAAAAAGATAATTTCCACCTCTTATATGTGCGGTAAAAAAATTCTCTAATATAAATTCATTAATTAATGCAACTTCTAAAAAGAGTTGATGTCTCTTCAAGTTTTGCACGCTTAACAAAAGGTCCCATATTTCTTGCGAAATAGTTTAATATATTCAGCACCAATGATTTTGATTTTATCTCATAACCATGTGACGTGATAACCTGAAAAATCCATAAATAGATTGATCAGGTATACCATAAAAATAACAGGAATCAAAACTTTTGGTAACATTATTAGCATAAGAAATAAATAGGAATTAAAAGAATAAATACAATATAATTGTTGCTGCAAAAAACTAGAATATATCTATTTTTTTATCACAAATAAATAAGTAAGACAAGTAAGATTTTTAAAGTGGTTCAGCTGAAAGGAAAAGCATACGTCCACTGTCTTGTATTGCCTATTTTGCACTTGGATTGTATTTCGGTTCCTTTTACAGTAGGGATTATAATGTATTTATAGCCCACTAGGGGGATCAAGAGTCGGAATGTTAAAGGAAGGAATGCCTTTATAAATTAGACATTTACATTAGTACATATCGTTCATATTGCATATAACTGCTGGAATTTTACTGACCACATTGGTCTATCTTCATAGTGTTGGTGTTGGTCGGCATTCAGATTGTTGGTCTATATTCCAAGCCTCAGTCGGTGGTTACTCCTTGCTGACTAGGATTATTGCCACTGTGTATGACGCTTGTCTATTTATGATTGGTCCACTTAAGAGGGTGATTTTTGGTGTCAACAATATGTTGATGTAAAAAACTAGAATATATCTAATTCTTTGATCACAGATAAATAAGTAAATAAAATAGACAAGTAAGATTTTTAAAGTGGTCCGGCTGAAAAGAAAGGCATACGTCCACTATCTTGTATTGCCTATTTTACACTTAGATTGTATTGCGGTCCCTCTTGCAGTAGGGATTATAATGTATTTATATCCCACTAGGGGGATCAAGAGTCAAAATGTTAAAGGATGGAATGCCTTTATAAATTAGGCATTTACATTAGTACATATCGTTCATAATGCATATGACTGTTGGCGTTTTACTGACCAGTCTATCTTCCTGCTGTTGGTATTGGTCGGCATTCAGATTGTTGGTCGGCATTCCAGGCCTTGGTCGGCGGTTACTCCTTTCTGACTAGGATTATTGCCACTGTGGATAACACATGTCTATTTATGATTGGTCCACTTAAGAGGGTGATTTTTGGTATCAACAGAAGCCCCCAGTGTTTCATGCTTGATGCTTGCTTGAAACTATGGAGCATAGTTTTGACAGTTTCTTGGGCAACCTTTCTAATACTTGGTCGGATAACGACTTCCCACACTTGTAAAATTATTAACTTGGTTGATAACGTATAGCATAAATGAAATTTTTGCAAATACTCGTAATTATAACAAATCGTTTTTGGGGCAAATACGTCTTTTTTAGCTTAGCCGCCAAAATTTCAATCGTCATTTTCCTTTAATTATTACTTTTGTCAGTTTTCGAGGTAATCTATAAATGCGGTGAAATCCCGATTGTCTTCTACCTCAAACTTTCTACTTTTTACTGCTATCTCTTGAGATTTTCGTTCGATCGTTATTTCTATCCTTCAGTTCTTGTTGAATCCTTAAATCTTCGTAAGAATCCTTTCTCTTTCTCCTTTTATTCATCTTCAATCATGTTTGATTTAGTAGTTTCTCTAGATGAATTTAGGAACGAATGGAATATTCCTTCGTGGGTAGATTTGGAGATCCCTAATCCGCTTGTAGATTTTTTTCTTTATCTGAAGGTTATTGGTTCCCTTCTCTTTTCATTACTAAATGTGGGTTTACTTTTCTCCCAAAGCCCTTTTGTCTTGAGTTTTGTCAATATTTTGACGTGTACCTACTAGAGTAGCCCCCAACACTTAGAGAGTTGTAAATGGGATTTATAGATTGAATCAGCTCCATGGGACTCGTATAGGCATCCCAGAGATTCTATTTTGCTATAAATGGGTCACCAGTGATAGAACTTTTTATTTAAAAACTAGGGCTGTAAATAAGGCTTTAGAGCTAATCTCCCAGACTCCAAAAGATTATACTTTGATCATGGAGTGATTACCAAGAATTGGCAATATGCACCCATGAGACCTGGGTCCCAGATGCCCTCAATATGGCCATGGGATAGGTTGCAATACTATTGAGTAACTTTTCTTGATCACTTCATTGGTTACAATACTAACTGTACTCTTAATTTCAGTTGATCAGAAGATAAAGTGTCCTGAGGAGAGTGATATCAAACTTACCGAAATAAAATTTCTTTGGTGTATCCACCAAAAAATTAGAGAGTAACACATTAGGTTGGCATCATATCCGTTGGAGTATAAAAACTCTATTACTTCATTGGCTACTCGCCCAACTTCTGTTTCTCCCTCCTTGGTGATTGAGCTTTACCAAGACCCAATTTTTACTTCATCTGCCACTGTATCTTGTAGTGGTGAAGTTTTTACAATCCCATCATCTTCAATTGACTCGAATTTACCTCTTGCCACTTCCATGGTGACGAGAAAGTTCCCCAACATTATGGGAGATATTACCACTGCTGGCTCCATAAAATCTGTTGCTAGTGGAGTTAGCAATAGGTATGATATTGGAAAGAAGCCCCCAGCCAAGAAGAATGATGAAGTCCAGCTCAAGAGTTTGAGGAAGGGTCTTCTTTCTAGGCTGGCTGAAGGAACTACTTATGGTGCCTACCAATGAGACTTAGTTGATTTGTGATGCTGGCTCTCCAGTAACTATTGGCCCTCATTTGGCTAGATAATTAATAAAGTCTGGTACCCTTCCAAACCATAGGGGGGGTGCTCAATGTACCTCTCTAAAATATCTGAAAGGGCCGCTCAAAGCCTTGCTTTGGTAAGAGTTGTGATTTTTTCATATTCAATTATTTGACAGATCTTTTATACTGATTTGCTCTGATTTCTTTTTGCGGGTCCTAGTTGATTTCAACCAGATGTTGGAGAAGGATGATATCCTTCGTTCTTCTTCAAATGAGGTGAAGGAGGCATTTGGATGCCTGAAGAAGTCCTTTCTTGAGTCCCAACAAGCAATGATAAATGAGCAGAAAAAATAGGAAATTAAAATAAAAGATGCAAAAGATGATGCTACAGTTGCTCGAGGGAAAGTTGCTAAGCTACAGAAAAATTTGATCACTGAGAAGTCTAAGAGATTGAAGGCCAAGGAATCTGCGTTCAAGAGAGGATGGGATTAGGCTATCAGTACTGCCTCTACTCAGAATGAATTTGTGAATAAGAAATGCTTCAAGGATGGCTAGTCGGTAGCACTCACGAAGGTTTTCACACCCCAGGAGTCTGAGTTGTTCCTCAGGCATGGTCATGGTTCTCTTCCTAACTTGGATGAGAAGATTGAGGATGATGGATGATTATAAGATTATACTTTTATCTTGGACTCTGTCGATCAACCACAAGTAGCCGCAGTTGGGTATTCACTCCCCCTTCTTCTGATCAAGTCACTCCATAAGTCACTCCACCTATGTCGGCCCCTTCCCAAACTGGGACCACTTTTAACAGAAAGAAGGTGTAGATTTTCTTGGCGAGCAACTTTTGTTTTTACCTTTATTTTTGCTTTCTGTTTCATACCAATTTACTTGTAACTTGATTTCTATTAATAAAAATGAACATTTCTTTGCACTTGTCTTCATTTGTTTCGAATTCTTTATTTTGTTGCTGATTGGAGATTTGTCTTACTCTTTATAATTCATGACTAAATTGGATCAATTCTTATCCACTGAGTTTGATCTACTTAGAAGATGTAATGATCTCTTTAAGGCTGGTCATATAACTTTATTCGAGGAAGACCTATCCAACTTACTCCGGACTGATGTCTCAGACAGGCTAAAGAAGTTTACATATAATTGATGTGTCTTCTTGATAGGGTGGTATCCAATAATTTTTCATACTTTGAAATAATATAAGAGTTTCAAGAAGATCACAAGGAGGCTAAATCTCTTTTACATGTCGACTACGAATAGAAGTACAAATCTCTGAGTGAAGGTTGGAGTTTTGAGAAGAAGTTGGAAAAGCATGCATCTTTCTTTAGGAGGTAGGAATTTCTACTTAATCGTGAGATAGAGGAGGCTAGGGTCATCGTCAAGTTGTTGGAAGAAGAGAATAACAGTTTGAGTAATGAATTGAACTCATTGAAGGCTTCTTGTACTACTATTATTACTGCTGATGACGGGGTTTCCTTTTTGGAAAATGAAAATGCCAGACTAAGGGAAGAAGTGGAAACACTGAAGAAAACTAAGCTTGCCTCTTCCTCCTGAGCAAAAGCTAAAACTGTACGAGCTAATACAAATGAGGCTAGGACCTAGCAAACACTTACTAACCATGCTACAGAGTTGAAAGCAAAGAATTTGGCCATTGCTGATATGTCCAAGAAACTCCAGACTCAAGCGATCAACTTTCTTCTCAGTCTTCCTAATTGCAAGCTAAAGATGGAGTACTAAAGAAATTGCATCATCAGGGTGAGATATTAACTTTATAATTTCATAAAAATCCTAGCGAATTCTGAATGGAGGGGTATAACGAAGCCATTGGTCATTTTGATGAGCGATTTAAGCAAGCCCAACGTGAAGGTTACAAGTGGGCCTGGACCAACTGCTTGACAGTTATGAAGGTGGGGCAGAACAGACTTTGAAACTGCTACGATCCTGGTTTGTTGGATTGTCAATATCCTCTGTTCAAATTGGACGTTAGTTGGATCCCTGTCAACACTATTCCTCAATGCTTGATTTAAAAATACTTAGGGGATTATGACCTTCGTGATGAGTTAGAGATCGTTCGTCCTCCTCATCTACAAGAGACCCGAAGTAGCAGTAATAGAAAGATGCTTCAAGACTTGAATTTTATCAACTCCCCTTACACATTAGATGACCCTCCAGCGGGCATGGAACAACAGCGAGCTCCTCTAAAGTAGAGGGGAAACGTCCCTTAGAGTAGTTTTTTTCCTTTAATTTAGATATAAGTGATATCATGTAATGATCAATTAAATGAATGGAATATTTGATTAAATTATCTTGTTAATCTCTAGATGTGAATGGATTCCTTGCTTCATTAGTTCTATTGATACACTTAGGCTTTTACCCAGGTTTAGTACCAATTAGCAATGAAATTATCATCATAGGTTCTACCAGTATACTTAGATTAAAATCCAATTTTAATACAAGTTACCCATGTATTTCCATAGGTTCTACTAATGAACCTAAATTTTTAGGTTTTGCATTAGTTAGTGACCAGGCGTATATGAAATATGCGTCTACATTGCTTTTTAAGAATCTTCATAACGTTCTTCCTTTATGTTCCCCAGTTGGATGAAATCTATCGTTTTACCCTTAACTGTATTGACCAAGTTTCTTGAGGACTTAAGATCATGTCTTAATTGGGTTTTTGTTTGCTGCTAATCAACTTTTGCTTATGCCGACCAATCAACTATGTGGTTGTTATTCTGACCTCCGACCAACTATGTCGTTGTTATTTTGAAGGACTAGTATCTTTGAACAACTTTTGTCCAAGTATAAAATCTTTTGAAGAAAGTGCATCAAGTGTGTAGTGCATAACACTAGTACTCCTAAAAAAATAAAAAAAATGGAAGAAATCATCATTTTATTGATACAAAAATGTCATGATAACAATTTGTTGCAATACATTACTAGTAGTACTTTTTAATATGTTCAGCATGTCAAGAATTTTTGAACTCTTCTCATTCCAAAGTCTTAATTCTATAGGTACCTAATTGGACAACTACTGAAATACGATATGGCCCATACCAATTGGCTTTAAGTTTTATTCTTCTAAATTACCTTCTTGAGCACATAATCTCCTCCCTTCAAGTTGGTTGGCTTCATCCTTTTGTTATTAAAACGTGTTGTCCTCTACTGGTAAGCAGCATTTCTCAGAGCTACATCTTTGCGTACTTCCTTCAGCATATCCAAATCTAATCTTCGTATAAAATCATTAACAAGAGAATTAAAGTTTAACACTCTAAGAGTGTGCAGACCCATTTCAGCTGGTATCACTACTTCAGTTCTAAATGCCATCATGCATGGGGAATGTCTTGTAGCAGTCCCCAACGTTGTTCGGTATGCCCACAGAATGAAGTGTAGTTCATTGATCTAGTTCTCCTTGGCATCGTCAAGTCTTTTCTTCAATCCAATTAGCAGAGTCCTATTTGTAACTTCAGTTTTCCCATTGCTTTAAGGATAGCCTGGAGCAGAATGAAGCTTTTGAATGTTTGACTGGGCATAATAGGCAGCAAACTCCTCATTGTCAAATTGTGTGCACTGGTTTGTAATGAAAGCATAAGGCAGGTCATATATACAAAAAATGTTTTGCTAGATGAACTAGTAAAATTTCTCACAGAGCATGTCTATAAATGGTTCTTCTTCGACCCATTTGGTGAAGTAGTCCACAACAACGACTAAGTATTTAAATCATCCTCAGGGTGTCGACTATGGCTCGACTAAGTCTATCCCCCATATAATAAATGTCCATTGTGAAGTAGTTGGAGTCAGAGAAGAATGTGGAGTTATACAAATACTGAAATACCTTTAGCACTTATCACACCTCCTAGCAAAGGCCGTGCAATATGCTCTCATAGTTGGCTAGTAATATCCCTATGTATTAATACGCTGCAATAAGGATCTGCCCACTTAATGAGCTCTACAAGAACCTTTATGGAATTACTCTATCAAGTCTTGAACCTCTATTGGGTGAATATAGCGCTGCAGGCTAGCTGGCAATCCTTTATTGTAAAGTACTCCTTTGTCCAACACATATCTTGTTACTTTATACTTCAATTTTTTAGCCTCAATTTAGTCTGTTGGTAAGACTCCTTCTTCAGTATAACCTCTGATGGGATCCATCCAAGATGGCCCCATGTCCACTGTGATGACATTAATCATCAACTCTTCATCAATACTCCTGTTAACTAGAATTTCAATGGGAATAGTTCTGCGAAGCTCCATTCTAGTTGTTGATGCCAACCGAGCAAGTGCGTGAGCTCGGGCATTCTTTATTCTTGGAATTCTGCTCATCCGAATAGCTGGCAACTTTACTATAACTTTCAATGCTTTCAATAAGTATCTCATCATTATCTCCCCCTTGGCTCCATACAAACTCAATATTTGATTCACCACCAATTGGGAATCACTGTGCGCCACAACTTGCTCGGTATTCAGTGATTGAGCAAGACTTAGGCCCACAATGAGAGCTTTATACTCTGCTTTATTATTTGAGGCCTGAAACTGGAATCGTAGAGCATATTTACTATCTATCCTATCAGGAGTGTTGAGTATTATACCTTCTCCACTTCCAATTGCACAAGAGTATCAATCAACATACAAGTTCCATATGGGGAGATTATTTTCGAACGCTTGGTCTGTCAAAATCCCATGATGGAATGTTTTCCTCCTTGTTTCCTCATACTTTATGGACATCTCCTATGCTTTAGTGGAAGAATCTGGTAGGTCGACAATGATTTCTTTGGATCCTCCCTCTATTGTGGAAGATTCTGGTAGGTCGGCGATAACCCTAGTTGGACTATCCCTTCCTAGGTTTTGCTCTGTATGACTTCCCTATTTCTTGGGAACCTTTGGATAAGTGAATTCTGTAATGAAATATGCTAAAACCTGGCCTTTTAAGGAAGACCTTGGTTCATACACAATATCATACTCCCCAAACTCAACTTCCCAATACATCAATCTCCCAGATTTCTTCGATTTGTGCAGGGCTTACCTAAGAGCCATATCAGTGTACACCACAATTGTATGGTCTTGGAAAAAGGGCTTCATTTAGTTAGACGCCTCAATCAATGCAAACTCTAACTTCTCCAGGCGTGGATATCTGATTTTTGCTCCTCAGAAGGCCTTGCTTGTTTAATAAAATGGCTTTTGAACTCCATTTTCTTCTCCGATCAAGGCAGAACTTGTAGTTAATTCAGAGACAGCTAAGTACAAATACAACCTTTCTCCTAATATTGATCGGGAGAGTAATGAGGGTGATTCCAAGTACTTTTTCAACTCTAGAAAATCTTTTTCACATTCGTCGTTCCATTCAAATCTCTTTCTAAGCACTATAAAGAATGGAAAGCACCTGTCAATAGCTCGAGACACAAATCTATTCAAGGCTTCTACTCTCCTAGTTAACCGCTTCACATCCTTGTTGCAAGTAGGGGACTGCATTTCAATCAACTTTTTGATTTTGTCTGGGTTTGCTTCAATTCCCCTCTATTTTACTATTTATATGAGAAACATTCCTTCTTAAACCCTAAATATGCACTTGGTCGAATTCAACTTTAATTGGTGCTTCTCCAGCTAATCAAAGGTTTGGATGAGGTCGATAGTGTGGTCAGATGCTTTTTTGCTCTTCATCAGCATGTCATCTACGTATACTTCTATATTCTTGCCTATTTTCTCCTCAAAGACTTTATTCAGTAATCTATGTTAAGTAGCACCTGCGTTTTTCAAACCTAATGGCATAACATTATAGCAATAAGTTCCTCGAGGAGTAATAAAAGAAGTTCTTTCCCTATCTTCAGGCTTCATTTTAATCTAGTTATAACTCGAGTAAGCATCCATGAAGCTTAGTCGCTCGTTTCCTGATGTAGCATCAACGAGTTGATCAATTCGTGGCAAAGGAAAATGGTCCTTTGGGCACTCTTTGTTTAAGTCCATGAAATACACACACATTCTCCACTTGTTATTTTCTTCTTTACCATAACGACATTGTACAACTAGTCTGGGTATTTCACATTATTAATGAATGAAGCTTTCTGAAAGCTTCTCTACTTCTTTTTTAATAGCTTGGTTCTTCTCGGGACTAAATACTCTACACCTTTGCTTCACAGGTTTGACATCTTTGTTAACATTGAACTCATGTAAAAGAAAGTTAGGGTTAATCCTAGGCATATCTTCATGAATCCATGCAAACACATGCTTTCTTTGTCTTAGGAAAGTCACCATGTCCTGTTTAAGAACAAAATCCCATGTTGTTCCTATTTGAGAAGTTCGCTCTGGCTTATCATCATCTAACACAATACTCTCTGTTGCTTTCATTATTTGGACTTTCACCAATTTCGTTTCTTCTCGTGGATCTAAGGTTTCAACCTCAGATTCGCTATTAGGTTCAGAGATGTCCACTTGATAAGTGGTGGCTTTTCTCTTTATCTCTGTCAGATCTTCTTGCTCGGCAGATGAGTAGTAGCATTCTCGAGCTACTTTCTGGTCACATTTTACCACGCCTACCCCAAATTTGGTCAGGAACTTCAAACACTGATGGACTGTAGATGACAAAACTTCAAATTTCTTCAATTATAATCTTCCCATGATCATATTGTAGACAGAATGAACATTTTTGTCCATTACAAAGAAGCGTAACTTTTCTGTATGACTTGTTGTCCATGTACCGATTAACTCCTCCAATTTGATTGTCCCCAGAGGAAATACCTTTTTGCTAAAAAAATCTATTAAAGGCCTATGATAAGGTTCCAATTGGCTGAGTTTCAAGTTCAGACTGTCAAAACAGGGGTAAAACATAATATCCATCGATTTGCCATTATCAATCAACACTCTAGAAACAATTATATCCTCCCTTCTGACTTTGATTAGTAAAGGATTATCATGGGGGTATAGCACCCCTGAGAGGTCGTTTTTAGAAAAAGCAATCACCAGCTTGTCTTTATTAACCTTCTTTAGTCGATCTTCTTCGACTAGGAATCCTCTGGATATCGAAAAAAGCTTAAACCTCATTGAGCTAAGCTTTCCTCATCTTCACGAGTTCTCTTTTTCTCGTCTCTGGGCTTGCACGGAAACTTTGACCTTTACTGAGCTCCACCATTATTTTGCCGATCAACAAACATGTCTAGCTTTCCTCTTCGGATGAGCGCTTCAGTTTCATTCTGAAAAGTAACACAATGATCTATCGTATGTCCATAATCCCTGTAAAATTCACAGTACTTGGACCTGTCCCTCTTGACAAAAAGAGTTCTTAGATTTTCAGGCCAACATACATCCTTGCCGTGATTTATCTCCTCCAAAACTTGGTGGATTCCCATTATTAAGGGGGTGTAATTATTGTACCTTTTGATCCAGTCCATATTCCTTTTTTGCTTTGATTCCCCATGGTATTTAGGATCTTTGTGCTCTTTTTTATTGATTTTACCTTCAGTCTTTACTTCTGAGTTTTTCCTGGCTTCCATGGCTTCCTCGGCGTTCATGATTTTGGATGCCTTTGCCATCAACTCTATCATTTTCTTCGGAGGGTCTTTGGCAAGTGTGTAGTAGATATTCTTAGGGAGAAATCCAGTTATAAGGGATGTAATAGCTATTTTTTCCTCGTAATCAATTACTTATAACTTTTCATTATTGAAATGAGTGATGTAATCTCGTGTACGATCTCCCACCTTATGCCTTACACTGAGCAAATGAGCCACTTGTTTCACTGATTTAGCTCCAAAGTAGAAGTTGCCAATGAATAGCTTGACAAGCTAATGAAAACTAGAAATCTACCCCCAAGGAAGACTATTATCCTATATTTGAGCAGGTCCTGTAATTGTCCCTGAGAATGCCCTTAATCTCATTTCCTCAGGGACGCCATAAATGTCAGTTGTTGCCTAGTACTACTCTATATAAAGGATGGGATTAGTTTTCCAATTATATTTGGGAGTAACTACTAGAGCTTTAAACTTTGAAGGTGCGGGAAAATCTATAATAGCTTGTACGATATGAGATCCCTTCACAAAGATTCTCTACAAAGGGTTCTTGGCCTTAGCCATTTCTCCCAATATATCTTCCAATCGTTGGATGGAACCCTTCCATAAATTTTTACCAGCATCAGATCTTTGTGTAACAGGTCTTTCATTTTGACCAACTGTTTGTGCTGAACTCTCCTCCTGTGAATGCTACTCGACACGAGCAGTTCAACAGGCATCTGATCTAGATTGGGCTGAGCCCTCACGTTGATTGGTTGGTCATCGAGTATTTCTCAACAATACCCTAGGAACATTTCTATTCCCCCTAAGTCCTAAACGATCAAATGGAGATGCTCGACTTAGCCTTTCTAAGGCACTCAATCTTTCAAAAGTAAAAGATTATTCGTCATAGGTATCCAATGTTCTGAGCGAAGAATTTACACCTGGGCAATAGGAAGTATCTCTAGTAGTCCTGGATTATCTATGTCTACTGTTTCTTGGAGGCGGTGGTGGCATATTTCCAAGAGAAGATAAGTAAGGTGACTGGCTTATAAGGTGTGCGCTAACTGCCTTATGGTATCTTGCATAGCCTCTTGTCCTCTGGTGAGACTAGCCAATATTACAATTAATTCATTGTTAGTTGGTGAAGTAGAGGGAACAGGCGGTATGCCATCATTCCTGGTACATGACTCAGGAATATTAGTCATGTTGGGTAAATGGATTAGTGAAAACATTTATAAACACGTTCCCACACACGACACCAATATGTTGATGCAAAAAACTAGAATAGATATAATTGTTTGATCACAGATAAATAATTAAATAAAAGAGACAAGTAAGATTTTTAAAGTGGTTCGACTGAAAGGAAAAGCCTACGTCCACTGTCTTGTATTGCCTATTTTTCACTTGAATTGTATTATGGTCCCTTTTGCAGTAGGGATTATAATGTATTATAGCCCAATAGGGCGATCAAGAGTCAAAATGTTAAAGGATGGAGTGCCTTTATAAATTAGGCATTTATATCAGTACATATCGTTCATAATGCATATAAGTGTTAGCATTTTACTGACCACATTGGTCTATCTTCTTGCTATTGGTGTTGGTCGACATTCAGATTATTGGTCGGCATTCTAGGCCTTGGTCAGTGGTTACTCCTTGCTGACTAGGATTATTGCCACTATGGATAACACATGTCTATTTATGATTGGTCCACTTAAGAGTGTGATTTTTAGTATCAACAATAATGAAATATGGGATCCACATAAAACCAACTCTGATACTAATTACCAACCGAATAGCATACATTGCCTCTGAATGTAAAAATACATGTACAATCAAATTGTAAATAAAAAGTGCAATAAATGGATGGGCTAAAATTGCTTGACTCCTACGATTCCGGGAATAAGGAATAGGGCGTCGATAGAGATGCTCCTCCAACGATCCCACATCTACAAAAATTGCAACAACAGGTACGTGTAAAAATAATTTTTAAATAAAACATAAACAACAAGCCTGTGTTGAATAGGATTATAATTGAATCTAGGCCACATCAAAACTACATATCTTCCTCGTGTGTTTTAACATATGTTAATTTATTAACTACCCAACCCAACAACTTAAAATATCACGTGGCTGTAAATCTTGGACCCATATGGAACCCATGTGATCAAAGCTTACATTTTCATTCTTTAATCTATAGTTTCTCATCTCTTTCATTTTAAAACATAAGTTGTGTCGTAGTCTCAAACCTATGATTCGTCTCACCATATAACCAATATACCGATAACAACCTTATATCTCAAGTCTATACACATTGGACTATCTTATGCCAATAATAGAATATAAACCTCTCTAGTATATGTAATACAAAAATTTGAAACATAAGTATGTTGGAGGGAATCCCTACTACAAGTCACATACATCATTACTATAACACATAAATCGGTACAACTACCTCTAATAACGCCACACAATAATCACATATTGTAGGAGAAATACTCTACTCATGTCTAACGTCCATGCAAAGGTATGGCCCCCAGCATGTACAAATAACAAGGCTTACTCTTATTTACTTTGAGGATCTCTCGCGCGTACTAGGTATAGTCTTAGGTCGTACCAAACCTAAGACGTCAACAAAGTCAAGGGATAAATCACCATGTCTACCCATCAATCATAAAGCCTACCATACCCAAGGCTTTATGAAATAAATCTTCCCGAAGACCCTCTCGATCGCGGGTACCTAGACGTATGATCCAGGGGTAAAAATATAACCAAGGAATAGACTGTCTACTCACAGGGGTACCAACACGGTCCACGTCGCACGTATTCGCTCTCATGGAATCCGTCTTAGTATGATGTACGAACACTTACACATGATATCCATTACACATAAAGAACACACGTGATTTCTAACCTCTCTAATGAGCTAAATCATAAATATACATAACCTTCACAAATGAGTTAATATATATCACGTATACATACCGACCCTACGCTACCGGATCATACTAGTATCCCTATCATAGAAAGCTATAACATACCTATAACCTTATATTAATCCCATTACTCATTAACCTTAACCTCCTAGGTCCCAAATTCTAGGTGTAGTCTCACTATATCATACATTAAAAAGCATACATTAACCATATTCAATCTTGATTAGCCCTAGTCTATTCTCCCAAGGCATCGCGTCTAGGTATAATTGCACACCTAAATTAAATGATACCATGGTACATAATAACTACCTTACTCAGTGGAAGTTATAACCCAAACCTAATATCACCTAAAGAATCTTCATCCCACTAGTACGTCACAACGATTGAAATCAATCCTGGCCAACATGCCCAATCCAATAACTTACCAATTTCCCATCAACAAACTCATTCTACAATCGAGTCTACAAATTTTATGCATTGATTCAATTAAACATATGGTTTTTATGTGATTAATAATATAAAATAGATTTGAACCATCGCCTATTAGGTTTAATCCAAGTTCATGATGAAATATATCCTTATAAAGAGGAAATCAACCTAATTAGTATCTAGATTAGATTAATTATGGAAATTATAAATTAATTACCTAAAATCAGATTTATAGCATAATTTGATTTGGTTTTGCAATGAAATAGATACAATATATGCATACATATGATCATAATTATGTTCCCTAATTACCCCAAATCTTCCTCTCCTCTTAGTGCTTCCTCTCTCTAGCCCCTCTAGTGATTTTCCATTGTGTTTGTGATTAAATGAGATCCCTAATGGCCTTTTATAACCCTTTAATCCCAAAATTGGGTTTGGGCTCCCAATGGGCCTTAGCTAAAAGAGCCCAAAAATGATTCTAAATGACTTAAAACCATGCTCGAGACTTATACTAACCCAATGGGCTTTTAAACCATGACTTTAACTATAAACAGACCTTATACGCTTCCCAAAAGCCAATTACCAAATATACCTAACATAAATAACTAAATACTCAGTTATTTAATAATTTCTCGAAACGAGTCCGAATATTAATTAATTCAATTAATTAATCACCATATCATAACTTGAAATTCCCATCCAACTTAAATAACACATAACAATATAAATGGTGACATCTCTAGTCACAACAAATACATATAATTAATTTCCACACTTTAATTAATTAAATACCTTGCATGAAAATACGAGTATTACATTTTTACCCCCTTAAACAAGGAACTTCGTCCTCAAAATTCGAATTCATTATATTCTAAGTTGAAAATCTAAGAATATCTCACCCGTAGTGTCCTCACACAATCAAAAAAGAATCTACTCCATCTATGCCCTAGCATATGTTATGGTCTCTCTTATTATAAATCGCTTTCATTAATATTCACAACCAAAAAAATTTAATCTTTAAAACACCAACTTAACACTCAAGGATTCCTTCTGACATACCCCCGAAGAAAATGCATCGTGCACACTAACGATAGTAACGTGAGGTCAAAGGGAATTGGCCTCGCCTAACACAAACCTTCAAAAAGAACTTCCTCTGGTTGTTAATCCCCTATATGAACCTGGACTTCACAAATTTCCTTATAGAAGAGATAATTAACGATATATGATCTCCCTCCTGAATTCACGATTTAAGCCTCTGCTCGTCCTTACTTTCCCTTACGTATTTCGGTAAAACTTTCCATTGTTAATTATGGAAACACTATCCTCATGCAAAATGTACTAATCACATCCGACGCGAATGATTTATCTAACTCGTAACTCTAATCAACTTGCTCTATCTATTTTTCATAACCCCAAATAGTCTATTGTCCCCCATGGAACCCTTTATTCGTATCACAATCAAATTAGTATACTCTCTTACCTCAATACTGCTACTCGTTTATGGAATGTAAGGTGAATCACCAAATAAGCACGTTGGTCAAAACCACCACTTAATTTGGGGATTCCCTAGGCAAAAATTTCCCCCAAAAAGGCAACCCTTTCCAATCATTAATCGAAGAAATGACCTATTCCTAATTACTGTTTACAAGCTTACTCTTGGAATATTTCAACGTTAGGGTGATGAATTACCCTTAATTATAAATTTGGGTGTAGCGGACACCACTACGACACCATTCCCTCTTTTGGAACTCCCTCAAAGTAACGTCATTCCCGAATTCTTGACCATCTTAAATATTGTGGTTTCTAATCCCACGACATCTTCACTATAACTAACGAACTCAATTCCATGTAAATACCCTCACGATCGACCCAAAGCTAGTGCCAATCTTTAAGTAAAAAATGTATCTCTTATGTAGGTTATAACTCATCCCCTATCCCAAGAAAAATATAAAAAACTTAGACAATCGGTGACACCTCCACATGATCGTAATTCCCATAATGTACTCACATCCATACATATACAAGCGTGCTAGCCATTTCTCTCGAGCCTAAGCATAATTACACAAATGAATCGTTGCCCAAACATGGAATAAAAGCCTTCCCTCGACAGTCGATATAAGCGTACAACATAGATATACACACAAGCTCAGTACTAATATGATGATATCTTATCTATAAATTTACAAAGCAGCCAAAATCAAGTCGACCAAATAGACTGCCATGCCTCTATAATCACGACGTAAAGTATCCCCCTCCAGGCTAGGGGTAACCACAAAAATTCATAAAGCTCAAATGAAATCTATATACCTCATAATCGTAGTACACACACACTATAAAAAAAAGACATATCGTTGATGTCAAAGCCAAAACCATAAGTGCGAGACATAAAAGTACTCATATCCATCCCCCGAATGTACCCCAAAAAATTGGTTGCCACTTAGGCATCTAATAACTAGGTGGCCTCACTCGCCACGAGTATAAGACCTTCTAAAGGAACTATCGAAATGGGGGCCCCATTGGCGGCCCTGATGACTATGCCTCATTAGTCATAAATTCTAAAATTTGCATCACTTACCCTGCTCTCATAGGTCTTGGCTCTATTGCCCATAATTCCCCTGAGACTATTGGCTAATATTGATCACATCGTCCATTTATGGAAACCTTTAAGGGTCCATTACCCCCACACAGTTCCTTTTACTAACGAGGTCTCCCTACTTGGGTCCACATTACACCATCTCTTTTTATTAGGCTTATTTTGGCCTTGTCCTTCTAATTCTTAGAGACTATATTCCCATAATAGTTATAATACTCCTATTAACATAAGAGGGCAACTTCAACCACTTGAGCACAAGTCACCAACAATATTTTACTCAGTAACACTTGTTAATCCTTCTAGATAAGGTTTTTTCCACTCAAAATGTCTTTCTGATACTAGCTGGAAATGCAAACATCCTTCTTCGTCTCTGTATCAATCTTGACTAGTGAAAAAGGAGAAAGATAGATACACTCTTACTCATACTGACCACCATATGGTTGCACATACGAGGTTTTCAAAAACTTACTTCTAATTCCGTTACAAATGGTGAGCGAAAACATTTCCCCTTGAACCATATTCTAAGCACTTGTTAAAGGTGTCATGTTGGAAAGCCCTTAAATCTTGACCAAAATCGACCTCATGTGTGGGACATCTCGCAAGATAAATCCAAATAAGGAACCCTCCCGATACACTTGGTATATTCACGTCATTCGTTAGGAAATAATGGGGAATAACCTAAATGGTCACCTTTATAGAGAATCCAAACCATAAACGATAAAGCTCTAACATAGCCAAAGAATGCATTGCGAATAAGCGATGGGCACACTCAAGATCCCTAGGACACTAGAACCTGGTATGATCTAATACCAAATGTGATACCCCAAAAAATCAATAAATAGATTGATCAAGTCTACTACAAAAATCATGGGAATCAAAACTTTTTGTAACATTCTTAGCATAAGAAATAAACAAGAATCAAAAGAATAAAGACAATATAATTAATTACTTGATCCACAAAAAACCAACTCTAATACTAATTGCAAAGAAAATAATACGAACTGCCTCTGAATGTAAAGATACATGTGCAACTAAACTGAAAATAAAAAGTACAATAAACAGATCAACTATAATTGCTCGACTTCTGCAATCCTGAGAGTAAGAGCTGGGACGTTGCTAGAGATGCTCCTCCAATGATCCCACATCTACAGTAATTATAACAACATTGACCAATAAAAACAGTAAGAAAAGAAAACGTATATTACAAGCCTATGTAAAATATGATTATAACTGAATCTGGGCCACATCATAACTATACATCTTCCTCATGCGTCTTAACATATTTCAAGTTATTAGTTACCCAACCCAACAACCTTAGATATCACATAGTTCTATATTCTAAACCCATATGCAGATATTGTGATTAAAGATTTACATCTTTATTCTTTAATCTTTAGTTTATCATCTCTAGTTTCATCTATTTCATTTTAAAACATAAGTTGTGTTGTACTCTCAAACCTACGGTTCGCCTTGCCAAATAACTAATATGCCAATAACAAGCTTATATCTCAAGTATATACATATTGGACTATCGCATGACAATAATACAATATACACCTCTCTAATATATGTAATATACAAATCTGAAACATAAATATATAGGTGGGCATCCTTATTACGAGTTATATACATCACTGGTATAATATATAAATTGATACAACTATCTCTTGTACCTCCACACAATAATCACATAATGTTGGAGAAAGACTCTACTCACGTCTAACATCCATACAACGGTACAACGCCAGAATATATACAAATAAGTTGGCTTATTCTCATGACTAAAAATAACAAAGGCTTTCTCTTATTACTTTCGGGGATCTCTCGTGTGTACTAGGTATAGTCTTAGGTCGTCCCAAATCTAAGACCTCAGCATAGTCAAGGGATAAATCACCGCGTCTACCCATCAGGCATAAATCCTACCATACCCAAGTCTTTAAGAAAGAAATCTCCCTGAAGAACCTCTTGATCTCGAGTACCTAGACATATGACCCAGGGGTAAAAATATGACCAAGAAAGAGTTCGCCTACTCACCGAAAACCCCCTCTCATGGAATCCCTCCTAGTATGACACGCCACGAACACTTACACATGGTATCAGTTACACATAAAGCACACAAGTAAATTTTGCCCTCACTAACAGGCTAAAGCATACATATATATAACCCTCACAAATGGGTTAAGGCATATCATGTACACACACCGACCTTACGCTACTAGGTTATAATAGTATCGCTATCATACAAAGGTATAACACACCTATAAACTTATATTAATCCCATAACTCATTAACCCTAACCTCTAGGTTTCCTGATTCTAGGTGTTATCTCACCCTATCATACATTAAAAACCATACATTAACCTTATTCAATCTTGATTTGCCCTAAGATATTCTCCCAAGGCATCTCATCTAGGTATAATCGTACACCTAAATTAAATGAAACCACGACAAATAATAACTACCTTACTAGATGGAAGTTATAACCCGAAACTAATCTCACCCAAAGTATATTCATCCCACTCGTACATCACAATGATTCAAATCAATCTTGACTAACGAGGCCAATCCTGTAACTTACCAATTTACCATCAATAAACCCGTTCTGTACTCGGGTCTACCCTCAAATTCCAAATCCTCCATTTAACTCCTTTAAATCAACAATTTCATAATTATTCTAATAACCTCAAGGACTCATCCTCAAACTCTCGCCTCATTAGAATTCATATTCATTCTGCAAATATAGGAAAACTTAAGGCCAGACAACCTAACCCTAAGTCCCAAACCTAAAAATCTAACCAAACAAATAAAGCCTAAACTAGGAAAAATCTTCCACTGTTGATCAATTGATGTACATGTGTCGATCGACCGATCAACATAGCATAACTTTAAATCTCATTTGTTGCGAGATTCTTCATCTACAACCCCATTTTCCTCTCTTAATCATCCATTAGTGAACCTAAAGACTTCAACCAAGCACCCAAATAACATTCAAATGATAAAAACACATCATCTACACAATTGGAACCTATTTCCATCATTAAATTCCAAATCTAGCACAAGCCCCCTAGTTTATCCAATTTTGCACAATTTCCATGAATTGATTCAATTAAACATAGGTTTTTATGTGATTAATAATATAAAATGGATTTCAATCATCATTTATTAGTTTTAATTCAAGTTTATGAATAAATCAATCATTATAAATGGGATATTAACCTAATTAACATCTAGATTAGTTAATTACGAAAATTAAAAATTAATTATCTAAAATTTGATTTAGATATACAATGAAATAGATATAATATATGCACACAATCAATGATAATCATATTCTATATAGAACTTGTCTTATGGAATAATTGAGAAATCAATCTCTGATTCCACCAAACCTTCCTTTCCTCTTGGTGTTTCCTCTTTCTAGCCCCCTAGTGATTTTCCATTATGTTTTTGATAAAATGAGATCCATAATGACCTATTATAATCGTGTAATAACAAAATTGGATTTGGGCCCCAAATGAGCCTCACCTAAAAGAACCCAAAAACCACTCTAAATGACTTAAAATTATGCTCGAGACGTACTAGGCGTTCAAACCACTATTTTAAACTATCAACGGAGCTTCTACTCATCCCAAAATTTAATTACCAAATATAGCCAACACAAATAACTAACAAATCAGTTATTTAATAATTTCTCGATACGAGTCCGAATATTAATTCATTGAATTAATTAATCACTTTGTCTGAATTCAAATTCCAATCCAACTGAGATAACACATAATAATATAAATGGTAACATCTCTAGTCACAACAAGTACATATAATTAATTTTCACACTTTAATTAATTAAATACTATGCATAAAACTACGGGGTATTGCATGTGAGGAAAATATTTTAATTATTTGGATTTCACAGAAGTCGTATTCTATTGTGACTATTAATTGCATATTAATTGGTTACTGAATACAAGGTTTCTTGGGGGTTTCCTAAAAATATTTTTTTTATTAAATGGATATGGTCAGGGCCCTAATCTGTGACCCATATTTTTTTTTTATAAAATAAATAAATAACTAGCCACGGTCTAAGAAAAATTTGGGGGTTATGGATTATGGTCGTGATCCAATTTGAACATTATCCCACCTATGGTCACGGACTTGGCCCGTGACCATGGGGTCATAAATTATGTCCGTGATCATAAGCCAATATTGTCCCACGTGGGTTACGAATTTGAACCGTGACCCTTTATACAATAAATCCCTGACCATGAGACCAATATTATGTCACGAGAGAGATCGTAACCCCCATTTAGGGTAACAGATTTTGCCCATACCAATGATTTTGGTCAAGAGAAAAATGGTACCATCTTCAGTATATGGTGTAGTGTAACCCGTCAAATACTGTTAATTTTTATTTTAATAAAAACTCATTTTTTTTAAATGATAACAAAAAAAAAATTATATACATGAAAACAGAATGCAAGGCCAGCAATTTAATAACTGACCCATAAATATGGTAAATTCAACAAGTTTTCAACCAACATACTAATCTAAAATACAAGCCACCATAATTGGTAATTAACATCCCCAATAACAATTTCAAGTAATAACTAATGTACTAAAGTTAATTCATCACAATCCAAAATAATAATATTTCCAACGTAACCAAATCACAATGTACACAAAAAGAAAATATTAAATTTCAACGAGGGCTTGAACTTTACTAGTCTTAAAAAGTCAGCCCAACTTTCCTATCACCGTAAAAAAGCATCATTTCATCCCACTATGCAAAATTATCCCTAGATACAAAGACAAAAATATTATGATCCAAAAAGAATAACATTTATAAGAGTTGTAACAATTATTAAAATCCCAAAATAATAACATTTATAAGTTAATAGTCCCAAATAACAGTTATAACATTTATATACTAATACTATATATGTATTCTTGAATAGTTTTTCTAACTCTATAAACCAGTCTGAAATACATATAATACTCCTAAATGCTTTCTAATAGTCCCCAATGCATACAACAAAATAATAACAGTAGTATCCTAACTTTGTATAACAAAGCAAAGAGTATGTACAAATCAAAGAGTCCATAATGCAAAGAGTTCAACAAAAAAAATCCGAGAGAAATACCTATAAATTACAAAAAGAAAATTTTAACAGTCCTAACTTTCTAACAGTTCTAAATCCAACAGAAATAGCATTTAATAGTCGCAAATATAAAGAATGGCATGTGGTATATTGTTGGTCCCCAACAAATACAAATCTAATAAAAAAAATATGAAATATATCGGTACGCAACAAAAAAAGTCCAAAAAATTGAATACCAATAAATTCATACAAAAAGAAAGTTATACGCGAGGATACTCATTCGATTCAGGTGGTAGATTCTGTAGTTTTTTTTTTACTTTAATTTCATTTCTTAAGAATTTTTAAGCTCCCATCTCACGTGTTTTTAAAATTGTCTTAAATCTCATAATCATTTAAAACTATCCATAACTACCTTTTAACTGTCGATCTTGTCTCATAATGATTACAATTGGACCACTAACTAAAAAAATTAATACATGAAAGTGGATGTAAATAAATCTTAAAAAATAGAATTAAACACTTAACATCCCTATATTGTTTGGTGTATTATAAAATTTGGCCTTTTTAAAATTTTCTTCGATTGCTTATCCTGGGGTTTCAGAAGGGTTTGACTTTTTCCTCTATCCATGGTATTAAAAACGAGAGCCTAGAGAAATTTGAGATAAGAAGTTGTCTCCAAGAAGAATTCAGGTGAAAAAGCCTCCAACAAGAGAGGAATCCGAGAGAAGAAGTTGGGGCCGATAAAATGAGGTCGAAGGAGAGGAAGCACAGTTAAAGAGGGATAGAGGAGAGGCTTTTGTTGTTTACGATGTTATTTTTTTTTTATTAACTTTTCCTTTATACCGTTACTATGTTTTTATTTTTTTAAAGTGATTGGAGCTCCAACTGGGTAATTTTTTAAACGGAGGTGGGTACCCAATCTATTATGAAAATTTGTTAATAGAGTCATAATTATGTTTTAATTGGATTAATTCGGGCTCTATTTGGGTTTCTTATCGTGTTCTAATTACGATAAAATGGCCCAATTTTGTGTCAATATCCTGATAAGAACACGACACAACCCGCTACTGAGCCGTAAAATCTGGCTCGAACATGATCGAACACGACAAGTCGTAAATTTCGTGTTGGGCCATGTCGTATTTTCGTGTCAAGTTGAAAATTTTCATCTCACTCTCAGGGTGTGTATGTGTGTGTGTGAGTGAGGGGAAAAGAGAGAGAGGTAAAAACATAGTGAGAGACTAATAAATAAATGAGTTTAAAGAAACATTTAGATTAGAACTCAATCATAAATACCCGGGGAGAAATAAAATAAGAATTTTGATAATATTACATGATTGAAGAACCTAACATTAATATATACTTCTGTAGTAGATATAATGTACGGACTTGATTTTACACTTATAATTTTTTGCTTTATTCCGGAATATAAATGTAATACCCCATAATTTTGATTAATATATTTAAATAATTTTATTTTAATTGAGAATAAAAATTTGGATGATTTATGATGGGGAAAATTAGATTATGTGAATGAAGTTTAATTGATATGAATTTCATGCATTTTGTGTTCATTATATGGATAAAACAAAAATTTATTTAATTAGAAGGTATTGTGAGAATTAAATGGAAATTTTAGGACATAGAGGTCTTTTAGTTTCTTTTGGGCACCAAGTTAGAGTTGTGAGGAGTTTTGATTTCGTGTATATGAGGTGGATGCACAAGTTGTGAAGAGGCTAGAGAGAGATAGAGATCACTTGCGGAGACTCGCGACTGCAAGAATCCATTGCATGACAATGGTGAAGGGGTTCGCGACCACGTGCTTTTTACTTACGGCTCAACCACGGGGTGGTCTGGATGGGTTCATATATATTATTTTATGCGCGAGTGAAACTTTGGTATTTCATAGTTTACCTCAAAAGTAAACCATCAACACCTAATTCTCTGCATCCCTATAACCTTAAGACTCCATTAAAATTAACTTTAAAACCTTGATTTGGGGCATATGCAATTGGATTTTGAGAAACATTAAGAAGACAAATTCAAGATCTTGAAAAGTAGGATCATAATTTTGTTCATATTTCAAAACTAATTAAAAGGAAATAATCCTCTACTTCCCCCTTAAGTTCTTTTGAATAAATGCTGCCTAAATTATAAAACGTGATTAAAACTAATTAGAGACTTAATTAAGTTAATAGAAGTTTAATTATTTTTTAAGTTATGTTAAGATAATTTATTCATTTCTATATTGTTGTATGATTGTTAAAATTTGACTATGTGGTTAGATTATGTGGGTATTGTTGGAGTTGTGAGTTTAACATGCCAATTAGGAAATAACATGTAATATGCTATATTGTTTATGGAAATTGAAGATGATGAATTGTGAATAGAGAATGTAATGCATACCTTAGAATTATGATATTAGTTCATAAACTTATCTTGAAATATGCTTCTTATTGGTGAGACCTCAAATGAAATAAATAGAAAATTGTATGAATTAATGCATTATGATATATGAAATTGTGAATGAATATTATGGAATATTTTTAATCCGTGTGTAATTAGTAATAGTACATGTGTAAAAATTTAGAGAGTGTGGTGTAACAAATGATATGTTGTTGCCGATGAGATTTAGGTTGTTGGTTTTATGTTATTTTTGTTTGGTTTAATGACTTGGTTCTATGTCGTGGTCATTGGGATTATGTGGTTAGGTTAATCATGTAGATATTGAAATCTAAATAATTATGTCGTTGTCATTAAACTTATTTTTTATTGGATATAGCACATTGACATTCAGTTATAGTGTTTTGGGTTATAGACGCGATTGTTAGGTTGTGTAGTTTGAGTGTAGACTACGCGTGTGTGATTGGAATTTATGTCATTGACTTGAGAAATTATTTTATACTTAAAAGGTAATGAACAAGTAAAGAATGAATAATTTTAGCCGATATGTGTAACAATGGAATCTATTCAGTTTTAATTTATATTATGGGGTTGAGTACTAAGGTTAGATTCCCTAGAATGTAGAAGGATAAGTAAATTGTATAGAAGGGAGTAGTAGATTAATGAAGTTTTGAGGTGGTTGAGGTAATAGTTTGATGTCCTTTAGCTCACGGTAACTAGATGATCTAGATGAAAATCTATTGAGAGGATTCCTTATTTCAATTTCATTAATGAGACATCCCACGCATGATTCTAGGGAATGATGGGAGTTGGGAGTAAACGTGATGTTGGGTTTTATAAATTCTATATGAGAATTAGAGACCTTTTCACTACTCCAAAAGAGGAAAATTGTAACGGATTTCTTTTCTTATTTTTAACGAATTTTGTCCATTACACATTTCTAAAGGACAAAATCCATTATCAATAGGACAAAATGGATAAAAAATATATTAGAATTATACACAAACGTTATTTAAAAAGAAAGAAAGTGGGAGAGTCACGCGTGTTCCCACTCTCCAAAACTCTAATGTCACTTTCCCTATAGCTCCCAATGCCTGCCCATCTCTCTTTAGTTTATACCACCCAGTTTGTCTCATCTCTATCCATACGACACAATATTGGTTTTCATGATCAGGTAACATTGAAAATTCTGGCTTCTCTCGTTTATCTCATCTCTTAAAAGTTTTCACGATTTTCTTTTGTTGTATTACATTTTTGGTTTGTTCAATTTTGTAGTGTGATAACATTGAAATTGTTATGATTTTTTCTTCTCTATGTGCTAAAGCTGTAGTTTTAGTTCCCTCAATTTTAGGTTGAGTTAGATTGTTATGGGTTGATGGTTTCCTTCTAGATGGATCGTGTTTTGGGTTGGGCCTATAAGAGTGGTTTATATGTTATTTTTCTTTTCTTTTTGTGTTTGGGCTTTTGGCTATTTGGACTTATTGTTGTGTTTTTGAGTTTGGACTTATTGTACATTGCTTGGGCTTTGGTATTAATATATTCACATTTTACCAAAAAAAATATTGAAATTGTTCAAAGATATTAATCTTGAAAAGTATTGAAAAAAAGTTAAGAAAATATTATTTTAAGTATATTTTTTCATTCAAGGATGTAAGCCTAAGATAAATAAATTGGTACAATTAAGATGCCATTGATCTTGTTCTAAGATATCTATTTCTATTATAAAATATAACTCACCATAATGTTCATTATGTCAAAGAAAGTAATGATGTGTTAGTTATATAAAATATAGCTCATTAGTGAAGTGAAGATGTGTTAGTCAAACAAAATAGATATATTATTGGAGACCAAGTTGAGAATCTTGAATTTTTTTATATTTGATAATTGTTAGAAAATTTGGGGAAAGTTTAGAGATATATGGAAACTTTAGATCAACCACATTTCCTTAAAAAACATCCTTAAGGTTTGTTAATTGAATGTTGAATTTTACATTTTTTAATAAGAGATAGATAGGGTAAAGAAGAACAATGAATAGTGGACAAATGAGATAAGTGGAAGTGCCCAACAGGGTTTAGAGCAGAGACCTTCATTTCTGATTATTACTTTTTGTTAAGAGGTAAAATATGTCGTTATGTCTTATTCACTCGTAAGCTCCTTATTTCAAGTTATGTTTTTGGAATTATTTTATATATTAATTATCGTTTATTTTATTTTTTGTATTTTTCATGGGATATTTAGTGTCCGCTCGATGTTGTCTTAAAAAGTTGCTCTGTATAGTGTTTGTATTCATTTAGGCCAAGTTATTGCTCTTAATAATTTGAGAGTATTCTTATTATTGCATCATTCTTGTTGGACCTATTAAAGTTTTTTGAAATTATCATTTTTTATCACCATTTGACACCTCAGATTAGAAGGGATTAAGACTCCTTCTATTGATCACAGACTTTGATTATCCTCCTTGTGCTCTATATATCATGAAATAGTACTGTAGCATTTAACGGTGAGGAACAAGGCATGGGGTAACTTAAATAGGGTTATTTTCCACTTTGAGCATGCATCTGGACTCTTAGTTTGATTGATGGTTAGGGAATGTGGTTAGCATGTAGGCATGAGTCACCTCTTGTTATGTGCTTGAGGTTAGGACGTTAGGCATGTGGTTAAAAGGGCTAACATGTTGTTTGATGTGTTTGATCCCTGGAGTATGTAAGTTTTGGTCGAGGCAGATGATGTCTTAACCAAATAAAAAATTATCATTACATTGAGCTACTTCTTTCCCTATGTCACGGTGTATGCAATTATCTTATCAAACGCCTCAAAGATATATAGGAAATAAAATATTGGGTTCATTTAATTGCTACTCTTAAATATATAAGTATGGCCTTCCCTTCAATATGGGTCCTACAATTATATTGTTGGAATAACTTATTTATAATCTCATACAAACTGTAGCAATTTTTATTTTATCTCTAGCATAATTCTTATTGCTATCACATTTTTTTTGGTTTGGATATTGAATATGATTGAAATTGTGTTTTCGGTGGGGGAAATTTTTTTAATGCCGTGATTTTATTTTGTTGGGTCTGGTAGACGTTAAATTAGGACTTTTTATTTTTTAATTTTTCATTTTCTTCGATTACCATATTCTTATATGTCAACATCTACATATGTCCATGCATCTATGTAAATTTGTTTAATTGATCAAATTAAATTTTGTTTCTAAATTAGGAGTTTTTCGTTTTATTTTCAAATTATATAACCATTGTTTAATGTGCTAATTTCATTTTATGACCACTAATAATATTGATAAGTTTGATGCATATTAATTTACCTAAAAAAATTTCTCTATTAGTAATATGTTATACGCCGTACAACATATGTTGCTTAGGTATTTAATGTCAACTTATGGTAGCTAATGTTAGTGACAAAGTGAAAATTTAAGGTCAATACTTTATGCATGAAATAGTTATACGGTGTATGTATTTATTAACCAAAGTTGTTGATACATATTTGGTTTAAAAATATGGGATTTAGGATAAGTATCAATTTTAGGTTGAGACGTTACGAGGAGGGTCATATTCTTATTTCTGTATCTTAAGTTGATAAGTATTTAGTTTTGCCCAATGCACTTATTGCGATACACATCTTAAGTTTTATGGTAAATTAAAAGGAACCCCATGAATGATCATGTTAGTTGCACATATACATCATAATGGATTATCTATTTTACTTACTTGATATGATGAATATTCTCAATTTTTTTTATTCATAAAAAATGTGTTTAAAATTTAAGAAATCATGAATTTAGTATAAGTCGTGGTATAATTAGTAGCCATAAATAGACACCAACCATTACCTAAGATTATAATTATAACTTATTGTTAATGTGTTTTTATCTTGTTTTAATAAATGTCACAGCCGATTAACAACAACTGGATGACCAAAGAGAACAAATGCATCTTGTTGTATTTAAAGGGCATTGGAGATTTTATTAAATTTGCGAAAGAAAACAATGATCAGGGGTTGAAAATGATACCTTGTCCATGTTCAAGGTGTCACATTAAATTGCGTATAAACTCAAAACACATTTGTGGAGGAATGATATGCATAAATTGTATACTATATGTTTTTTTCACGGTGAAAATACATTTGTGAACACTATTGATCCCCCGTCGGTAGAATAAGTTGAGGAGAATATAATAGAAGAAAACATCGAGGAACAAGGTGTTGGGATGGAAAATCTTGTTGATGTTTGTTATGGGGTTCATGTGGAACCTCATGTAGATGTTTAATGATATCAGGCGAAGTTTCCAAATAAGATCATATCGGAAATGATAAGTTTAATAAATATAAGAAATTATCAGTAGAGAAATTATATACTTCATGCAAGGGTCTGAAACAACTCTTTCTTCAATTGTAGAAGTTCACAACTTAAAGAAGCAATTTGGTTGGTTAGAAAATTATGTCATGGCACTCTTGTCTATCTTAAAATGGTGGCTCCCAAAAGAAAATACACTACTTGAAAAATAACTAAAGATGAAGAGTATGACGAAAGACTTCGGGATGAAGGACAATTACATTATTTCATGCATCAATAACTGTGTCTTATATGGGAAGGAGAATTAATATGTGGATGAATGTCCCTAGTGTGAAGGATCAAGGTATTTAGTTACTATAAGGAAAGGGGGAAGGATTTCCAAAGAACCTAAAAATGTGTTGAGACATTTCCCTCTAATACTAAGGTTGGTTAGATTTTAGACTATTGCGTGGATAGCCTGAGAAATGACATGGAACCATAGGGTAACCACTTCATGGGATTACCAACGAAATCCAAATAATTCATTCCAATGGAGGAGTTTGAAATCAGAATGGCATGAATTTACTAAAGAATGACATAATGTATGGCTCTGAATAACAACCGATGGGTTTAATCCTCATGGCATTCAATCTGTCAGTTATAGTTGGCCTATTATCACCGTGTCGAATAATCTTTCTCTTTTATTGTGTTGAATAGTGAGTTTCAAATGTTATCTTTGTCAATACATGTTCCGAAGGCACGAGGTCAATACATCGACGTTTTTCTTCAACCGTTAGTTGATGAGTTGAAGGAATTATGGGAAGAAGGTGTTCCGGCTTATGATATGTATGAGGTTCAAACTTTTACATTGAAAGATATGTTAATGTTGGGGATTCATGATTTCTCTACATATGGAAATTATCCGGGTGTGTTACACATAGGTATAAAGCTTTCCTGTTTATGGGAATGATATTCCATTCATCCGTCTGACGCATAGTAGTAAGATAGTTTATACAAATTATCATATTTTCCTTGACATGGATTATCCTTTTTGGAAAGGTGGGAGTTTGGGTCTTAGGTCAACAGAGTATAGACCTCCTCCATGTCGGTTGAATGGGGACGCATTTAAATAAGTTACGTTGCATCGAGAATACACCAGTAAAGTCTCTAAAAATTTCCAGTAAGAAGAAAAAGATGAGTGATGCAAATGAGGATTGTAATGTTGAAGTTAAGGAGGCATGGTATAAAAGTTTAATTTTATTTGACATGGAATATTATAGTACTCATAAAATTTAACATGTTCTTAATATGATGAAGATATAGAATAATGTTGCAGAGGATTTAATAAGTACAATCCTCGATGATAAAGTGAAAACTACAGATATAATAAATGCACGGAAGACTTGGTCACACATAGTGGTCAATGAATGCGAGAAGACGAGCAAACTGGGAAAGGGATGAAACCGAAAGCATCATTTATATTGGATAAAGAAGAGAAACGATAGTTTTATCAAATTTTGACAGACTTAAAGAAACTTCTAGATTTTTGTCCTACTTGAGAAATATTGTCACCCTTAACCCACCTAGTTTGCACTCAATAAAGTCACATGACTATCACGTTATTATGGAGTATTTGTTGCCCATATTGCTTCATCATAAATTTTTAAAATATAAAGATTTGTGAAGAGCTACTTAGCAGTTGAGCTTATTTTCAAAATATTTTTCTCAAAAGTCTTAATTAGTGAGGATATGCAAAGGGAAAAGTTTATGGTTGCAGAGGCATTGTGTGTGTTTTATAAACACTTTACGTCGGTAATTTTTATATTAGTATCACCTTACTATTCATTTAGCTGATGAAGCATTATCTTATGGTCCTACAGGAATGCATTGGATGTATCTATTTGAATGGCAAACTCTTTATATTAATTTTTATTTTCACACAAACACAAACACAAACACAAGCATATGTGTATAGATTATTGTTAATGAATATTTCACATGTCCTTTTTTTTATTCACACGAATAGAAAGATGCAAGATTTTATATATATCCTGGCAATAAGCGATACATTGAAGGTTAAATTGCAGAGTCCTATGTTATTGCTCAATCTATTTGGTATTGCATGGATTACATGCCTAATTCTCTTGACAAAACCACAATCATACTTGTGAAAAGTTTCTAGATGAATGTGGAGAGTTTTCTGACGAAGGACCACTGTTAGATGATAAGATTGTGATGTTGGAACCTAAATTGTTTAAATAAATACGTCGATGGGTCCTATTTCGACTTGAGGTTGATGGTCTTGATGAATTCAATAGGCTTGAACAATTTAATAAATATTTATCGAAATTCACATTTAAATACTAATACACTAATTTATGTGAATGAATTTCAGTGAGTATAAAACTTTACTAAAATTCTTTTGGCATGGTAAAGGAAATGTGAGCCAATTAACAGAAGTAGAATTGAAAACTTCTTTCATTTCGTGGTTATATGATAAGGTTCTCTTGATTTTAATAGCACGTTAAGATATATTCTTTATTATCCATTCTCACCTTATAGCTATGGTTAGCATTGGATATCATTTCCACAATCCCTTCTGAACTTGCTCGAAAGATTTCCCATTCACCTTTTCGAACATATAACGCATTCAATATGATTAAACCCAGGCGTCTCTACTGAGTTAGTGCCATGTTTTCTAGGTACATGTTACTTTAAACCATGATGTAGAGTGTAATGAAGATATTGGTCAGACTGACGAGATTCTTGGTATATATATATATTACTTTATTATTGAACACAAATTGGAGAAAGATAGGAACTTCAATTACTTATGGGTTCGATGTGCCAAAAGTATTTGCGTGAGTATAAATATGTAATAGTTCTCTCTCCGTCTCTACTTCAAGTGCTTATTGGATTCTAGTTTTTATGCTTTTCTGGAATTCAAGATTCATAAGTTCACATTTTAAGTCAAATATAAACAAAAACTTCTAATGTGAAATTACAGACTTACGATTCTAGGAAAGCACAAAAACTCATACCAAACACGTACCAAATCAAAGTAAGGTAAATTTTTAATACACCATCTTGTTTGACTTTGGATGAATTCTTTTTGCAATTCATTATGCTCCGTGCTTCTATTATTTACTTGTTGATTACTATCATGACCCAACAAAAACTTGGGTTGGGGCAAATATGCTCGACTTCTACCAACAGAGCATGTGGATTCATTACATGATATCAACTGACTGGTCAATCACTAGTTTGACCACTATTGGGTATGGTGATTTACAACTCAAAAACACAAAGGAAATGATCTTTGACATATTCTACATGCTCTTTAGACTTGGGTTGATTTCATATTTGATAGGAAATATGACCAACTTAGTTGTCCATGGTAGAATTATTCAATTATGATCTTAATTGTATAAGTCTGACTCTCATGTTGTTTCCTTCAATAACAAAGGGATACAATCCAATCTTCCTTGAGTTTTTCACAGAGGAATCAATTACCTATCCGACTGTATGATCACATGCTTTCCCACTTATGCCTGAAGTTCAGAAAAAATTTTGAGGAGTAGCAGCAGCAAGAGACTATTGATTCCCTTCCAAAAGTAATCCGTTTTAGCGTTTCACATTTTCTTTTTTATTTTTTTTTAGATAGGGTTTACTTATTTTTTGGGGTGTCCAATGATTTTCTCTTTCAACTGGAAATTCACCAAAGATTTCCTTGTTTTCCCTTGTTTTCCTTTTTTCTTTTTAGATTTATTCAGTATTAGTATTAACATACTTTGTAACTTATAAAGGTTTCATAAATGAAATCTAGATATTTTCCTCCCAAGGAATACATCATTTTGCAAAATGAAGCACACACACATTTCTATATACTTATTACAGAAGCAATGGTGAGTTTGAACTTCCCAATTCAATTGAATGGTATGAGTTATAGAATTTAAAAAACGGTAATTTATTTGCTAAATGATGACGCTAATGTTTAAATTGCTTTCTAGGTACTACTGGTCCTGAAAAATGGAGTTGAACAATAAAATCTGATTGATGTTATAATTCTTAGAAATGCAGTTTGTACCTGGGAAACATGTATTTAAGGCTAACTAAAATTGTGATAAATGATTATTGGTTATTGGAAAAGCTGAAGCTAGTAAGTTGTGCGGTGAGATTGGGGTTCTCTGTTATAGGCCTTATGTCACAACCCACCTAAAATAATAACGGGTTGCCAGCCCTATACTATAATAAAACAGGAGTTTCAGATGGTCCAGTCTCAACAACAACTGCCAGTACTATATAATATAGGACTAACTACCCGAAATCATATAAGCGGGGTATGAAAATTTAAATAGAATGTGCAACAGCCAACCAACTAACACTACTAAAGAAAAGAAAGATGCATGAAAGAACTAGGATAAATGAAATGCTAAAAATAAAATGAACTAAATAAATACAACCGAATGTACTACACAAAGTATACCCGAATAAGCTGTCCGGTCACAGCCAATACAATAGCTGAAATGGAATAAATATAAACATGTATATAAATATCCCTTGGGTACAAACCCGATATACAACATGAATCCTACCTAGAATTTTAAAGAAGTAGGAAGCGACTACATGAAACATCCCGCAACAGTCCGCACCTGTCACGGCTCCCAAGACTCTGGATAGAAAGTCATCCGACATCTATGCGGTAGGATACCTGTGATAATATATATATATACAAGGAGGAGAGAAAAGTAAACGGGTCAGAGCCCCGAATGTGAAAAATATTTAGCAAGTATGTTAACTGTGCATAATAATTACCGGTGCACTTTATTTCATAATTAAAGTGAGACCGCACTCTCGTGAAACCTCAACTCACCTCTCATCTAAAGGCGCGCACCTATTCGCGTCCTCAAGTTTTAGTTAAATTACCCCCATATTTTTAAGGACAACCTAACTTATCATAGGCCTAGCCTATACCCACGAGAGCTACTTTCCCATCATAATCCAAGAAACCACCCTTAATCCTACTAGATTATGATAACAACAATTATGCCATAAAAGGCATAATAAATTCCGATTTATAATTTCATGAATTATACTTCTTAATACGTTACCCCTACATATATATATACATATATATATATATATATACTTATATATAGGCTAAAATGTAAGAATTTATATTCCTAATATCATGCACATGGAATATTGGCAAAACCTCTCTCTAATCTCAAACTTGTACTACGTTTCGTGCGTGGGGAGTCTCGCAAAGCGAAATCCAAACAAGGAACCGCCCCGTTACACTACTCCTGACAAGGTCAAGACCAGAGATCCGAGATGCCACAAATAGAATTACTTCTCTCAAATCTCGACATGGCACTACATTTCGTGCGTGAGGTGTCTCGCAAAGAGAAATCCAAACAAGGAACCACCTCGTTACACTACTCCTGGGCAATGTCGATCCTAGAGATCCATAATCCTTAACATACTATATAATACTACCATTACTACTAAACTATGAACTACCAAAGAAAGAAAGAAAGAAAAGAAAAAAAGAAAACAAATAAAATAAAATAAAAGAATCTCCAATAATAACCTTGGGATGATGTAACCGAAGTATTCCTCAAATACGATACATCAACCCCCAAATAATCTGGTACACCATAGTCATCCAAGATGTACCCTAGAATTACCATATCCTTTCATCTAGGATATATAAATATATATATAGGTATTTTATGCTCACCATATATATACATATACCAATCATCCATATACCCATGACCAAGTGTACATACCATATGTGATGTACAATGGCCATGCAAATATAATACCCGGCTATATATAGCGCCGATAAAACTGCATCAATGCTATCATCTTCCCAGAGTCCGGCTCACGTAACAACTGGGGACCACCTGGTGGGGATCAACGACACCCACCTCGTGGTAACTCACACACATGACGTCCCGGGAAGCGGTCATAGCTCCAACCGGCAATGAGACGAAACATACCCACCACGTCTCATCCCAAAATATATATCTATATCGTATAATAACACAAGGGACGACTATGACCAGGGGAATTACCACACCCTGCTCTATAATCCAGGATGCTCACCCTCTGCGCGGAAACTTACCAATGATAGCATGAGCGGGGTATGCTTAACCACATAAGTATATATATCGCTCACATACGCAATATACATACATCCATATGATCCCATCATATGATCCAATATAATAAACCATCATATACGGTTTAAATATACATACCATGTATGTCCACAACATAAAATATATCCATATATTCATATTCATACATAGATATATGCACATATATTCACACATCGCTATATCAATATATATACAAACTAATTCCCGTTTATGTGTATAAGATATATAAACTCGGCTATAAGTATACATAATCCTCAATATACAAGCCATCACCACAATTTCCATTAAATGTACCTCGATATGTGAACACAATCCTTCACTTGAAACATATTCAATCATTTTTCCTATGATGAATAGTCTCCCAAAACCATATGTATATATCTATACATATATATTCAAAATTAGGGTTATCACCCAAGAATTTGTGTAGGAATCCATCACTACACATTTCATCCATAACCAAAGTACATAATTATCTTTAGTACTATTTGACCATAGGCACACACATGACTTAATAGTCTAAAACCTCAATTTATTCCAACCTCATTTCAAGTATTGGAATCTCAATGGTCATATCCCCATAATACGTGAAAACTACCCTAACTAGAATTTATGCTACCGCTTATTCTAGTCGATAGTACGATCCCAAAGCGTTCTCAATGTCACCTATGGCTCGAATCGAAATCAGGAACCCTCACTCCTATTGAGTTATCAATTGCCCTTAGACTAAACTTTTCTAAGGATATAAGACCCCTCACTCTTTAAAGAGTATGCGACCACTCTCTTCAAATGGCCCCAATCTGTAACTTAACAATATCCTATCCTTATAAGGATTTTACATAAATGTCGGCCTAGAAATTTCACCACATACATGGATATTTATTATCCAATGATTCCAAGAAGTTCCCATTATAAAATACTAAGTGAGAGACCCCCTATAAGTCACCAAAAGATATCTCTTACTTTATAAGAGAGAACCCCAAATCAATAAACCCAACCAAAAAGGGCTAAAAGTCATCTTAGGAAACCCATAAAATAGCCCATTAAGGAAGCCCCTAAGAATAAACTCCAAAAGAAAAGGGGGAGAAGAAATCCAAGTTTTGGGCTAAAAACAGGGGACCGGTCGACCGGACCCTGACCCCTGGTCGACCGCGGGTCCAAATTTTGCCTACGAAGAAATGCAGTAGGCTTTTCCTTTAAGACGCGGTCGACCGGTCCCCAGACCGCGGTCGACCGGCCATACCAGTTGCCTTGGCCGATTTTCCATTTTCAGCAAACCCCACGAATTTAAACCCTAAAATTCTCATTACAATCCCCAAATCTTTAACCCAATAATGTTATTAGCAAGAAAACCCATCCTACATCTCATCCCAACCATTTATATGAGATTAAATCATAGAATAACATTGATTTCAAGATTTAAACCCAAAAATCTAGGTTTTGGTATTATACCCAAAAATTCATTTCTTTACCCCACAAATTATGAAATGAAATACACAAATAGCTATTTAGCAAGATTAAACACTTGCCTCAGATTTGTAGAGGTTGGATCGTCCTCGATGACACGGTTGGGCCGGAAATCCCAAGCTTTCTTCCTCTCTCTCTTCCTTTCTTCTTCTTTCCTTTCTTCCTCTCTCTCTAGGGCTTTTTCTCTCTTTCTCTCAAATGAGAATGGCTTAATCCGTAAGCCACATAAACCTTTAAAACAAAGTCCCAACTTTAAATGTTAATACACACTTTAAATGACTCGCTTACTCCAATTCGAGCCAAAATAACTTAAAAACATTTCGGAGCCGAAATAAGACCCAATGACAGTCATTTTGACTATCTCGACCCTTCCGGGATCGATGGTACCCGCAAAAATATCATCCGGAATACTTTAAAATATTCTCTATTTTTGGGCCTCAATTCCCAAATTTTTGAAATTCTCCAATTAAATTAATTTTTTTTTTCCCAAAATTTAATTTCTCAGTCTCCAAAAATCGAGGGTTGTTACACACTTCCCCCCTTACAAAAATTTCGTCCACGAAATTTAAGACATGCCTAGGACCTCAATATCATCTAGTCCTCACATCAATCCTTAGGATCATTATACCGATCCTTCCTGGTTCTCATATCGATCTATATAGTTTTAAAGCAACTACTACCCAGGGCGCCCATACACCCCGTATTCGAGTTTCCACTCGTAAAATCATGATCAGGCTCCATTAGCCTCAAATCATAACATAACCCTCAGCAATAATCCATAACAACATACTAAATATATACAAGTTAAAAATTTCCCAATGGTAGAACTCTCCTCAATTCCTGACACTAGCCACCTTCGTGCGGGGGAGGTCTCGCAAGCGAAATCCAAACAAGGAACCCTCCCAATACACTACTGTGTAGCTAGGTCGGGGATTGAGATTAGTCGAACCAGGGTTAAGGTTTTATAAAAAGATTTTCTTTCATATTTTAGATATTGCCCGAGGGCCTATGCAACAATACTATATAAATCAATCACGCGTCTTTCAACACGCCAAACAAACACCTTATGTTTAAAACACAAGGCTTCAATAAATACAATATAGCTAAACAATATCTAGTTATCAAAACTAGCACAACTATAAGCTAAACTATCCGCTCCACAGAATCTACCAAACTCTGAACCTCTCAGTCATGAAAAGGTGTAACATCTCCAAAGACGCCATACAAAGGCCACACTTGCTCACTTCCTCCTCTAGGAAAATTTTTATACACCCTAGCAGTAAAGCGGTTAGCTACTCATCACACCTCACACGCGACATTCCCAATCTCGCACAAGTGTAACTTAAACCCAAAGAAAGGTATTATATCTCATAGTTCCATAACCCAATGGTTTCCCCTCGTCCTTGAATCTCAACTCAGGGTCCTCAACTTCTTCTAGAACAATCATTATCCCTAAGCCTATTTCTCCACAAGAGAAACATCTTCCTCAAAACCCTTCCTAACCATAATGAAGGGCAAGGCGCGATTGCAACTGCCGAAAACTCCCTCCGTCCTACACACGAAGCTGAGTCTCCAAAGGCATTCTCCCTCATCTTAGAAGGCGATACTCCTGATATTGGGATAACTACACCAACCTCACCTCGGTAAGAGTCACCAACATTAGGTTTCCTAACTAAGGTTAACAGATTCTCAATCTAAATCTCCCAAGGACTACACTACATGCCTCTCCTCGGATTTTCCTTACTAAGACCAAGATTCGCCAATGGAGTAAATTTTCCTTTCTTACTCGACTGCCGATAAACCACCTCGAACCACTGCCAGAAATCTCCTCAATAACTCCTCCGAAACCGGGGAAAACAAATACCCCAGATCAAAGCGTACCCAAAACATGCTATTAGTATGGTACTTCTAATCTTATCCTTTCCTAGACAACAATATCTAGGCGATGTCTGAAACGAAACAAGAGCAATTGTTATCAGAACGCCAATCAAGTGAATATACTTCACAGAAGAAAACAACGCAGTGAACACAACAGTCCTATTTATAGGGCTTTATGTCAAGAACGTTAACGGAAGAATCCATAACTCGCACAGATCCTAAGGACTCTAGAACCTGATGTTCTGATACCATCTGTCACAACCCGCCTAAAATAATAACGGGTGGCCAGCCCTATACTATAATAAAACAGGAGTTTCAGATGGTCCAGTCTCAACAACAACTGTCAGTACTATATAATATAGGACTAACTACCCGAAATCATATAAGCGGGGTATGAAAATTTAAATAGAATGTGCAACAGCCAACCAACTAACACTACTAAAGAAAAGAAATATGCATGAAAGAACTAGGATAAATGAAACGCTAGAAATAAAATGAACTAAATAAATACAACCGAATGTACTACACAAAGTATACCCGAATAAGCTGTCCGGTCACAGCCAATACAATAGCTGAAATGGAATAAATATAAACATGTATATAAATATCCCTTGGGTACAAACCCGATATACAACATGAATCCTACCTAGAATTTTAAAGAAGTAGGAAGCGACTACATGAAACATCCCGCAAAAGTCCGCACCTGTCACGGCTCCCAAGACTCTGGATAGAAAGTCATCCGACATCTATGCGGTAGTATACCTGTGATAATATATATATATACAAGGAGGAGAGAAAAGTAAACGGGTCAGAGCCCCGAATGTGAAAAATATTAAGCAAGTGTGTTAACTGTGCATAATAATTACCGGTGCACTTTATTTCATAATTAAAGTGAGACCGCACTCTCGTGAAACCTCAACTCACCTCTCATCTAAAGGCGCGCACCTATTCGCGTCCTCAAGTTTTAGTTAAATTACCCCCATATTTTTAAGGACAACCTAACTTATCATAGGCCTAGCCTATACCCACGAGAGCTACTTTCCCATCATAATGCAAGGAACCACCCTTAATCCTACTAGATTATGATAACAACAATTATGCCATAAAAGGCATAATAAATTCCGATTTATAATTTCATGAATTATACTTCTTAATACGTTACCCCTACATATATATATACATATATATATATATACATATATATATACTTATATATAGGCTAAAATGTAAGAATTTATATTCCTAATATCATGCACATGGAATATTGGCAAAACCTCTCTCTAATCTCAAACTTGTACTACGTTTCGTGCGTGGGGAGTCTCGCAAAGAGAAATCCAAACAAGGAACCGCCCCGTTACACTACTCCTGACAAGTTCAAGACCAGAGATCCGAGATGCCACAAATAGAATTACTTCTCTCAAATCTCGACATGGCACTGCGTTTCATGCGTGAGGTCTCTCGCAAAGAGAAATCCAAACAAGGAACCACCTTGTTACACTACTCCTGGGCAATGTCGATCCTAGAGATCCATAATCCTTAACATACTATATAATACTACCATTACTACTAAACTATGAACTACCAAAGAAAGAAAGAAAGAAAAGAAAAAAAGAAAACAAATAAAATAAAATAAAAGAATCTCCAATAATAACCTTGGGATGATGTAACCGAAGTATTCCTCAAATACGATACATCAACCCCCAAATAATCTGGTACACCATAGTCATCCAAGATATACCCTAGAATTACCATATCCTTTCATCTAGGATATATAAATATATATATATATATATATATATATATAGATATTTTATGCTCACCATATATATACATATACCAATCATCCATATACCCATGACCAAGTGTACATACCATATGTGATGTACAATGGCCATGCAAATATAATACCCGGCTATATATAGCGCCGATAAAACTGCATCAATGCTATCATCTTCCCAGAGTCCGGCTCACGTAACAACTGGGGACCACCTGGTGGGGATCAACGACACCCACCTCGTGGTAACTCACACACATGACGTCCCGGGAAGCGGTCATAGCTCCAACCGGCAATGAGACGAAACATACCCACCACGTCTCATCCCAAAATATATATCTATATCGTATAATAACACAAGGGACGACTATGACCAGGGGAATTACCACACCCTGCTCTATAATCCAGGATGCTCACCCTCTGCGCGGAAACTTACCAATGATAGCATGAGCGGGGTATGCTTAACCACATAAGTATATATATCGCTCACATACGCAATATACATACATCCATATGATCCCATCATATGATCCAATATAATAAACCATCATATACGGTTTAAATATACATACCATGTATATCCACAACATAAAATATATCCATATATTCATATTCATACATAGATATATGCACATATATTCACACATCGCTATATCAATATATATACAAACTAATTCCCGTTTATGTGTATAAGATATATAAACTCGGCTATAAGTATACATAATCCTCAATATACAAGCCATCACCATAATTTCCATTAAATGTACCTCGATATGTGAACACAATCCTTCACTTGAACCATATTCAATCATTTTTCCTATGATGAATAGTCTCCCAAAACCATATGTATATATCTATACATATATATTCAAAATTAGGGTTATCACCCAATAATTTGTGTAGGAATCCATCACTACACATTTCATCCATAACCAAAGTACATAATTATCTTTAGTACTATTTGACCATAGGCACACACATGACTTAATAGTCTAAAACCTCAATTTATTCCAACCTCATTTCAAGTATTGGAATCTCAATGGCCATATCCCCATAATACGTGAAAACTATCCTAACTAGAATTTATGCTACCGCTTATTCTAGTCGATAGTACGATCCCAAAGCGTTCTCAATGTCACCTATGGCTCGAGTCGAAATCAGGAACCCTCACTCCTATTGAGTTATCAATTGCCCTTAGACTAAACTTTTCTAAGGATATAAGACCCCTCACTCTTTAAAGAGTATGCAACCACTCTCTTCAAATGGCCATAATCTGTAACTTAACAATATCCTAACCTTATAAGGATTTTACATAAATGTCGGCCTAGAAATTTCACCACATACATGGATATTTCTTATCCAATGATTGCAAGAAGTTCCCACTATAAAATACTAAGTGAGAGACCCCCTATAAGTCACCAAAAGATATCTCTTACTTTATAAGAGAGAACCCCAAATCAATAAACCCAACCAAAAAGGGCTAAAAGTCATCTTAGGAAACCCATAAAATAGCCCATTAAGGAAGCCCCTAAGAATAAACTCCAAAAGAAAAGGGGGAGAAGAAATCCAAGTTTTGGGCTAAAAATAGGGGACCGGTCGACCGGACCCTGACCCCTGGTCGACCGCGGGTCCAAATTTTGCCTACGAAGAAATGCAGTAGGCTTTTCCTTTAAGACGCGGTCGACCGGTCCCCAGACCGCGGTCGACCGGCCATACCAGTTGCCTTGGCCGATTTTCCATTTTCAGCAAACCCCACGAATTTAGACCCTAAAATTCTCATTCCAATCCCCAAATCTTTAACCCAATAATGTTATTAGCAAGAAAACCCATCCTACATCTCATCCCAACCATTTATATGAGATTAAATCATAGAATAACATTGATTTTTAGATTTAAACCCAAAAATCTAGGTTTTGGTATTATACCCAAAAATCCATTGCTTTACCCCACAAATTATGAAATGAAATACACAAATAGCTATTTAGCAAGATTAAACACTTGCCTCAGATTTGTAGAGGTTGGATCGTCCTCGATGACACGGTTGGGCCGGAAATCCCAAGCTTTCTTCCTCTCTCTCTTCCTTTCTTCTTCTTTCCTTTCTTCCTCTCTCTCTAGGGCTTTTTCTCTCTTTCTCTCAAATGAGAATGGCTTAATCCGTAAGCCACATAAACCTTTAAAACAAAGTCCCAACTTTAAATGTTAATACACACTTTAAATGACTCGTTTACTCCAATTCGAGCCAAAATAACTTAAAAACATTCCGGAGCCGAAATAAGACCCAATGACAGTCATTTTGACTATCTCGACCCTTCCGGGATCGATGGTACCCGCAAAAATATCATCCGGAATACTTTAAAATATTCTCTATTTTTGGGCCTCAATTCCCAAAATTTTGAAATTCTCCAATTCAATTAAATTTAATTTTCCCAAAATTTAATTTCTCAGTCTCCAAAAATCGAGGGTTGTTACACCTTAGATCTTCATGGTAAGGACCAAAAGATTAATCCATCTTCTATGACGGAACTATACCATATTCTTGAATATTATGCTGGGGTATGATGAGGACTACACCCCTGATAAGTTGTAAATACACCCCTTATACTACACCCCTCTACTATAAAAAATGTGGGAAGGAAACTTAACTCTGGTAGAAGCTATGTATCAGGGGTATGATGTGGACTACACTTTTATGACTTTATTGCTTGTTCCACTTGTGAGACTTTCAGAGGGCAATGTTTCGTAGGGTATGACGTGGACTATAATTCCAACTAAATTGGGTGGCTCGTATAATCTAATTTCTTAACTAATTCCAGTTGATAACTCAAAATAGTCCATTGTAGGTTCAGATGTTACATTCAGAACTTTTTACATCACCACCACAGTATTTACACACACACACACACATATATACTCCGTTGATTGGTTGTTGAACTACGATGTTACCAACAAAACAAAAGAAACGAACGCTGTGATGCAAACATTTTAAGATTTAAAATCCGTTGTTCACATTAGATTAGGTCATTCATTTTACCTTTTAAAGAAAAAATCATCAATCAAAAGGCATGTACATTTCCTCAACCAAATTCCATTATTTACATCAACACCAACCACTGAAAGAAAATGTCAGTGGTGGGGTCGTTTCAAGAATCAACCATCCAAACAAATCAAGTATTATTTTTATTTGTTTTATGCTTCATTTCTATGTTGGAAGGCCATGTATTGTATTGCATTGTTTATATATTACAGCCCACATATTGTAAAATTAAAAGATGTTTTTTTATGTATTGTTTTGTCTTATATTTTTAGTGCAGGTTCAGTAGGTGCTCTTTTGACATTAACAATTGCCTCATTAAGTCTTTTTTAAGAGATATTTAGAATCTTGTCCACCTAAACCTTTTTTAGAGATATTTTTATTGTTAGCCAACTAAACCTTAATCTAAAAAACATTAATGACTTTCTTTAACCACTTTGGTTACCTAGAGTTTCCGTTGTTGTTTTGTGTGTGTCCACTATTGTCTTTTGTTTCCAATTTTATGTCTTGCTTAGTTTTCGCCGATACTATGGTTAATTTATTAATTTCATGCTGACAGGGTGTGTCCAAGAATGAAATAGTTCAAGCTCTTATTGCGAACTGTGTAACATTTGAGAAGAAAACATCATTTTCACAAGTGAGTATGGCTTATAGTAATCAAGAATTGTGTATAATGTAGATATTTACATACTGAATTGAAGTCTGTATATAGGTTTAAGGAGTAGAATAAATATAGGAGTAGAAGAAATATTACCCTAGAGTTACTCTTGAGGTGTTCTTTTACACGAAGGTAAATTCCAGTTCTTTTATATGCTCTCCTCATAAGATAATATGAAATTATTCTTCTTGTTTTCATAATTTTATATAACTGTAAATGATGTAAGAGGGATCATTTTCATAACACCTGAAATAATATGTTTCTATCTATAACATCCATTCATCTCTAAAAGTAAAGTGATTATAATGAATGGCCAATGACCTTAAAAAAAGTAGGTAAAATGGCTACATTTAGAAAAAATGCCTCCCTCGAACCTAGAATAACCACTAAAAGAGGGAACCTAATATAAATTGTATAAAAATACACAAAATTATAAATAAATCAAGGTATATGTTACTTACCCCAACTGAGAAAAGCTCGTCCACGTGCTTTAAAATAGGAAAGGTGACCGAGACATTCAAACACAGTCATTATTATCGGGAAATATGAAGATTACTTTTGGGAGAATGAAGTCTAATTTTTCAAGGAATGTAAAGAGAATTAATTTGGTGAGAATAATATGTGTAGAACTTCAATGACGTTTGACTTCGTTTCAAGTTGGTGGTTAAAATCTTGATGGTTTATCTTTTACTACCTTTTGTTTTGGGGAATTCCATTAGTTATGAATGAAATATAGTTTTAGTTCGGCTTAATAAAATCAAAAAATAGTGTCATTCCTTTTGTCACATATGTTTTGGAATAATGTTTTGAGTTAAATTTATGGGCATTAGTTATGCATTGCTATTGGTTGAACACGAGTTATTACTAGTGTATCTATTTGTTTAATGAGAAACTATAAAAACATCGGTTATAAATATATGACACTCCCAATTCATTACAATGTATTTTGTAATGGATTTTATTCGTTACAAATTCTCTATTTGTAACGGGTCAAACCCGTTATAGTTTTGTAATTCCGTTACTAATATATGGGATGTGTACCAATATCAATTCCGTTACAAATAAATTGTAATGATTTTAGTCCGTTACAAATATTTAATCCGTAACGAATTTTATCCATTACAAATTCTATTAGTAAAATAAATAATGCCAATTTTCTAATGATTTTAATCCGTTACATATATTTTTATAACGATTTTTGCCCGTTACAATTGATTTGTAACAGGTTTTGCCCGTTACAATTGACATGTTTTGGCATAGTGCTAGAGGTGGATTCTATTTTGATATGTGTTTGTGATCTCTAAGTATGGAAGTGGAGATGATTTTTGTGTGTATGTCTTGATTTGTGATCTGTAGGTGTTGGACTAGAGGATCTTTATCTATTATACGCGGAGTAAAAGAGTAAGAGAATAAACGAATATTTATAATTATACATTGTTATCACAGAAATATACCCAAGAGGATGGTGAATTGAGTATTGTAAATTAAATTTATGTTTTAAACATTTCAACTTCTCTCTTAAAAGATTATTTGCAATAGGATAATTCAATAAGTAATAAAAAAAATTAATCAAACAATAAGTAATAAGGCTAGACAATTAATAGCAACATAAGGAGAGAGAGTTAAGAGAGACTTTGCAAACCAATATTTTAACGTGGTTTATCCTTGCCTACATCCACGCACTAAATGGTACTCGAGTTCACTAAGGTAGAACTAACAACCTCATTAGGATTTATTACACCTCACAACCACAACCAAAAAGACACTACACTCGTGTTCAAGTGATATTCACGTAAGAGCCTAAGTTTTAATCCAACCTTGACTCCCCACAACTACGACACTACCGTCCTTGAAGATATAATGAATTTCAACAATAGTAACAACAATAAGTTTCATTACCAAAGTGTAAATCAAAGATTTCTTAAATAAGGAACTATGGTGAAATGGGTTTGTACTTTCTCTCTTTATAAAGTAAACTTTCTAACAATCACAAGCACAATGTTTCAAGGGTTAGGCTTTTGGATCTTTAGCATAAGATGGTAAAGTATTGGGAAATTTTCTAAAAGGGCTCTATATTGGAACTTTTTCTTATGTGGGTTTTCTTGAAGCCTTTTCTTTAATGGAGTTTTTGGAAAACTTCATAATGAGTTTTGGATTTCATTTCTGTTTCTATAAACTCAAGGATGGAACTACATAATATTAATGATGCAACTTTCTCTCTTGAAATAATTTTGTAATATCTTTGTAATTTCAAGGTAAATCAAAGGGTTCCTTTTATAGGCATTTCAAAAGCTTCGAGGTTAGTTTAGTAATATGATGAAACTTTGGGATTTTGAAATTCAAAACAAAGTTGTTGAAAATATTTATCCAAACTACCCTTGTGGTCATTTTCACACATATAGAGTCGAATTTATATGAAGGGGGACATTTAAAAACTTTTCTTTTTAATTTTTGGCCCAAGTGAAAAAGTCAAAATGTAATGGCCTAAAATACATTAACTTAATGTTGTCTCCATGTCAACTTGGAGTTGAATCCATCCTCTTTTGGAATCGACTTTATAAAGGGGAAAATGAATCTTTTTCTTTTTTTGGTTTACGAAAGGTTTAGGGAAGTTGTTTGGGGTTTTTACTTGAGTGGTGTTATGGCCCTGAATGGTGATGCGCTCGGGAGGAAAGAACATAGGTGAAGTTAACGAAGGATGAGATTTCCTGTCTCCCGATCAGTCACCTCCCCCCGAGGTTGGTTTATCGGTTTAAGATTGGATTCGATGACTTTACCTGGATAGTTTGACACCATGTCTAGTTTTTGGTGACGCCCATGTTAAGTGTGGCTTTCATGCGAGAAAAAGGATTTTGTAGGTTGTTGAGAGTCGCCAGTTTGTTATATATAAAAAGAAATAAAAAAAGGTCTGGGATAACCCTTTTGGGTTAATCCTAAGGCAAATTTTAAAGTATGTGGTTGGTCTATAGATTCTTGTTGTGTGGATTTGGGAACCAAGTTACAAGTGGGTATGGTGTTAACACCCCCACTTGTTCTGTATGCTTCCTTAATTCTATATTTATTATTACTCTTTACATTAATTGATTATTTTTTAGCTATTTTAGAATTCATTTAGAGAATTTAGCAAGAGGTTCCCTTAAAATGTAAATGGATTCTTAGGTTGGGAAATGGTATTAGTGAAAGGTATTAAAATATTAGTTAACCAATATAGGGACGCAAGATTGCTTGTTCATGACTCCATGCTTATATTCGTATAAGAGATGGTCGTAGGTGTATATGTGTGAGAAGGCTCATCTTTGAGATAGTTTGATATCTCATTTGGGTTTTAAGGAGAGATAAAAAAAAGGATTTGAGATAGGAGCATATCTACAGGGCAATACACAAAGAGACATATTGTTGAGGCTTGAGAACACGGGAAGGAATCTATATTTCTCCTATGAAGAGGACTTGGTATGAAGGCCTACGTAGTTCGATCGTATAATTAGTGTATACATATTTGCACATTTATATGTAATGTTTGGGTCAAGGCCTATATAGTTTGGTCATATAATTACTATATACATATTTGCACACTTATATGGAATGTTTTGGAGTTCCCACCTTGAGTTAGTCTATTATCTCGTTTTAGTTACTTTGGTGTAATGGAGAAAAGTCAAAAGATGCATGAATCTCAGTGGAGACAAAATATCATGAGATATATTGTCAAGTCTTGAGGTCACGAGAAAGACTCGGTATTACGCCTATATACCTAAGAGAACTTAGGATGAAAGCCTATGTAGTTTGGTTTTACACGTGTTCCCATGTGATGTGTGTGCAAGTGTAAGACTTGGCTTGAAGAGGGGGAATATGAGTGGGCCCCAAGATCGCTGATATTCGTATATTATATTATGATCATTGGATGATAACTAGACAAAAGGCAATGTCCTTTAGACTAGTTTGGAGGTTTAGTGCTAAAGATGTAATCTTTTAAACATCCATTACTACGGAGGTAGAGGTATAAGTTAGGGGAGTTTGTAATACATTAAGAGACATATTATAAGGATTTATCTTCACGAGTTTAGGTCATTTTAATGCTTATGTGCCTAAGGGGACTTAGGATCAAAGCTAATGTTGTTCTAATAAACGAGGCATATTTGTGGGTATAGGCAACAAGATACCGGGTATAAAAGGTACAATATTATGGTATTTATGGATCATAGTCCTTAATATAGCATTTTCGTTGTTTTGTATTGAAATATTTATATGTTAAGAAAATAAGTTGATGAAATGCTGGTGTTTGAAAAGTATTTATATAAAAACTCATATTCGGGGTTTCATCGCTTGGATGGGCTTTGTTCGATCGGAGAAGTGGTGAGAGTATCCAAATTTTAGACTTTGTTTTGTAAAGTTTTGGGCTGACAAAGTTCAACGGAAGTTTCTTGAGAAAGGTTCTGAAAAGTATGTTTTCATGTTGATGCATTTTAATCATCACATTTTATTAGAATTTGTTTAACACGTGAGCAGGTCAGCACAATTCACAAATAAAGGTGTTTGATTGGAAACTAGGCTTTTGAAATATAATCGCTGTAAATTGTAAATTCGATCCCCTGAACAGGGGTGGGGATAAAAAAAAAGATAAGCATATATGTACAGTTTATCATTGTATTGCCCAGAAATTTGTGCAGAGTTTCTTTAACCTTGTGGTGGAAGACGACCTTTTTTCGAAGGGAGTGTCCCCTTCTTTGTGGTGTTTTTTAACTGGAAAAATCTTCATTTAGAAGGGTTGTCTTTGGCAGAATTTATGCAAAGATTTCTACTTGATTTATTTCTCAGAGGTGACGTTTTAGAAGTATGAAACTATTTTTGGGACTCGGTAACAAATTCACGAAATTACTTGCTTTACTTGAGGGGAAAGTGACTTTTTTGAAGTATGAGATTCTTCAGGACTTTCACAATGTGATCGAGTGTATCATACACTTGGGGGAGAAGAAGTTGAAAAAATCGGATCTTATCGGGTTTTGGGATGCACTGAAATGGATGTTGGGGACTCTTATCTATAGGGGTCTGGTCCATGCCTTTAACCAATTGGTTAAAGGTCCTGAGCCTCAGTTTTTGGTAGGTTCCACGTGGATGGTTGAGATTAGTTCTTCAAATATTTTGTAATGATGATTTCTTGGGATGGATAACCGATTGGTTATCTGAGGGGAAACAGTTAACTGTTCGTTTAACTCTTTGTAGGGCACTTAATCAATCGGCTAAAGGTCTTAGGGGGCTTGTTTATTTGTTATTTATTGGATTATTTAATTTTTGATTGTTTTCACTTTGGCTTAGACAATTTACCTAATGGAATGTTTGACCCTTGAAGTTTAGTGGACGTTTTGAAAGTTGGTATTTTTGTGAATTCTTTCAGTGATCATGCTCGGGCTTATTTTTAATGGGACGAAGCATCCTCAAACCTCGATTGCAGATCAAGATATCTACAGAGGTGGTCTACTAAGATTGTGCGCATAAAGATACTCTTCGTCGAACTTGATAGGACTCCAGAATAGGTCTGCCTATCTTAGGAAAGGAATGGGGTTTAGGGGTAACAGTTCTAAAACTCCGAAGGAGAAGTGGGATTTTTGGAAAGAGCCAGGGGGTTAACAGGTCCGTACTAAAATGTTAATCTACCGATTCACTATTTTGACATTATTAAACTATTAATGCGGTTTGAGCTTTTTATTTCAGGAAAGCTAACCTTTATGCTTTTGATTAGTGTTCGTCCTTACACCTTCATTGTTTGCATTACTTAATATCCTCACCTCTTCACCCTCGTCATCTTAGTGGATTTAATATTATCTTATTAGCATGGATAGAGGCAGTGTTTCAAGCTTCGAAATGCTGGATGTCCTGGTCATTTTTATCATTTTCTAGTAGCCTCCCTACTGGTCAAAAGGTTTCTTCTTCGCTGTCTCTCAATCTGGTGTTGATGGAGGACACTGTTTCTCTTTCTTTGGATCTTGTTGCTCCATCTTGACACAAGAATTGGGTTGGTCATTGTGCGTTCATGGTGTTTCCAATGACATTTATAGTGGTCTCACATAGTGTGGATTAGTTTATACACATCCACCGACGTGATGCTGCTTTTGAGATTCTATCTCCAACTTTGAACCTTGATATCTTCTTGAACTATGTGAGTTTTATCTTTTTTTAATGTTTTTATTTTGGCGTGTTTCGACATGCTCTCTGGTGTTTAACTGAATTTCTATTTTTATGAATTTACTGCAAGATTGGTCGATCCCACATAATCGAGCGAAATACTGACGCGTTGATCATCTACGCACCTGGCCTTATGCCAACTGACCTTTAAGGTCTCGAGGGACGTGACCACTTATTATCTGTGGCTGTCCACCGACTTTCCTCAGTGTCCGAATGGTTTTGGTCCTCCGATCGGTGCAACTTCCTCAAAGTGAGTTTTAGGTTTTCGTACTTGAGAGTTGAGGGTAGAAGTTATGTTAGTTATCCTCTGAGTACGAGTCCTTGACTATGATGATTTAGTGGGATATTGTTTTTGGTGGGTCTTTTGGGCGGGATTTGATGTAACCTCCCAAAAGATGCCTTTTGTGGTTTTTCTGCACATATTAGGGTATATATATATATATATATATATATATATATAGTATGTTCCTCTAGGAGGATTACGAGGAATCGACGATACATTTTCACTTTGTATGGGGATTCTCATTCTATGCATTTTTGTATATAGATAACAATATCCCATTTTTCGAGGGTTTTGTTCAATATATAATGTTTTTGCCTTTTCTCTATTATATGCATGAATCATGTGAAATATGGACATAATCGAGCCAAAGCTCCTTTATAAAAAATGCTGATAAAATAAAATATAGATAACATAATAATATGAGGAGAAATGGAGTGAGCCTAACATCTTTTTATTTAGAATAGTGACGACACACTTACATACAATATTTTATTCAAGGATAATAAAATTAAAGATAAAAAGGTAAAAATAATAAAATAAGAAAAGATAGACAGTAAAACAAAGGTTCCCCATTTTTTTAGACTTTTCTTCGAGAAGAGAGATAAATTTATCTGCTTGATGGTGAGATACTTTTTTGGACGAACGCTGGAACGGAAGAAGGAAGTCCCCCTCTTTCTTCTATCTGTGATAGGGCAATATTTTTTTTGATGTAGCTTTTTGAAAGCGAAGTGTCATCTTTCTGCCAAAAATGGGGTGCCCTTTTATGGATAGACTTTAGTGAGTATTCTAGTTAATGATATTTGTCGCGGAACACGAGGTGAATGAGGAAAAGTGGTAAGGGAATTAGTATGCATCCCTTTTACCCAGAATAGGGTGCCATTTTGATAATCTTTGTCCCAGGATATGGGGTGATTTGAGGGAGAGGAGTGTCTTGTTGTTTCTTTTTCCGGGGAGAAGTGTATAGGTGTAGTGAATTTTACCTTTTAGGCTTCTGTATTTGTGTTTCCATAGTATTAGTATTTTAGTGTAGTTAAAATAACTATGACCCCATGGTGTCTTTAAAATGCCTCAGAGAACTGTTTTATTAATTGACATTTAACCTATTTAAATAGCTTTAACTTTTTTAGAGTGAGGGAACAATGACCATAGGCAGGTTTTCCCGTATGATGTTTTTTTTTTGGGTATTTATTTAGACTGGTACCAAAGTGATATCTAGGGTTGCCTATATGTCTCCTATTCAAAGATAATCGGGTGTCTGTATATGAATGTTTGCAATAAAAATCTTGCGAAGAATCAGGTGTATGTAGTTCTCTCTACGTAAATAAAGGTGGGTGATTAAAGTGTTTTTTCCTGACTTCAAGTGAAAGGTTGGAGGCTTAAGTGGTTTTTTTCAATGTATGGTTGGGGAATATGTATGGGCTTGCATAGTCTTCTTTACCCGTTACGGCGGATTGTTTTGGTGTTAAAACCGGTCTTTTCCTTTTTGCTACTGGTGGGCTTTAAGCAAAGAATTTCTTCAATCGATCGAGATTTAAGAGTTAGGAAAATGTGAATCTGTCGAGACCAGCTATGGTAGTCTCTCGTTCGGAGTTTATTTTGGCGATGAGGTAGGGTCCTCCCCAGTTGGGTGCAAATTTTCCTATGCGAGTCCAAAAAGGTTTAGAATTATCTTTTAGGACTAGATCATCCTCTTAGATGTTTCGTTTCTTGACCCTTTTATTGAATGCTTGGATAAGGCATTGTTGATAACCCTGATGGTGTTAAAGGGCTTTCAGCCTTTTTCCATTTAGGAGAGAGAGTTCATAATAATGGGCTTGGACCCAGTCGGTTTTGACCACTTCGCTTTTGAGCATAACCCTTAATGATATTATATCAAGTTATATTGGTAGGAATGCCTCCATGCCTCCATTCCATAAACTAGAGAGTAGGTGGTAGCTCCTACGGAGTTTCACTCCCTAGTACAGTAGCCCAAAGGGCGCATAAGAGTTTATCTGACCCGTCATTGTAAGTCTCAATCATCGTGATGATGATGTTTTTATGCTCTTATTAATGGCTTAGATGGATATGTTAGTTTATGGCCTGTAGGGAGATAACTTATGTCAAATAATCCCATATTCGTGTAGTTGCTTTGATACCTCTTTCTCAAAGTGAGGCCCAATGTCTAATACAAGCTCATGGGGTACGCCGAAGCGGTAGATGATGTTTAGACGTTTAAATTTTGACCCTTTTTTTTAATCATTTTTCACCATTTAAGATTCTTCTTTGACCCATTTAGTGAAGTAGTTGATAGCGACTAGGATGAATTTGTACCCAGTGGAGGCCTTAGGAGTTACTTTTCCTATGATGTCTATCCCTCGGGTGGAGAAAGGCTAGGGTGAGGTCATGTAGTCGAGTTCTCGGGAAGGTAGATGCTGCCGTAGGGAAGATAATTGACATTTGAGGCCCCTTTTAACATATTCCATGAAATCTTTTTTCTTAGTAGTCCAGTAGTATGACTTCTTGAGGATTTTTTGGGAGAGGGTGTGCTAACTCATGTACCAAGCACATTCGCTGCTATGGATTTAATCCATGATTTTGAGGAAATTATCCTTCATGATTCATCGTAAATGTATTCCATCGAATCCTTTTTATTGAGTTGTCACCCAAAGATGATACACTGGGCAGCCAATCATCTGAAGGTGAGTCAATTATTGGGAGAGGCATCCAATGGGTATTGGTGTTTATCGAGAAAGTTACATATATTTCATTACCAGACAAAGTGTCCTACTATCATTTCCCATATGGTGTCGACCTTAAAGAAGTAGAAAGGGGTATTTCTACTGGTCACAGTGAACGTGATTTTTGTAATTCCCTCCGATATGTCAATCTTGAAGCTAGGGTGGCAAGTGAGTCTACGGAGTTATTTTTTCCCTCGGGAGGAAGTCGAATTCGATACCCATGTAGCTACTTTATCTTAGTAGGCATGGTGTGGTTGGATCTTGTTGTCATAGATATTCCATTTTTCAAGTATTTGACTGATGACTAGGTTGGAATCTCTGTAGGCTTGAGGCCGGTGATCCTTATTTCTAGGTAGATTTTAGATCTCGTCATGCAAGCCTAATAATCGTCCATGTTGCTGCTGCACACATACATAATTTTGATAGCAGTGGGGAGTCACCGTGAGTTGGGGGATATAAAGATAATTCCTATGCAAAATCCTCTTTTGTTGGATGCCCCATTGAAATATAGTTCCCATATTTCTCTATCTTTTAAGGCGAAGGGATCCTCGTCTTGGAATTCTACCTCGTCTTGTTTTTATTCTAACATGGGTTGTCCCATGAGGAGGTTGGAGATAGCTCTCCCTTTAGTGGCCTTTTGTGTGACATATGTGATCTCAAACTCGAATATCATTAGTAGCCATTTGGCTCTCCTATTAGAGAGGGAGGGTTTTTCAAATATATATTTTAGGGGTCCATTCTCGAGATAAGTCTTGTGTTGAAAGATATCATGTAATGGAACATTTTTCAAGTAATTCAAATCAGGGATACATAAGTGTTTTGCAAGGCAATGTAATTGAGATCATAGGATACCATCTTTTTATTGACATAGTAGATGTCGTTTCCGTTTAGGTAACTCTCCATGTATTATTCTAGAATGGCTCCAGTAGCAGTATAAATTATGGTCATGTAGAGAAGGAGTGTTTGTCCTAGTTGGGGAGTTACTATCATAGGTGGATGAGTGGTATACCTTTGTATTTTCTTGAATTCTTCTTAGAATTGAGTGTTCCAATCTTTAGGTGAGTCCTTATTGAGTATTTGGAAAATGGGTTCACAAATGGTGGTGAACTAGTTGATGAATCAACTTATGAACTGCACTTGGCCTAGAAATCCTTTGAATTCTTTCCTCTCTTGGATGGGGGATTTCCCATGTGGATTTGACTTTGGCAACGTCTATTTCAATTCCTTCCTTGCTGACGATGAATCTAAGAACTTTTTATTTAGTGACTCGAAAGACGCATTTCTGTGGGGTTAGCTTCATTTTGAAGATGCATAATCTTTGAAAGAATTTACAGAGTTCCAGAACGTATACATCAAGATCATTGAACTTGATAATCATGTTATCCATGTAGACCTCCACTTCCATGTGTATAGGGCCATGTAGGATGACCGTGGCTACTCTCTGGTAAGTTGCACCAATATTTTTGAGATCTAAGGGCCTAGTTGTATAACAATGCATCCCCAAGGGAGTAATAAACCCAGTTTTATCCTGATGGTTCGGGTGCATCTTAATCTGGATGTAGCTTGAAAATCCATCTATGAAGGATTTGAGCATGTTGTTGGCTATGCTATCTACTAATAAGTCAATGTGTGGCAGAGGGAAATCATCCATAGGGTAAGCCTGATTAGGATCCCTATAGTCGATGGACATCCGAACTTTGTCATTGATTTTGAATACTGGTACGATGTTGTCTAGCTAAGTGGGGTACTCCACCACTTGAATGAAACCGATGCTGAGTTATTTTTCTACTTCATCCTTTACTTTTAAGGACTAATCCGTTATGATATTATGGAACCTTTGGTTTATGTTTTTAACATTAGGGAGAGTGTGTATCTCATGCATGACGATAGTGGGGTCTATATCGGGCATGTCTGCTTAGGACCAACTTAATACATGTATAACGATAGCGAGGATCTCAACGAGATTTTCATGTTCGTTCTCATTTAGGGAGGACCCTATTTGTTTCTGTTTCAAATTTTGGGGAATGCCCAAGTTTGTGGTTATTGTGTCATCCTCATTGGTATACAAGCATCTATGTTGACTTTGGTCAAATTTTTGTAAGTATTTTAAGCATTTTAGGTTCGTAGGGTTATCATTATTAAGTGTGAATTTTAATCCATAACTGAATTCATAATCATCACTTGTAACACACACAAGAAAATATTAGAAATCACTATTTATTATGCCATAAAATGGATGTATTAGAACATTTATTATAGAAGAGAAGTCATACATTATGAGAGGTGATTAGGGGGAGGCCCTTTGGCTAACATGACATACTCAAAAGGCCTCCGAATAACGGGCGCTAGGATGCATCCGGTAGAGGTCCAGTTTTTCAGTCATGTAGTTCCTTTGATGTTGGTGATGAGGTGAGAAGGGCTCTACAGAGGCACTTTTGGAGGGACCTTCAGGCACTTTTTAACTTTGGTATTTATTGGGAGTTGAAGCAGGTGGTGTTTATTGAGCCGGGCCCTCTTTCACTTATGGGTGGCCTTTGGGTTTTTGATCGGACCTATGATAGGGTCACTGTAAGGGCGTGCGGTCTTTCAGCAAGAGCTAGTGAATTTCCTCATTCCATTGATAATTCCATTGGGGTTTCTGGTCATGTCTTGAGGCTCAATCAAAGGTGGTGTTTCATATAGGAAGGTTATAAGGTCTGGCACATGGAGGTAGAGGTTGATCTCAGGGATGTTGACCAGTCACCTTTTTCTGTAATGGTGCCTTAGGTGGGTGAGGCGGTCTACCAATCATGGAAGAGTTCAGTGAAGGTTAGGTCAATGGATCTTAACATGTCTATTAGAATGATCTCATCAAGAAATAACGCAAGTAATCCCCATTCAGGCTCTGGTTGGGAGGATTCTCTGTCTTCTGCGAGAACCCATGATACGTTAAGTTCACCCTGATTGATTTTTTATTTATTCCCTTAGTCTACGTATAACCTTTCTTCATAGAGGATGTCTATTCCTGTATATAGGGATCTCTTTATTTCATCCCACTATGGCTCAGGGAGGCCGTGATTGGGGAATTTCTCTCCCTAGAGATGAAAGTTTCCATTCAGCTCTTCATGGGAGTCTTTGGTGTTACTATTTATGACCGGATCTTCCCATGTGTTCTATAGTGGCGGCAGTTTAATATTTTCGAGTATGAACCCAGGCGTACATATAATCTTTTAGATGATTCAGATGACTACATTATGAATAACTAACTCCTCCTCTATCATTTGAGTAAGTGGGATGACTCAGAATCCGCTGAGGCTGATATCACTGCTGTCATCATGATTGTATAAGAGAGGGATAATGCTAGTATTAGTTATAGTGTCCCAAAAGTCATCTTCTTCGATGGTGATAACCTCGATGTCGAATGAGAACCTAACCTTCAGGTGAAGTGATGAGGGTAATTACCACAAGGGGTGTATCTAGACCTTCCCGAGTAAGAGGTTGATACTGGTTGGAGCGTCGAGTACTTTAAATTCAACATCTCATTTGATATGCCATATGATGAAAGTAAGAGTGATGACCTCGAGGTCCTCTCGCCAAGTGTTATCATAGGCCCAGATGGTTATGGAAGACGGTGTAAAATGTAAGGAGGTGTATCCAGACCGGTAGTAGTGCAAAGGGGTCATATGATGATGGTGGAACTAATATCCCCTAGTACAAGGGGTACAATCTATCCGTAGGCCTCAGTAGTAATGTGTAAAGCAAAGCAGTGATTAAGGACTTTCATGGGAAATTCTTCATCAAAGAAGTTTTTATGTTGTTGCATTGTGATGAAATCGAAGGTGGCTAATATCTCGATTAGGGTTAGATCTCTAGGCACATAAGCTTGAGATAATAAACGGATAAGGGCGTCTTGGGGGCGTCTTATTTTCTCTACACATATAAGGATTCCATTAAGAATATGGGGTCAGAGGCAGGCGATGTTGACTTTGGAGCCATGACTTCGGTCTGATCTAGGATAGGATTTTTTTTCAGGCTTTTAGGAGCCTCATTTTAGGTTTTCGAGAGGGCTCGGGACATGGAGTTATCTATCCAACGTACAACTATGTTTAAGTTTAGAGCAGGGATGGATATTTATGCCATCGTGACTAGGACTTTATTGTCTATCTGGTTAGGTGTCTCAAGTGAGGATTCTGTGAACCTTAAGGATCCTGACCAGATGTCATCATTTGATGTCATATCTTGGTAGTCTTAGTCATCAAAATGGGGCTGTCCGAGACAATTCCATAGATCTATCTATTATCAGAAGGAGGATTTGGTTCCCCTTGATCCATTTGTTTCACCATGCAGGAAGATTTGTTGAAGATTTCCTCGTAATAGTATTGATACTCTATGTATTCCATCCCCCAGGGCGAGATTTCATAGACAAACCTGGCAAGAGTTAGTGCAAATACCACATATTACAGGTTGTCATATGTTCCTTGAGCATGATCGGGGGGTGGATCTGGTTCCATTTTGGTACTGTACGAGTACCTTTCTTAGGGGGGACCTTCTGGTGGGAGATGACCTTGATAGGTCGTCTCATCTTACAGTTCGATAATACAGGCGATGAAAAGATGTGCTGAGTGGTCTAGTTATACGATCAAAGGTAAAATTCGTAATTTGGCCACAAACAAGCCAAGCTAAATCTAATCAAATTTTATTTTAATTAATTAGGTGAAATTAAGCATGAAAGATATTGAATCTAAATCTAATAAATAAAAAAACAATAACAAAAGATATGACTCAAAAAACCCTTTCAGGTAAAAACCTTTTCATCACTATTACAAATAAGGTATTACAAATGACGTAGTCAGGCTTACAGACTTAAAATGCACTAAATATCACATTTATGTCTCCTTCTTGTTGATCACAAAAAGTTATGCAGGTTGAGCAACACCCCACAACAAGCTCCATTCTTCTTGATATCCACCGATTAACCTTGAGAAACTCCTTTCCTATCTTCAGCAGTAAATAATGAACTCTAGGGATTCGAACAAAAGATGTGTTCTTCTGGGTTTGATAAAGTGATTACAAAATACCCAAGGGTATTTGATTTGGAAAACCAAAGTGTTTGATCAAACAATAAGTGGAAAAAGGCTTGCAAATAAGTGCAGGTTCGTACCTCTTAAATAGGGAGGAAAATCTCTACGAGATAGATGAAGGAATGATATTTAAGGAATGATATTGTTAATTTTTTTAAAGGAATGATATTGTTAATTTTTAATTAAGCATCAATGAAACAAAATCATCCCTGGCACTTATGTTGCTCTTGCCGATGTTATTTTTTAATTCAAAGAAGACTGCTTCTTTCGTAGCCCCTTTCCATTGCTTAAACATATAACAATGATTTTTTTGGTAAAAACAATTCGAGCAATGGTTTTTACATGCACAATTAGTTTCTAGTGCAATTGGTTCGTTATTAAGCACGATTGAGATGAGAACATCATATTCAACATATGACGAGAAGTTCAATGCTCAAAACTTTGTGCAAAGAGTGTGCAATCAAGGAGATATAATGAGTCTAGCATGAAGGTAGTAATCGGTAATGATCAACACAATGCCAAACATGCATTATTAAGCACAAACAAAAAAACGTAGCAATGTCTCATGACACCATGATTAGGTTACATGAATGGATGTAATGAAATGGTTATTTGAAAATCATAAATACGCATCCATAGATGGTATTAAAAATAAGATACAATTTTTTTTATAATTTTTTAAAATTCTTATCAAAATAAAATCTTTTTGAATTTTTATGAAATTTTTCTAAAAGAAAAGCATTTTTTTTTGGATTTTTCGATTTATAAACATAAGAATACAATCTATTTTAGGGACAAATGATAGCAATAAAAAGATCACCCTAAACTAGATCTAATACCCGAACTTAATCAATGGAACAAATACTCAAAGACTTCCTAAGATTATCATATCTAAGTGCATGTAATCGTTTAGTGAAAATGTCAGCCAATTGTCGTTTGGTAATCACGAAGCTCCAGGAAACGATCTTCCCCTTAACAATATCACGATTAAAGTGCTCACGAATCCTAATGTGCTTTGTATGAGAATGTTGAACATGATTATTAAAAAGGTGTATTACACTCGTATAATCGCGAGAAATAGTCATCGTGCCTTCATTAATACCATAATCTTCAAATATTTGCTTCATCCATAAGAGTTGTGTGCAATAACTCCCGACAGCTACCTACTCGTCCTCCACTGTGAATAAAGAAATGGAGTCTTCTTGTTTCTTAACCTTGAGACACGAGCACTCCCTAACTAAAAGAATCAAACCAATGTTCTTTTACAACCATCAATATACTTGACCCAATTGGCAGCTGAATAAGTCAACAAAGGGACATTAGTATCACTAAATGCCATAAGAAAGAGTGCCACTCACATATTTGATGATAGTTCAAGTGCAAGCAAGTGCGACTCTTTTGGAAATGCTTAGTACCATGCACAAACTCTAACACTAAAGGCGATATTGGTACGTCTATTAATAAAGTAGAGGAGACTATCTATCATACTCCTATAGAGATTTTTCCCGACATCCTAACCTAAAGTGTCTTTGCTAAGCTTTATCGAGGGACTCATGGGTGTGCTAGAGTTCTTAGTCAACTCCAAAAGAAAAAAATTCACTAGTTCCCTAGAGTATTTAGATTAAGATATAAATACCCCATTGTCGAGTTGACACACTTGGATACTTAGGAAGAAAGTAAGTTCACCGAGCATACTCATCTCGAATTCGCTCTTCATCTCCTCCTCAAAAGTATAAGCATGTTAGGAAAATTTGGATCTAAAGATTATGTCATCCACAAAGACGTTGGCAATAAAGATATCATCACCCACTCTACTAATGAAAAACATCATATCAACCCCCCCTCTCTTGAAGCTGTTAGCTAAGAGATAAGAAGTTAGCTGAAAACGTAGGGGTTATATAGATTGAATTATATCTTAGGTCACACACATAAATTTCCAATTTTTAGCCAATTTTTATCTTGTTTAGAATTAGTTGTGCATGCAAGATAAGGTCCAATATAAATATGTCAACCCAAGCAATCAAACAAAACAGAAGAATAAGATTTGAGGAAAAATAGCTTTCGGGAAAAGCCTTTAACTCAACATTATTTATGACTCAGTAGAACACGACAGACTTACGGACAACTTAAAGCTCCACTATGTATAATGCTATAGCATTTTTGAATCTTAAATAGAAAGTGATACAGTCCAGAAGCACCCATAAAACATCTATTCCATCAGTATCCAACGACCAGTCTCAGGATACAGAGTCCTTTCTTCTTTTAGCAGTATGGATCAAATCCCTACAAATATCAGCAATAGAGAATCACTCTATAAGGGTTGGATTGTGCATGTATAAGTAAGGTTTGACTAACTCAACATATCATCCATGGAAATGTGATTTGGAAAATCAAAAGTGTTTTTAAAAAACTAACCTTGTGAGACTTTTCGATAAGTATGCAAAATCATTTTTTCCAAAAGTTCTAAGAAAATCAATCCATAAGAGTCCATTTTATAGAATGCAAAAAAATTGAGGTGGCAGACTTCATTCGAATGACACTGGGACTTCATTAGAATGAAAACCGTAGTTTCGTTCAAACGAGGTTTCCTTTTGTTTGAATGAGGTGCTTAGTTCATTCGAACCTCCTTCCCACGAACTTCTAATGGGGGGATTTCTGTCAAACAGAGAGGCCACATTTGAAGCTCATTATAAGTTCATTCTAAAGAACTTAAAGACTTTGTTCTAGAAAGAAATTAACTCCATTCGAAATAACTACATAAGTCATTCTAACAAGATACCAGACTCGTTCTAACGAGGTGGTATTTTAGTTCTAATGAACTCAGAAAAATAATATATTTTATTTTAATATCCTTTTATAAAAATGCCTCATTTTAAAAGAAAACATTCTAGAATAAATTTGACTCAGTTAAATAAAAAACCTAAATTTCATATAGCTCCATATTATGTCTTGACGGTTTCAACAGATTTAACTTTGGAATGTTTCTCATTCACTCTCATGTTTTCAAAGATCATGGAACCATATGCGGATGTAGTGTTCGGTTTGTAACGCGATACGCCAAATTATCTAAGCTATGAGTAATTATAAATTATTGCTCTTACAAATCTCCCCCTTTGTCTATTTCGGTTCAAAACAAAATATCAAACCAAATTAAACCCCTAAGAAAATGTTCTACTAATGCCCTCCCAAACCCCAAAATATAAAGCATTAGAGACTTTGCCTTTAACTAAAATTCTTCATTTTGTGTGTTTCATGAGACCATCATCAAAATGGAAGAGACTACACACTTGAAACAAAAGAATGCCATGACGCATACGAGAGTTTAAAGTAAATAAAAACTCTCCCTAAATTTGTTCTCCCCCTTTTTGTTCGTAATAGACAATAGGTAAAAAACTAAGCATGAATAATAAGCATCACCTGAATCCAAATGAAATGACATCACAAAGATAATCAATAAAGCACATGCGATGAAGTTTCAAATGGAAACAAACTATTTTTGAAAATTTTCAATTTTTTCAAGTATAAAAAGTATATGTATAAGAAAGTACATGTTCGTACAAATACATCACACCATGGAATAATACTAAGATATTTGAATCCAGAAAAAGAAATGTAATTGTGTGAACAAGTTCCATGGGCAATCAACATAGGTATTCATAACAAATGCGCTTGAAGTAAATTAGATATTTCTAAAGAAAATACTTAATTTTAACTGTAGGTGTAAGAATTTTGAACAAGATGAAATTGACTCAACTTATGCCGCATTCCATGAATTTAAATGCTTCTCAAAACAGTAACGCCAAACTATTTAATAATTCTCAAGAGACTTTGTTGTGCTAATCGATTTATCTTTTACTTTTTAACACCTTAAAAATCCCACATAATTAAGAATTCACTCTCAAATTTTTGAAGTAATCATAATGCTCAAGTGTAGCAAAACATAAATGAAGAAAATGGCCTTGGCACTTCTGTTTTTGTGTGTCATTAAAATTTTAGGATCTTTTTCAAATGGTGGATTTTAACACAACAAGAATTTTCTCTTTCATAACCCCTTTCCACTGCTTAACGTAAAACAATTTTTTTGAGAAAAGAAATTCGAGAAATGGTTCTTATTAGCACAACTTATCTCTAATACATTTGATTCATTATTAAACACTATTGACAAGAGAACACTGCATTCAGTATATGATAAGTAAGTACAATGTTCAAAAAGTCTATGCATCTATGCAATGAAGGAGATAAACTAGAATGAAGAAAGTGATCATCAACGAACAACAAAATGCTAGCTAAACATTATCAAGCACACTAAAGAAATGAAGCCATGCATCGAAACACCATGAAAAGTCCCATGATTTAATAGAATGTAGGGGTGATTCGAACATCTTAAGGGTCTGTTTGGTTCGTGGTGAAATAATTTTTATCGCGTTAAAAAAGAATTCACCTAGGTAAAATATGTGTTTGGTTGGGCATTTAAAATGGTGAAATAAAATGAATATGGTGAAAGGTGAGGTGAAACTTTAACCATTTCAAACCATAGATAAAGTGAACAATTCAACCGGTGAAAACCATAGAATTTGTCTTATTACCAGCCTAACCTTTTTTATTTCCACTTGCAACAATCACATTTTTATTTCTCACTCTCAATTAACATGATCATTAAATATTCATTTTTTTTTTCAATTTCATATTTAATTTATTTTTTTTATTTTAAAAAAAATTAAAAAAAATGGAATATCTATTCCTACACCCTCTATGTCTTCCCCCACGCCCTTTTTAATATTTAAAAACTAAAAGACCAAAAAACCCTCTATGCATTTATGATTTGAACAAATATAATCTTTTGCCGAAAAATCTATTACTTAAAAAAAAACATAATAGTATGAAACAAATAAAAATATAATATTTTGAAAATAAAAATCCTAATATTCTAGAAAATTAAAATTTCAATATTCTGAAAATATAAAAAATTATATAAAATAATTTTTAATTTAAAAAACATTATGTTATTTATAAAAAAAACTTATTTTTTTATTTGAATGGGCGTTGATAAAAAAGCCGTTTCGTTATTTATTTTAAAAAAATGGACATTCTTTTTACCATTTCTAGTTTAAAACTGTTTCTTTTATTTATTGAAAAAAACTATTTCGTTATGTATTTTTTCAGTTAAAAACTGTTTATTTTACTATTTTAAAAATAATCTTTTTACTATCTAAAAAAATGGTCGACGCCAGCGGTATATATAGGCAGTCTGACCACCTACACATTTTGTTGGCGCGAATTAACATATTAGAAAAAATGTTTTGCACTAGCGGCATGTATAGGTGGTTGGACCGCTTATACATATCGTTGTCGCGGACCATATTTTTTTTAAATAGCAAAAAGATTGTTTTTAAAATAGTATAAAAAAAATATTTTTTAATCAACAATAAAATTTGTAAACAAAAAAACATTGTTGTAAGAAAACAGGTTCTTAAGAAAAATAAATTTTACGTTTTATATACAGTTTTTTAATAAAAAAAATATATAAGATTTTACGTTTTATACACAATTTTTTTTATTGAAAATATAATTTTTTGTTTTATATCAAATGTATTTATTTTAGTTCGAGGTGAAAAAATTGGACATTTATATTTTTATAATTCTAAGGGCACAATTGTCATTTATTATCCAACCATCTCCGTTTGGATGGTCGAGTTTTCACTAGGTGAAAATTTTAACTTTTTCACCATTTGTTGTTTGGATGGTCAAGATGAATATGGTGAAAAAATAAAATGACTATATTACCCCCATACTTCGAATGCACACAAAAGTAGTTTTATTTAACTATTTGATTTTCATCACAAGTGTCAATGACCGTTAAAAAATATTCATTTACCTCAAACTCAAATTTTGACACAATTCCCCCCCCCCCACCCCCACCCCCACCCACCACATAACTAGTCATATTTGGTTGTGCAAGACAAATAAGCATAAAAAGTTAAAAAAAATAGTATCAATTAAAAAAAAATAGGCCTAATTAAAAAAGAGAACAATCTGAATTTTAAAAAAACTTTCCAACAACGAAAAAAGGGCCAATTGTAAAACATAATCTCAATTACAAAAAAGGAGTCTCAACTATAAAAACAATAGCCACAATTAAAAAAAATAGTTCTCAACAATGAAAAAATAGTCCCAATTAAAAAAATCAAAATTGAAAAAAATAGCCCCGATTTAAAAAAAAACATTCCCAATTAAAAAAAAGTCCCTACTATGAAAAAAAAAGTGTCCGAATTAAAAGATTTTAAAAAAAAAAAATGCAGGTCCCAACTATGAAACCGTCCCAATTAGTAAAAAAATTCCAAACACATTACCTTGTACCAAACAAATATTTATTTATTTTTAATTTTTTTAATCCACAGCCAACCTAGGTCGCACTTCGAGTAAAGATCTAGAGGCCATTAGGCTCCATGGGCCCCATTTGACTCCGGTCAACTCTTTTGTCAGAGAGAAATCTCTTTGAATCTTTGAAGGGCTTAGAATACCCTCTCCAACGGCCTTCCCCATTCATGAATCGGCAAAATGATTCGGACGAACGGACCATTTCACTACCAAAAACTGCTTCAGAGGCCATCGGGTGCTCCCTGACCCCGAATTGAACCCAATCAACTCCACCGTCAGAGTGAAAGCTCTTTGAATCTTCGAAGGGAACTAAAACTCCTTTCCAATGGTCTTCCTCGTGCGTGAAACAACATAGCTGTTTGGACGAACTGTAGATGCAATTATTATGCAACACAAATAAATATGAGAGAAACAATTATCAAGAAAAGAACAAGGAATACAAGATGCTAATCACACAACAAAGGATGTATGTGGTTCAACAAAGATGTGCCTACGTCCACGGTGGTGCAGTTGATATTATTTCTATATACTCCGAAGAGTGATTATAGAGAATACAACTTGTCCTTTTGCCCCGGACCTAGGGTTTAATATATACATGTACATGTAGATGAGTGGAGGTGATGGGTTCCTCCATGTTTTCCATCTCTCCTATAACTTCCCTTCATGGGATCGTGGGGGGAGACCGGATCAATATAAAAGATGAGGAGCCTGGACTTTGGGCCGCCAGGACTGGGCTACTCGTCCAGGCCCATAGTTCTAATTTTTGGGTACCCACAATTGCCCCTAAATTTGTTGGGCCATGTTTATGGGTTCAATGGATTTAAATGATCAGCCATTATGGCTGATTTGCGATTCTTCGAAAACTGTGAAGTTGCTTTGGCGGCACCCGCTTCGCTATTTGTGCGCTATGATTAGAATTGAAGGATTGTTGGGATAGCCACTTTTTCTTCCGTCACTTCAGCCCTTCTAGTACTCTTTCTTCTTCTGAGAACTCTAGCACCTCATACCTTCTTCTCTTAATCCCCATTCCCATTGCTTCTTAGTCGTCTTGAGCTCGTGCTTCTTCATCACTTGAACCGATCTTCTGTTTTGTAAGTTTCTCGTGCCCTTTCTTTGCACTTTCTTTTTGGTTTGTATATTTTCTTGAGTTTTTCAAAGGCGAAGATTGGAAATAGGTCAATCTCTGAATTCAGGAAGTTCTACAACATTCCTGAGTGGGTAGATATTGAATGTTGTGCCTCCCCTCCTAGGAACATTAGGGATATAGAGGATGCCCACTAGATCCATGTTCTGCTACTTTCCTAGGGGGGACTCACTTTCCCTCCCAATGATTTGTTTCTGCATTTCTTTGGCTATTTCAATATTGTTCCTGCACAATGCTCGCCCGATGTGTGGAAAATAGTAAATGGCATTCATAGAATAAATCAGTTGTATGGTACTAGGTTAGGACTTACCGAGATCTGTTTCTGTTATTCCTTTTCTCGAACTAGTTTAGGTGTCTTATACCTCAAATCTAGGAGCCCTGATAGGGTATTGGTAGTAAACCTACCTGATTCCCATAAGGACTACTGGCAAGAGGGTTTCCTCGTTAGGAATTGGCAGTTCCCTCCCCAGTTTGAAGGGTCGAGGACTGAGAGGTTCACTGTTCCTTTTTACGTGGAAGAATATATAGGTAGACATTGTATAGTTATTCCAACCTTTGCTGATTTGTGACTTTTCTAACCTCTCTTTGCTTTTTCTTCCACAGCGAGGTCAAAGAATTTGGAGCTTGCTCTCAGCGAGGTTCGGATCTCGGAGTTGGTGAAATCTTGGAATATCAGGGAGCCTCTAGGTGACGGCGAGCATCCCAGGTCTGTTGCCTTTTTGCTCTAGTATAAGAACGTAAGCTCCAGCTTCATAGCACGGCCTGTGAATAGTGTACCAGAGTTTGATTCTTTCGAAGAGACTACTGCTGAGCCTATCCAGTTGGACGAAGAGGAGAGCAGCTCTGAGAGTGAGCCTGCAGGATCTGCGAGCAATTTGGGTGAAAGGAGCTCTGACAGTAGCAGTTCCTCTGACTGTGAGGAGGATCCTGAAGCTCGAGGATCGTCGAGCACTTCCAGCAGTTCAAGTGAAGAGATGACTCCAAGGAAGAACTTGATTAGAGATGATGATGATGAGGACCACGTGCTTCTTGCACAAATGTCAAAGAAACAAAAGTCCACTTCTGGGGCAGTGGCTACTGGTTCTCGGTCTTCCACTCAGGAGCAAGAGAGGAAGAGGAGAGAGGAAGAGCAGGTGAGAGAAAGGGAGAGAAAAAAGGAGGAGGAAAGAAAGAAGGTGGAGAAAAAGAAGAGGATGGAGGAGAGGAAGATAATGGATAGGGAAAAAGAGGAAGAGAGGAGAAAGATGGAGTCAAGGATGAAGGCTGGTCAAGCCTTGGTCCCGGTGTCTGCTTTGCCCGAGGGGGCCTCAGTTGCCATTTCTCCTTAGCTGGCACCTGCACTGCTCGTGAGGGCAGTTCTTCCTGCAGATCACCAGAGGGAGCTGGGGTCTGATCAACTGACCCTACAAGCTAGCCAGAGGCTAGCCTTGGTAAGAACCTCTCCATTATTTAATTATTTAATAAGTTTTAGTTGTTTCTCCTTCTTGATCTCTTCTTTATTTTTGGCAGTTTGTGACTGACTTCGCCGTGCTCTACCGTTCTCGCGACGAGTTGGTGAGAAGGAATGGCGAGCTGGAGCAGCAGAAGTCCGCTCTGGAAGTCAGGGGTTCTCAGCTAAAGGATGATTTAAAGATTGCTGACGTCGCCTGAGCTTCCTCTGATCTGGCCCTCATCAATTCTCATTGAGATAGGGATGCAGCGATTAAGGAGCTGAGCGAGCTGAGGCAGGCCTATGACCTAGTCTGCTCGAGCAAGCTGGGTGTCGTGGAGGAGAACAAGGCTCTGACCGAGCAGTTAAAGGAGAAAGAGTCCCAGGTAGCCACCATTAAGGAGGATTCATACAACTCCGGGTGGACTGCTGCTTATGAAGACGCCGAAGTTCAGATAGGCTACATCAGTCGTTTGAACTTCAAGAAGGGTTGGAACAAGGCCCTCTTAGCTGCTGGTGTTGATGATGAATCTCCTCTGTTTGACGAGCATGACCCGGATCTTAGGCCAACTGTGGACGAAGAAGCCCCTACCCCAGTCATCGAGGGTGCTGATCTTGCCTCTCAGACAATTCCTGCCGATGCTGGTCCTGCCCAGGCTAATGAGGGCATCCCTGTAGAGGGGGACGCCTCTGCTGCTGCTGACAAGGGGAAGCAGCCAGCCACCTCTAGGCAGCCTGAGGTTGCTAGTTAATCTTTTTTTAGGACTATTTTTGTACTTGTGCTTGTAATTTTTCCAATTTCTGCTCGATGTACTTGACTTTTATCAATGAAATGAAAAGGCTTCTTTTTCTAGTCCATTGATTGATTTTTCTTTCCATTGCCCTTTTATGTCTTGCAGTTGACTGATGAAGAAGAGTATATTCCTTCCACATCTCAATTGGGCAGGACTCTTGGTCCTAATGCCAGTCCTCAGGTTCGTCAAGCCTTTGTTAGGCTTTGTAAATCTCTCAGGTGAAGGAATCAAAAGTATAAGGAGCAGTCCGAGCTAGTGGCTAAGATGAAGGATAGGCTCCAGGAGATGGTAGGCATTGGTGCCTTAGTGCAAGCGGAAGTCAATGTACTGAGATCAAGGTTACTAGAGGCCACCGAGATCAACCAAGTTGGGGAGTTCCTACAGCAGCAGAATGAAAACATGAGGAGGGAAGTCCTACAACTTAGAGAGCATGCGTCGAGCATTGTTTCAGTGGTTCTGCAAGGCTCCTCATCGTCGCGAGATGAATATACTCCTCCTATGTCGCGAGGTTCCACTCGTCCTCCCCTCCCACGAGTTGGTAGGAGCACCAGGGGCAGGAACAGTGAAGCAGAAGAACAGCGTGATAAGGAGATGGAAGAGCTCCGCGATGATGTCCGACGAGCATATGTAATTGCTGTTGGGCTTCAAAGGGACATTACCCGATTGTGGCACTTATTCAAGAAAGGTCCTCAGCAAGCGTGGGCTGACGGTTATGATCAAGGCTGGCTAGATGCTCCAACAAGACTATCTGAGTTCGAGTAACTTTCTTTCATCAGAGGATGGTTAAGTGCCTTGAAAGAGCTTCAGGTCCCGAGGAACTCGGTGTTATGGTATCGTCACGAGATGTCCTCCTCCACTCTGATGCCCAACCCATTTAGGAGGGATGATCGATGGATCCCCATTGATTCTATTCCTCGGTAACTATTGGAGTTGGACGCAGATGAGGTTGTGGAAGAGCTATTCCCTGCTCCTGATGACGGATGAAGAGCTAGAGTGGCAGATTATCTTGTTCGGAGGCTTCCACCTTCTTGAGATTTTGCAAGTTATTATTCTTTTGTCTTTTTTGATAATGTAAATGCTTTGGGCGAGCTTCGTCGACTAAACATGTATTATCATTGTTTTAAATATAAGAGATTAATGAAAAGTTAGTGTTTTGGGCAATTTTACCGACTAAACGTGGTCATCCAATCTTTTTATATTCTTGTTGCTTCATAGTTCTTTTTGTTTTGTCATGCAAGTGCCCCCCCAGTCCAGTATAATACCAAAATACCATTATGCCCCATTCTACCTTTTAGGTTGTGTCTGCACACTCCCTTAGGCCTAAGTAGGGCAATTGGCGAGCACACACCTGGTATTGGATGTCTTCATCCGATCAGGATTTTGCTCAACCAAAGTAGGTTTGATGGCCAGTATAAAATTTGGTCGCATTGCCTAAGAATCCTCTGTAGGGCTTTATATATTGCCAGGGGCAACGCTAAGAGGTCTCTCGTGTTTCATGACGATGACCTGAGGAGGGGTATTCCCCTGCTATATCGACCATCGTGCCTGTGATTTGGAAAAGATGTCTGATAAAATGCAACTGTTACTGATTTCATTAGTAATAAGGGAAATGAACTGTCCTTTCACATAACAAATACAAGAAAAAGATTCAACAATAGAATTCCTTGAGAATCTAAAAATAGAATTTCTTGAGATTAGTTGCATTCTATGCTCGTGGTATCTCTTTGCCCTCTATCGTTTCCAAATGATAGGCACCTTACAGGTCATCTTTAGTTACTTTAAAGGGTCCTTCCGAGTTTGGGCCTAGCTTGCCGTTTGATGACTTTACTGTTTTGCCCAGGACTTTCCTTAGAACATAGTCCCCAACTTGGAATCCTCTCGGGTTAACCCATTTATGGTAGTGCTTTGCGAGCTGTTGCTGATAGCTTGCGAGCTTCACTAGGGCAAGTTTTCTACGCTCGTCGATGAGGTCGAGTTCAGCGAGCAATACCTCATCATTCTAGCCTTGGTCGACAAGGTCAGATCTCATTGTTGGCAAACCCGCTTCTAGTGGGATGACTGCTTCCATGCCATATGTTAGCGAAAATGGGGTTTCTCCTGTGGCTCGCCGAGGAGTTGTTCGGTCTGCCCATAGGATATGGGGTAGCTCGGTTGCCCATGCACCTTTCGCTCGCTCTAATCGCTTCTTCAATCCATCGATCACAGTTTTGTTGGAAGCTTCTGCTTGCCCATTGCTCTGAGGGTAGGCCACCGAACTAAAGTTGTGCCTGATCCCGTGTTCGTTACAAAAGTCCTGAAAGGGGCCACTCTCGAATTGTGTTTCATTATCAGTGATGATGGTTCTGGGGATTCCGAATCGAGTGATTATATTCCTGCATATGAACCTTATCATATCAGCGTCTCAGATGTTTTCCAATGGTTCTGCCTCGATCCATTTGGTGAAGTAGTCAGTTACAACCAACAGGTATTTGAGATTGCCGGCAGCGGTGGGCAGTGGTCCCATGATGTCAATTCCCCATTGGGCGAAAGGCCATGGGCTGGTCAGGGATTTTAGGTCGCTGGCGGGTTGGTGGACCATAGGATAGTGAAGTTGGCATTTCAGGCATTTGCGGACATATACTGCAGAGTCTTTTTGCACATATGGCCACCAATAGCCTTCATTCATTGCTCAAAAGGCTAGAGACCTTCCTCCGACATGACTTCCACAGATTCCTTCGTGAAGCTCGGGCAACACTTGCTCGACATCGCCTGGGTGGATGCATCTAAGGTAGGGACCGTAGAAGGACTTCTTATACCAGTCGCCTCCTATGGATAAGTGAAAGTGAGTAGCTTTGACTCTTATCTGGTGGGCAGTTTTCTTGTCCTCTGGAAGCGTGCCCTCCTTTAAATAGTCTTTTAAGGTGTCCATCCAGCTGGGGGTCGATCCCACCTGGAGTATTTGTTCCACGTTTGGCAGCTTTCTCTTGTGGTTAATGCTCGGATAAATGAGGAAATCGATGGGAATGACCCTTTTAAGGCTAGAATCAACTGTCGAGCTTAGGACTGCTAAGGCGTCAGCATGACTGTTTTGCCCTCTGGGAAACTGCTGGATGTTGATCTCCACAAAGCTCGTCATTAGTTTTCCCACCAGGGCGAGGTAGGCTGCCATCCTTTCATCCTTCACATTGTAATCTCCGCTTATCTGATTGGAGACTAGTTGAGAATCGCCGAACACCTATAAACGTTTTGCTCCCAGAGTTTGCACCTTTTGGAGATCGTCTATTAGGGCTTCGTACTCTGCTTCGTTGTTGGAGGCTGCAAATCCAAGCCTGATTCCTTGCTCAAGGATGGTGTTTTCTGGAGTGATGAGAACAATGCCTATGCCTGCCCCCTTTGAGTTGAAGACTCCATCAACGAATAGTTTCCAGGTCTCTACTGTTGCTTGGTTCTCCTTTTGCTTTGTTGGTTGAGGTTGGTCGGGGAGTTCTTCGCCTGTGAATTCGGCTATGAAATTAGCAAGGATCTGACCCTTGATAGCTGTCCTTGGTTGAAATTGGATGTCAAATCGACCGAGCTCGACTGACCACTTAGACAATCTGCCCGACAAATCCGCTTTCCTTAGGACAGCCTTAAGGGGATGAGATGTAAGGACGATGACAGTATGGGCTTCGAAATAGTGCTTTAGCTTTCTCGAGGCTAATACCAGTGCAAAGGCGAGTTTCTCAAATGGGAGGTACCTTTGCTCGGCGTCTAATAAGGTCTTGCTCGTGTAGTAAATGGGGTGTTGGATTCCTACAACCTCGCATATTAACGCCGAGCTGACAGTGTGATTGGATACCGAGAGGTACAGGTACAAAGAATCCGTTTACTGTGGTATGACAAGCAGCGGTGGAGAGATTAAGTAGGACTTGAGCTCGTCCAAAGCTCGCGAGCAGTCTGGGCTCCATTCTATCGGTTTACTCCCTTTTAGAAGCTGGAAAAAAGGCTTGCACTTCTCGGAGGATTTGGAAATGAAGTGATTTAAGGCAGCGAGCCTTCCAGTGAGCTTCTGCTCGTCCCGGACTGTTCAAGGGGGTTGTACCCTGTTGATAGCATCGATCTGGTCTGGATTAGCTTCTATGCCTCTTTTATTGACCAAGTATCCAAGAAATTTTCCTGACTGGACACCGAAGGAACACTTGCTCGCATTAAGCTTCATTCGGTACTTCATGAGGATTTCGAAGGTCTTTGACAGGTCTGAGAGGTGATTTTCCTTCTTTTTTCTCTTAACGAGCATGTCATCGATGTAGACCTCCATTGTGTCTCCCATTTGATCCTTGAACATTTTTGTGACCAGCCGCTGATAGGTTTCCCCCGCATTCTTGAGCCCAAATGGCATGACCTTGTAGCAATATAGCCCAACTGTCATGATGAACGTCGTTTTGTCCTGGTCTGGGGCATACAAAGGGATCTGGTGATATCCTGAGTATGCGTCCAGGAAACTCATTCGCTCGTGATCTGCAGTGGTATCTACCAGTTGGTCTATCTTTGGGAGGGGGAAACTATCCTTAGGGCATGCTTTGTTGAGGTCAGTGGAGTCGATGCAAACTCTCCACTTCCCATTATTCTTCAGAACTACTACTGGGTTGGACAACCACTTGGGGAATTGCACTTCCCGTATGGATCCTGCAACTAATAGTTTTTCGACTTCCTTTTCGACTGCTTTATCCTTTTCGGGTGCAGTTCTTCGTGCCTTCTGCGTAACTGGCTTGAATATGGGGTCGATGTGCAGCTGATGACAGACCATATCAGGATCAATGCCGGGCAGCTCGTATGGTTCCCATGCGAAAACATCTACGTTGTGCCTCAGCAAGGTCGTCAACTCCTTTTGTTCTTGGTCGGTGAGCGATGCTCCAATCAAGAAGACTCTGCTACTGTCACCAACTTCGGCTATAACTTCTACCGGGTCCTCGATGACACGCTCGGAGGGGAGGAGCCTGGTCTCCTCTACTCCAGGTCTTCCATACTTTAATTGCTATTTTGAAGGTATCACACCCTCTTCAACTTTCTCGTTGGGTTGACCGACCTTCTTCTCTGGCTTTGGTCGGATGGCTTCTATGAAGCACTTCCTCGCCATTGCTTGGTCGCTGTGGATCTCCATTACTCCTCGCTCGGTTACAAACTTGAGTTTTTGATGGTAGGTCGAGGAGACTGCCTTCATTGCATGAAGCCATCCTCTGTCGAGGATGGCCTGGTATGGTGATTCGATGTCAACTACAAAAAACTCAATCATCTTGGAGACGTTACCATCACGAACTAGCAGCACTATCTTGCCTAGGGGCATGGTCATTTTTCCAGCGAAGCCGACCAAAGGAACAGTAGCTTCCTTTAGGTCGGTGATGCTCAACTTCAATTTCCTGAATAGGTCGAGGTACATTACTTCGGATGAGCTTCCTTGATCGACGAGCAGCTTATCGATGTCAAAGTTGGCTATCCTGAGTGTAATGACCAGGGCATCATGATGTAGGGTCCTTACTCCCATCAAATCTTCATCCGTGAAAACAATATGCTTGTTATAGTTGACGTCCTCTGCTCGCCGACGCTTTCCTGGCTGTGACTTTATTGGATCGATTTGAAAAGCCTGCATTACTGCTGTAAGTTTTTTCATCTCCATTCGAGCTGAGTTCCCTTGTATCTGATTGTCGTCAGATACTCCGTGATTTACTGCGAACTCGTGTCCAGCATAATCCTCCAGCACGTTGTCAGGTCTCACCTCTCTGTTGGCAGTCACTTTCTCTGCACTTTTTTTCACAAAGTCGTTCAAATGCCCGGACTGAGCCAACTCTTCGAGGTGAGACTTAAGAGCTTTGCAGTGCTCGATCTTGTGTCCTCCCTCTTTGTGAAAAGCGCATCTTAAATCATTGTTCCTCTTCGAGGGATCTCCCCCCATCTTCTTGGGCCACTTGATGAATGGCTCATCCTTGATCTTCGCGAGAACCTTGTGAATTAGTTCTTTGAAGACGGTGTTGACCGCCTGGAATGCTTTCGACGCGTCCTGGTTCCCTCCGTTCTTGGAGCCATTTTTGCCTCCGTTCTTTCCTCCTTTCCTCTGGTTCTCAGTTTTCTCACCTACCTTGGTAGTGAGCTTAGCTCGACCGTTTTCTCCTGTATTAGGGTGGGTGACATCTTCCGCCTTTGCGTATTTCTCGATTCGGGGCATTAGGCCATCAATAGTCATAGCTTCCTTCTTCATCAGGGATTGGTAGAGGAGGGAAGAACTAGGTATCCCAATTTTGAAGGAGGCCACTGCCACTTCCTACGCGCAGTCCTCGGTCTCGTTGAATAACTCCCAGTACCTCTTCGCGTATTCTCGGAGGGTCTCCTGAGGCATTTTCTTCATTGTTAGTAGAGCATCCATCCTTTTGGGATGGGAGCTACTGGTGATGAATCGAGCCGTAAAAAGTTTGGCTAGGGATTTGAAATTCTTGATCGATTGGTGGGGGAGCTTTTCGAACCACTTCTGTGCTACATCATGAAGGCTCGAGGGGAAAATACAGCACATCAGGGCATCTTGGTGACTCCAGAGGGTCATAACCTGTCGGTATTGCCTGACATGATCGATGGGATCAGTCTTTCCGTCGTAAATCTTGACCTTGGAATGTCAAATTTCTTGGGAGCTTCCTCCTCCTCGATTTCTCTTGTGAAAGGTGACTTCATCTGGGTTTTGAGAGCTCGCCTCATGAGCTCTCTGGTTGATCTTGTTCTATGGTGAGCGGGATGCTGGTCCATTTCCCTGCGGACCATGTTTCGTATGTTTTCGTCGTTGCGAGCCGGGCTCTGGTAGCGGTGAGCTCTTCGCAGCTGTTCGCGGAGGTCGTCGTCTGACTCGTCTCCTTCGTCCCTTTGAGATTCTCGCCTAGGGCTCCTTCCTCGGCTGCGAGACTTGCTCTCCTGAGGGCTAGGAGTGCGATATGGGCGTCTCCTGTTATCAGGACGAAGCTCCCTCTCTAGTCGTTCCAATCTTCTTTTCAAGCGATCATTCTCAACCTTGTATTTGCGAGAAGACTCCCTCTGCTCGTGGAGCCTTGCCTCGTATGCATCAATCAACCTGGATATCTGTGTGGACCTCATTGGTCCTTGATTTTCTTCTGAGGCCGGTCTTTCTAGGCGAGATCTCTGATCTGAACATCGAACTTCAGACCTAATCCTGCGAGGAGCAGGTGGCTCTTGAATATCTCCTGCTTGGGGAGCATTGCTGCTGTGACCAGACATCTTAAACTCCTTTCTTGACATGGGCTTTTCTCAGGGAAAGATGAACGATTCCCACAGATGGCGCCAATTGTAGATGCAATTATTATGCAACACAAATAAATATGAGAGAAAAAATTATCAAGAAAAGAACAAGGAATACAAGATGCCAATCACACAACAAAGGATGTACGTGGTTCAGCAAAGATGTGCCTACATCCATGGTGGTGCAGTCGATATTATTTCTATATACTCCGGAGAGTGATTACAGAGAATACAACTTGCCCTTTTGCCCCGGACCTAGTGTTTAATATATACATGTACATATAGATGAGTGGAGGTGATGGGTTCCTCCATGTTTTCCATCTCTCCTATAACTTCCCTTCATGGGATCGTGGGGGGAGACCTGATCAATATAAAAGATGAGGGGCCTGAACTTTGGGCCACCAGGACTGGGCTACTCGTCCAGGATCATAGTTTTAATTTTCGGGTACCCACGAACGATCAGTTTTCTCCAAAAAATTAATTCGGAGGCCACCGGGCCCTCCTGGACTCCATTTGGACCAAGTCAGCTCTTTAGCTCGAATGAGATTGAATGAATCACCGAAGGTCACGGAATACCCTTTTTAACGATTCACCCTGTGCATGATTCTGGCCTACAGTATAGAAGAACGATCTGTTTTACTCCGAGAGGTCATCGGATGCTTTCGGGGCCCATTTGACTAAGGTAAGCTTTCTGAACCAAGCAAAACTCTTTGGAATGTCAAATCCCATCTCCTAAAATTTCCAACGGTCTAACCCGTGCACAATTCAGACTTACCATACGGACGAACGATCTGTTTGCATCTGACGATCTTTCGTCCAAAGAACCGACATGCACTTCCGAGTCACATTTGACCTAAAGTCAACTCCCGAACCAGGGAGAGGTCCAAAGTACCCTCGAAAGTCTCTAAAATACCTTTCTAATGGTATAACCCATGCATGATTCGGATCAATGTCTTGTACGCTACAGTCATTTTTTTAGAAAAATTCGCACGAAACTACCAATTGGCAGGTCCCGAACCCAATCTATCGGTACAATGTCAAAGGTAACTCGCCGATCGGCACCCCTTGGGGTAGGCCAATCAAAACCCCCCTTTTTCCCTATAAATAAGGGTCATGAACTCATTCCTAAGAGATAGCAAACCCATCAGCATCAGTGATCTCAGTAACATTTTCTCAAAGTCAGCGAAGTTCCATATGAGAAGTTCCATTCAAGCCTAAATACCCATCCTTTTCACACCCAATTTGGCAAATATCCTTCTCTCTCATCAACATCCGTCAACATTCAAAGGATTTCATCCAAGATCCAAGCTGAAGGTCCAATTCCTTCTCCACCTCTTTTAAATATCTTATTTTTGCATAAATTACTTTAGATTCATAATCTAGTTTCACCCTAGTTCATACAAATTAACATCTATGCTTTTATTACTATATTGCACATACTTTATTTTTCATAAAAAACCCAAAAACAAATAAAAGAGCGTTACACCCGTAAATTCTTAACAAAATTATCCACCACACTTTTTTAAAACCAAAATACATTTTCTACATGCACATACCTAATAAAATCCCGTTCGAATCTATGGGATAAACCCCACCCCTATTCTACATTCAAACTACGTGGACTTTGATGCCATTATAGGCTATGTAGGTGTCTCGGATTAAAATCTGAGACTCGAGTCAAACTTTTTAATTTTCCAATTTCTCTTATTTTTCAAAATCCTCAAAATCCCTCATTTTTATACATATACATATAATATGCTTGTTCGTGTATCATCCCACATATATTATCGTTTCCCAAAAGAGATCAATATCACGATGAATGCTCATATCCTATCTTCTACATTTATTATTATCTTGGGAATATTCCTATGGATGACCTCACCCTATCTTTTCCATTGTATGGGTCGAACGATTCCAACCTCCATTATATAAACACATACACACACTTCACGGGGATAAAGGAAAATATTAACATTTGCCCATGAGAGACCGAAAGGGTGGGATGGGTGCCTAACACCTTCCCATTCCGTCATTTAGCCCCCGAATCTTCGATCTATTGGTTTCGTACGCATCAGTTTGTCCTTGATACCGCTCTTTTGAAGTGGCAACATGTTCTTTTGCCTGTTTTGAGAAAACTAGTCTGGCGGCTCTATCTCTTTACTTTCACCCCACACCGACGACATCCGAATCACGTTTTTGAAGAGAAGGTTGCGAGACTGTGATGCAGTTATTCCTCAAGGGATCCTTCTCCTTCCCTCCGGAACAAACATCGCACCGACTAGGATGGCCACAGTGGTGACTCTACTGGGGATCATTTTTAAAGAGGGATAAGCTCTATTTACATGGGTGTTTATTTTCTTGTATACTCCATTATTTTCATGTTCCCCTTTTCATATATACTTCATGCATATGCTACTATTCACACTCTTGTAGAAGACTCTCCATGTACACTTAACACCTCGTGCACCTAGGATCACGTATATCCACATGCTGAACACATAACTTAGAAATCCATGCTTAAGTGTCACCAACACACACCTCCACTTGTATATATTCATGCTCACTTATCACACACTCACTTGTAGATAGTTACACATCACTCATACATCGCTTTTCGATGCTAGGTTTGGCTTTACTATTGGTACTTGTAGCTTCCTCCCAATTTGGCATGATTAAGAAAATGATACTCTCTCCGTAAGATACTAATATATGAATCATGCATGATTCACATGACATCACCAAAGAGAATTCTTATTGACCAAATTTTGTCCTATAACTGGAGAGTCACCTCATGATGGGCATTAGTCCGGTAGGTCGGAGTTAGCCTAAGCGATATGACTCTCCCCTTCCATTGGCCAAGTACTTTCGACGTATATCGAACGATTCCCCTACATCGTACCGCTTGACAGAAGTCATGAAGAGAGGTATATCATAGGGAACTTATTCATTTACATCGAGTATATCGAATTATCTCTCACATGTATCGTCCCCATGAGGTATATAGTGAGACAAGTCACGTACACTCAGGTATATTAAATGGCTTGACCACACGTACTGATTGCCCTCAACAACAAGACGTATATCTTAGAAGTCACGCCAAAGGGGGGAACCCTTTCCAATTCACCCAACCAAACTGCATACCGGCATATAAGTGTCAATCCTAGGGTACACATGTTACATTGTAGGTTTCGACCCAAAACTCTGTTGAAATTTCGGATCGGCCTGCCGCCCAAATTTTCATGCAATTTTTAAAATAGGACCCTTCCTGTGAGCCTGGTTATAAGTACAACCATAGCTTTACATATATTGTAAACCCAATTTTTCCAGGCTTGGGTCCTGTCTGGCATTATATTTTTATTTAGGTGAGATTAATACAAGTGACATCCTAATAAACATAATAATCATGCTGAGACCCGTCTCTAGTTTTTTCCTCTCTCTTTTTCCTAAAATTTTCCAAAAAACATTTCTCCCTCTTTTATCAAAAATACCCAAAGCATTTTCGTTTTCATCTTCTCCAAAAATGTCAAAACTATTTTCCTCCTTTTCCAAAAGTAACGAGATCCTCTTTTTCTTTTTCCGAAAAAAATTTCAATTTTTCTCCTTCCCAGGTCGATCACATACCCTTAACCTGGTCCCTATTGGCTTTGGTCCTCAGTCGAGCCACCTCAAAGTTCTGTCAGTCCCCTTAATTCCTCCAAGTCTGAGACTCACTCGCCTTCCATGGAAAACAAAGATTAAGTGTCGAATGTATAGCCGGATTTGTTGAATGTTCTGGCTCAGCTCACTGCTAAAATTGACAACTTCAACACGAGGTCCATGAGATGAACAAAAATTAGTTCCCTATCCCCAAAGATCCTAAGGTCATTTTCCCCTGAAGAATACCATCATGCTCTATGGGATCCTCCTACTAATGGGACGCCAATATCCCAACTTCCTATGCCAAACCTTACTCAGACCGGGGCTAATTTACCCGTAACTATTGATTCGAAAGAGGAAGAACTGAACAAGGTCAAGGAAGTCCTCAAGATGCTAACTGAGAAATTTGACCAAGTCAGAATCTTTAGGAACTACATGGACTACACCCACATGTCTCCCTATCCTAAAGCCAAGTTACCAGAAAAATTCAAGATGCCCAATATCGAGAAGTTTGGAGGTAGTGGACCCCTGATCGTTCATCTTCGTAGCTATCACCGATCCATGACTCTTCTAGGGGATTTCAAATAAATAATGGCTCAGATGTTCCATCAGACTTTTAAAGACAACGCCCTCTATTGGTTCCTATCCCTTGAAGAATTCAGAATCCGTAGTTGCAAAAATGATGCCCGTGAGTTCATGTCACAGTATAAGTACAATGAGGAGCCAAAGGTTAGCCGTCGTGACTTAAAGCTACTTAAATAGAACCCTGGGGAATCAGTCAACAACTTCATAGAAATATGGAGAGAAAAAAGTAGCTACCATGACCAATCGGTCTTCCAAAGAAGAACAAGTTAGCATTATGAAGAAGAACTTTCTACCCCATGTTCGAGCAATAATGGGAGGATAGTATTACCCTCAATTCCGAGCCCTTCGAGAAGAAAGAGTAGAAATATAAGAAGGTCTTGCCAAGATAAAAGTTTAATCGAAGAAAATATCTGGACAATTTGCTCCTAGAAAAGTTTGAAAATCTTGCCAGTACCCCTGTCTTTACTATCAACAACATCTCCCAGCCTGTCGCTTCGTGTGCACCAAAAAGTCGCCCGAACCCGATTAAAAAGGTATATACCTAGATTCACGTCCCTCTCTCCAAAGTCTACCAAACTCTCTTGAATTGAAACCTGATCTAACCCTTGGACCCTCGTCCGTTACCTAATCCACTTCCGAATTACTTTAAACCTGATGCCTGTTATGACTTTCACCAAATTACTGGCCATGCCATCTATTAATGTTTCCATCTCTGAAACACAACCCAAAGCCTAATTGACCGAGGTATCATCACCCCACCAGCTAACCCTAAACCGAACACTACCCATAATCCACTCCCGAATCATACAAACGCCCTATTCCTAGATGAAGACTCAGAACTCGACCCATCCACCCAAATCATGCTAAGTAAAGCACCAGCTATACCCATATACTCTCATAAACCTCTCCAAATAAGCCCATATTTCCTCTTACACCCTACCATCCCTACTGTTCAAACTTTATCACTCCTTACCAGAGCATGCATCACTATTAGTACTCGTTTTAGAGGTAAAGGTATGGAATTATAAGAAGTGCTAAACTAACTCCTAGAATTTAGGATAAAATTTCCCTCCCAGATTACCATAGACTGTTAGAGATTCAATGGGTTATTCGTAGAAGATCAAAAATGGGCTCGAGAGTCAGACAACTGGGTAGTGCCAGCCGATGAAGTCAGTTTAGATAACCTGGTCCAGATAATGGCAGATTTGTTTTGACAGACTGGTAATATTTGTGGTATATCTAAACTGGTCGATGCTTTGAAATTATAAGGGCACCAGGTCCCTTCAGTTTTGCATTTCCCTCCAGAATGGGAAGAGTTATACGAAGAAGCCATAGAAGTTGTAGAGTGTGTTGACTTTATATGGAAATACAATATCGTTGCCATTGGATGGGGAGACGATTATGAAGATTCAGATGAAGCGAAAGATTCTGGAAGGACTAGTTTGATAGCCAACCAGTGAGGAGTGATATCATTCGAGGAGATACAAGGAGAGATCAACCAGGTAGCTGAGCAACCCGATATCGATGAAAAAATAGGGTTTCATTTTTTCCCCTCTTCCGTGAACCACATGACCAGGTTGGGGAGACATTATCGGAATCCAAACTTAAAACCATCAGCAAGTGATAAAGGGTAAGGTGTTGAGAATCTCCCCATGCCAGAAATGAATCTTGAAGAAAGTAAGGTCCCTGATCAACTGAAGAATTATTAAATATGTTAAGGGTACTTTAAAATTTGGGATTTGGTACACTAAAGATACAAGTAGTTCCATTGTAGGGTACAACGATGCCTATTGGGCCGAATGTTTTGATGATAGAAAAAGCACGTATGGTGTGTGTTACTACGTAGGAAAAAATCTCATAGGTTGGTCCTGTAAGAAACATAATTGTATTTCCTTATATAGCGCAGAATCTGAATACATAGCTTTTATGGATTAAACATAATTGGTCCTATAGTTATTGTTCACAACTTTTATGGATTAAATAGATTCTTAGAGATTATGGTATCATAAAAAATTAGTTAACCTTGTATTGTGATAACAAGAGTGCCATTAATATTTTGATGAATCCGGTGCAGCACTACCGAACTAAGCACATTAAGATTAGGCATCACTTCATCCGTGACCTTGTAGAATCCAAAGAAGTCATCATTGAATATATGAACACTCAAAAATAGCTCACATATCTCTTTACCAAGCCATTAGACAATCTACGATTTAAGTCTTTGCGAACAGCTGTAGCCATGATAACTCTCACTTAGTTTTCATCACAGATTATCATAACCTCAGTAGTTTCTAGGGAATTATTGGTTTCTGATGTTTTAGGGCATGGTTATTGAATAAATGACAAAAGACGACTCCTAACACTAGTTTATATAGGAGACCCTTGATTCTGCCTTTGTTTATGGTATAATTAATGATTGACTATGCTTCTCCAAACCTGTTTTTCTCCATTTTTTTACCCCATTGTATATTTAAGAAAAATTGGGGGAGAATATCTTGAGTATTTTCTTGGTAGTTTATATATCTATTCCTGTTCTAACTCAACTAATACTCCATTCAATGTTTACTTTTGTTAACAGGCATCTCATACACATTGTATACTTCGTATATTTATAGGGTATTGGTGTGTACTGTAGTTGAGTAATGTATTTTTTTCATCTTATTTTCGATTCTAGGATGGGAATGGGTATTTAGAGCTTTTGTATAGGACATCTAGGATTTTTCATTTTCACCCACGAGTTCATAATACTCAAGGAAATTTTCTCTCTAATATCCAAAGGGGGAGGTTGAGAACAGACTATATATTGACTTACTTGAGTCTATATATATAGGATTTCCAACTAGTTTGGATATTGATACAAAGTAGGTAAATTTTCATGAGTTGTTCCATCTTACAAAGGTTTTAGAAGATTGAAGAATTCCAGCCCAAGAAAACCTCAAGATCAACCTAAAGGGAAGTTAATTCGACTTATAACCACTTTAGGACACTTGCCCTACATATTTTATTCCTATGTGCATATGTGGTTTTAAACACTTCAAATAATTTTTAAATCAATTTAACTCATTAAACAACATTTTTAAAAAAATTTAAATATATTTTGGAATTATTAAAATTTGGTTTTTAAAAGTGTTGGGGTTAAAAATTGTATTTTATAAAGTGTTTTAATTTAGAGCGCTAGAGACTTTAGGAGGAGTTTGTAAATATTTTCAAAACACACGTTTTACACCCTTTCTTCACTGTACATGTGTTGGCTTTTAAGGTTGTCAATTTGTGTTTTCTCTAAGACTCATTCCTACCATTTAATCACATCCCTTGGATGGTTTTAATCAACATTATGCATGTCTCCTTTTGCAATCCACGTGTTTTCATTTAAACAAATGAGATTCTGTTTTTCCACCGCTCGTTATAAACCTTTGGATGAGAAGTCAAAGTGGCCAAAACTAATCTTAGCCATTGGATTTCATAAACCATTTGAGATCCTTCCACAACCAGTATATAAGCTCTCTAAGTCTCAGTAATTTGAGACTTTTTCCATTTCATCCAACCAAATAGAAAAATAGAGAGTAGAGAGAGAGGAAAGAAAAGAGGAAAGAGAGAGAGAGGAGAAAACCTATTCTTTGAATCCTCACACCTCTAAGTGATTTACCTTCACCCATACACCATAACCTTTAACGTTTCATCTACCAAAAATCCAAAATTTGAATGTTAGAACTATTTTAGGGTTTCTGTGAGATTGGTGGTGGGTTTGATCGTCTTTTGAAGACCTCTTCATGTTTGAGTCTCTCTCAAAACTCGTCGCTAAGAAAATAGCAAGTTTCATTGTTGAAACTTGAGATTTTCTAAAAGATAACATCACACGTTTACTTTATCGTTCTCTTTTGGATCTCTTATTTTAGATCCACTCTGTTTCAAATGATTTTTGAAAAATAAACTTATGGTTTATTCAAGGCAAAATCAGATCTTTAAAACACTTGTGTTTCTTGAACTAATCTGTACAAAAATAAAACGAGACACATAGGACCTTGGCTAGTTTTAAAATCAAGGTTGTTTCTCAGATCTGATCTTGATAAGGATCTCATTTGACAAAGTAGTTTGAATCAAACTTTGCTTGTCATATAGAACCTATTGATTCATAGGATCTTGTCTGTATAAATAACTTGAGAGGGTGAGTTTGATAAATCTACATTTATTACACCTCACATACACATTCTCACACATGAACACTTAGTCACAATGGTTCTGGTTGAGAGACTTGGAACTTGAAAGAGTTGCTGAAATCAGAATCCAAAGAAAAGGAGGTGAAGGACAAGGCAAAGAAGGAACAAAGAAAAGATCAGCTCTACTCAGAAAATCTTTGGAGTGGAGTAGCTCATGTAGGTATAACTCTGAACTTAGATTTAGGATCTTTGTGTGTTTTCTTATGTGCTGTAACCTGATTCTTTATTTTAGTGTATTTTTTTATTTTGTGTCGTAGAGGGCACTGTGGATGTTTCCCCTAATTAAGGGTTTTACCATGTTAAAATTCATGAGTTATTTACTTTCAATGTTCTTAATTTATGTTGTGATTGACACTTCATGTTGAACTTAGTAGCCGGTTTTTAATTTCTAAAACCTTAGGTAATCAACTACCAAATCTAGACTACATATTCAGAAAAAAAATTGAACGCATTTTGTATTTTTATTCAAAAAGAGTTTTGTCCAAAAAGTTTATTTGGAGTTCACTCAACTTATAACATTATGTTATTAATCTAGTAAACAAGTTTTTCAGTGACAACACCGAGAATCCAATCACCAATAATCCGATACTCGAGATACAACATGGGGTGAACGATATGCTGCTATTAGGGTTCCAGGTCGAACCACTCCTATTCCCAGTAGGAGATGACTTCAAGGACAGGGTTTGTCCAGAATATGATCCTGATGGAAACGTCAATGTAATCCAACTGTTCAAAACATGCACTTCATGCCCGGACTGGGGTGTAATACCCCGTATTTTTATGGCTTTTAAATTTGGGGATTTATTAAATTTAAAGTGAGATATTAATTTAATATTAATTCGAAAATTTATTTTAAATATTTACTATCGTGACGAGAGTTAGTAATTATTGGGGATTTGTTGAATAATACTAGATGGGTAAAGTAATATATAAGATTGATTTTATCAAAATTTCCACGTGTGAATAAAATGGAAATTATGGAAATTTAAGTCGGGACGCGTCTGTGTCGTGTCGGGACTAAATTATTATTATTAAAAGTGAATAAATTATAAGTCACCCGTAGGGTCATTTTGAGTTCGCCAACGTTTTCGGAAGGGTCGAGATAGCCATAAAAGTGTACCTGGGGGTTTAGTTTGGGTCTCAGGGCGTTTTTAGGCCTAATTGGCATCCTGGAAGGGTATTGTAGACATTTTGTATTTTTGGGTAATTAAACCCACGAATTTCCCTAAGGTATATCAACCATTTGAGTTAGGCTTTTAGGGTTAACAATCACAAAACTCAAGAACGACCATTAGAGAATAAGGTAGGAAGCTTTCCAAGCAATCCAAGGCCAAGAACTCTTCTGTTTACACTGCCACCATCACCAAAATGTAGATCGCACGACGAGGAACATAACCATATATTTTTCATTAACAAATCAGACCCTTGAATTGCCAGGCAAGTATCTATCTTGATTTTCTTTTAGTTAATGTCTCACCATGTTATATTAGGATTGTTAAACCTATATTTCATGGAAGAATTTAATGATTTAGAGAACCTAATCACATGTTTTAGAGGAGATATATATATTCCGGAAATCTCAATCATATGCAGAAGATTACCCACAAAATTGGATTAATTTAGAAGTGAGAAATCTGGAAAAGAATTAGAACAATGGAAGTTTAGTGTAAAAATTAGGGTTCTTGATAACTAAGACAAATTGGCCCTTTTAATTCAATTCCGTTGATGAAATTGTACATGTTTCACGTAGAAAATCATGCATACAAGTATATAAAACCAGTGGTAATCGTGTTTGGGAGTTTGGGAATCACAAATGGAGTTTTGGAGAAAATTATTGGATGAAACCCGTAGGATGAAGTTGTAGTTTCTGGACAAGAACTGCGTGATCGATCGATCGACCAAGAACATCGATCGACCAAGAACATCGATCGATCCCTCCTGGAAAACTGCATATTTTTCCCTTTTTGTTTAATCCAATTAAAATACGTAGGAACCCTTGATTGTTTTTTATGGAGTATAATGGGTTATGAAGAGGACCAGTAGGGTCTAAGTAGACTCCATTGAGTGAGATTTAATATGGGATGAAATTGTGGGTTAATGGGGAGTTTCGTCATACATTACACTACACCAAAATGGCCAAATTGTAACCTTTCAGCCGGCCACCCTTGTCACGGTCATTGACTGTGACAAGTAATTCTTAAAATAATTGTCACGGTCTAGGACCTTGACACGACCGTGACAATGTCTTCAGTAAAAAAAAAGCCCTAGGCTTTTTTTCCCACCGTTTTTTGGTGTTTCCTATCTCTCTCTCTCTCTCTCTCTAAGGTATGTTTTTTTCCTCTCTTTCTCTTTCATTTCTATATGTGTGTGTATGTATGTATATATGTGTGTATATGTATGTGTATATGTGTGTGTATATATGTGTGTGGTGGTGTGTGGTGGGGGAGGGGCAGGGGGTGGTGGGGGTGGGGTGGGCTCTGTGTGTACGTGTGTGTGCAGGTGTGGTGGGGGTGGGGTGAGGGGGCAGTGGGTGTGGTGGTGGGGGTGGTGTGGTGTGGTGTGTGTGTGTATGTGTGTGCATGTGTGTGGCGGGGGGAGGGGGCAGGGGGTGGGGTGGTGGTGGTGTGTGTGTGTGTGTGTGTGTGTGGTGGGGCAATCTTCACAATTGTATAGATTTAATTAATAAATTGTATAATTAATTGTATAGTTTTAGATGAATGTAAATTAATAATTAGTGCCCATTTCATATGAAAGTAGGATTTCCCCTCATTGTAAATTAGTAAATTAATAATTGTATACTTTAATTGTTATTTTAATTGATGAAATGAATTAATTAAGTAGATGAATTAGAAGGAGTACGGGATACACATTTGTTGTTGACATTGCTGTTGGATTATTTTGTTTAGTAAATGCTGGGTTGGTTAGTTTTAAAAGTGGCATGACCACTGGATTATTGTCCATATGGGGGTGAAATTTTTGAACTTTTTTTGAAAATTACTTTGTATATCGAACAATATATATATAGTATGATAATTAAATGAAACATACTTGAAATATATAGTGTGAAAAAAAAAGTTGTCTCGCCCCGAATTGTCACGGTCATTAACCTTGACAAGTTGAACTTGTCAAGGTCAATGACCGTGACAATTAGGCAGATTTGTTGTAAGATCTTAGGTGCACTAAAGTCATATTTATATCCATTACCTACACAGTATTCTGTAAAACCCGAGTATATGAATGCTCCACCTCTATCACTTCTTATTGGAGATACTTGGGTGTCCTTGTTCTCAATTTTTAAAACAAGTTTCAAGAACTCACGGAGGGTGTCAGATTTATTTTTCATAAAAGCGATCCAATTAAATTGTGTAAAATCATCCGCCATTATAGGAATATAATTGTTACCACAGAAGCTAGTTCTAGAGGAGGCAGGGATGGGGGGTGGGGTAGGGGGGCTGCGTGTGTGTCTATGTGTGTGTATGTGCGTAGTGTCCCTTGTAAAAGAATTGATTGATTATTATTTTTTTAGTAAATTAATATATGATTGCCCCTTATTGTAAATTAGTAAATTAATATATGATTAATTATGAAAGTAGGATTGCCCCTCATTGTAAATTAGTAAATTAATAATTATATACTTTAATTGTTAGTTTAATTGATGAAAATAATTATTGTGTGTGTGGTGGGGGGCAGGGGGTGGTGTGTGTGCGTGTACGTGTGCGTGTGTGTGGTGGGGGGGGGGGGGGAGTGTATGAAAGTAAATTAATAATTACTGCTCATTTTTATTTGTAGTAATTGTACATATTTGCATGTCTTCTTCTAATGTTTTTTATCTGTACTAATAACATTTTCTTACAGCAAAATGTCTCCTTCAGGTATTAAGGCGAGGATGATGATGCTGGTTATGATGATGTCGTCTGGGCTCGGTGGTAGCGGAGGCGGCGAGGGCTCCTCGGCCCCTAGGCTCCCTAAATATGGAAAATTTTGGATTACCATCGAGAACAAGTCAGAGCTATTAGCGAGATCCCTCGAGCTGCTAAAGACGGTCATCGGCCCGGGGTTTATGAGTTGGAAGGAGGTGCCATATGAGCTCAAGTTAGCTGTTTGGGCGGCACTACAAGTAATATATTTATATTTATATGAATATTTCAATTTCAATTTCGATTTCAATTTCATTTTATATTTATATTTATATTTATTCGCAACTAACATTGTATTTGTTGGACAAGAACAATTCAACTTGGATCCAAAGCTACGCGATTCTGTCTTGGAGCAGTTGAGGGATAAACACAAGACGTGGAAGAAAAATATACGGACACGGTACTTTGGAAAAACACGAGAGTCCATTATCCAATGGCATGAATCTATCCCGCTGAAGGAGCCGATCTCATTGGCATAATGGCAAAAGTTCATTAACAATGAGATCGGGGAGCGACAATTGGCATCTCGCCAATCGGGGAGGGAAAATCTAGCAAAAAAGACGGACGTGCACTACTCCGGTCGGACGTCTTATGGCGAGGTGGAGCATAGGATGAAGGTAAGATTTAATTTTTCTATAACTACATAAATATATTATTCTGCATTATTTTACTTTGCGGGGCCGATACTAATTTTACTTTATTTTATTTCAGGGGGTAGGGAGTGGCCCTGGGGGTAAGCCACATAGGCTCGATACTTATGTGGCTCTTCGAACGAAGAAGGGGAAGGACAAGGAGGTGTCCCTGAGCATCGCGGCTATGATTGTAAGTAATCTAATAGTTTAATTTTTGTTAATTACTTTATAATTTTTTAGTTTACTTATTTTACTAATCATGTGCTTTTTGTCGTTTTAGGCAAAGCTTAAGGAAGTGCATGAGTCGCAGTCTGATGCCGACAAGCCATCTTTGTCCACAGACGCACTTAGCCAAGTGCTTGGCTCTGATCGCAATGGGAGGACAAGGGGGTGAGCTCGCGGGTAGCCAAATCTAGAATCATCGGATTGGAGATGAGCGATACAGGGTTGGCTCGAACGGTGGATTCACATGACGCGAAGCTGTCCCGTTTGGAGGCGACGGTCCAAGATATGTACTCATTTATGAAGCGTACGTTGGACAGAGACCGTAAGGGGAAAGGGAAGGAGAAGGTGGTGGAGGAGGAGGTGCGGGAGGAAGAGGCGCAGTATGACGAGGATGTGGACCTCGCTGCTTTATCACCGACACATGCGTACTTCGATGATCCACTTCCCTATTTGGATCCCTTCAACAGACCGATGTCGACACTTGGTTGGCCGAGCATGTTCATATTGGACATATTTGATGGCCATCAGATAGGGCGGGGGTTGAGGGACCCGAATATCGTCCAGAGTGGAATAGTTCATGGACGTGATTTTAAAGAGATTGCTCGTCACGCATGTGATACCCGGGAAGGAGAACTACCTATTGTGGTTGTGAGAACATTGCAACACGATGTATAGTAGTGGGTGTGTTAATTCGTATATCGTGTGGCCTACTCACCTCCTCACATTTACCCCAGACATGTAGTGACATTATTTTTAAGTTGGTACATTTGAATTATATTTGGATTATATCGTCATGTATATTGTTTCTATTTTGAATATATATTCGCATTATCTTTAGTTTATTTGGATATATGATGTTGCTATAATAGGTACAAATATACTGCTGGGCAGTGGCAGTGGCCATACTTCCCAGCAGATTTTTTTTTAAATTCTGCCCAGAATTGTCACAGTCATTGATCATGATAAGTCCTTGACAAATAAGGTTATCACGGACTTTTCACGGTCATTGACTGTGACAATGTTTTTAAAAAGGGTCAAGACTTTGTCACGATTATTAACCGTGACTAAACTTGTCACGGTCATGGACCGTGACACGACTCTGACAATTCTAACGAACTTATCACGATCAATGACCGTGACACGTCCGTGACAAAAAAAGTTATCTCGCCTTGAATTGTCACGGTCATTGACCTTGACAAGTTAAACTTTTCAAGGTCAATGACCGTGATAATTAGGCAGATTTAGTGTAGTGTTAGAAATTGTGTGTACATTCACTAAAGAATTTAAGACTCGGGGAAAGACTTAGACCAGAAGATTAGAGAGGGTGTACCTACTAAGATTATATTTAGTAAGAGCGAGTACTTAGAGAGATGGGAGGTAAATGTGAAATGTGTATAATTGAGAATAAAAGAGATGAATCCCTTACGCGAGATAATTGGGTAAAATTGTACTAAGTATAGTTAATAATAATTATGGGTCGTGGGCGAACCTAATCGGAAAAATGAGAATATTGATATATATGACTGAATGAATGCGTAAATATATTTATATTATTCTTGTGTATAATCATACCCGCGCTACTTGCTATCACAGAGGTTACCGGATCGGGACAGTCTTACATTGATGGGACCTTTATGGGGGATATTGACTTGTACCCTAGAACATAGGATTCCTTGGTACAAGCTATCTGAATGATAGTCAGACAGTCCTAAGAGATGTGAGGGGTATGTGCTGACCTCTTAGTGACTTGGAACTATGCCTCGCTTCCATTTTGTGTGTGTTATGTTAATACAGTTCGAGAGTGATTCCAAACTAGTATTTCCCTTAGTACGAGTGATACGTTAGGTCAGAATTTACCTAGGTCCTCGATCGTCACCTCTTAGGTCAGAATTAACCTCGGTGTTGGATATCCATGTTAGTTATGTCAGAATTGACCTCGATCTTGGATCGTTATCTTAGTTAGGTCAGAATTGACCTCGGTCCTCGGTTATCACCTCTTAGGTCAAAATTGAACTCGGTCTAGGATCATCACCTTAGTTAGGCTAGAATTGACCTCGACCTAGGTCATAACGTATTTTTGGTCAGAATTGACCTCGATCTTAGATCATCACCTTAGTTAGGTCTGAATTGACCTCGATCCTCAGTTGTCACCTCTTTCAGGTCAGAATTGACCTTAGTCTTGGATCTTCACCTCAATTAGGTCAGAATTGACCTAGTTCCTCGATCGTCACCTCTTATAGGTTAGATTGACCTCAGTCTTGGGCAGTCACCTTAGTTAGGTCATAATTGATCTCGGTCCTCAGTCGTCACCTCTTCCAAGTTAGAATTGACCTTGGTCTTGGATCGTCTCCTTAATGAGGTCATAATTGACCGCTATCCTCGGTCGTCGCCTCTTTTAGGTCAGAATTGACCCCGACACTCTGAATCGGTCATCCACATCCCTTAGGTCCGCAGAACTGACCTCCTTTAATCATGTGGTATCTATTAGATGGCCATCACTTGTTCCAATATCACCCGTTGAGGGTCTCTATAGACACCACATTCTAGGACCCAATAAGTCTCTCCTTAGAACCCTAGCACTCCCCCTTTCCACCGCAAATCTAGGTCGCACTTCAAGTACCGATCTAGAGGCCATCGGGTGCCTCCAGAGCCCATTTGACTCCGGTCAACTCTTTTATCAGAGCAAAAGATCTTTAAATCTTTTAAGGGCTAATAAAACCCTTTCCAATAGACTACCCCATGCATGAATCGACAAAACAGTTCGAACGAAAAGACCATTTCACTACCGAAAACTGATTCAGAAGCCATTGGGCGCTCCCGGACCCCGAATTGACCCTAATCAACTCCACCGTCAGAGCAAAATGTCTTTGAATATTTAAAGGTCACTAAAAATCCTTTCCAACGGTCTTCCCCATGAGTGAAATAGCATAATCATTCGAACGAACGATCAGTTTTCCCTCAAAAATTGATTCGGAGGCCACCGGGCACTCTCGGACTCCATTTGGCCAAAGTTAACTCTTCATCTCGAATAGGACTGAATGAATCTTAGAAGGTCAATGAATACCCTTTTTAACGATCTTCCCCATGCGTGATTCTGACCTACGGTACAGACAAATGATCTGTTTTACTCTGAGAGGTCACCGAATGATCTCGGGCCCCGTTTGACAAAAGTCAACTTTCTGAACCAAGCGAAAATCTTTTGAATGTAAAAGTAAATCACCTAACCTTTCCAATGGTCCATCCCGTGCGTGATTCTGACTTACTATACGGATGAATGATCCATTTATGTTAGACAATTTCTCGTCCAAAGGATCGACCCGGACCCGAGAGTGGTCCAAATGACTCTCAAAGGTATTTTAAGTACCTTTATAACGGTATGCCCCGTACATGATTCAGATCAATGATGTGCTACAATCATTTTTTTAGAAAAGTTCACACGAGACTTCCAATTGGCCGGTCCTAAACCCTGCCTATCGGCACAGTGTCAACGGTGACCTGCCGATAGGCACCCTATGGGGTAGGCCGATTATAACTCCCCTTTTTCCCTATAAATAAGGGCCATGACCTCATTCCCAAGAGACAACAAACTCGTCAGCATCAGTGATCTCAACAACATTCTCTCGAAGTCAGCAAAGTTCCATATGAGAAGTTCCATTGAAGCCTAAATACCCATCCTTTTCATACCCAATTTGGCAAATATCCTTCTCTCTCATCAACATCCATCAACATTCAAAGTATTTCATCCAATATCCAAGCTCAATCTCCAAAGAAGGTCCAATTCCTTCCCCCCTATTTTAAATCTCTTATTTTTGCATAAATTACTTTAGATTCATAATCTAGTTTCACTCTAGTTCATACATATTAGCATCTATGCTTTTATTAGCATATTTCAAAAACTTTATTTTTCATAAAAAAAACAAAAACAAATAAAAGAGGGTTACACCCGAAAATTCTAAACATAATTATACACCAAACTTTTTCAAAACCAAAAATACATTTTCTACACGCACACACCTAACAAAATTCCGTTTGAATCTATGGGATAAACCCCACCCCTATTATACATTTGAACCACGTGGACTTTGATGCCCTTATAGGCTACGTATGCGGCTTGGATTAAAATTCGAGACTCGAGTCCAACTTTTTAATTTTCCAATTTCTCTTATTTTTCAAAATCCTCAAAATCCATCATTTTTATACATATACATATAATGTGCTTGTTCGCGTCTCATCCCCCATATATCATCGTTTCCTAATAACGATCAATATCGTGATGAACGCTTTTATCCTATCTTCTACATTTATTATTATCATGGGAATATTCTTGTGGATGATCTCATCCTATCTTTTCCATGGTATGGGTCGAACGATTCAAATCTCCATTATATAAACACATACACACAGTTCACGGGGATAAGGGAAAATATTAACATTTTCCCATGAGAGACTGAAAGGGCGAGATGGGTTCCTGACACCTTCCAATTCCGTAACTTAGCCCCAGGACCTTCGATCTATTAGTTTTGTATGCATCCGTTTGTCCTTGATGCTGCTCTCTTGAAGTGGCAACATGTTCTTTTTCCTATTTTGAGAAAAATAAGTTGGAGACTCTATCTCTTTACATTCACCCCACACTGACGATGGCCGAAGCACCTTTTCAAACAGAAGGGTGCGAGACTGCAATGCAGTTCTTCCTCGATGGATCCTCATCCTTCCCCTCTGAACGAACGCCATGCTGATAGGGATGCCCACATTAGAAAAGGTCAACCCCTAAGTAACATTCCTCACATTTATGTATGTTCACATTATGATAGGAAAGGTCACCTTAGGCATTTTTGTTTTGATCTTGGAAGAGGTCCTAGAAGTTTAAGTGTAGTGTCCCGTCGATTCCTATAACTCCTCGATGTTAGATTGGTTGATTCTCACATGCTTTCACTTTATGCTTGACATGTTATCTCTTATCGTTGATGGTTGCAGTATTTTCTTTATCATACACTAGTTTGTGCTTTATGTTATATGTTTAATAGTGTTATGGCGCGTGTATCTCATTGTATTATAATTTTCTTTTATTGAGTCAATTGAAAAATACAAAGATACTTTGTTTTGATAAAATTATTTGAAAAATACAGAAAGATTTTCGGTTTTTTGTATTTTAGTTTGACACGTTTAGTATGGCATATTGGTATGTTTGAATACAATTCACTCCCGAATTTCTATGTGGCTATGACATTCGGTTATGACGTTGGATGCTTAGATCGTTCTTAACCATGTTTATGGAGTAGTTATGAACTTGATTTGGTTTGTGGATTCGACTTTGTATATGTCTCCGCACACACATGCACGAGCTTAATTGAATGTTTTAATTCTCATGCACATTTGAGTTTGGTGAGACGTTCCACAGTCAAACTTGTCATCTACGTGCATTTTTTTACTAAGGGGGAGTTGTGCATGTAAGAACAGTTGTCCGTGTGGATATATATTATTAATTGAAAAAATGGTGAGTGTGCACAGGAAAGGGGTGCAAGCGGCATGCGAACTTGTGGTGAAATCCACCGTTTAAAACATCCCAAGAATTTATTAAGGCATGAAAAAGACACATGCTGCCAAAAAGGGACCAATAGGAAATCTCTTAAAAATATAAATAGATCTTCAAAAGAAAAAATGAAATAGAAAAGAAATATCATTCATGTTTGAGGGATGTTGGTTGTAGATCAACGGGTTTGCACAATAAGTCCTAAGTTGAAAAGGGCGTGTCATAACGCTATTGTTTGCTAAAATCATTAAAATTCTAGACTTGCGTGTAAGATGTTAGTTTAGTTCATTAAGTTTTAAAGCGTAGTTTGATGACATTTAACAGTCAATTAGAGCTTCTTGAACGTATCTTTGTGTTTGACTAGTGATGCATTTGTTCTAGTTACACCCATTCATTCCATTTAATGTTTAGGCACATTGATACTATGTTAATGTGTAACTCATTATTATTTTTGAGTCTATTTTTTGATGGTTTTCATAGTGCCAGTTGTTTATATCAGATATTCAACTTTCTGGGTTGTTTTTACACTGCTTTTTGAGTTTCAATTGAGGATTTTTGTTGTTTTTAGAACGACTTCCCTGCATCGTTTGAATGACTTCCCACTATTGTTTGATTCTCAGATCTAACGAGGTTTGCACAAGCTATTTTTGACGTACAGTGATAGGTCATTAGATATGTCATTTCAAATGAGCTTCACGCGAGGGTTCATTATTTTCCATCGTTAGTAGAAATATTTTATATGGTTCGTACGAGATCATCCAATCATTAGAACGACATCCCTTAGTCGTTTGAACGACCTGTGTTGTTTCGAAAAAAAAGATTCTCAGTTTTAGTACCTCATTGATACATATTATTTTGATATTCTTCTGTGGTACTTATAGATTGTTTGAGATCAGTTATTATGCAGTTGACTTGGATTAGTTGATTATTATACTGAATTGTTGGATGAGAGTTTCTTTAGTCACATGAATAGATTGTTTTCCAGCTATATATTGTCATATTTTGATATTTTATTAGCTTGTCACTCATGTTTATCCATTTATGTTTCACATGTTATACTCATGCTAGACATGCGTTTCTATATTTATTTGTCCCACTAGTTGTCTATTCCAGACAAAAAGGGGGAGAGGTAGTTATGTTATGTGGGGGGATTTTTGAGATTTGATCATATTATTTATGTATCTTTTTTAATCCTCCATACTTCACTTGGTATATGTTTTTTTCGTGTGTGTAGATATTGTGTAGATTTGTTGAAAATACACCACATTTATACAACTCATGCTTGTCGGTCCAACATATTGCAGTCTGTGTCTTGTATTTTTTATTTATTGGGTTTTTGGATTGGGACTTAAGTTATTCAGCTTGACGGATTGGCTTAGGATTTCACTATTTCGGGGGAGATTTGTAAGGACAAATTTCTACATTGTGTCAATTTGTATGTATTGGCATTATTCCGGGTAAAAACCACTTTGAATTACAGGGTAGATTTTATATGTCATGATTCCCTTAATCCCATGACATTGTGTTGAAGATCATGCCGCATGTTTGTTTCACGTTTCTAGTCTACACATTCTCATGAATTTCAGAGATTCTCTTAGGTATGAATGAATAATGGTTTATGGATTCTCAAAATATTTTTCTAAGGATATTATTTTATTTAAAACTAATTTTAATTTTTTTTTAGTTAAATCGTGTTAAGAGTCGCATGAACATTGAACTTCAGTTTTAGTGGTTCAAAAGACTTTAGAACTCATTCAAACGACATTGTTATCGTTCAAATGAGATTGCTTTCTCATTCTAACGAGATGTAGTTTTCGTTCAAATGACATCTTGTTTTCGTTCGAACGACACGCCGCCTCAAAATTTGTGTTTTATTATTTAAGGCATCCTTGACTTTGAAAAATGTGGGTGAAGAACTGAGCAGAAAGAAATAGGTTTTTTGCAATTGTTTACTAAAGTTTACTAAAGCAAAAACATCCTTCCTTATTTCAAGATCCAAGTTTACGTATTCCATATGTCAAAGAGATCTTGTGTTTGCACCACTGTTTTTGTTCTTCCTTATTGAAAAAACTAGTTTCGTGTGGTGGACTCCGTACTTGCTCGTTGATGGTTACTGAGGTTGTATTAGTGGATACCGAGATACGTGTGGACTCGTATGTTGTGGACCTTACGTAGGTAGACTCCTACCTTGCACTGCAATAGAAGAGAAGGAAAGACATCAAGTCTTGTAAGGATTAAGTCATTGAGTAAAACTGTATTCTTCCTTTGTAATTTTCGTATCATAGTGAGTGTTTGGCCTAGGACGTCCGTAGTTTTTTCCCTTAGTGGTTTCCTCGTACATTGACAGGTTTTGTGAACTTTCTATACTTTATTTTCTTAATATCACTACATGTATGTCTAGGGTGTAGTAAAAAAATTGGGTTAAAATTTGGTTCACAAAATTGGTGTAAAATAAAATTATGAAAAAGTTCAAAAAAATTATTTTTTCCTAAAGCACATACACATGAAGGGCCTCCTCAAAGGGACACCGCCTAGAAGGCCAAATTGTGCCCTAACCTGAGTCCAATAGCTTATGTCCAACACACGAGCCTCTTAAGAGAGAGATGGGACTTTGTGAATACCATTAGGTCATGGCCGTAGAGATATGATTCCATATACAGTACGATAGACAACGAGGAAATATCGCCATGGCCAATCCTCCGAGAAATGAATTTTGAGTCCTCCCTCATACTACCATCCATATGATACGAGAGGAATCCATGAGCATTATTGATCCTTCTTAACTGGTTAGTTCGGAGCCTAGGCCCAAAACCCACCATGAGAAACACCATATCTAGAAAACTAGAGCTTACTTCAAGACCCTAGGCCTCTGAGGTCTACTACACCCACCTTCCCAAGTAGAGCGTTACAAACTTCTTCGACCACCTCTTGATTATCAAGGGTAAAAACTCCACAAGGCCCGAAGAGAAGTATGTCCTCAACCCCCAAATCTAGGAAATGATAACACAATGGGACTACTCCTCGGGAAAAGGACTTGGAGTTCACGATTAAGGAACCATGTCCTTCAAAGATTTCAGCATCTAAGATTACAAGTTCGAGGTCGGGTACTGATCCACCGCAGAAGATTTTGATCGACTTAAGAAACACGAACCCTGGAGTTGCAGCATGGAAAAAAGAGGCTACACTACAGACCTAAGTCATCAACATATACTAGAGAATCAAGTCTACCGGATGAGAAGACTTTCCCTTGGAGATACATAATACCATTTTTGAGACAATAGAGATCGATTCTACTCCCCCGAAGCCATTCGCCCTATAAAAAATCCCATTGATCCCTATAGTGAGCCTAACTTAATATGTATATAACTAACATTTGACCTCTTTATACTAGGAGTATCTCTATGGAACCACCACTACACTAATGTAGGATGCAAACATGGTAATATTTACCTAACTGCCACCCATATAGGGGGAATAATCAAACTTTGAAACGAGATGATCTATCGAGGTCGTCCTCCATCAGAAGTTCCTTCATCTCAGAGGTACTCATACTCTGTTGAGATGAAAGTGGTAAACCATGTTCCCCATGACCACGTATGGGAAAATTTTGATAGCCTGTAGTATGTAGTGTCTGCACTAGTCCACGCCAAATTTATCAAGGAAGTCTTTACCTGGGGAAGCAGAATATGAAGAATACTGGTACTACTGCGGGGACATATTTTGTGAAGCCACCAGCATCGTGAAAAACATTAACCCAGAAGAACCTGAAACCTCCTCCGACATTGAAAAGCACTAAGAGACAACCTTCGATAATGAGATATGGTCAGAACCATCCATTTTTATAGAATCATCACCGAATACTCTGTCTAGACAAACAGATAGTTCCTAACTATTGTAGAAAAAATCCCCACTCTTCCTAGAACTCGGACGTAGCTATACAGGAGATACATGAATCCCTATCATAATATCCCTCCAAAACTCATAACAAAGCTTCTAAAAGCCCAAAACTAGACTATGTCCTATACTAGACCAAATTGATAACCCCAAAGCCAACACCGCTTGTCACCAGTCCTATATCCATAGTTGACGTTCTACACCATCTAGAAAAATATAAACATAAAGCCTGGGCAAAACCTGTACTCCTTCCAGATAAAAAGGTCAACTTACTTACTAGGTCAAGTAAACATTCAACTCATTGAAACCCATTCAGTAAGGTGAAGGTCCGCCTAAATGGTTGTCACACCACCTCCTCGAGAAAATAACTAGATTTGAGAGCAATTCTGTGAGAAATCACTCAACATTACCATTTAGGATATCTTAGCTACATCCTGAGAACACCGAGATGCACTTGTTTAGATACTATCTCAATGTTCTATGTCTATAGACCTAAATCTAACTAAGATCTCATCTACCATCAGATCCATCACCATATAACAACACATTAACTTTTCTGATAAGTACCTCCCGATACAAGGTCGTAATCATCGATTTACCCTTCACATCACCACTGAGGCCTGAGGGAAAACTGTGCCCCCGTTACAAATAGACAACTGGTCCACCATCAATGTATGCCCTCTCCGTACCTCCACCAGTATAGGATATGCCACTTTTGATTTACACTATCCTTTGTGTCCTTCAGAGCCTAAAATGACACTCACTGAGAAGTCCTATGGTTCATTATCCTTACCATCATAATAAGGTCTATCAAGTGTGATGTGGAGTTTCAAGTACTTGACATACTAGTGAGCTTCAACATCTTGCACAACAGGGTCTTGATACATCTATTTAGGCATTAAACTTATTACGTCACATGAAAGTTAGGTTCTCGTTTGATACGAAGGTCATCACAGGGGATAATGACTAGGCCAAAGTCACCAATAATAGTACCATTCCCCTCCTGAATACTAATAACGACAGTAGTGAATCCTACCTTAGTGGATTTTGAAGTGTCCCACTTGCTCATATGATAAAATGGAGTTGATTATTCACAGAATAGCCACCTGAATCACCCAAAAATGAGATATATGCCAGGGTTCAACCATGGAAGGAATCAACAAGGAGCCCTCCAAGGTGTCACTCCTACAAAATAAAAGGGAAAGTTCGATCTTGAGTATACTCCTAATAGAAAAGCTCTAGTCCACGATCCCAAAGACCGCCATCAAGGGTGGAGTAGTCCTTTCCATCTCCAATGATAAGACTTTTTGTATCCAGAACTGCTCAAACCATAGTAGGATAAAGTAAAGAAATTCTTAGAATTAGGATGGAGATCCTCTACGGTTAAGGACTATATGTAGACTACGGGAAGTTCCACAAGGTTATCCAGAATGAGATCAACATATCATGGGTCACTGAGGAAGATAATAAGGTCACGAAACTAGAACGTGAATGGGGATTACTCAATTTATTTCCTGGGGAAGTTTCCTTAGTAACCACATTAGCACCCTCGGATCCAAGCCCTGTAGAGAACTTCCACAACTGGTACACTACCTCGGTTACCCGAGGTATCACTACTAAAAGAGGATTATTAATTAGCATCCCCGAACTTGATATCTACCTCTGAGTACGAGACTCGACATCCTCGCCCACTGAAACACCACGTTCGATCGAGCCTTAAGATACTACTAAATAACTCCCATGGTACTATCCGTGTAATGAATAAATCCACTAGGTCTTGATGCAAGCCCTCTCTAAGGCTCTACCCTACACTGACCCAATGGAAGGACCAATAAAATATTCCACTACAAACTTTGAGGGAGAAATAGTTCAAATCAAGAAACACCGTCTACCCTAGATGACAGTCTGTGCGAAGTTTCAAAAACCCTATAAGACCACTCTAAAGGTCCCCTGATATAATCTAAACCACCTCATCACCAACATTACAAGTTCCACAATACTCAATAACTAGACTTCTTTCAATTGCATCTCGACACCTGTCATCCGACCCTTGAACATGCCCTGTTCGTTAAAGAGTCCCCCCTTTATCCCCTTTCCTGATGTATCCCTTAATAAAGAAGAAATTTATGCTATTATCATTATTATCCTTCCTATATTTCCTGGCATAATAAATAGTGATTTCTAGTATTTGTCTGCATGTTATGCATGTGATGCTTACAAATACAGCGATGGATTAAAACTCACACCTAATAATGATAAATCCATGGACATAAATCCTTAAAATATTTACGAAAACTTGACCAAAGGAAAAATAGACGTTTGTCTCCCAATGAGGGTGACACAATAACTATAGACTTGGGCACTCCTTAAAACCTTAAAAAGTTACAAATGGGGTCCTCCCTAGACAAGAATGAACAAAAGGAGCTCAAAAATATCTTCTTTGACTTCATAGATGTATTTTCTTCGTCTTATTCTAACATGCCTAGTATCGACATGACTATTGTGATGCAAGAGATACCCATTATCCTCAATCCAAAACTCGTAAAGTAAAGAATTCGTAAGCTGATACCCGAAACGTCCTTGAAAGTAAAAGAGGAGTAGAGAAACAGCTCAGTATCAACTTCATTCAAGTAATTGAATATCCCACTTGCATATCCAGTATCATACTAGTACTCAAAGACAGCAGTAATGTCCGAATGTGCATAGACTATAAGGATCTCAATCGGGCTTACCGCAAGTTTGATTTCCCTCTATTGTAAATCTACTTATGGGTAAATAGTACAACCAGTAATGCACTCAAATCCTTTGTCGGATACAACCAAATAAAAATTCACCCTGATCACCAAAATAAAACTTTGTTAATTACCCCTAGAGGACGTATTGTTATGCAATTATGCCCTTTGGTCTCAGGGATGGAGGCGGGACTTACCAAAGAGTGTCCAAAGAGATCATACATAACATAATACATGAGGAAGTGGAGGTTTATTTAGACAACATGATCATTAAATCCAAAGACTAAGAAGGATATATTCTTTCACTTTGAAAATTCCTCTAAAGGCTTTCCCTCTTCAAAATGACGCTAAATCCATAGAAATGTGTCTTGAGGGTCACTAAAGGGAAAGTTATTGGATTCATTGTCATTAAGGATGGAATAGAATTATACCCCGCTATGGTCAAAGACATATAAAAACTGCCACCACCCAAAAGAGGTCAGAGGATTCCCTTTCCAAATATAATTCATCTTTCAATTCATCAACTAGCTTACCACCATATATGAACCAATCTTCCAAATAATCAATAAAGACTCATGCAAATAATGGAACACTCAGTGCTAATAAGCATTCGAGAAGATACAAGAGTACCATACTCACCCACCGGTGTTAGTACCTCCCCAACTAAGACGACCTCTGTTACTCTAAATGACTATAATCGAGATGACTGTCAGGGCTATGTTAGCCCAATATGTAGAGAGTTCCAAAAAAGAATATTCCATTTATTATGTCAACAAAAATCCAGTCTTGTATGAGATCAAATGCTTCACTTTTGAAAAAGCTTGTGTATCTCTCATATGGATCACTCGCAAGATTTACCATTATATGATGTATTTCAATATATGACTCATCTCTATGATGGATCCCATGAAATAACTATTTGAGAAACCCTATCTCTCTAAACGAATGGACAAATGTCTCTTGATGTTATCCAAGTTCAAGATCACGTATGTCATAGAAAGCAAACAATGGACGAGCCATATTTGACTTGCTCATAGGACAATCCCTGAAAGTTGAAAAAAAACTAAAATAAGGTCGAATTCCCCAACGGGTATATATTTTCCTTAAACGATTGAGAAACTTAGGAACTCTACCTCAACGAGAACTCCAATAAAATAAGATTTGGAATTAGAATGCTCCTTATCTTTCCTGACTCACGGTGGCTCCTCACTACTATAAAACTCACTCGCGCATGAACCAGTAACATGGCTGAGTACGAGGCTTGCATCATGGGTCTTAAAATTGCCTTGGAAATGGGAATCACTGACCTAAAAGCCTATGACGATTACATCCTAGTCCTCAGTCATATATGTGGTAAATAAAAAATATCAAATAACAAAATGTAGCCATATTATGCCTAATTGGAAGAGGTAGATTTGCGATTCGAATATCTCGAATTAGACATCCTACCAAGAGCTAAAAATAATTTTGCAGACGCACTTGACACCCTAGCCTCTATAATACACATACTGGAAGGAACCACATAAATCACATTCACAGTGACTAGCCGAAGCACCACGCCGCCCCTTATTACTTTTTTTAGGTCAACTCCATCGAGGAAACATTAGTAAGACCCACAATATGGTACTATGACATATGGAACTTACTAAACAAAATATGTGGGGGCCAACTTCATCGGATTACACTTATGGTGCATCATAGAAGACAAGACCCTCGAGATCATGGACAAAATTCATACTGGAGAATGTGGTTCACGCATGAGTGGGCACACCCTCTCCAGAAAAATCCTCTAATAATCATACTACTGGATTACCATACAAAAGGATTGCACTGATTATGTCAAAAAATGCCTCTAATATCAATTTTTCTCCCCACAACACCATCGACGTTACCGAGAAATCTAGTTCATGACCTCACCCTGGACATTCTCCACTCGGCGGTTATACATCACATCATAAGGAACATAACTCTTAAGGCCTCTATCGGGAACAAATTTATCCTAGTCGCCACCGATTATTTCACCTAATGGGTTGAGATTGAGTCTTATGCGATGATAAATAGTAAGAAAGTATCCAAATTCATACATTGAAAAATTATATATTTCTTAGGCGTACCCCACGAGTTGGTATCAAATAATGGGTATCACTTCGAGAAATAGGTCTCAAAACTACTATATGAATACAAGATTACTCGGCATAAGTCATCTCAAAGAGACCACAAACCAACGAAGTAGTCAAAATTCTAACAAGAACATCATAATCATCATCACAAAAATGGTTTAAGACTTATAGTGACTGGTCACACAAACTCCCATATGCCTCCTGGGGATACTGCACTAGAGAGTGAAACTCAATTTGGGCCACCCTTCTTCTTTAATTTTTGGCATGATGACATTCCTACCCATAGAACTTGAGATACCATCCTTACGGGTCATGATTGAAAGGTAAGTGGCCAAAATTGAATGGATCCAAGCCCTTCATGACGAATTAGATCTCTTTAACAGAGGATATTAAAGGTCACTTGTCACGATCAGGGATACCAATAATGTATCTCCTCAACATTCAATAAGAGGGTCAAGAAGAGAAACATACTAAAGCATGAGAGACTCCTAAAAGATAATCTCAAACTTGCTCGGACTCCCAGAGGAAAATGTACACCCAACTAGGGAGGACCCCACCTCATCACCAAAATAAACTTCGCCAGGGCAGCTAAATTAGTTGATCTCGACGGATCCGTATATCCCAACCCTTCAATCTCAACCGATTGAAGAAATTATTTCCTTGAGTGAGAATGCACTTGTGATCTGAATGGAATATTTATATAATTAAATTTCCACCAAACACAAATTCAAATTTTTACCAAAATTTAATTTGATTAATTTAGGTTTGCATATGATGATTGTTCCAAACATGATAAATTAACTATGCATGCAAGAGAAAATTGATATGATAAAAAATCCCTAAAAACAACAAAACCTATTTCATCACTTTAGAGTTTTACAAGAACGTGACTTACAAAACTTCTAAAGAATACAGTTCAATCCAGAGTCGTCCATGGGTGGTGGTCCACCCTCGGTATAAACTGATCAACCTTTGTCTTCCTCCAGTAGTGATCCCCTCAAGAACCAGAAGGTCAGTAAAGAAGAATGTCTCTCCCCAAGAGTAACTCAAATATGAAATGCTTTAGGATCTCAAACGGATTCACACATATATTAGGGATGAAATTTTTGAATCAAAAGGTTTTTTAAACGTAAATAAAGTGAGGACTTTTATAGCAGGTGTGTTGTTTTTGATTTGTAAAAAGTCTCTAAGAAAAACTACACGAAGGAGGTAATTATAAGATGACACAAAATTCGAGGTGGAATCATTCGTTCGAACGAAAGCAAGTGTTGTTTAAATGAGAATAACGTCTCGTTGGAATGAAATCTAGGTCGTTCAAACGAAAATAATATCTCATTTGAACAACCTTTAAAATAGATTCAGACGAGGCCAAACAATACTCCCACGTTAGATTCACATTAGATAAATAGAAGAAATGAGGCTTCTAATGAGTTGGACTTCTCGTTCGAACAAGAATGACTTATCATTTAAACGAAGTCAGCAAATTTTGAAAATTTTCAAACATAAAAAGTTGCTTTGATTTTATTAAAAATATCTCCCAATATAAATGTAAATAAATCTGAACTCCTAATTTATTTATACCTATTATCTTGAATTTGGAGATGTTGGAAATTCGGTTATTCGCGATGGCTCGAGTCAAATGGTAACGGGATACGTCAAATTATACTCTTACAAATCTCCACCTTTTGGCTATTTCGGTACAAAAATTAAATCGAAATCCAACTTACATAAAAAACTAAGACAAAACAAATCCGAATAGCCTCCCAAACTCAAGAAATTAGATAAGTACAAGATAATGATGTCTTCAAATCTCCACTTCTTTTTGGTCCTCTCTTGGGTTTTTTGTCTTCATTGATTTTAATGTTAATATGATCTTCCAAATGTACCTACACACATGAAACAAAGAAAATACATGTGATGCATAGAGTTGGACATATAAAAAAAATTAATTAAAAAATTCTCCCCCACAAATTAAATTCTCCCCAATAATTTGTTCTCCCCTTTTTGTCTGAAATAGACAAGGAGTAGAAACTAAAGCATGAAAATGGAGAGCATCACAAAAGAATAAAATATCATTACAACCACATTTAATAACAAACATGAAATGATAATCTCAAAGGCTCCACAAACTATATTTGAAAATTTTTAATTTTTTCTAGTATAAAATTTAACAAATACAACACACCATGGAGAAATACAAAAATACCCGAACCATGGAAATAAAATGTAGGGGTGTTAACATATTTCATAGGTTAATCAACGTACAAAAACATAACATGTGTGCACGAAAGATTGAGACACCATTAACTAAATATCTCAAAATCTACCTTAGATGTAAGAATGGTGAACTAACATGAAATTGACTTAACCTAATCAACAAATCAAGACCGCAAATGATTTTCACACCAATGACACCCAAATCTATGTAATGGTTTTTTTGAGATTTGTATAGTACATGCAAAACCCATTGATCTTCGACTTAACTCTCTAAAAATCTCACATATTGCAATTATACTCTCAATTCTTTTGAAGAAATTAATGCTCATTTGTAGCGAAGCATCAATGTTCAAACAAATGGCCTGGAACTTATGTTTTTATGTGCCGCTAATATTTTTGGATCTTTTCATTGCAAATGGTGTCTTTTCACACAAAGTCAGCATGTCTTTCAGAACTCGATTCCATTGCTTAATATATATAAACCAAACAAATGATTCTTAAATCCAGGCAATGGTTCTTACATGCACAACTTTTTACTGTCTCATTTTTCACATTTGATTCATTTTAAAAACAAAATTAAGAAGAAAACACTACAATCGACATGTGACAGATCAGTGCAATACTCACATAAGCTCCTTCTCGTTTGCGTTAAAGATGAGAAGGAGTCAAACATGTATCAAGATGGCATCAAATCACATCTTAATGACTGCACACATTACAAATCACATAAATTAAATGATATCACGTCTCAAAACACTAAAAAATAGTCACGTGGATATGGAATGAATGGGTGACTCTGACATCTTTATTGTTCATCCAGATATGGCGTAAAAAAAATCTCTTTGGATTTTTTTTCAAAAATTCTATCAAAATAAATTATTTATGTATTTTTCATCTTTTACTGAAAACACAAAATCTTTTTGTATTTTTCAAAAAAATTTAGGAAAACAAAACTCTTTTTGGATCCTTTGAAAAATATATCAAAGTGAAAAAAATATATATAACTATAATGATAGTACACACTAAAAATAAGCATGTAAGATATGAACATAAAAAACATTCTATGCTAGAAAGAAGTCTCAACCTCAAATATAGGCCCCGGGGAGCTCTTAAAAGGATATGACATCCTATGAAATTCCTCCATCAAATTTTGTGAATTTTTAACTTAATACTCTACTTGTTCTTTAAACCTCTCAAAGTCTCTCAAGTGATGTGAGAGAGCATGCGATGTAACATGTGTGGGAGTGTGTGCAGGAATTCGTGTGTGAGCAACCCGGGGAACATACCTATAATACCCTCTCCGAGATAAAACAAAACTCTTTAAGGTGACCTCTTTTTTTGTAATGGGAACAAACATACACGGACTTGGGTTCACCTTCCTCAAAGCGTCTAGGAAAATCTCTCCTAAGTGGGTTAGGTCGAGGACCATATGGATATAATACAAATTTGAGAAATGGCTCGAGTTCGGCACAACCTATTACTTGCCTCTCGACGTTACCTAAAGGGGGACCGAGGAGGATCTTTTTTTCCTTCCTAGATGTGTCCTCTAAAGTTACTTAGACCTACTAAACACGTTCGATATAGCTCTCGAGTTGGGATACAGGGGCTTCAAGTTTCTCATGCGTCTCCAATAAATATTTATGATCTCCTGTAAGACTAGCCACAGTGTTAGTAAAATCAATATTTTTTGGCCTAAAATGATCAACTACTCACATAAAGAAACCTTTACCTTCTCGAGTTGACTCACTAACGCCTCACACTCTTTCAAAACTTTCACATCTTTCAGTTTTGGTATCAAATTGGGTGGTCAAAATTTTGAAGCTCTGACGCTTTTACAGTTTTGGTACCCTTATGTGTGAGTTGTAGGGTATCCCATGCTTTTTTAGATGTAGTGCACTATGACGAAACTCATTAGGGGTGATGGATCTAGGAATAGTATTAAGTCCATGAGAGTTAAAATTACTTCACTTAAATTCCCCATCAGTCCATGAAGAAATAATTTTAGGGATAACAACATTATCAACATTGATAGTGGGAGGAGTTGAACCTCTTTCACAAACTAAATAGACTCGCCCATCTATGGATTTTAAGGCAGACCTCATCCTAGCTTTCCAGTAAGCATAATTGGTACCATCAAAGATGGACAATTGAATATACAAATTATCCATTACAATTCGATTTTTCTAATATCAAAAAGTTTTTAACAAAATGATGTGAGAGAAAAAATATGTTTACGAAAAAAGGATCACACTGTATTTTAGTGTAACTGACACTGTTACCAATTTGAGAGAATTGGTATCAGTAAAAAAACTCTTTGAAAAATCAGGATCACATGATAACTTGGTGAAACCTGCTCTGATACCAATTTGGAAGTGCAATTGCGATCTTAATAGAATATTTACATAATTAAATGTCCACCAAACACAAATCCAAATTTTTTCCAAATCTGATCAATTTAGGTTTGCATGTGATGACTGTTCCAAACACAGTAAAATAACTACGCATGCAAGAGCATAAATATATGAGGAACAATCCCTAAAAAGTGAAAAACCTATTTTAACACTTTAGAGTTTTAAAAGAACGCGACTTACAAAACCTCTAAAGTATACAGCTCAATTTGAGTCATCCACAAGTGGCGGTCCACCCTCGGTATGAACCGATCAGCCTTTGTCTTTCTTCAGCAGTGATCCCCTCAAGAACCACAAGGTCAGCGGTGAAGAATGTCTCTCCACAAGGGTAACTCAAATATGAAACACTTTAAGGTTTCAAACAGAATCACACATATATTGGGGATGAAATTGGTGAATCAAAAGGTGTTTTAAACCAAAATAAAGTGAGAACTTTTGCAGCAGGTATGCAGTTTTTCATTTGCAAAATGTCTCTAAGAAAAACTGTGCAAAGCAGGTATTTATAAGACGGCATAAAATTTGAGGTGACATCATTCGTTCGAACAAAAATAGGCATCGTTTGAACGAGAATAACATCTTGTTAGAGCGAAATCTAGGTCGTTCGAATGAAAACACTATCTCGTTTGAAAAGGCTTAAAACAAGCTTCGTACGAGGCCAAACAAGTCACCTGCATTAGATTCACTTTGGATAAAATGAAGAAATAAAGTTTCTAACGAGTTTGACTTCTCGTTTGAACAAGAATGACTTCTCGTTTGAACGAAGTCGGAGAATTTTGAAAAACATTTAAACTTAAAAATTGCTTCAAAATTATTAAAAATATATCCTAATATAAATGTAAATAAATATGAAGTCCTAATTTATTTATACCTTCGTGATGTGGATATCATATTGAATTTGGAGATGCTGGAGATTTTGTTCTTCACGAAGACTCGAGTAAAATGGTAATGGGATAAGACAAACTTTATGTATGCCTAAGCTATGAGAAATGACAAAAATTATGCTCATAAACTACGACCGCCATTGGTCAAGATGGGAAATACTGGTTTAAACACCAAAACAATCGGTCTTAATGGATAGGGAAGACTATGCAAACCCATACACATTTACATTCCTACATTAAAAAGCCCACTTGGACCACCAATCGTTCTCTTCATGTCAGATAAAATACCTTAAGCCCCCAATTTTTCGTCCTGAGAGAACTATGTAAAACTGATTCTCGGTTATATTTGTACCACAATCATTCAAAATAGACACCTTGTTGTCTTTGAATTATAGATACGTAGGCAATACATGATATCAATTGGTGTCTAGTATAAAGAAACACCAAAAAAAATCCAATTTTATGGAAAAATCCTATCTATATTCATTATACCCTCCCTCCTAAAGAGTTCGGTGTGGCCTAAATAAACTAAGTGTCAATTTATAAAATAGTGCTCTAAGTCATTTTACGACTATGAGGGTCATCCTTTTTTTAAAAACATCACACGAAGGCTAATGCCATGAAAGCCAGTAAAAAAAAACTAACAGGGAAACATCCTAACCCTATACCTCTCTCCCCAAAAAAAAATAAACACCAAAAACCATCCCCGCAAATCACGTTGCATCCTGGGACAGAGATCATCAACAAACACACTCACTAAGGGGTCCTTGTGAAACGGAACCTTATCCTAGTTATAGGGGGCACTCCGATTCCAAAACAACGTTAAAAAAGGATCTTGTCTATTCAGAAGAATAGAAAGGGGATCCCCTTCCCTCTCAACATCTATACCAGTTGATGCCTCTCCAATAAGTTAATAGAAGTCATCTCTCCAAATGAAATGTCTCAAAAGGATGAGACACTTTTTCCCATTGGTATATGTGTCTTTTATTTTTAATTTGTAACTTCTATTTTAATAAAAAAGATCTTGGACTCACTGTTGTTTCCATACATATAAACCCTTTATAGTCTATTGTGTTTTTCGCATATGTATATTTGTATTACCACCATTTTAATAAAAAGATCTTAGGCTTGCTCTATTCATATGCATTCTTGGCATTACTATATAAATAAAAATAACATTGCACCTACCACATTAATAATTTTTCCCCGTGGAAAGTATAAAAAGGACTGAATCATAAAATAAAATCCAAATTAAGGTCATACAAATAAAAAAATGTCAAATCTCCAGTATCTAACTTTCAAGAACTAATAAAGAATAGTGTACATGCACTAGTGAAATATTAAATAAAGAAGTATCAAATGTATATATCTGTGTAGACGAGACCTCCACCTAGCCAATGAAATCAAATACTGTGCATGATGGGCCTTCAAGGCTGAGGCGACAGAGCTGCCTATGTCCTCAAGAGTAAAGCCAATACTGACACTAAGAGAAAGTCTATGAAGTATAAAAATATAATGGAGTTTGGGAATACAATATAATTACACACCTTCATTTTTTATTTTAGTTGTTATTTATGTTATCCCAACCCAACAATCTTCATATGTCATGCGTCTACTCCCAAATCTAGTGAACCCCATGACTACATATTACCCATTTTGATAGGTAAAGTTTCCATTACTATAGATTCTATAAAATTCAAGTGTATGAATATATTTGGGGAAAAACAATCTCTAAGTCAATGTCCATATAAGTATTGTCCATAAAACATACATCATAATTGAACCATTGCAATCATGACCTGTGTAAAGTTCTCTTTTATCGAAGAGGTCGCCATTATAATCATGACAAAGGTAAAGTTTTCCTTTACCAAAAATGTCTTTGTCGTATGGTCCAGGGTAGAGCTCGTCTCTATCTACTAGGATACAAAAGTGGCACCCATCGCACAACCCATAAGAATGTCCCCATATGATGTATCCATCACAATCTTGACGAGGGTAAATTTCACCATTACCTAAGAGATCTCCATCGTACGGTCAAGGGTAGATCCCATCTCTATCTATCAGGATACCTAATTTGTGTCAGTGGTACGACCCATAAAAGTGTCCCCACTAGGATGGATCACATAAGTATTCGAGATTGATATATCCTACAACACACATAAGATAAGTCATTTATACTTTAGGAAGAGTATGGGTCTTATATCTTTATAATTACTTACTTATCACCTATTTAATTAATTCTGCATATATAGGTAAAGGTCTTAGATCATTAGCTTAAAATAACTAAGTCCCTTATTCCCATCCAACATTCCCGAATCACTAGTTTTGAAAAAATTCCAATTTTTACCTTGGTCGTGCGCACGGAACTAAAACCTAGTCGTTTGCATGGCCCATGTACACGAACCACAAATGTGTCCATTTGAATGACTAAACCACAAAACTCTCCATAATTTTGTTATTCTTTAACTTATAGCCCATGTTACGACCTGTATGTCCAGAACCACCATTAACGACCTAATTCAAAGTTTTAATACCTATCATATACCCTAAATTGTCCTACAAACTTCCCTAAACTTAATTATATGATATCTTTACAAGTTTAGTAGCTTTACATATGGATTTAGATGTATTTTTCAGAACTAGAACCCTAGGCTTGAAAACCATTCTAAAGTCCCAAATTTCCAATTCATTCATGCCATAATCAAGGGGATTTTTCTCTATTATTCAAGTATACATAATTATAACATCAATTGGTTAATTATAACCCAAAATTTAGGATGACTTGAATCGAATTCCATTTATGGATAAAACTTAATTATACGAATTAGTTTTAATCGAAAACTTGGTATTTAATTATCTAAATCAAGTTCTCTATATTTAGATTTAAAATCCAATGAATAATTATATTATAGTACCAAAAGTGATTATATTAATATACTATGTAAACTTGCCTTGATTTGAGAGGTGAAGCCCCACTTCAATTGTTCCCAATTCTCTTCTTTTCCAAGTCCAACTGCTCCCAATTATTATTCTTCTCCAAGTGCCTTCTCTCTCTAGACTTATGATTTCTTCTCAAGCATTTTAGAGTTATTTAACCTAACCCTAATCTTCCTTTAGTTATTTTAGCCATGAAATTAGGGTTGGTCCATATGGCCAAAACTTATTGAGCCCAAAACTAAATCCAATTAGTCTAGAACTCAACCTATGTGATATACTAATCCATAGAAATTAAAACACATTATTTTAACTCCTAATACAATATTCTATATGTATCAACATCAACCCAAAAGTAACAAACCAACAACCAACATCTTAATATTTTAATTAGTACGACTCTAAGATTATCAATACTTAAGTAATTATTTAAATAATTATTAATTAGTTGTAGTGTATTTAGTTAAATTTTAATTTCGAATAAGTCAAATTTTCATTTTAAATTATATACACATAACACAACACATATGAAAATATAAAAAGTGACATCACATGTCACTGCAGACACATATAATCATAACTAATAAATTTCACCATTTAAGTAATATATTAAAATTATGAGGTATTACAATAGGTATGTCCCGGACCCCGAAATTCTCCCTAAACCCCAACCTCCTCCTCAAAAACCATCGCCGAACCCCAACACCACCCTCAGGAATGATATCCCCTCCATCTTGGTTGACCTCATGAATCGATTGATCCCTACCAACTAGTAACGTCTCATCCAGTGGAGCTACCGGCTCTGTATCAGCTACCTCAAGTACCTACTTTATTATATCCACCCCAACTCGGGCCAATAAAACCTACCTAAGCATGGGAAGTCGCATCATTATTACGCGTCATTCGAAAAAGCCCTGATAGTTAAGGTCATCCATGAGCAGATCAATAGAAAGAACACCCTTTAAGAACATTTGTCGATCCCACTTAGTCAACACCTCGGTATGACTCATACGGTAAGGAGGGGGAACGAAACTCTAACCGGGGCATCCCCCATATACTAGCAAGTCACCCTATCTCCGAAGTAAAAGAGGGCTCCATATGGATCCTCCAACAACAAACTTCGTTCAGATAGATCCCACGTTGCAACACCCTCCCCCGACACTTGACGGGTCAAACCTAAGGCACCTACAGGAAGAAAGCATAAAGAATAAAAGTGAGTCAGGATAAACATTTATATATCAAGAGTAAATAAAAGGGAAGTGATGTTTTTAACATGAACTAAAATACATACAGTCTCACTGGTCATCCCGTTCAGGAGCGCCTTGGGTGCCCCTAACGACATAGATGACCCGCCTTCAGATTCCCTTGTGCATACTGTCTAAAGAGAGGAAAAATATCATCCATCAGCACTCTAACCCAAGAAAACTCATAACAAGTGGACAAAAAAATCAAGAAACCACATCTGTACCGGAGAAAAATATGACATAAGTAAAATAGAAAATGGTCATTAAATAAAACAAATTATAAAAAACAAAGTTAAAATAAACACATACCATTCATAAGTACACAAAACCTATAAATCTGTTCGTACGGTATCTGAAATAAAGGGACATGAATTATTACATCTCTTCCTGCCCCATTCATCCCATGCATATCCCAAAATTCGACAGATGGACATCAAAAATGGCAACCACCATAAATCGATCCCACTTGATTCGCTTAATGCCAAGAGCAACCCAATAATAAATAATAACAAACTTCGACACATCGACCCCCGATTCCTGCACCTCATCCTCTAAGTAAATGTTCAAATAATTGACATCAATGTACGCCCCCCAACCAAGAGGTACATGTATCCCCAAATCCACCCACAGATGCTTAGTGGTAATAGTTAGGGTTATATCTACATCTTGGGCCACTCTGGTAAACAAGAGTCTCGTGAAGGCATAAAAATCTAGGAGATTAATGGTTATCTCCCCCATTGGAAAATGAAAAGTACTGGTAGTATCCCACCAATGCTACCCTGAGGCTACAGTAATGATCCAACTCCTCTTAAAGGACACGTCATAAATATAATCCAGCAATAGGCGGAACCCTACGAATACACAAATGTGCCAAAAAATCGGGACCTACTCAGACCCTAGCTAATGGCGCCACATAGACCCGAAACTCCCTCCAAGATGCAAGGAATAACACACTAGACATAAAACATGTTAGTAAAAAGAAAAAGGCACTCTCTATATTGGGTGTTTAGGCCATAAATAAATTCACACTTATCTCTTTATCCTCGGTTCCCCCTAACCACAAAGGATAACCAGTCCTGAAGTGATTAGGACCCCCTAGAGCTTTATTCCTCCTTGTTTTGGGGTTATAAACATATTCACACTTAAATCTCCTTACCCTTTGTTCCTACTAACCAGGAAGGATAATCAGTCGTGAATTGATCTGGAAACCTCTAGCAGCTTTCTCCCTCCCGGTGTTTGGGTATTCACACTTAATGTCCCTACCCTCGGTTCGCATTAACCATGCAGCATAATTAGTCATGAGGTGACCAATACTCCATAAAGATTTTTTCTTCCAATGTTTGAGTCATAAATATATTCACCCTTAATCTCCCCACCATTGGTTCTCGCTAACCAGGAAGGATAATCAGTCGTGAGGTGATCAGGAACCCCTACCAGAGATTTCTCCCTCCTAGTGTTTGGGTCATAAACATATTCACACATAATCTTTATACCCTCAGTTTTTAACCAGGAAGGACAATTAGTCATGAGGATATCAAGAGACCCCCGAAGCTTTCTCCCTCTTGGTGTTTGGGTCACCAATATATTCACATTTAATCTTATGGCCATCCCGATCGAGATCGCGCATCGAGCAAGGATTGAAAGGTCTCGTGCCCCTTACTTAGGAACGCTTCGGCCGTAGTCAGTGTGGAATCAATGTAAAGAGATGGAGTCGTCAACATTTTTTGCACAGAACATGCAAAAGAACATGTTGCCGCCTCAAGAGAGAGGAATCGGAATTAAAGTGATGCATACGAAACAAATAGTTCGAATGTTCAGGAGCTAAGTTACAAAATGGGAAGGTGTTAGGCACCCATCCCAGTCTTTCAAACTCTCATGGGTTTGTGTTATTATTTTACTTTATTTCACCGTGAAGTTTGTGTGCGTGTATATATAATAGAGATTGGAATTTTTCAACTCATACCATGAGAGAGATAGATTGAGGTCATCCATAGGAATGTTCCCAAAATAATATATAGAAAATAAGATTTGTCTGTTTATCACAATATTGATCGTTATTATAAAAACAGAATATATGTGGGATGAAATTCAAATAAGGGTAATAAGTATATTTATGCAAGAATATAATGAAAATGAGGAATTTAGGTAAGTTGGAGGATTTAGAGAAATTGAGAAATTAGAATATTGAGAAAATTGAAAAATTGGACTCGAGTCTCGAGTTTTAATCCGAAATGCCTACGTAGCATAAATAAAATCCACGTAGTTTAGATGTGGCATGGGGGTGAGTTTTATCCCATAAATCCAAACGGGATTTTATTATATATGTGTGAGTCAAAAATATGTTTTAGCTTTGAAAAAGTGTGATGGATAATTGCGTTCAGAATTTATAGGTGTAACCCTCAGTTTGTTTATTTTGGATTTTTTTATAGAAAATAAAGTATGTGCAATAAAGTAAGAACTAGATTATGAATCCAATGTAATTTATAAAAAAATAAGAAATGTAATAGAGAGGGAAGGAATTGGACCTTGTTTGAAGCTTGAGCTTTAATCTTGGATCAACTCCCTTCAATGTGAGATGAATTTTCGATCAGAGAGAATGAGATTTTGGTAAATAGTGTATGAAAAGGATGGGAATATGGGCTTAAATGGAACTTCACATGGAGGAACTTTACTGATTTCGAGAGAATCTTGCTAAGATCACTGATGCTGATGGATCTCTTATGTGTCTTAGGAGTGAGGTCTGACCCTTTATTTATAGGGTGAGGGGTGGTGTCTATTGGCATGGCCCTAGTACTTCCCATCGGTAGGTAACCCTAGACACACTGCTGATAGGCAGGGAACTGGACCTACCAATTAGTTGTCTCGTGAATTTTTTTTGGGAAAATGGTCGTAGGATGTAATTAGTTGATCTGAATCACGCCATGTCATATCGTTAGATAGGTACTTTAGAGACCTTCGAGAGTCATTTGGACCGCTCCCCGGTCTGGGAGTTGACTTTGGGTCAAATATGGCTCGGAAGCGCACGTGGGCCCTTTGGATGGGAGATTATCGGATGGAAACGGATCATTCGTTCGAATCATAAGTTAGAATCATGCACGGGGTGGGCTGTTGGATAGTTTAGGAGATGTAATTAGACATTCCAAAGAGTTTTTCTAGGGCCAAAAGGTTGACTTTGGTCAATTGGGGCCCGAAAGCACTCGGTGATCATTCGGAGTAGAATGGATCATTCGTCCGCACTATAAATCATAATCGTGCATGGGGTGCACTGTTGGAAAGGGTATTCCCTGCCCTTCAGAGATTTATTCAGTCTTCTTCGAGCTGAAGAGTTGACTTTGGTCAAACGGAGCTCGGGAGTGCTCGGTGGCCTCCGAATCAATTTTTTAAGGAAAACTGATCGTTCATCCAAACGGTTATGCCATTTTGTGCATGAGGTGGATAGTTTACTTAGAAGTTCCAAAGATCTTTCACTCTAATGACAAAGTTAACCAGATTCAAACTGGGCCCAGGAGCACCCGATCGCCTCTAGATCGGTACTCAGAGTGTGACCTAGGGTTTGTAGTGAAATGAGGACGTGTTAGGAACCTATGAAGAGACTTAAGGACTCCTAAAATGTGGTGTCTATTTATCCCCCCGAAAGGGTGAGCTTCGAACAAGTGAAAGTCATCGAATAGAAACCACATGATGTTTTTGGATTCTGCGGACCTAAGGGACACGGATGACTGGTTCAGAGGGTCAAGGTTGATTCTGAGGACCTAAGGGGATGTTGGGGATGGCTGATTCTGAGGACTTAAATAAGGTGAAGACTGAGGTCAAAGGTAGGGAGCGACCAATTTTGCGGGTCGAGGTCAGTTGTGAGAAACCTAAGTTGTAGCGACCAATTCTGCGGGTCGAAGCCAATTATGAGAGCGTAAGTTAGGGGTGCCCAATTCTGAGGGTCAAAGATAATTATACGTGCTTAAGATAGAGAAGACCAATTCTGAGGGTTGAATCCAATTCCGAGGGCTTAAGATAGGGGTGGCCAATTTTACGGGTCAAAGACTATTCTGAGTGCTTAAGTAGAAGCGACCAATTATGTGGTCTTAAGTAGAAGTGACCAATTTTGTGGGAGACAATTTTGCGAGCTTAAGTAAAAGTGACCAATCCTGTGGGTCGAAGCCAATTCCGCGGGCTTAAGTAGACGCGACCAATTCTGCAGGTCAAATCCAATTTTGCGGGCTTAATTAGAAGTGACAAATTCTGTAAGTCAAAGAGAATTACGTGGTCTTAAGTTGAAGTGAACAAGTCTATGGGTCAAAGCCAATCCCGAGGGCGTAAATAGAGGTGACCAATTATGCAGGTCAAAGCCAATTATGTGGGATTAAGTAGAAGTGACCAATTCTGTAGGCTTAAGAAGGAGAGACCAATTATGCGGGTCGAAGTCAATTTTGTGAGCTTAAGTAGAAGTAACCAATTCTGTAGGTCGAAGCCAATTCTGCGAGCTTAAGATAGAGGTGAACAATTTTATGGGTAAAAACCAATTATGTGGGATTAAGGTTGAAACTTTCTTTGAGGAATTTTGGGGGCTTTACTGGGATATGTATCTTGCGATTTTACTGGGGATGATTTTATATTTCACTGGGGAAGAGGGAATGATCCGAGGATTGGATTTTTCTTAGATGGATAATATCTTAGTTTTTGTGGTGTCCTTTGAAGACATTTTCGGGGAGACATGAAATATATTTCGAGAATTCCGTTGGACAGATAAGATTTCTTCCATGGAAATCAGTGTTGTAAAAATGTTTTGTCTTGGTGAAAATTTATTTGGGAATTTTCTAAGGATTTTTTAGGATTTTCTGGCAGTTGTTGAACAAAATTTTAAATTTTAAAGACGGTGCCGATAGGCATGGCTAGGAGGGTGACAAATGGAAGTGGCACGGTCCTTTGGGGTACCTTGAGTAGGTGGAGGGGCAGTTCTGATCGGTGGGTGGCAGGGAGATGCCGATCGGCATGCTCCTTGGCCTTCTATAAAAAAGGGTGTGTTCTCCTCATTTTTCACAGCTTTTTGACTTGCCTTCTTCTGTAATTACCTTCTAAAAATCATTCCAGCGCTCACAACTCAAAATATGGATGAGTTCTCAAGTAGCACAACACACATGGAATTGCTCGATGCTGACGATGGGGCAGGCTTGGAATAGAGGGTTAGGGTGTCCCTTGCTTTGTGCAGTAAAAACTCTTTTGACTCATTTGAGCCAGTGGAGGATAATCACACTCTCTTATGAAAACCTTTAATCATCGTTCTTATAGGGTGGTGAACCTGATGGTTATGTAAGTATTGATGACCTTTCATATTCTCTTTTTCTTTCTTGGCGATATTTTCTTATTTCTTGAATTTTGTCCAGGTTTCTTGCTTTTTTTTCTTTTGACAGTCTCAACTTTCTATATCAACTATGCATGCCCGTTGGAAGTCGGGCTTAGGAATTTTTGGGATCAACTTTCATCTGTGGTGCATTGGAACATCAGCCAGTTTTAGGAGACTGACATTTGCTTTGGATGAGACAACTCGTTCTACGGTCGTTCTCTGTGCTCTAGGAGAGAGGTGATGGGACACCACCCAAACCTTTCATTTTGGCTTTGGGAGATGGCGGTAACTCCCATAGATCTTTAGTATCTTCTAGGGATGGATTGCGATAGGGTGTAGATTGAGGTGGATAGGACTTTGCGGGTGACGTCGGAGGCGGTAACGGTGGCGTTGGGTGATATGGAGAGGGTGGTCTCAGGGCACTCTTGTCAATTTTGAGAGAGTTATTATTGAGGAGGAGGATTGACGATAATGATGGTAATTAGGGGCAACAAATGTCTTGTCTGGTTATTTTGTGAGTGTTTGGGGGTTTTCTTGGTTTCGACAAGTGATGACGTCATCTACTTGTAGTTTTTGCCATTTTTAGGGTGTTTTCGAACATTGGTCTTTATAACTGGGGGAGCCTCATCTTCGATACCCTTTATTATTACCTTTATGCATTTAGTCGATGCTACTGGAAAACTTTTACTGGGGCCATGTATCTTCTTGAGGAATGATTTATTTTGCGTATTTTCCATTATGCATTCGCATTTTCCCTCTATACGTCTTATTCTTGGTTTCTTGATTGTTGACCTTTTGCAGACGTGGTTCCATGAGGTGATTGGGTTGAACACACAATTGATATCTTTGAAGGGTGAGTCTATTTGGGACTTCTTTCGGATGTACCAGTGGCAAAAGTCCAATCGGCAATCGAAGAAGTCCCTTTTTCTGGAGGCCGTGTGTTAGGTCTTGAATGGCCTAAAGAGTGAGATGGTAAGTCATTCTTTTTTTCTTTTGAGATTTTCTTTCCTTTGATAATATTTTCCTGATTTTGAACTTGTTTTCTTATCGGGGAATGAGCAGGTGACCTTCTATCCCTGGGGTATGGCTATCCATCATACGGAGTTGACTGGGGGACATGCGCAGATGCGGCATCTGCTGGCGCATAAGTTTGGACACTCTTGGTACCTCGGGGAGAGAGTAGTTCGATAGATTGTGGAGGATAAGGATTCAGTGCCACTGACAAACCCCCATTGTATATGAGGCGATTGCGGGAGATGTCAGACGATGCACGGGTAGCAACAATGATGGGTGAACCTTACTCGTCATATACCGATACGGCAGTGATGTATGACTATATGGATTTTATGTTGAGCTGATTGATGCCACCCAATATATATGACGTGATGACTCTTCCTCGTGCAGGTTCGAGTCGGTCGATGGGGTCCTCCCATAGCGTAGGTGAAGCGTTGACATCAACGGAGGTGAAAACTTCGGAAGTTCCTTTTGTTCGGCTGCCTGCTCCTACTTATAATATTCGGCGGTCTAATGGATGGTCGATACGTATGCTGCACCGTCCTAATGTGATAGATCCGAAAGACTTGGTCATTACAAAGGAGGTTCTTCGACCTGAGGTATACTTTTTATCTCTATCTCTTTAGATTTCCTATTTTCTTCCTTTGCCTTAGACTGACTGATTTTCTCTTTTATATTTTCTTTTACAGCACATATGGGTCTCCACCACCGGGCTAAAGGATATTAGGGATTGGATATCTTCGGTGACCTCCCACATTTGGGATGCAATTCCAGTTCCTTCTTGTTTGGTTTCGTTTGCCTCGTTTGAAGAAGGGTCGGGCTCGGGAAGTGGTGGCACGTCGTCTCATCGCAGAGGGAAGAGAGCGCGTTGCAAGGAAGGAGGATCTTAGAGAGAGAGAGAGAGAGAGAGAGAGAGAGAGAGAGAGAGAGAGAGATTGTAAGTGAAGATAGATAGAGAGAAATATTTTGGTGGTTTTGGGCTGAGTCCCGTTTTTTTTCTTGTTTCCTGCAAAACTAATGTAACACAGAAAAAACCTATGCAAGTGAAATGGAGTTTTTGTTAATTTTTGTTTTTAGTGACTATGCACATGCTCTTTTTATTTTTCTGCTGAGAACGTAAAAAGAGTTAGAAATGATAGGAGAAAGGCTTTATTTTAAAATGGGATAAATAAAACATAAGGATAAGGAAATTAAAATTCCCCTAAAATAAAAATTATTTTGATTGAGTTTTTTGATTTTGACAAAAAAAGGGGTTTTCCTAAAAATAGGGGGTTTCCAATCGGCATGACCCATGTCCTTCCTATCAACATATCAGACCAGTCTAATCAACCCAAGGTTTTGATTGTACTTTCTTCAATTGTTTGGTACTTTCTGGGGTAAGTTTTCCTCCGATTTCTGCAGGGTTCCTTATCTTTGCTTGGGAGCTTTCAAGTATAAATAGGGGTGTAGATGGAGATTTTTCTTCACACTTCCACATTACTTCTTGTTTATATTCTTCTTTTCTCACTTTCTTCTTATTTTTTGACATGGCTCTCCCAGGTAGTGTTGAGTTTACAAAGTACCTTGAAACATTGGAAGCAATGTGCTCCTACAACATTGACTACGATTCTTTCAACATGTGGCAAGTGTCTTTGTGGCGCAACTGGCCAATATAGTGGAATATGATGATGGCGGTAGTCGAGTTCTGGTACCCTGAAGACCATGTCTTCCGCTTTTGGTTGGACGGAATCTTTCCGACCTATAAATATTTTTTTTCCATATTAGGGATAAATCCTAGCATTGTAGCGGCTATGGCTGAGTTTTCCCGATCCGCTAGGGAGCTGTGGGATGGACTTCTCTATATTTCACATTCGATAGCCACATCGTTGGTCACGGGAGGAATTCTTTCTCTTCGTGCAGTGCTGCAATCAGTACATTTCCAGGATATTTGCGATGTTGGCTATACTGAAGCCGTCATTCTAGGTCTAGTTTCAAAACTGTTGTTGGTGATAGGGAAGTACTAGAGGACTCCCAACTTACGTCTATTATTTTTTGGATGTCATACCATCATAATCCTATGACGGTGATACTAGCGGAGACATTGAATGGTTTGGATGCCTGGCGGGATGGTCATTTCGAATTTATGAGGGGTAGCCCTGTAATGCTTTTCATGTGGCTGTTAGAGAGGTTCCGTATGGCGGTCTCACCTGAGTATCCTTTACCGATGGTGCCAAAATTCTTCTCAAGCTATTTCATCAGTGTAATCCTAGACATCGAGAGCTAGGAAAACTAGTTCGTGGAGCATGGGGATTGAGGCTTGTGCTGGTCAGTACCTTAGTGGGGGGAGTTATTGCCTATTCTAGAACTCGGGAAGTACCAGTATGTTTGATTGGTAAGCCTTCGGTAGACATCTTTATACTTTCCCTGGTAGCTTTTACGCCAATTTGATTGGGAACATATTGTGCCACCGCAGACACTAGACGTTTTTTAGCGTTTTTACATATCTTCGAGTCACAAGATGACTCAACTTTATTTGGGTACTACATTTAGTCGTTGCATGGTCTCATTACTTTTCAAATTTGGCTTAATCACTGAGAATGACATCATCTTCAAGTTGTAAGAAATGTGTGTCTTGTAGTTTGTCTCAAGTACTAAACCGATTTTATCATACACTTACAATTTTTACCTTTCACTCCACCTATTATCATTCCATGTTTTTCTTACCCATATATGTCCCAAATACCATCCACGTGTCATTTTCAATCATTACCATCATTTTTGAGAAAAAGAGTGTTTGAATTTATCAATGTAAATTGTCTTCATTTTCGTAATGAAAAGAAAAATGCATCGCAATAAAAAAATAGAAAAAAGAAAAAAGAGAAAGCATGTGATCGTAGATTTAATAAAATGAAGACATTAGTTATTCAAAGTGTGTCACACTCTTCTCAAAAACTCTATCATTCATCTTCTTCATTTCATCATCTCCTCCTCCCTTTCTTAAATCAAAATTTTCACCCTTGGTAAAGTGTTCGAGCAAACGAGAAGTGTATATGGTGAATAACTCGACATTCTCAACATAGTGGTTAACATTCCTTCATGAGATCAATTTTCTTTCATGTGTCCATCATTTTTTTATAAAGTGTGTGAGATGTTTGAACTTATTTACATTTACTCACATCCTCACACGCATGAGAGATACACTTACCCAATTCTCAAAGAGTTCGATTCAGAGAAATATATCCACTGAGAATTGAAGTCAAACCACTGATTCTAAAAAAAGGAAATCTAATAATTACTCTAATGATACTTAAAATTGTTTTAAACTAACACATGCTGAGTTTTAGGAAGGATTACGCTTTTTGGTATTACGTAATTTCATATCTTATTTTGATAGTTGAATACGATGTTCATTGACGTCATTTTTAGTTGGGTTGTATAGCAGTTCATCGTCAAAATAAGAGACTGCATTTTAATGAATTTTGAATTTTGTGGGTATATTCACTGCAAACCCTCACGAGACACCACTCATCCTGTAGGTCAACCTATAGGTTTAACGGATTATTTCACATGCTAAGTGCCATTGCGAGTGCCTGCAAAAGTGACACACTTTTGGTTACTTATCATTGTTTTCTCTTTAATTTTTGCTCGAGGATTAACAATGTTTTGTTTGGGGGTAGTGTGATAAGTACCTAAAAGTGTATAATCTATACCCTGGATAGATGCATTTTAGTCCCTCGTTTTTAATAAAAATTGCCTTATATTCATATTTATTTATTTCTCAGGTCAATACGCAGTTGCGATACAAATAATTATAAATCAGTATAATTGCGACACAATAGCGGTAAAAATCATGCATTGAAGAAATGAAAGAGACCGCGGAGTCAGAAGTCCCATTAAGCTTGCACCGATTAGTTCCGATGTCCCAAACCGTATCTTCGGACCAAACCTAAGCCTACACCGAGCCCAGAACAATCACCCGAGCCTCGTGTATTTTTAATTTGTGCTTTTCATATTTCTTCAGATTTTTATTTTGAGTCGCTTTATTTTTAGGATTTATTTTAGATTTATTTTAGATTTATTTATAATTTTCTAGGATTTATTTTCTGTTTTTATATTTCTTTATTTTGATTTTGATTTTTATTAGTTTTTAATTTTTTTTCTTTATTTTTTTATTTGTTTTCAATTTTATTAGGTTGGTTTTATTATTTTTATTGTTGTTTTATTTTATTTGAGTCTTTTATTTTAGGTTAGAAATTTATTTTTTTAGTTTTAGTAGGTTTTATTTCTTTTAGTTTTATTTTATTCTTTTATATTTTCTATACTTTGTTTTAATTTTAATTAAGTGCGACACAAAACACACACACATCCCTACATACCGTACACACTACCACACCCAATTACACCTCTCACTCTCTCTCTCCTATCTATCTAGCTTCCATCTTCAACCTACCTAAGTTGCATTGCATGGCCAAAAATCGTATACCAACACCAACACACCCTACCTCCCATCCCTGTTCAAACCACCATCAACCCAAACCCATCCAACTACAAAAATCCGAACCCGATTTAACCCCATCGACCCAGTTTTCAAACTCCGACCCACAACAGCTAAGGCCGGTGAAACCTAAAATTCGGTGTTGGCCAAAACCATTCAGCCTCCACCCGAGATTCTAAACCTTCATTGCCCAAACCATCACCAACGACCTCATATACCACCCCTCCAACCAGATAAAAATGCTAGTAGCCTTATTCGCACCTGCCAAGCCCGGACTTGCCTAAGGCCGAGGAAGCACCTGGTCAAAAACTAAATCCAATGACTCCGACCAGCAACCCTTCCTTACCCTTTAAAATCCGAAACCCGACAACCCTAGCCGATCCACTCCCCAACACGAGACCAGTCACCAAATTTCGAAACCAGCTCAAACCCATATTCTCCACGTCATAACCCATTTATCTTTGATAAAAAAAAATCCCAAGAAAATCGAAACACACAACCTGTCAAGATTTAAGGAATTCAAAGAACCCACGAGCATATCTCCACAAGACTTGTCCAATTAAAATCCCATGAACCTCTCAAGAAGAAAATTGGCTAATAAAAGAAGGGTATCAGTTCATATGGGACTCTCACGTAGAGAAGAGCACAGAGAGACAGAGAAGAAAAAAAAGAGACGGGAGAGGGTACAAAAAAAAAATTAGAAAAAAATAAAAAAATTAGTTTAAGATTAGAATTTTTTTAGGTTCAGTCTTTTATTTTAGTTTTGAAATCCAGTTGAGTTTTTGTGACGAGTTTGGACGCGTGTTTATACACACAGTTGACATAAGAAATTATTGCGTATTGTATTTATTTCTCTTCAGTTTCTTATTTGTTAATTGTACTTGTGGTGAAATTTTAATCATGTCTCGTTAAACACCCCCACTCAAGAGTGGGATGAAACGCATAGGGAGATTTAAATTAATGAATTAATTGTTCATTGAATTGTTTTAGGCTAATTAAATTGGGGATAGTCACTAAATTAATTTATGTAACGAGAGTTAATAAATTAATTTTGAAAATTGATATTTGATTGAGGATTCGACTTAGAGATATGTCCTGTTCCTACATTCAATTATTAATCATGTGTGTGCAATTCAAAGATCTATACAATTTTTCATGAATTGATCTTAGTGGATAATCTGTAAGAAAAAAGTATGAATCTTATTTTTTTTTTATTTGTAGTGACACTTCCGGATTCAATTGTTAAAAAAATGATGTTGAATTTAGGATTGTAACGAGAGTTAAATTTTAGATTCAATATTATTTCGAACGTATCAAATGAATAATTAGGAAATTAAATTAAATTAATTACGCGATATAATCCCACCTCTTGTCTCTTCTCATAAATTCTAAACTCGGTTACATTTTAAATTTCAGTAGTCATTTTAATTGCAAAAAATTTCATTCCTCCCTTGAAATTGTTTTTAATTATAAAAAAATTAAAGACACAAAAAGATTATTTTTATAAAAATAAAAAATAAAAATAAAAATTGTAATTTTCACGATAACGGTTTCGACGCTTGAAATTGGATTCATATTCGAATTTACCACGATATTGAATTTTTAACAAGTTTTGTAGGTGATTTCAAGGAAACTTTGATACTCGAAGTTTGACCGCAACGATTGATGAATCAAGAAAACAAGTCACACAAAAGATGAAGTATCACCCACCCCAGCATGCCTACTCCTCATTAACCGTCATCATACCTATATTATTATTATTATTATTATTATTATTATTATTATTATTATTATTATTATTATTATTATTATTATTATTATTATTATCACTACTACTTTTAAAAATCAGACAAATATCCTATTACCACATTTAAGTCCCAAACATATGGAAAACGCAATCATCAAATCAAGCATATGAAAAAATGACAAATCTAAAAACTAACCAAACAAGAAGAACATGCAAAAAAATATATAATTCAAAAAAGTTACGCGTGGAGTATACGAAGGACGCTCCCCTAGAACTCGATGTCTATTACACTCTCGTAAAATAACCTTTGTGTCATCCTCATCCGTTAGTAGGGTAAGATCATAAGCCACCCTACCCCCGCCCAGTCATCATCATGGGGTAACACACTCGGGTACCACATGGGCCTCGAAATGAATACCTCTGTCCAAGGCTCCGACTCCACTGGCTCGTCCTACTCCGTCGGTGCTGTATCATCCTCCATAGCCACCTAAGCCTAATTCAGGCCCAAGGCATGAATTTCATCATCTCCAAGCATAATGGGATCCAAAGTTTCCATGAATAGCGAAGAAATAAACTCCCAAGAGAAGGAAGCAATGTCTTGTAGAGAGAGAAAAGATAGAAAATGAAAAACAAGTTCGAAGAAGTGGAAACTAAATAGGACAACCCTTATTAATAGATTTCCAATACTAGGTTATTTAACCGAAAGATTAAAGGTTCCCAAATGTGTAAACTGAACAGTTAAACCCACTAAAATACTTAAACCAAACCTTTAATCATTTGGTCAAACCCCCTCACCTATTAAAAAAACATTTGAAACCCCGAAAGTTTCCTACCTATCATATCCATTCCCCCATACCTCCTCAAAATGGGCAAACCCATTATTGAGTCCTTTCAATTTTGACGAAGAGTGTCTGCCTATGCACACTCTCAGTCGACTGCCTCTATTGACATCCAGATTTCAAATCAGGATTTGTGTCATTTTGTCCCATCCGATAAACTACACCAAACCTAGGTACCATTAAGATCCTATAGGTAAGCTACCCCAAAGGTAAGACCAAGAGGGACAAACCTACATTGAACATCGTGATTTCGTTTGAACAGGTTGTTCAAACAACTTTTTAGAAAAGATAATTTTTCTTTTTAGAAAACTTTTTATGAAAAATAGACTCAGACATTATTTTAAAACAACACCCAAAGAAATACCAAGGATAAAAACTATATGCATTCATACCTCGTGATATTCTTGATCGTTGAAGAAAAAACGTGCTACTAATTATGGCATGATGATATAGATGCTCAAAGTTGGTTGTTACGATATTCAATCAAACACATCATAAGCTTTGAAGGATAAACCAACTCAAGACGCAACCTATGACTTCAAATGGTTTTGTCCAAGAGGAAATAAGCCAATACATATAATTGACTCGATTCAAAAAAATTTCCTTACAATATTTGTTTATCTCTTTTAGCATGGCCCTCGTTTAGGGGACCGAGTATGCCCTTTACAGTGTTTATACTTTAAATCCCGGTTTTTAACCCAGAACCTTCATTAATTGATTTGACATGATCAGATATTAAATAATTGTTAATCAAATGCCGTAGTGACTAAATACAAACATGGAAAAATACTTTTCAAAATCGTTATTAGGAAAGTGTTAATCAGCCGATTTAATCTAAAACTTTCCATAACCCAAAGTCTAAAATCCGACTAATCCCACTGCTTCTCCAAATATACAAATCCCATCTTGTGATGGCACACCGAATATGTGCTTTCATATCAAATACTTGTCAAACTTTGGCCTTTGATTAAGGTATTGGATTTGAATGACCACATTGATTTGAGTCATTAGTTAGAAATCTATTAGTGTGCAAGTGTTTGGGAATACCTTGAAGGATAACGGGTTCATAGTCGAGCATGTGAATTTTGACAAAATCGGCTAAGGAATTTGAGAACGATCGGAAGCATGGTTCGAACCTTCAGGCATATTGTGGAAATTATAGAATTCGGTATTCTAATAGGGAGTAGGGAACCCCATGGGAAGTTCCTCTAAAAGGAATAGAAAGGGAGAGGCTGATGTCATTTGACCTGACCATATAGCCGTTAATGCGTAGGATGGTTTTGGGTACAAGATGAAGAGAGTTCTAGAGGGCCCAGTTATTGTTCGATGATTTGACTAGTTTGCTTACAGTATAACTGGACTCAATTTATAACAAAAGAGACCTAGGTGTGTATTAGGTCAAAGAGGATAGATTCATTTATAGTAGTGGGAAGATGCTATGAGTGAGACATTCTAAGATTTCCAACTAAGAATATAATGAATTCAAATTTTGTGGACAAAATTCCTTGTTTAAGGGGAAAAAAGGGGAAAAGAATGTAATACCCCGTATTTTATGCATATTATTGTAATACCCGCGTTGTACTAAACCCTAGAATAATTAACTATGATTCGATCATTACATATATTTCCTCATATCCTCCTTATAACTTAGTCAAATTCAAAAACACCCTAACAAAGTTAAAAATACACATAAAACCCTACAATTGTGTTTAATTACCTAGGTACCTCCTAAGTTTACAAAATGACCATATTACCCCTCTAAATTTTGAAAGAAGTATAACTTAACTCCTATTTCACCCCCAGTCCCAAATTTTATATCAAACTGAACCTTTAAACCTTAACTAATTTAATTTTACAATCCTAACCCTTAAACTTTCATAAAATTACATAGATCTCCCTAAAACATGAAAATTTATTATATTAAATACCAAATAAATATTAAACTTTCTTTTTAAGGACCAAAACCAACTTGTTTACACTTTCCTCCCCAGCCAACAAGGCATCCCAATCAGCATAAAATGACAAAATTCACTGGCACAACACCATTTCTCCATGAGACCACCTTTTCCCCAAGTTATATCTTCTTAAAGCTAAGGAGAATCCACCTCTCTGAAGCACCAATCAACTACCCTTCGCTTACAGTATAAATAACCCACGAAATCCATCCTTAAACCTCACTAGTTCAGTAGAACCAAACTTTCCTTTTTTTCCCTCCAAACGGGTAACCTATGATTTTATGCATCATTTCTTCTTTTTTCTATCCAAAATGTTTTCTACACTGCCACAATACACAACCTAATGAAATAATTTGAACTCTTACTTATGAAATAACATGAATAGGAAGAAACCTTCAAAAACTCCATTAAAGCTTGAGCTTTAATGGTGAAATGTCATTCCTTCACTTTGAAGTATTTCAAAGTGAGGAATGAGTTTCTGCCCAGGAGCTCAAGTTAAATGGCCATTTTCAAAAACTCATAAGTTTTGAAACCCAATTTATCAAAAGTATTTTCGAATTGCAGAAACTAAAATTCTAAAACTCTCTTCAACCAAGATACCTCAATCCTTTAAACAAAAGACAAACTCTTCTTTAGGATAGCAGAAATCTATCCATACGCTTAAATTCCATTGCAATATTCTTTAAATCCACAAATGTTTAGTCAAATTTTCAGAAAAGCATAGTAGTTGGAACTCGATGAACACATAACCTCAATCCATGAAACCTATTTATCTGTATTCCTTATGAAAAATTAGGTTGGATTGGTTCAGGAATCATCTCAAATGGTTTAGGAAATCAGAAGTTATTCAAGGTCAAAGTTTTATCAAAACCTAGGTCAGCTGTCGAGAGGTTGAAGATGAACTTTTCAACTAGAAACATTGACCAGGCGCGTGGCCGATAAAAAAATATTGATTTTTTTTCCAATGTTTTTATTAAATTTTTTTGGTCAAAATGGTATAAGGTAAGGCTGTGTTTGGTTAACCCTAGCCCAAATTACATAAAACTAAGATTTTGGGTTAAAAGTATTTTCCAAACATTACAAATTGACCCCTCCAAGTTTTTTTAACATATGAATTTTGACCCAACTTTTTTCTACATAATCTTTGACAAATTTTAAGTAAAAAAAGTCTATTAGACAACTTTTTAAATATAACCTTAAGTCCTACATTTTAAACTCTCAAAAATAATTTCAAATTAGCCCATAAACTTTGAAAGATGCAGGTTCTTCATTTTTTTTTCAATTTAGTCCAATTACCAATAATATATACTTACAACTATGTTGATTGACAGATAATCAAGCGCCTGACCCTCTCGATTCCAACTTAAATCAATTCTAATCACGTTCCGCACAGCTAAAAATTAGTTTTTTCCTTTTTAATAGTATTTTCAACATATTTGTTATAGCTACTATTGATATTACATTGTGATATCCCCAAATTGCTATTAGTATGTGCATGTTATGATATTACCATGCTACGTATATTAATAGATATCATTTATATTTGAATATGGATCATTTGGATAATTTTGAACCCTTCTCATCTTGTAACTGATTACCTGAGTTTATTGCAATGATTGAATCAGTTCACCCGTGCGTTTATGTGACAATTATCTTGTTATAAGAACCAATAATAATTAGGGAGTAGACTGTCATGTTATCCCATGTAATTTTTCTTCTTGCTTAAAGTCTCACATGTTTGAGAGCCTGAATTTATTACTACATACGTTTGAGTTCAACTCTTGTTGGTATGCCTAGCTATTTATTTTTCCCTAAAAGTTTTGGGTTGATATTATTACTGGTTGTACCGATTATGATTAATTATTTTTATACTATGGGATTATCTTTTTTTAAAAAATAATCTTCTTTATGAGAAATATTGCTTATGCTTCATTTGGCAAACAGTTAATCCCATACACACTCAAACCTCTATGTACATATAATTGTTATAAAAATTGTTAAAAATATACTTAGCATACTTGTGTTACTTCCTTTTTCCTCCAGATGTTTCAGGATAAAGAAGTCGTACCCTATCCATTTTTTATGAAATGAACGGATTATATATATTCTTATATAACTTTATATAAGGAGATTATGAAAGATGGAAGCAAAGAATGGCATTTATCAATGACCTACGTCATATTATGTTTTGGGGTAAAAAGTAACCTGTATAATTCACCCTTATGGTAGTATTACAATATATGTAATAGGATATTAATGTCGTTGTACTCAATAATTTTCTATTTTCCGCCTTAACTTTAGTTTAATTTCTTTTTTACTATCTTGTACATTCATACCAAAAATAGGGTGTGATGTGTTGGTATCAAATCGGGATTCTAAAATGCACCGGGTTAGACTCTTGTATGGGCATAATATAAGATATTAGTTATTTAACACTTTTTTTAACTTCTTTACTTTCGTCATATATTAAATATACTTTGCAGCATGAAAATTTGGTATTCATAGTTTTTTAGTTTTGAAATAGCTCCTACTAATTGATAGAAAGACACAGTTAAGGAACATGGTTCAATAATTGGATGATGATTGAATAAATTCCATTACTTCCGTGAAGCATTTGGTACTGACTAATCAAATCTGTTGTAAGTCCCAGGTGATCACGATCCAATTATTCTCCAAAAGGCTATTAATCTCGCATGGAAAGATATTCAATCTCCACACCCACTCCAACCCAAAGCCACTTGTAAAGGAAAACTTTTCATTGAGATTTCCTTAAGATCTTCCAGTATCTCTACTAATAATAACCCATCTGAGTCGGATGATTTTGAATTCATTACTGACTCTGATCCCTTTAAGATCAACGTCGTGGTTCTAGAATGAAGAGAAGAATAACATTCCACCTCCTATTCGTAATATACTTAATAAGTATTTTGTAAATATTGTGGCAATGCTACAAATATAGGTGGAGTAAGCTAGTAGGTTGTATAAAAACAAGAGTGCTTAAGATATGCTTAGGTTGTATAATAGTATGTTAACATAGAGCTACTAGTTGTAATGACCCTTTTATATAATATAACTTAATTAAAGTTGCTTTTATATGATCTCTCTTTAAATACATAATCTTATGCATTTTCATTGTGTAAATTTTATATTATGCTTTAGAATGATTAACACTCGCACTCCCTCCCCTCGAACAAGAGCTAAGAAGACTCACACCGAAGGAATTATGAAATTCCTTTAAGAATTAACATCTCTCTAGACAACAACAAGCACCGATTCCACACCCAGTTTACGAAGAAGCTACAGTTGAACGACACTGAATGAATGCTCTTGAGAAATTTTTTAGACAACGACCCCTCCATTTCTGAGAGAGACGGGAGCAAGTGAGGCTGAGAAATTGATATGTCAAATTACGAAGATATTCAATGGGGTAGGATATGTTGTTAATCTTCGAGTAGTTTTAGCATCTTATATATTCGAAGGTGAAGATGATTTTTGGTGGCAATTTATCTCCCGGCGTCGTAACATACCCTCCCTAACCTGGAAACTATTTCAAGAAATTTTGTTCAAAAAGTAAATTTATGAGATCGAAAGACACCAGTTGATTGTGGATTTTCTGAAATAACAGCAAGCTAATTTATCTGTAGCCCAGTATGAAGCCAAGTTTATTGAATTATCCAATTATGAAACTGAGTATGTGAGCAATAATGTTAAGAAATGTAAGAATTTTCAGAGATGATTACACCCAAGGACTAAAACCACTGTCACACCTTTACAAATTTGATATTTTTCCTAACTCATTAAGTATCCTCGATTGTTGATCATAATTCCGCATCAGGTGGATATGTACACCCACCCAATCCCATCAATAGGAACAACTATGTGACTAGAACCTTACCTAGACCTCGAATCCAACTTTATCCCAGCTCTAGTGGATAATATTATTCTCAAATTGACCATAGGACTACCTATACAGTACTTCGATGCCATGAATGTTAACAAGCAGGACATATCCTTTCTTGATGTCCAATGTTGTACCCCTCCATGGAAAGAAATTAACTGAGTAATTCCCCAAGACCGAGAAGAACAGCTCATTCCTAAAATTAGCGCATGCCCTATAATGATGGTAGAAAGCTTGAGCCAGTTCGCAAACGTGGGAAGAATTGTGCCATATTGCCCATACAGAATTTACAAAATATGGTAAAATGCACAATATTCTTTTATAATTATTCCATTTTTTTACTCTTTCATTCATTGATCTTAAATTAACTAACATTTTGCAAATTTTGCCAATACCATTAGACATTCCCTTAGAAATAGAATTACTTACTGATGATATTATCATGCCTACTCAAGGGTATGAAAATTGTAAAATTCATCTAGGTTTAGGTACACTCTTTGTAAATCTATTAATCTTAGATATGCATGGATTCAATATTATTATCAGAATGGGTTAGTATCAAAACACCATTCTTATGTCGATATTATTTAAAGAGAGTATACACTTTCGAGACCAAGAAAATCACCCTTTTATGTTTCAAGGAGCGGGTCATTTCGATATTTTAATTTCCCAAATCAAAAGTACCATATCCCCGTTGTTTTCCAAAATTTAAGAACAATTTGATAATGTTTTCCAAGAATTTTTAGGAATACAACCCTCCCAAGAAATTGATTTTACCATCAATCTTTTCCTGAATACTTCCCCTATTTCGATAGATCCATATCGAAGGGATCCTCTAAAACTTTGTGAACTTCATACCCAAATAGATGATCTACTTGAAAAGGACTTTATTCCCCTTAGTTCATCTCCTTGGGGATCACCCATATCTTTCATGAAAAAAAGTGATGGAAGTTTTAGATTATGCATAGACTATCGAAAGTTGAATTCAATAATAATTAAGAATAGATATCATTTACCTAGAATTGGACATTTATTCGATCAACTTAGGGGTGTAAGGATCTTTTCAAAGATAGAATTTTGACCTGGTTACCATCAATTATGAATAAGATAAGAGGATATTCCAAAAACCGCATTTCAAACTCATTATGGACATTTTAAGTTTACCATGATGTCTTTTGGATAAACCAATGCCCCTACAGCTTTCATAAACCTAATGCATCGGATATTCCAACATTTTCTTGATTTATTTATTATCATATTCATTAATGATATCCTCGTTTAGATAAAGTACTAGGTACGTTGATAATCCTGAAGATCATGCCTAACATTTAGAGATAATACTAGGTACCATCGGTTGTATAATAAAAGGAGAAAATGTGACTTCTTGATGCAAGAAGTGAATTTTTTAGGAAGTGGTTTCTAAAAGTGGAATATAAGTCAACCCAATAAAAAAAATAATAGCCATTTTAGAATGAAAAAATCCCACCAATTTCGCCAAGTTTAAAGTTTCCTAGAATTACCTGGTTATTACTATCGTTTTGTAGAAGAATTGTCTAGAATTGCCCTTCCATTGATGATGTTAACTAGGAATGAAATTCCATATGTTCCGAGTGTGAGCAAGCATTGGAAACTTTAATGGATAAGTTGACCACTACCTATGTCCTAATCATTACTTCTGGTAACATAAGCTATGGCGTCTACACTGCTTCCTCGTTGCTAGGTTAGGTTATGTCCTAATACAAAAGGGACGGGTAGTTGAATATGGATCTCGATAGCTCAAGATTCATGAATGTAATTATCCTATACATAATCTTGAGCTAGTAGCCGTAGTTTTTTCTTTAAAAATATGGTGTTTTTATCAATACTGTGAGGAATTCTTTGTGTTTTCAGATCACAAAAGCTTGAAATACATCTTGACCTAAAAGGACTTGAATTTGAGACAGAGACGTTGGATGGAATTTTTGAAAGATTATAGATTCAAGTTAGACTACCATATAGGAAAGGGAAATGTTGTAGCTGATGCCATAAGTCGTAACCTTATTGGAAGACTTAACAACCAGATTTCTTATGATGTTACTACTACCATAAAGCAATATGATCTTTAGCTAACACCCTTTTTTCAAAATACACCATTATTATTACTTACCCAATACCTAGAAAGAATATTTTAGAACAAAAACTTTAAGACCCCTTTATAATGAAACAGATAACTAGAAGCCAAGCCCAGAATTATCATATGAGGAGGTGACATGTCTATAATTTAAAGATAGAATTTAGGTACCCGATGAGTCATCAATACGAGAAGAGGTATTATAAGAAGCTCATCGTTCAAATTTATGATACATCCCGGAAGATAAAAAAATGTATCATGTACTAAAGAAATATTATTGGTGTCCAAATATGAGGAACGATTTTGAGAACTTAGTTAAAATATGTCTCATATATCAGTAAGTAAAAATAGAACACCAGTGCCCTGGTGGACTTCTCTAACCTCTTCTGATCCCTGAGTGGAAATGGGATCACATAATAATGGACTTTGTTAGTGGACTACCTCGTTCATCCTAAGGATAAAATTCTGTTTGGGTGATATTAGACCGACTCACCAAATACCCCCATTTTCTCTGAGTGAATGCGTTAATTCTTTCCAAAGACTTAGAAAACTCTACATTCGAGACATTATTCTATTACATGGAGTTACTTTATCCATAGTATCAGCTCGAGATTCTCATTTTGTGGGTAGATTTTGGCAAGCACTCAAATTACGCTGGGTACTAAACTTCATCTTAGTACTGTACTTCACCCCGAGATCGATGGACAATCTAAACACATTATCTAAACATTGAAGGACATGTTAAGAGCTTATTCTTTAGATATGCTCAATAATTGGAGTGAGGGCTTGTAATTAATTGAGTTTTCATATAACAAAAGTTACCAGTCAAGTATCAAAGTCTCCCCATTTGAAGCCTTGTATAGAAAACCACGTCGATCACCACTATTTTGGACCAAATCAGGAAATATTAAGCAATATAGTCCTAAAATAATTCAAGAAACTATCGAGAAAATACAACAGATTAGAGAAAGACTAAATACATCCCAAGATCGATAGAAAAGTTACGATGATCATCACAGGAAGCACTAAGATTTTCTTATTTTTCATCAAGTATTCCTGAAAGTCTCACCCCAAAAAGGAATTATGCGATTCTAAAAGAAAGGGAAGATAGCGCCAAGATACATCGGATCATTTAGCATAATTAATTTTTTTGGCCCTGTGGCCTATGAATTAAAACTACCTCCGGAGCTATCCAGTATTCATAATCTATTCCATGTGTCCAAGCTACTTTGATACATTCCAGATTCAACACGTGTGATTACGTGGAGAGAAATCTCTGTTCAAACCAATCATGAGTTTGAAGAACACCCAATTCAAATTCTAGATCGTGAGGTAAAAGTTCTTAGAAAGACGGAAATTCCCTTAATAAAGGGACTCTAAGAACACAAAAATCAACAAGAAGAAACGTGGAATCCAGAATAGACCATGAAAAAACAATATACCAAGCTTTTTACGGGTGAATTCGAGGATAAATTTTTTTCAAGTAGGTAAATTATAATACCCGCTTACTACTAAACCCGAGAATAATCAACTACGATCTAATAATTACATATATTGCCTCATATCCCCATTATAACTTAGATAAATTAAAAAACACCATGTTAAAGTTGAAAATATACAAAAACCTTACAATTTTGCTTAACCTAGGTAGCCCCTAAGGTTATAAAATGACCAAATTACTCCTCTAAATTTTAAACAAAGTATAACTTAACTTCTATTTCATGCCAAGACCCAAAATTTATATCAAATTATACCTTTAGACCTCAACTAATCTACTTTTACAATCCTAACCCTTAAAAGTTCTTAAAATTACATAAATACCCCAAAAATATTGTAAGGACGCAAATTTCCAATTGAGTCCTCTGTAGTTTTGGCTCAATTCCGGACAAAAATGTTTGAGTCATATGATAAAGTATATTGATCATCTTTCAAGCCTATGACGTGTTTGTTGAAGACGTAGCGGCCAAGTGTATAAAGCTTCATCAAAATGCCGTGGTTTATGTGCCTTGTTTCAACGACATCAACAGTGGTTCCATTCTCCCAAGGTGTGAATGCATTACACATATATATAGGAACTTGGAACTGTTTATATTAGGTGTTAGGTTTAAAAACTGTGTTTTGGTTTCAGAATGTTTTCTATTAAACAATTTTTATGAATTTTATGCTAGACTGTCCGATATTGTCAATTCATCTTTTAATTTGGGAGAAAAAATACCCGATAACCGAGTTGTAAAGAAAATTTTAAGGTCCCTTCCCGATAGATTTATTCTAAAAGTGACCGTTTTAAATTCTTTACCAACTTTAGCCTCTACGAAATTAGAAGAGCTTGTAGGTGATTTACAAACCTATGAACTAGATATGTTTCCCTCTAAAACTAAAAAGAAAATTGAAAAGGGGGGCGTTGCTTTAAAAGCCCGAAAAGAGGTCAAACAAGTAGTAGAGAGAGAGAGTGATAGTGACTCAAAAGACATGGCTTTGTTTGCTCGTAAATTTAGAAAATTTCTTAAATTTAACAAAGATTAATTCAAAAATGATTTTAAGAAATTTGAAACTCCTAAGTATGACAAAGCCGAGAAGATCCCTAAACCTGTTAATGAAAACTTAAATAGGGATGAGTCTAATAGATGTTTTGGTTGCGAGGGTTATGGCCATAGGGCTTCTGAATGCCCCATTAAACTAAGGAAAGAGGGTAAACGACCCATTTCATATAATGCGACCCTTAGTGATAGTGATAAGGAAGAGGGACCGATTCCCCCACTAAGCCAAATTTTGTGGCTGTTATGGCTAGTCATGTGAGCATCGAAAGTGAATCTTCTCATGAAGATACTCAAATTCATGACACTTCCGAGGTCAAAGTTTTTGATTCCCTTATTTTTTATGATAGTGAGAGTGGAGAAGAAAGAGAGAGTGAAAATGAAGAAGAGGTTAATGTGAGTGAACTTCAAAATGCTTTTCAAGAACTTTATAAAGAATCTATTAAATTGAAAAGAGCTAATTTGAAGTTAGAAGCTAGTTTAAAAGAGAGTGTCAAGGTCATTGATGAAAGTATGTTGGTTGAAGACCTTAGGACACGTGAGAAAGCTCTTCTAGAGAAGCTTGAATATATAGAAGGCGAGAGAGGTAGCCTTAGAGGATTAATGGAATCCTTGAAAAAGGAGCTTCTTGCATTTGAAGAGCAAAATGTTTTATTAGAGTCTAACATTTTAGAATTGCAAAATAAATTAAAAGACTCTAGTAATGTCAAATTTGATTTGGAGTGTCGTTCGGAAAAATTAAATGAAATCTTAGGAACGGTCCAAATTAAAAATGACATGTGTGGTTTAGGCTTCAATACTTGTAATGAATCTGTAAGAGGGTACTTTAGATAAGATAAATGGAGGCGTAACCCCCGTTTGAGTATGGTAATGATAAGCTACTTGACCAGAGCCTTGGGTTAATGATAGGACCCACAAACACAGACGCAATGAAGTTAAGCTCAGTTTAATCTCACAAAGATTCTCGTGTATAGCTTAGAAGATAGTAATGAACTTTAGAAGTAACTCAGCTAGAGGGAGAGAGAAGTAAGCACCCTAGATACACCTTGGTAGGCAGGTAGAAACACACCAAGCACCCTCAAGAATCTCTGTCACGTATTAAATGCTTCATAATGAAAATGACAATGATGGGTGGGTGAAACCCTCTGGTTTATAATGATTATCTCTAGCAATAACTTCTTGACTCTCAAAAGTAACATGCCCTCCTCAAAGGTGGTTGGGGTCCTTAAATAACCTCCCACACCATCCCTGAGGCAACTCAGTCATTTATGACTATGAAAGACATCCCTCATACTTTATGTCACAACATTAAATGCCTGATGAACTAGTTGTCTCCACGTCATAAACATTAAATGCCAAGACATGCCTTTTGCCTAACCACTGTGTGTCAGGGGGCTGTTGTCGCAGAGGTGGCTCACCAACTACCTGACAGCCCCAAATACCACGGTGGTTTACTCAAGTGCATGTCTGATATTGTTTAGCTGGCTAGTGACATCACCTACAGTATATGTGACATTAAGTAGAGGGATGTTTGGTTCATAACTCAATGCCCAATGGAACTCGAAGTTTCTCCGTACGAGGTTCCACGGTCAGGGTCCTTCGGTGTTTTACCAAGTGTATCTAAGATGGTTGGGACGAGTCCCAACGGTGCCTTACTTCCCAATCCTCCAAACCAAATCCCTCTAAAGTTCCCACAACGAGGTCATTCGATAGAGCATGGAAGCTCTCCCAGGCCTTGCCAAGCCTGGTCTCTCGAGAGTACCGTTTGACCTCACACTAAAACTCGTTTATTAATCTCGTTACAACATTATAACCGTTACAGCTTACAGTCCATAAACAAAGATACAAGATGACTAACATAACAAGTTAAATATGAGTTGCCACGCTTGAGCTGCCTCGGCTGCTTAATCTCAAATACTGTTGCCAATTAGGGAAGTATCCCTAATCTCAGGATTACCTTCAAGCCCCCTATACATTTGCCCCTTCGTGGAGAGATTTGTTGGAATAAGAAATGTCTGCACTAAACTTCTCAATCCGATGAACCTTCTTTTTTCAAATACTCATTTGGACTCCTGGTAAATGAAATTCTCCCCTGTGATGCCTCTCTATGTTCGAAAAAGTAGAAATGCTTCCCGATGTATCTGAGTTACCCTTTAACAAAGTTTTTTTTTCCGAATCGTTGGAACATATTATCCGTTGGGCCCTGATGGATAAGTCTGACACCCATTTTGGCGCCAAAACATAAACTTGGTGAAGAAGGAAACCCCTTCTATTCCCTAGACATATTTTCGCATTCAACGTAATGATGTCTTTTCAGCTGTTAAGACCCTTCCCGATGTGCCACGTGTTCATTTGAATTGATTAGGGGCCGCCCTTGCACGTGCGCTCGTGGCGAATGTTAACCGTCGAGTTTGAAACCCTTCAAAAGTCTCTTTTTTTTTCAAACTCTTCTTTATCTTCTTCGTCTTCTTCAGTACTCCCCGCTTCTTGTAGAGAGAGAGAGACTGTGCGACCTCCATTGTTATCCTCTTCTTTGCCCAGCCTCATTTTTTCTCTTATCTTTTGCACCACCACCTGCGGTTGTGCTCCTCTCTTATTGTTCTTAGCCTTATTCTTCCATCTACACCACTTACTATCAATTTCTCATGGCTTCTTCCAGTGTTTCCCAAGTTGCTGCCGCTACCCAGCCTGGTTCCCCCTCTGCCGCTGCTGGCGCTGCCACCACCCTTAACGGCGCTGCTTTGGTCGCTACACGTCAAGAACAACTATGCTTCTACCATCGTGCGCCCATTTTTGAAGAGGAAGCTGATAAGTTTTCTGAGGCGTGCAAGACATGCCATTTCTCATCCAAGTTCGATCCCTTACTGCTGGGTGATGAAGAAGTGAACTCGTCGAAGTGGGGCTATCTTCCACCCGAGGGGACTATGCGCTTCCGTCTGGATCGTGGTGACGTTCCCTATTCCCAGATCGATTTCGAAGCACCTGGGGGGTCACCAGCCCATTTTTCTGTGTGGCACACACATATGCAGAGCTCCCACGCTGCTGCTCTTATGAAGGTTGGGCTGCATCGAGCCTACTGGTTTGGCGAGTTCACTCTCTCGAAGCACAACGCGGCACTTCAAGTGCTAGTCTCCTGATGGAACATCACAACCCACACCTTCTTCACTGCGTGGGGGGAGTTTACTGTTACATTGGAGGATGTCTACGAACTCCTTGGGTTCGAATCCATGGGCGAGTATACTTACCACGACGAGCCTCTGGACACCGAAGAGGCAGCCGATCGGGTTGAGTTGGATCGGATCTGCCTCAATTGCACCGGTTCCTAAAACAAGGCTACCTTTGCCCCTCTTATCAATTATTTTTTTGAGGCTCCGACGCCTAAGGATGCTAGTGATGTAACGGGCCGTGGTAGCGGTACCTCCTTGGAACTACCGGCCTACATACTCGTACTACTTTCACGCTTCTTTCTCACTGGAAAGCCCAACGATCAGCCCAGGAGGGACCTAATAAACATATATGTTCGTTTGGCCAGAGGATTCAACCTACCTCTGGCCGCCATTACCTTGGGTTCCCTCTACACTTGGTTGGATCGAACCCATATTGACATGGAACGGTCACTGGGCCGCTATAATTTGGCAAATTTTTCCAACACCATCATCTTGACGGGCTTCCTCTACACCCGCTTTCCTGCCATTTCTGCAAAGTCAGTTTCTCTGCCTGTGAGTCAGGGTATCAAGCCCCCACGCCTCCTATGTTTCCACAAGAAGCAGAGACGAAAGGAGATAGTGGAGGTTTTTGACCATTCGAACTCCTTCATAATGAGGCCATATAGGGAGCCCACCTTCGCCCACACTTGGGACTTCTTTCCTATTGCAGCCACAACAGTTAGATTTAATCCGGTTGTAGAGGATCCCTCACAGGCCGTAGTGCTTCTTTTTACGCAGGGGTTCCTCCCCTCCTACACTGAATGGGGGTACGCTTCTGAGACCTATAACCCTGATAGATGTAGCAGATAATTTGGGTTCGATCAGGGGGCTCCTCGACCTTTGTTCCAGAACAATCATCCCAAAGCCACCTTTACCGAGGCATGTACCTTCTGTACTGCTGCTGCGGTGCTTGGGGTGACATCCACCATTGATGGGCGTGTCACCCTCCCGTGTGCCACGAAGAAAGGAGATGTATCCACATCCTTTGCCACGAAGTTCCATCCGGGGTAGTTGGCCAGGATTAATGAGTATATTTAGTCCCCTCCTTGCTATCCCCCTGTCCTTTCCTTGTCTTCCTCTGAGTTGGGTCTAAAGGGGAACTCCGTGCTTGGGGTTGAGTTTCCCCTAAGTAAAACTTTTAAGGAGTCTCCTGATGAACTACCCCCTCATTGCCCGTTGATCCTGACTGCCACCCCAAAACCTAAGGCCACTGTGACCCCCAAGCCATCTGTCCCCATGGCCGAAGCTGCCACGGGAGAAGGCCCCTCTGAGACACCTGCCAAGAGGGCCAAGAAGTCCAAGTCGAAGAAGGTCAAGGTCAAAGATCAAACGAAGAATCCACTGGAGGCATTTCCAATTGCATCCGTTCCCCCCTCCATGCCCCCGGAATTAGCTGAAGAGCTGAGGAGGCGGGTAGAGGCCAAAGTTACCCGGATAAATGCTGAGTTCGAACGACGCGCAGTTCCCGTTCCCCCTTCGAGTGCATTCCCAAAAATAGTGGTGGATCCTAGTGAGCCCCTTGCAAAGTGAAGGAAAAGGTCGAAGGTGCCTGAAATTGGGGGCGCCACGGGATCTAGAAGGAAGACGCTGGGTACCAAGCCCAAAAGAAACAAACATCTGAGCGTGCTTCATCACCATCTCCTTCTGTCCCTGCCTCTTTTCCATCTTCACCAATAGTTGTATCATCTCGTCCCTCCTCCGGATCTGAGGTATATGCGCATTTTGTTAATTCTTCTCTTGACATGGCATTTTTTGCTTATTGCCTGATATCTTTGTTGCAAGGAGTTGAAGAAATGGGGGGGCAGACCTCCCAGTCCTCCCAGCCCCCTAGTGAGCTATTTCGTGCAATTGGGTTATTTGGCCAGCCCGAGGCACCTGTTCCAGCCTCTTCTGAGTTGCCTTTGGAGCGGGAGGTCTCTCTGCCCTTGGTTGTGGTCGAAGAGAGTGTGTCACAGGTAAGTGTCTTTTCGAGCTTTGCATATTTTATTTATCCCAATTATTCCCTAATTACATGTTGGGTTATTTTAGGTGGATGTGGCATCGTTGGTAGCCAACATTCTCCTTCCTCCTGTACTCTCAAGACCCCTTGCTGTAGTTCCTCTTTTTAGTGCCATAACGGGAGTAAACCAAGCGTATTTCTGTCTCTTGTCCTTTTGCAGTTACCTTTTGCAATTACTCTTTTTATCTAACATTTGTTTTTGTCTTTGTAGCTCTCTCCAAGCCTTTCTCCGCCTTTCGTGCTAAGTGGCCTTATTCTTTCTCAGGCCCGGGTTGGAGTACCTGCTCTAGGTGGGACATCTTTCGAAGGGCCAACATCTCCTTCTGATGATGCGCCCGTGATTTCCATAATGCCTTATACTGGCGAGGGAGGTGTTCCCTACTTCGAGGCTTCTACACCCGAGGGCCCCGTTGAGTCTGCCGAGGTAATGATCCCGCCTCCCACGGTTTCTGGCGTTTTGACCCCCGTGGTGAATACCCTTGCTCCTGCTGCTGCTGAGGTGCTTCTCTAATTTCTCTATATTTTTTGACTTCTCAAAATCCACCTTTATGGGTAACTTGATCGAAGAAATCATTTTAAGTTATTTTTCATAAACTCTCACCTATTTGGTGACTTAACAACGAAAACACTTGTTAAGATTTTTAATAAGCTCCACCAAAAACGGTGACTTAACAACGAAAACAGCTGTTAAGATTTTTAACAAACTCCACCTATAATGGTGACTTATAAAAAAAAACGCTTGTTAATATTTTTAATAACCTCCACCTATAACGGTGACTTAACAACGAAAACGCTTATTAAGATTTTTAATAAACTCCACCTATAACGGTGACTTAACAACGAAAACGCTTGTTAAGATTTTTCATAAACTCCACCTATAATGGTGACTTAACAACGAAAATGCTTGTTAAGATTTTTCATAAACTCCCACCTTATAATGGTGACTTAACAACGAAAACGCTTGTTAATATTTTTCATAAACTCCCACCTTATAACGGTGACTTAACAACGAAAATGCTTGTTAAGATTTTTTCATATACTTATTATGGCTTCCATCCCTTCTCAGGTTGCTCGGGAAGATTCTTCCCCGGTTCTTTCACCTATGGGCTCACCTCACCGGGAACCTGATGTTTCGAAAATCTCTGGTCATGATGATCAAGGTTCCACGACTGGTGCTGCAGCAGAGAGAGAATCTGAGTGTGAACTCCCGCTACCTGACCTGGCTCCTCACGCTTTCTGCCTAATGGTGCTTCGACAGTCTCCTCAAATGCCTGTCAACCACCGCTTGGTGATCGAACAACTGGTGAATCGTCACCCTGAGACCTTCACACCGGATTGCCTGTGCTCTAATATTCACGTGATGAGTCACAGACTTCAAGGCATGGCTATCTTTGTTGCTAAAATTGCCAGTACCCCTACTGCAAGTGTTACCAGATCCCTTCTTAACCAATTTCTGGGTTTTCTGAGGGAGATGGGGCATGATGGTTTCCATTTTGATGGGCTCATAACATATTTGAAGACTCTGAAGAACCAGCAACTGATTAGCCAGAGGGAAGTGTTATGAAAGCACCAGGAGGACCAACAAGCTGAGGAAGTTAGATTGGTCGCATTGGCGCCCCTTTTGGAAGCAGTGGATCAAGAGGTAAAGGATGTCGAAGAAGCCTTGTGTCTGGTCAAACTAAAACGCGAGAGACTCCTCATCGAACGTACACAAGTGCAAACGAGGCTGGAGGTTTCTATTAATGCCCAATGGTCTTTCACAGCAGCTTCTTTGGGTCTTCCTGGAGATTTTTTCTCTTCCGCAGATTTATCATTTCTTTTAGACTAATTGCCTCTTGTATACAGATCCTCCATCTGCTCTTATTTATGTAATTGTTGGGCGATAGCTCCCAAATTTTTTTGTAATGCTCTATTATTTATGAATGAAGAATATATACTTTTCAATCCATCCATGTGTTGTGACTGTTCTTGTATGCTATAGATTTTTATATTTCTGCAATTCTTTCATTATGTTTAAAGTAACCAAAACTTGTATATTTACAACAACCAGTTATAACATTGGTTCAAACTTGATTGTTTACACATGATAAACCTTCAGCCATTTATTATTAATCTTAAATGTCTTGTCTTCCTCTAACTTTGAAATTAAACAATAACCTGAATCATGGGCTTCCTTTACAACGAAAGGTCCCTCCCAGTTGACTGCAAACTTTGGTAGAAGAAGCCCCCTGATGTGTTTTACTGCTACTTTCAATACGAGGTCTCCCTCCACTAACTTCCTTGGTCTCACCAAGTTATCGTATGCCCTGGAGAGTTGTTTCGTATACATCTGGAAGTGCTGCATCGAGTTATCTCTGTGTTCATCCAACGCTTCCAACTGTACATGTCTGTTTTGAGGGAGCATACTACTTCGTAAGGCATATCGAGCGGAAGGAACTTCCAACTCCACTTGAAGGATTGCCTCAGCCCCGTAAACAAGGGAGAACGACGTGTATCCTGTGGGTTTCCATTTTGTTGTTCGATAGGCCCACAAAACAGCTGGTATCTTGTCATCCCACGCCCCTAGAAAGTCCTCCATCATCTTGGCCAAAATATTAACCAAGGTTTTGTTAGTCGCTTCGGCTTGACCATTTCCCTTTGGGTATGCCACCGTTGAGGTGTGATGAATAATGGAGTACTTGTCTATGAGCATTTTTACTTTAGAATTGACGAATGGAGTCCCGTTATCTGAAAGAATAACCTTTGGGATCCCAAAACGTCAAATGGTGTATTCTCTGATGAAGTTGCTCACCACCCCTGGCATTGCTTTTTTGAGTAGTATTTCTTCGGCCCATTTTGTAAAACACTCTGTTGCTACCAGTATCCATATCTTGCCTCTCAAAGAAGGGTTTATTGCCCCCACTAGGTCGAATGCCCAAGTATGAAATGGATAGGGTGTTAACACAAAGTGTAAGTCTACCGATCGGACATGGATCATATTTCCATGAAGTTGGCAAGCTTTGTATTTTTGAACGAACTCAGCAGAGTCTTTCTCCATTGTTAGCCAATAATACCCCAACGTCATCAACTGATCATACAACTTGGCCCCTCCTATGTGGGCTGGATCGTGCGCTTATTTGAGGACCTCTGCTGCTTCTTCCTTCGTGACGCAACGCAATGGCCTGTTGAAGTACCCCCTTCAATAAAGCTGCCCCTCCTGAACATAGAACCTTGGAGCCCTTCGCCTCAGACCCATTGCATCCATTTTCTCCGTTGGGACAACCCAATCCTGAATGAAGTCGATGTAGGGCTGCCTCCAGTCCGTTTGAGCTTCAATGAAATGGCACTCAGCTGCTTCGATGAATAGCTGACACTTATCGCACTTTCATTGCAGCTCTGTCGCATCTTGCTTCATTCTAGGCCAGAAATACCCCTCTCTTTGAATTCTTATATATAGAGGTATCTCAGTCGTTTCGCAGTGCTCCTCATGCATTTTCCTCAATCTTTTCTCTGCTTCCTCTGGGCTGACGCATCTTGACAACCATCCCCCAGCATTTCTATAGTAAAGATTCCCCTGGTTCATAAAGTATTGTGCCAACTCTCTTAATCTCATAGCTCCTTTGCCAGACTCCAGTTGCTTCCTAATCTCTCCCCTCCAGTCTGCGTCCCCCTCCATTGGTAGTATTGACTGTACCATCGAAGGAGCTGTTCTTCGCTGGATCACCACGATAGTCTCATCGGTCTTTATGACCATTTTCTGGGCGATAGTGGCATAGGCATTCGGATGGAGATTCATCGTTCTGGGATGTCTTCTGATCTTGGTCCGATGGAACTGGTTGAGAAGCCTTCGAATGATTGTTCTATATGGCGCCAGGCTCATGTGTTTCAATGCATATTCTCCGTTTACTTGCTGAATTACTAGGTTTGAATCCCCCTTAATACAGAGTGAACGAATTCCCTTTCGAAGAGCCTCTAGCAGCCCCAGTACCAATGCCTCGTATTCTGCTTCGTTATTGGAACAAGGGAAATCTAGCTTGTAGGAAAGGCAAATCTCCTCCATCCCTTTTGAAAGAATAACCCCTGATCCCCCTTCTTTTCCGCCAAAGATCCATCGAATTGCATCGTCCATTCCTCATCAGTTGTATCTAGGTAATTAGCCTGCAAATTATCTCCTGGAATGTCTTCCTTAGGTGGCTCGAAGGTTCCTGAAGGGAAGATGACCAACATATCAGCATACGCCTGGCTTTTAATTGTGCAAGGAACCACACACTTCAAGTCATATTTAGAGAGGATAAGGAACCATCTAGATGCCCTTTCAATCAATATAGTTCTTGCAAGCAAATACTTAATTGGGTCACATCTAGTTACAATATGAATTGTGAAAGACAGCATATAATGCCTAAGTTTTTGTGCTACAAAGACTAAGTCTAAACAATGCCTTTCTAAGCTACTTTATCTAATCTCTGGCCCATGTATAATTCTACTGAGGTAGTAAACCGGTCATTCTTGCCCGTCCACGTCTTGTGCCAGCATCGCTCCAACGGACCTCGTGGTAGACGTGAGGTATAACTGCAACGGTACTCCTGCCTGGGGAGGAACCATGATTTGCGGTGAAATGAGCAGTTTCTTCAGCCTGACAAGAGACTCCTAGTGAACCTCCTCCCACCTGAATTTCGTGTTTTTTCGCAACAGCTGTATCAGTGGGTGTGTTATTTCGTCCAATCCAGGCACAAATCTCCTAAGGTAGGAGACTTTGCCAAGAAAACTCTTCAGCTCCTTCGCCGTCCTAGGACATGGCATCTCTAATATTGCCCACTGTTTATCTTGGTCCATCTGCACCCCTTGTCGATCAACCACGAAGCCTAGAAACTTCCCGCTTGTTACTCCGAAGACACACTTAAACGGGTTCATCCTCAATTTATACCTCCTGCACCGAGCAAACACCTTCCTTAAATCATTCAGATGGGACTCCTTCTTCGATTTGATGACCAAGTCATCCACGTAGAACTCTACAAATTTATGGAAGAAGTCATGAAAAATGGCCATCATTGTCCTTTGGTACGTAGCTCCAGCGTTCTTGAGTCTAAATGGCATCACCTTGTATATGAAGTTGTCCAACGGAGTTCTAAACGCCATTTTCTTTGCATTAGAGGGGTTCATCTTAATCTGGTTGTATCCCATATACCCATCCATGTTGCTATACATATCATGACCAGTCGTGGCATCTATTAAACTGCCGACGGAGGGTAAGGGAAACTCATCCTTGGGGCAAGCCCTATTCAAGTCTCTGAAGTCCACACAAATCCTTATTTGGTTCTTGTCTTTCTTCCCCACTGGCACAATGATGGATAGCTAGAGGGGATGTTGTATTGGCTTGATAAATCCTGTTGCCAACAAGCGTTGGACCTCTTTTTTCATCTTTAAGTCTAGTTCAGGCTTGTAAGTCCTCGTTTCCTGCTTTACCAGAATGGCTGAAGGCATCACGTTCAGTTTTTGGCAACTCACCTCTTTATCCATCCCTTCTATTTCAGTGTACTTCCATGCAAAAATGTCTATGAATTCCCGAATTAGTTTAACTAAGGCTTCTCATTTCCCCTTACCGAGATCTTTTGAGATAAAGATAGGCCTTGGATCTTCCCTTTCTCTTGCTAAGTTCAGCTGGTGTAACTCTTGCGCCTGGGGCCTTGGTTGATCTCCCATGTATTCTGGTTCTTCGATGACATCTTCTATGAATTCTTGTATGTTGGAGTTGTCTATCACCATACACTGCCCCCGTCGATCCACCAAAAAACACTCATACACCGGGTCAACCTCATCCTTAGCCTCTTCGGTCGCCCATTCACACCGTTATAAGCGGTACAGTACTTTTCCCTCTTCAGTGAAAATTTTCTTGCATTGCCTGCTGGTAGCTATTGCCACGACCTTCCTCTTCTTCTCTCTTGAAGCCTCAGCGATTCTTTTTCCCGAAAAGTGACTTAACACGCTTTGCCGTAGGACCTCGTGCTCCATCGGGTTTATTCTAGGCCTCATCCTGTCTTTGAGTTGCCTTGAGATCTTTTGGAGCTGAGGGATCACCTGATGGGCTTCTTCGGTCCTCACCCCTTCACTACTTCCGCCCTCTTTATCCTTCTCATTCAAGGGCCCCATTCTCTCTCTAATTGAGGGAACCCATGCCCCCTCCATTCTCTTCGTCAGGACCCGTACATCCTCCTCCAGTTCTGTATAGAATGCCGCAACCACTAAGTGTGCTTCTTCGATAGCAAAAGGCCTCTTTGTAGCCCTAATGGTCACCTCCGTTCCCTTGATATTTACCTTGGCGCATTGATGATAAGTCGAAGGAACTAAACCTTGGTTGTGCATCCACACCCTCCCTATTAGTAAGTGATAGGAAGTTGCGCTTTTTATTACATGGAACTTGATGTGGGACTTCAGGTTTCCCATCGCAATCCTAACATTCACATACCCGACTGACTTGGAAGATTGATTGTCATATCCCGAAATTACCAAAGGCATGGGGACCAGTATTTCTTTTGGAATACCAGCCACGTGGAAGGAGTTGATTGGCATAATATTGATGGAAGCACCCCCATCCATAAGGGTCCTTGCAAAGCTAACCCCATTGACGCTAGCGGTTACATATAGAGGCCTATTATGAGGGAACCTCATAGCTCTATCCGCATCGCTGAAGGTTACCTCTGATAGGAATTTTTTCACCAGCCTGGCCATGGGTCCCCTCCATCTTTGCAAGGGGACTGCGTTTCTTTTTGCAATGTCCAAAATCGCGTGAGTTATCTCCATACTGCTCTCCTTTGGGATCCCCACTTGATCGAAGAACCAAGTGAATTTTGGGGATTTTGAAACTGCACTGCATTCTATGACTGGGTATGTTTCCCCATCTTCAATGTTATACACATCTTCCACGTCCTTAGCGCTTGCTTCATCATAGGCTAAAACTACATTAGCCATTCCCGTGGTATAATGTTCCAGAGCTTCTTCGATCTCCTTCTTCTTTATCGTCAACCCTCCTTTTCTTTCTGCCTCCTAATCATAGGCCATCACCAAATTGACCCAGTGTGCCGGAAGCGTGTTGTTGTTAATGTTCTGTGGGGAAATTTGCAATGTCCCCGCCTTCATGTACTTGTCGATGATTCTTCGCAGCGTGAAGCAGCTTTCTGTTGGATGATGGATCTTTCGATGAACCTGGCAGTACTTAGGATCCACCTTCGTTGCAGCATCAGGTTCATCCATCGGGATGCCTTTTGGTTCATAAACCATTCCCCCTTGGACCATCGCATTATAACAATGCACAGCCTCTTCTATCGTGCAAGGCAACGGTGGAGGGTCTTCTCTATCTTTCCCAAATTTTCTCTTGATGTCCCTCCTCAGTGTCTTGCCCCTATCTTCTCCTTCGGCGTACCCTACCCACGGGGTCTGAGACCTCCCCCCCATGGGTTGCATTAGTTGCCTGAACATTATGGGCACTACCACCGAATTGGGTAGTACCACCAAAGAGATGTTCCTTGCAGCTTTCAAGAACGCCGCAAAAGTCCCCTCGCGCGTCTCATTGATGAGATGGCAGATGTATTCAGGAAGCAGTCCCTCAGCACAAATTTGTAATAACTTGGACTCTTTGGCCTCCTCCTTCACATCGAGGGACCTTTCCCTGAACCTTCGAACATAGGCCACCACTTCTTCCCCTGGCCTTTTCTTCTCCCTTCCCAGTTGGGTTAAGGTGAACTTGTCTTCCGCCAAAAAGAACTTTTAGACAAACAATACGTGCATCTCCTCCCACATAGAAATTCTTTTGGGAACTAAGTGAGAGTACCAGGTGTATGCCTTCTCGATTAGGGATTTGGAAAACTCCCTCAATATAAGCTTCTTATCATTGCAATGTGCTCCCAAGTGTTCAATAAACCGCTTAATGTGCTCCTTCGGGTTCCCACCTTTCCCTTTATATTTTTCGAAGATAGGGGGAACATAGTCCTTTGGGTAAGTCTCATCGTTGTACGCTTGAGGGTAGGGTGTTCGAAAGTCGTCATAAACCGAAGCCACCTCACCGGCTGATTGCGAGGAAGATCGTATGAACTTCAACATCTCCTTCTGCATCTCTTTTCTCATTTCTTCCATGGGCGAGGCAGTAGGGGCCACCAGCAACGGGGCCATGGGCTGAGCGCCCATTGCAACTGAAACGAACATCACCGGCGGTACCGTTGAGACTCCTGAGGTTCCCACTGCTGGACTCGCAACAGGGGGTACGCTTGTCGGGAGTGCTCCTACAATGCCTATACCTGGTGGGGACGTTGGAGCTACCCCTGGTGTTACAAAAGCATTAGCCTCCAATCCTCCCAGCATAGTTGAAGCTACTGGGGTTTGCAAAAACTCATAAAATTTGCTCATGAGGAGCGCCATCTGGGCGGGTCCCAACCCCGCACTCATGGCAGGTTGTGTCACCCCAGGAACGTCTGACATCGTCGGAACTGACGGTACCTCTACTCGAGGATCCCCGTTCCTTAGGGCCTCGTGCTCCCTCGCGGCTTGTTCTTCATTATACTGGATATTATCAAAGTTGAGCCTTCGAGTAGCATTATCTTGCGCCATACTCCCTAGCTAAGAGAATGCCTCCCCATCAGAGTCGCCAAATGTAAGAGGGTACTTTAGATAAGATAAATGGAGGCATAACCCCTGTTTGAGTATTGTAATGATAAGCTACTTGACCAGAGCCTTGGGTTCATGATATGACCCACAAACACAGACGCAATGAAGTTAAGATCAGTTTAATCACACAAAGATTCTAGTGTATATCTTAGAAGATAGTAATGAACTTTAGAAGTAACTCAGCTAGAGGGAGAGAGAAGTAAGCACCCTAGATACACCTTGGTAGGTAGGTAGAAACACACCAAGCACCCTCAAGAATCTCTATCACGTATTAAAAGCTTCGTAATGAAAATGACAATGGTGGGTGGGTGAAACCCTCTGGTTTATAATAATTCTCTCTGGCAATAACTTCTTGACTTTCAAAAGGAACATGCCCTCCTCAAAGGTGGTTGGGGTCCTTAAATAGCCTCCCACACCATCCCTGAGGCAACTCAGTCATTTATGACTATGAAATACATCCCTCATACTTTATGTCACAACATTAAATGCCTGATGCACTAGTTGTCTCCACGTCATAAACATTAAATGCCAAGACATGCCTTTTGCCTAACCACTGTGTGTCAGGGGGCTGTTATCACAGAGGTGGCTCACCAACTTCCTGACAGCCCCAAACACCACGGTGGTTTACTCAAGTGCATATCTGACATTATTTAGCTGTCTAGTGACATCACCTACAGTAGATGTGACATTAAGTAGAGGGATGTTTGGTTCATAACTCAATGCCCGATGGAACTTGAAGTTTCTCCGTACGAGGTTCCATGGTCAGGGTCCTTTGGTGTTTTACCAGGTGTATCTAAGATGGTTGGGACGAGTCCCAACGGTGCCTTACTTCTCAATCCTCCAAACTAAATCCCTCTAAAGTTCCCACGACGAGGTCATTCGATAGAGCATGGAAGCTCTCCCAGGCCCTGCTAAGCCTGGTCTCTCACGAGTACCGTTTGATCTCACACTAAAACTCGTTTATTAATCTCGTTACAACATTATAACCGTTACAGCTTACAGTCCATAAACAAAGATATAAGATGACTAACATAACAAGTTAAATATGAGTTGCCACGCTTGAGCTGCCTCGGCTGCTTAATCTCAAACACTGTTGCCAATTAGAGAATTATCCCTAATCTCAGGATTACCTTCAAGCCCCCTCTACAGAATCTACTCATAAAGTCAAAACCAACGTTTTAGGAGAATCTACTTGGAAAGCTTTTAGAGATCACTCCATAGGTAAATCTTTTCGACATGTTTTTACTTGTACACATTGTAGTCAAAAAGGTCATCTTAGGAAATTTTGTTTTGATCTTAAACGAATTCCTAGAAAATCCCAACGTAAAGCAACCAATGTATTTCAAATTTTTACACCCCAAGATAGTCATTCTTCATTAATTTGGGTTAGGAAATCCGACTTGGTTGCCTTGCAAAATAGGGTTTTTGATTCTCATTTACTTTCACATGCTTCCTCCCTTGCTAAATCTAAAGGATGAATGTGGGTGTTTGCATACTTTAACTTTTGTACTTCATGCTATATTCACATGCTAAATGTATGCTTGTTTAATCATTTTCTAGTCTATGCTCCATGCTTATCACATGCTAGAATTATGATTTTTGTTTATCTTTTGTATTGTATTTCCTTCATTTTGTTTGCATTAAATGAAAAATACAAAATGATTTTTGTTTATCATTTGGATTTTATCTCTTTGTAATATAATCTTAATGAAAAAATTCAAATGATTTTTGTTTGTCTTTTGAGTATATATTTTTTTTATTATTGGTTAAAAATTTCAAAAACTCAAAAATATTTTATTTTGTGTGTATTTTAGTTTGACACACTTTATGTGGCATGCACTTGTGTTTGAATCCCATCTTTTATGCTCTCATGTGGCTAGAAATTTTGGTTTATATTATCAATCCTTATTATGTTCTTTACCATGCTTACATGGAGTAGTGGGATTTTGTGTTGATTAAATGGATTCTATTTTTATATGCCTCTATTCACACATGCACAAGTTCATTTGAAATTTTAACTTCATATGTATATTTTAGCTTTGTGAGGTGTTTTCCTACCAATCTTATCATCTACATATTTCTGACCTAGGAGGACTAGTGCATGTCAAAATCTGTTGCACGTGAAATTTGTGTGAAAAATGAAAACATGATCAATATAAATGTGCACGGGGAAGGGCTCCGAAAGGACTTAGTGATCCTTTGCGATTGTAAGCCACCGTTTTGAATGGACCTAAAAGAAATACGTGGTCCAAAGGCCTAAAAACAGAAAATATCGCATTAAAAGAAAAATAAATGCCAAGGCCTATGTTTGATTGATATATTCATTCAAAATTAATATAAATGCTTATTGAGGGAGATTGGATGGTATATCAACGGTTTGCACAATGTCCGTTTATCCTAGTTGCGTATCTCATGTCATGACTCTATTGGTTTGCAGAATCATCAATATGCTAGGCTTGTATGCATTGTGTATGTTCGTTCATTGAGTTCAATCTATATTGTCAGATGAGGACATATTCAAATGTGATGAAGTTTACAATAAAAATGAGAACTCTGTGAACATGTTTTTAAGTGATTGGGTCTAAATTTAATCGTTACTAGTTCACACCCCAACACTTCTGTTTCCACATGACACATTTTTTCCATACGAGTGTGAAAGACTCCTATTATATTTTGTGTGTGTCATTTGTGTGTCTATATATGTGTACTTACGTCTATTAGTTATATCTTATGTATACATATTTGATATTTTTTGTTTAGTCTTTGCCTTGATTTCTAATCCATATATGCTTTAATTCATACTTGGTATCCATCTTATTGCATTCTTTGTTGATATCACATGCTTACAACATTTATATATCTTATTGGTATCATTTTATTGCATCCTAGTTGGTATCCAATGTTATTTGTTGGATTAGTTGAATTTTTGTTGCCCATATTCTTTAACGTTCTCATCTATAAATGCACATTCACATGTTTTAGCTTGCTTTCCCATTCTATTTATCCCTTGATTATTTTAGAGGGTGTATATGATTTATTTGGGGGAAATAAGTCAATATTTGATTCTTTAAGCCTTTGTCTATTCCTGAACAAAAAGGGGGAGAATGATAGGGGGAGAAATGGTATCTAATCCTATTATTATCGTATCTTAGTTTGGGGGAGATTTATCTTAGGGGGAGACGTCTTTCTAAGTAGGTCATTTGTTTCATAAAGGGGAGAATTAATTTAGGGGGAGTAATTATTTAATTGCATTTAGTATTTTGATATTCCCTGTGCGTTTGATAGTTTTCTTAAGTGTGCAGGAATACTTCAAAATGACAACATTCAATATCGGCAAAGATATTTATCCTTGGGTTGTTTAAGTCAAGCATTGTATTTTTATTTTGGGTGGGACATTGCTTTTTGAGTCTAGTGAGCTTGACATCCCTTTAGGATTTTTGTATAGTTTTTTTTCCCGGAATAGCCAAAGGGGGAGATTTGTAAGGACACAAATTTCCAATTGAGTCCTTTGTAGTTTTGGCTCAATTCCAGACAAAAACGTTTGAGTCATAGGATAGAGTATATTGATCATCTTTCAAGCCTATGACGTGTTCGTTGAAGACGTAGCGGCCAAGTGTATAAAGCTTCATCAAAATGTCGTGGTTTATGTGCCTTGTTTTAACGTCATCAACAGTGGTTCCATGCTCCCAAGGTATGAATGCATTACATATATATATACGAACTTGGAAATGTTTATATTGGGTGTTAGGTTTAAAAACTGTGTTTTGGTTTCAGAATGTTTTCTATTAAAACTTATATATGTAAAGTATATAAATGTTTCTGGGCTTAAAAAGAATTTTTTGAACATTCTGTGAGTTCGTTCAAAATGTCGTTCGAACCACAAGTTGTTCAAACGAGAGTACCAACGACTTCCCATTATGGCATACTGGAACTTCGTTTGAAATGTCGTTCGAACGAGATGGTCATTCTAACGAGATTTCTAAAGAGATTCTAATGATTTCATACTGAAACTTCGTTAGAAGACTCGTTCGAACGAGAATGTCGTTTGAACGAGAATGTCGTTTGAACGAGAATGTCGTTCAAACGAGATCTGGCGGGAACAATTTTTTGGCAGTTTTAAGCAGCTTTCTCCCACTTCCCCACTTATTTCTTAACTGATTTTTCTCAGATTTTATTATGTGCCGAAAACCATTTTTATAATCCATCTTTTTCATATCCTTCTAACTCTTAGAGAGTGTTTAGAGAGTAAAATATAAAGAGAAAAAGATCAAGTTTTGAGTGTTAATTTTTAAAGAGAAAATCATCTACCACTCTAGTTTTCACCCATAGTTTTATGTATCCAAGTTCATATATATACATCTTGCTTGGAGGTTGGCACCGGGTTTATCTCTACACCGAATTGAATAGATTTTTTGGGTTTGCTTCTAAATCCCACAAAGAAGAAGTTGTTTACGTTGATTTACCCACTTGGAGAAAGGCTCCTAGTTCGGGTGACGGTGAGCATATAAAGTCCGAATTGTGGATTTCGAGACCGCGGTGGAGCTCCAAGGTTATCCGCTAGGAAGAGGTGTCTATAAGAAAAAGCGTCGGGGCTTGAGAGGGATCGAGTCGTGTGATGAAAGTCTTTTGTCTTTTATTTGTAAAACCGTATCTAGTGAATTTATGGCTAGGGCCGTCCGAGGTTGTTTCCCGTCTTGGGTTATTCTCGTACATCGCGGCATAGTGTGATTGATTTATTTTTATCTTGCTTAATGACTTAGAACTCATGCTTAGGATAATTCAAGATAAAAATGGTTTTACTTGTCACACTTAATTTAATTTGGTGCATAATTAAATTTTGGGTAAAGTTTATTTAATTCAAGTAATTTGTTAAAATTGGTTTAGCCTATTTTGCTTCAAATGAAAAATATGTCTTAGAAAAATTCTAGGACTTGAATTGATTGGTTTAAGTGAAACTAATATGTGTGTGTGTTTAATTAATTCTCACTTGTGTTTAATTTTAATTTGTTAAAGAAATTAAAATTTGGCGTTTGTTTGTTTTTAGTTGAACCATCAACTTTATGCTTCTTCATAGTTAACAAAAAGGATTTTAAAAGATTTAAAATCGGGGATCCACAAATATGAAAAATTATTATATTAAATATGTAACACCCCGCCTAATTAAATACCGGGTGGCCAGTCCCATACCAAATTAAAACAGAATATACAGTTGGCTCATTCTTAGCATCACTGTCGAGAACATTTACCCAATACCCAATTAAGCTGGTGTTAAAAACTTTCCAAATTTAAATTTCAACAAAACCATTTTTAGTTTAAGAATAAGACTACACATTTTATTCTACAATACTGATAACACAATAAATAACACAAAATAATTTAATTGCAATTGGAATAAACATTCCCAAATAATATAAATCCTTTACAATAATCCCAACAATGTTAAATGTATTAAAAAGACCCGAATACAATAGTATATGACCTCGATAGAAAAGATAACTGAATCCTTTGGGCGACATGCCCTAACTAAGAATACTGTGAATCAAAAGATGAAAGGTGTCTAAGCAAAAACTCCATAGCTCCATAATTCAACATCATCCGCTAAGGTTGGCGTCCCTGTTGCTGGACACCTGATATAGAGATACAATAGAAGAGAAAATATGCAAGGAAACGGGTCAGAGCCCAAATGTGTAGATTATTTTTAAAACAGCAAGTATTTAACAAGTGCAATAAAGCATTTATTATGTACATGTTAGATCCAACTCTCACTTGCAATTCTCACCTCTCAACTAGAGTGCACACTTAACGTTTCCTATTAACCTCCTAGTTAATGGTTCCTCTTTTCTAGTCTCCATATTATAAATTCCATTCCCATATCAGAATCCCCGTATGTCCCATACCATACGTCACATTATTATTCATTTACATTTCTTCTTTATATGATTAGTTTCTCATTAACATGAATCATTACTCATTAATATGAATCGTTTCTCCTTAACATGAGTCATTACTCATTAATATGAATCTTATCTCATTAACATGAGTCGTTACTCATCAATATGAATCTTTTCTCATTAACATGAGTTAAGCTTTTCAATTCTATAAGCATAAACATTCATTAACTTAATTCCATTTTCTTTCTCTATTCACTGTTATCTACAATTATAACCGTAGATAGATATAACCATAATAAATATATCCATTCAATCATTTAATCCATTATATATATATTCATATATAATACGGCACCCCGAGTCATAGCTGCAGTGCAATGCATTACTCTGCTATCATGTCACATCATCGCAGGTTGCCGAATAGGGGACTAAAGGTTCGGTAAGATTCCACGAACCACAAACAACAACACAATCATTGGAGGCGAACATAGTTCTCATACCCATGGGTCACGCACATACCTACGTACCCATAGTCAGCGGACTTATCAACTCCTCGATAAGTCTTTCATAGACCTATGTTCTCGAGCGACAAATCAAAGATCCCATGGATTCATCAGGATATGACTGCCCTCACGCGCAAACCTCCCACCGATAGCCAGTAAGCTAGGTATGTCATACACATAAATCATCAATCAATCAAATAGGTATTATCATACCTATAATATAATATCAATAAGGTAATTATCACTACCCTATGATATTTCCCATACGTAGCATTATATCACTATTAAATTCCACGTATTAAAATACCATATCTTTACTTCATAATTTAATTATCCTCGCATCCTATAACATCTCTCCACTCCCGACGTCATTAAGGTTCATGTGTGGGGTGTCTCGCAAGCGAAATCCAAACAAGGAACCCCTCCAATACACTACTACTTAACTTTGTCGACCGAGGAGGTCCGACAACTACAACTATGCGATCGGGATAACCTCATACCTTTTTTCAACCAAATGTGTTCTAAACTCCCATCTCTAGATTCAAATAGGATTTTCCTCATCTTATATTCAGTAAGAAATCACTAATATCCTACTGGTCCATAACATTATTTCTCCCGAATGACTACGAGTTTAGTTCTCCTTTTAATTAAGGTTAAAGCCGATAGTTTCAAATCTCTTATAAACACATATTCTTTCACTTAGGATTAAACCCTCTTGTAAACTTAAGGATACCCAGGTGTTATATTCAATCACCCCTACTGGTCCTATCTTAAATCCTCATATATCCCCATTTGGAATTTAACAAATGAATCTAGCAACCGAAATTCCATTCAATATAATTTTCATCATTTAAATCACTCGAATCCAAATCAAATTAATTCAAATCTTATCAAGGGTTTACTGATATTTTCTAGGTCCCATAATATCCAAATAATAATCTCCAAAGATCCACAAAAGGTTTGGGATAAGAATCAACATTTAAAAAGAAACAACTTTACATATTCTGGGGAGGTCGATCGATCGAAGGTAGGGGTCGATCGATCGATCCCTCAGGTCACAGCCTGGTTTTTCTGAATTTCAGCAACTACGGGTTTCACCATTTTTACTCATTCAAACCTTCATATTAACCTCCAAAATAACTTATAATCTTTACTACATGATATATCAACATATATGAACGATTTCCAATACTCTAAACATCCTAGAATCATCAAGGGATTGGATTAAAAAGCATGTTTATCTCCTTGTTTCCAGAAATTATCAACATATCATCTTCAAGAACACATCAATGGTTTTCATAATTTCTTCAATAGATTCATGACTATTTTGTGGATTAATATCATCCTAAAACATGAGTTAAATTCCTATATCATTTCAGTTTTCCAGAATTCCATTTAATACTCCATTATTTCTTCCAAACATGAATAATCTTCTCTTTTCATACTATTCTAACATGGACAATATACGAACTTAAATTGCCATTATCAAACACTTGCCTTTACTGTAGGTCTGATCCTTTGGTGTAGTATATCTCAGTTGGTTGTCCCTTCTCCGGTCAAACTCCGGTGGTGGTTGGTGGTGGTGAACCTTGGTTCTTGTTCTTCTCCTTCCCAAGTGGGCTTTTCCCTTCCCAAGCACTCTTACACTCTCTCTAGGAAGATGGCTTCTCTAATTTGTGGAGAGGAGATGAATAACCCCCATAAACTTAATCTACCAATACTTATAATAGTACCAAATCCGAAATCACTATTCACCCCCTTAGAAATATGACCAAAATGCCCTTTCGGGTTGTTTATTCATTTCCAAATGACCCGAGACTCAAAATTAACATCCAAATAGACTTTTCTGACTATTTTGAACCTTCCAGACGCAACGACGTAGTCGAAATGACTATAAGGTCGATAGAAAATAAATTTCCTTTTTAATTTAATAAACTAGTCCCGACACGTCCCATACCGCGTCTGGCTAAAAATCCAAATTACCGAAATTATATCACACCGTTATATCAATGACATCACATTCATATATTACCTAAATATCTTTAAGTAATATTCAGAATCATCCATTTTAATATCCACCGTCCGGATAAAACCCGAATGAATTAATTAATAATAAAATCCAATTAATCCATTAATTTAAAATATAACCATTTTAAAAGTCATTTAAAATTACGGGGTATTACATACTTCCACCCTTATAACAGAATTTCGTCCCGAAATTCAGGAATATAAGGCATACCGGTAAGGTCAACTCCGAGTATAAATCTCACATCGCAAGAAATCCAAGATGGACCGCCCATACAGTACATTAACAAAAATCCCTATCGATGTTATACGCCAAGCCTCACCATATAGTTTCAACTGAATCAAATTTAGACTTTACCTAATCTTCCCTATACCGTCGTCATGACAAACTTTGGGAAAAATGATCCTCTCGTAGTGATCAAATAAATCCCGAAGTCTCAATTTCTTACCTTTTTCACAATTATGAAAAAGACTACAATTCAATCATCCAGGGCGCCCATACACCCTCTCGTACCGCTTTCAATATTAAAAGTTTTCGCAAAGGTTATAAACTCGTTTCCCAAAGACCTAACTTATTTCGACTCCCAACGGTTATTAGTTTCATGCGTGGGGTGTCTCGCAAGAGAAATCCAAACAAGGAACCCCTCCAATACACTACTACTTAACTTTGTCGATCGAGGAGGTTCGACAACTACAACTATGCGATCGGGATAACCTCATACCTTTTTTCAACCAAATGTGTTCTAAACTCCCATCTCTAGATTCAAATAGGATTTTCCTCATCTTATATTCAGTAAGAAATCACTAATATCCTACTGGTCCATAACATTATTTCTCCCGAATTACTACGAGTTTAGTTCTCCTTTTAATTGAGGTTAAAGCCGATAGTTTCAAATGTCTTATAAACACATATTCTTTCACTTAGGATTAAACCCTCTTGTAAACTTAAGGATACCCAGGTGTTATATTCAATCACCCCTACTGGTCCTATCTTAAATCCTCATACATCCCCATTTGGAATTTAACAAATGAATATAGCAACCGAAATTCCATTCAATATAATTTTCATCATTTAAATCACTCGAATCCAAATCAAATTAATTCAAATCTTATCAAGGGTTTACTGATATTTTCTAGGTCCCATAATATCCAAATAATAATCTACAAAGATCCACAAAAGGTTTGGGATAAGAATCAACATTTAAAAAGAAACAACTTTACATATTCTGGGGGGGTCGATCGATCGATCCCTCAGGTCACAACCTGGTTTTTCTGCATTTCAGCAACTACGGGTTTCACCATTTTTACTCATTCAAACCTTCATATTAACCTCCAAAATAACTTATAATCTTTACTACATGATATATCAACATATATGAACGATTTCCAATACTCTAAACATCCTAGAATCATCAAGGGATTGGATTAAAAAGAATGTTTATCTCCTTATTTCCAGAAATTATCAACACATCATCTTCAAGAACACATCAATGGTTTTCATAATTTCTTCAACAGATTCATGACTATTTCTTGGATTAATATCATCCTAAAACATGAGTTAAATTCCTATATCATTTCAGTTTTCCAGAAATCCATTTAATACTCCATTATTTCTTCCAAACATGAATAATCTTCTCTTTTCATACTATTCTAACAAGGACAATATACGAACTTAAATCACCATTATCAAACACTTGCCTTTACTGTAGGTCTGATCCTTTGGTGTAGTATATCTCAGTTGGTTGTCCCTTCTCCGGTCAAACTCCGGTGGTGGTTGGTGGTGGTGAACCTTGGTTCTTGTTCTTCTCCTTCCCAAGTGGGCTTTTCCCTTCCCAAGCACTCTTACACTCTCTCTAGGAAGATGGCTGCTCTAATTTGTGAAGAGGAGATGAATAACCCCCATACACTTAATATACCAATACTTATAATAGTACCAAATCCGAAATCACTATTCACCCCCTTAGAAATATGACCAAAATGCCCTTTCGGGTTGTTTATTCATTTCCAAATGACCCGAGACTCAAAATTAACATCCAAATAGACTTTTCTGACTATTTCGAACCTTCCGGACGCAACGACGCAGTCGAAATGACTATAAGGTCTATAGAAAATAAATTTCCTTTTTAATTTAATAAACTAGTCCCGACACGTCCCATACCGCGTCTGACTAAAAATCCAAATTACCGAAATTATATCACACCGTCATATCAATGACATCACATTCATATATTACCTAAATATCTTTAAGTAATATTCAGAATCATCCATTTTAATATCCACCGTCCGGATAAAACCCGAATGAATTAATTAATAATAAAATCCAATTAATCCATTAATTTAAAATATAACCATTTTAAAAGTCATTTAAAATTACGGGGTATTACAAAATATTAAATAAATATAAAACTTTCTTTTTAAGGATCAAAACTAAAACAAAGTTATTTAAACTTTCCTCCCCTACCAACAAAGTATCCTAATCAGCATAAAGTGACAAAATTCACATGCAAAACACCATTTCTCTATGTGACAGCTTTTTCTCAAACTCTATTTTCTTAAAACTAGGGAGAATCCACCTCCCTAAAGCACTAATCAACTACCCTTAGTTTACAGTATAAATACCCACGAAATCTAATCATTAACTTCACCAGTTTAGTAGAACGAAAATTGAGTTTTTTCCTCTAAACTATTAACTTAAGATTTCACCTCCCAAATCCGACTCCATTCGTTGGGCCGAATCCATTCGCCCTCTAGGCCGAATCGATACGAAATACAGTAAAAGCCGAGATCTTCTTATTTTCCATATACGAGTTTTATTATAAAAAAATTCCATTTCATTTCCAAGAAATATAACCGTATTATAGTCAAGAAAAGACGAGTACATCATTGTATACTCGATTTCCTAATGGTAACACCTCATAAATTCAAGAAATCAGATCTTAAACATTTGAGGTTGTCTAACCCTATTCAAGATCATATTTTTTATATAAAAAGTTCAAGAAAAGGAATCAATACATGATTAGAAATCATCTAAAAATAGAAATCCTATCACATGGATTATAATAGTAAATTTCCCAATAAAATGACATATTTTGGGTTTGTCACTGAAGTGTTTAATTCTCAAATAACAATGATTTCCAAATTAGTTCTAAATAGTCCTAGATTTCATTCCATTTGTTTTCAATCATCAAATTACCTTGTAACCCATAATTATTATGAGACAATACGCATATGATTGAGGAAACATATTATTATTAGTTTAACAAGAAAATTCTTGTGTTAAACCTATGATAAAAGCCTCAGTTCTTTAATCTTGTTCTTCCTTTCCTCTCTAACCATGTTAACTTTCTCCAGAGGGTGTGGGGTTGCTAGGGAAACTCTAATATGGATGGGATGTGCATTTTAAGTTTGGTTATTAACCTAATTCGATCCATATTCCTGTATTCCCCTGAAACCTCCAATTTTGGACCCCAAAACAAGCCCGACATACTACCTGAATTGGTCAAAATTTTCCCCTAAGGTAATACCTGTGACAGCCTGCCTAATTAAATATCAGGTGATCAGTCCTTTATTAAATTAAATCAAAGTGTCAGGTTGGTTCATTCTTAGCATCACTGTTGAAAAACATTTTTTCTTTATTAATCACCTAATAAATAATTAAACTAAGGGTCAAAACATTTATGTTTGAATTAAGTTCTATTGTTATAATTTAATATGAAACCACTTTCATGAACTCAAATGATAATATAAAACTAAACCATCCAAATGAAATAACCAAGCTAGATTAATCAATCCAAATAATAAATCCCAATCGCAAGACAAGGAATAAATAAAATAATCCTAACAATAGGTAAATCCTGAAATAATAAAGTGTACAAGTCTCTCTCTAAACTAAATGAAATATGTAAACGGGAGACACATGCCCTAACAGAGAAAGACCAAGTAAAAGACTGGAAAAACAAGAATCGATTCGTTTACTGCAAGGACCTGCAACTTCCACAATAGCTGTAGCACGTCAATGGTCCAAAGATCTAGGCCAGACGCCCCTCTGGTTGGGCACCTGCAATATATATATATATATATATATATATATATATATATATATATATATATATATATATATATATATATATATATATATATATATATATATACAAGAGGAAGAAAAGATAACAGGAAATGGGTCAAAGCTCGATTATAAAACAACTTTAAAAATAGTTTAGCAAGTATGTAAAATGCTTACCAGTTGATATTACATACATGTTAGTACTTCGACACACACTTGAGAATTCTCACCTCAACTTGTATACACGCCTAACGTACTACCGAGTTGACCTAGTTAAATCTAGCCTAGTTAACTAGTATAACCCAACTTTCATTCACCAAGCCTAACCCAAGTAATCGCATGACTATAGTTTACATGTGATAACCTTTTCTTATAAATTTGTCAAGCCAGTTATATTCTTCTCAATTTAGACTCAAGTTCTCAACCACTTAACTCGTTTAAAATTAATTATCTAGTTTTATCTACTTAAAAGTACTGTAGATTAGGCACATGTATATATATTTATAACTCATAATATATATACTAATAGGGAACCCCACATAAGTCTATGGTGTTGGCATACTATGCTATCAAGTCCCCATTTCTCTCGAAAAAGGGAAATACTAGTCCTAAATCTCTCTCGAACTGTATTAACACAAAACACACATATTAGAGGCGAAGCATAGTTCCAAGTCACTAATAGGTCAGCACATACCCTCACATATCTTTGGACCATCTGACTATCATCCTTAGATAGCCTGTACCAAGAATGATATGTTCTAGGGTACAAGTCAATATCCCCCATAAAGGTCCAATCGAGATAAGACTGTCCCGGTGCCGAGCCTCTGTGATAGCAAGTAGCGCGAGTATGATTACACACAATTATACAACATCTATATACTATTATAAAATTCTTTACAAATCTTTAATTCTGATAAATGATAAAGCTATCCACGTGGCAGACTTTAGTGAGACTACTCATAGCCTTTTTTTAAGTCGCTTCCCTTGTTCTCTCTCATTTTAAATTCAACTCCTCTCTCGCTTCATAATCCATGTTGGTTCAGTACCCCAAAAATTCTCTCTCTTATTTTAAATGTGATTCCTCTCTCTCCCCATATACTGTGTTGGTTCAGTACTCCAAAATTATTTAAAATGCATCAAGATCACCCATCTTCCTTTAACAGTTGCGCACTTTCTTTATCCTCCTCCAGAGATGAGTCGGGTATCGTATGATACCCTGTGTATTGGTAATCTGCTTTACGGTGATTCTGAAAGAGAGATCGAGTTCTTGGCACTGTAATGAATCCTTTTTGGATAAATCTCGACACCGACGCTAAAATCATGGAAAATCCACTTTCTTACCAGGGACATCTATTTTTCAACTCTTTATCTATAGAGGATAGTACATGGAAAACCCACTATCTCTATCTTATTCAAATCCCATTTGAAGAAATGGTTGAAATTAGGTGATGCCAACTTTCTCATGTTTTTTACTTACTTTGATTTGGAAATTCATTGACATTTTCTAAAACATTCATTCTTATTTTTTGGCAGATATTCTACTTCAAATATAAAGTCATTTGCATATATCCTTGATGGAGAAGAAAGGTCAAATTTGGGATGGATTGGGTTAGTTTGAGATGGAGGGAGTAAAGAAAATGTGTTTTAGCCTTTTATTATAATGGGCTGACTGATTTCTTGATATGTAAATACTTCTTTCATATTTGTAAATTATATTTACTTCTACTTTTCATAAACATGGCCAATCTATTATATACAACGCAAAAGTTTCTCTTGATTCTGGAATTCATATCAAGTGTTCGATGAAATGTCATGCAGAACACAAAACATTATTGTAATTATTTAGTTTATATTTCATTGCCACAATATTTGTTTTATGTCATGTAAATATCGATTGTTTAATCCTTTTAATTTATCATCTGAATTTGTCTTACATTATAGTTCTTGGAGAACCTTAACCGTGGTATCTCTGTTATTCCTCCAAGATGACTAAATAAAAAACTCAATTTTTATTTACCTCAGTGACATGTTAACATTTAAGTGAGGGAAACATATTATTGGTTAAACTCATGAATATTACACCTTGACAAAGATATTCAAAGTTTTATCAATGAACACATTATACATCACAGTAGACATCTTAAATATTTTTTTTGTCTTTCATATGCATGGAGTGATGTTCCATGTCGTCTTATACATTTTCCGTCATGTTCTAAATAAGAGAAATCTAATCTTTAGTTTGAGTTGAAGTTGCAGACTTGACATTTGAGAAGACAGATTTCTTATTGGTTATTTTGCTTTACTATATTTTTATGGATGACAAAGTGTGAGCTTATAAAACTGTTCAGTTCATCGGGTAGTATAGAAGTTTCTCTTAACAAGTATCATAAATAAAATTAAGGCAATAATCTGAAAGCTACAAAGGTACTTTATTTTTTAATTGAAATAATGTTTAACATGTTTTATTTATTGAAGTGGATGGGTATGAATTTAGATATGAGTACCAATGTCAAGGAAAAATGAAGCACAATTTTTTTCTTTCAAGTATTTGTTAGAGTAGAAGATATGAGTAATTCTAGGTCACTCATTTTTTGTAGTCTTCCGACATGTCAAAACTATATTAGATCGTGTCTAGATCCACTGTTTATCGTTTAAAACAGAACTAATGCACTTTTAACCTATTTGCCAGTCACAAAAAGTAAGTTTGAATTATTAGTCAGGCCATTTTGTGCCTATTCTTTATGTATAGCAACGTACTTAAGTAAGCTGTGTTTTTTTATTAGAAGTCAAATGGGTCTTTGTTGATTTGATTAGTTTTTCATATTAGTTGGTACCATAGGAAAACTCACACTTTTTTGGGAATAAAATTTGAACGCAAATCATTTTAGTTTACCCTTTATCATTTCTTGCAATAATTATGCTTAATCATAGCGGACATTAAAATTTTGAATTAGATACAAAAGTGAGTTATCAATTTTTATAGTTAGTTTTCAAATTTCAATCTTTGTAGTTTCATTTCAAATTTAGATTATGGATTTTATTGGATGTTTATTACTTATGGATCCGAAATCACAACTCCCACTTACAAATCACCCGTTGTGAAATCACAACATCACCAGTAACTTTCGGTAATTTTACTCAAAATTATTGTTGAATGTAATAATCCACCGGTTCGGAAAACTTCAAGGATTTTTCACTGTGTTTGTATTGGATTCCTGATTTGTAATAGCTAAATTTATGATTCATAAGTATCTTTGGTTATTTTTTTTAAAACTTAATATTAAAGTCCCACGTGAAAGATAAATTTTCATTTTTTAACGTTTTTAGCTTAAAAAGGTTTATTAAATATTATATATATTTTGTTTACATTAATCCAATAATTATCTGACTTATTATAACCGCAATCTCCTAGCCTGCGCAACGTGTGGGTTTACACACACACACACACACACACACACACACAGATATATATATATATATATATATATATATATATATATATATATATATATATATATATATATATATATATATATATATTCACATTATTTGACTAGGTATACCCACGACCCATAATACTTCTGAACTATGCCCGATTTCTACACATAAATATATCATCCTTTTTATTTTCTCAATTACCGCAAATCCTGAATTACTTATTGACTCTCGAAGTGTATCCTCTTGACAATTATAAAATCAGTAGGTTTACACTCACTACCCTACTAGTATAAGTCCGTATCAATTCTCACAATACCTAATTTAATGTACGCACGATTTTCTATTCAATTTATACCTCCGAAATCCCACGATTAAATCTCATATAAAATCGTCTTCCCACGGACCCTACTTATACCCTACTGGTCATTCTACAGTCCTATTATAATATATAATCTATGTCCAAAGGTCCTTACACATCATAATTGGATTGACATTCAAAAGGAAAAAAGGTTCCCATTTCCTAGAGGAGTCGATCGCTCGATGAAAGGAGTTCGATCGATCGATCCAGTCAATCGATCGACATTCTTGAGTCGATCGATTGACCAAGCAGGTCTTGCCCAGAATCCTACGAGTTTCTTCCAACTTAAATCATCAAAACTCCATTAACATATCCCAAACTACCAACTAAACATCTTAAATGTTATATAAACCAATATGGATGAATTCTATAAAATATTCATTAATTCCCAAGATTCGTCATCAAATGGGTTAATTCAAGAAATTATAATTTAACCGTAGTTCATCAAATTTTCTTCAAGAATTCATTTATTTCCAGATTTCTATCTCTACTGGGCATCAAATTTCATGGATAGTATTCTACATATAACAAGATGTCCATCCTAACATGGTTTCTACTCCAAAATTGCAATAATAATCTCCCAACAACATTATATTTCATGAAGACTTAAAATAATTAACTTCTACACTAGCATGGATGTGTTATCAACTAAAGAACAAAAATTTAGTACTTGCATGGAAATCAAAGGTCTGATTCGACAAATTAAACTGGTATAGGAATGATCCCCTTCTTCCGATCTACACGTTGGTGGTGGAATTAATATGAGTGGTATAGGGTTGGTGGCTCTCCTCCTTCGAAGCATTCTCTCTTTTCTTTTCCTTAGCCTCTCTGTAAACCCAATGTTTCTATCCCTCGAGGGATCTAACTCTCATCAGATATAACACTTCAATTTTCGTCTATAAGGAAATTACCAAAATGCCCTCCCAGGTTACCGGTTAGGCCGAAAAACGTGTTGAGACCCAAACTAAACCCTCAGGTACACTTTTCTAACTATCTCGACCCTTCCGGACGCATTGGAGTACTCAAAATGACCATATGGATGACTTAAAATTAATTCACTCTTTATTTCATTAATTTAGTCCCGACACGACACATGCGCATCCCGACTTAATTTCTATGATTGTCGTATTATTCACTCGCGATAATTTTAATAAATTCAATCTCATATATTACTTTACTCATATAGTAATATTCAACATATAATTACTAACTCTCGTCACGCTAGTAAATATTTATTTTAAAATCCAGATTAATATTAAATTAATTTATCCCAATATAATTTAATTAATCCCATAATTAAATGCCATAAAAATACAGGGTATTGCATACTCCCCCTCCCTAATAACGAAATTTCATCTCGAAATTCAGAAAGTAAGGCATACCTGGCAAAAATAATTTCGAATACTTTTCGCGCATATTTTCCTCTTGCTCCCAAGTGGACTCCTCTACATTAGGATACTCCCACTGGACCCGTACAAGTGGGACTACCTTCGACCTCAATTTCCTCTCACAATGGTCTAGGATAGACATTGGTCTTTCCTCATAAGAACTGTCAGTATGCAAATCAATCTCATCTATCGCAATATGAGTGTGGGCCAAATCATCCCGAAGATACCGCCTTAATGACGAAATGTGGAACACATCATGAATATGGTGCAAGTGATCTGACAACCCAAATCTGTATGACACAGGTCCAATCCTATAGATAATGGGAAATGGTTCTACGTACCTCGAAGAAAATTTCCCTTTCTTCCCAAACATCATTACTCCTTTCATAGGATACACTCGCAGTAATACTTGGTCTCCCATGCCAAACTCCCTGAAAGACCTCTTTGCATCGGCGTAGCTTTTCTTCCTATCCTAGGATACCCGAATGCGACTCCTGATCAAATTAATCCTGGTTGAAGTATCATAAATCACCTTTAGCGCAAGTAGCTTGTTGTCCCCCAGCTCTAGCCAACAAGTGGGAGAACAACAAGGTCTGCCATACAATGCCTCAAAAAGGGCCATGCCAATAGTAAACTGGTAGGAGTTATTATAATGTAACTTTACCAGAGGAAGGTATTTCTCCCATCCTCCTCCAAAATCAAGGAGACACATGCGTAGAATATCCTCCAGCATCTGATTAGTAAGCTCAGTCTACCCATCTATCTGCGAGTGATACATCGTACTCAACAGCAGCTCGGTACCCATAGTCTCCTGAAAGCTCTCCCAGAAGCATGACATAAAAATCTTATCTCTATCAGACAGTAAATTCAGGGGCACCCCATGCAACCTCATTATATCAGCAATAAATAACTGGGCATATTGTCCAGTAGTGTAGTCTATCCGCACCGACAAAAAATGGGCTACCTTGGTAAAAAGATCCACCACTACCCATATAGAATCGTGATCCCACTATGATGTCGGCAACCCAGTGATGAAATCCATAGCTCTCCCATTTACACATAGGTATCTCTAGCAACTGAAGTAACCCTGGCGATCTCTAATGGTCCACGTTTACCAACTGACGAGTGGAACACTTGGACCCAAACTCCGCAATGTCCTTCTTCATTCCACTCCACCAGTATTGTCATCTCATATCCCGGTACATCTTATCCCATCTAGGATGCACCAAAAATCGAGATCCATGCGACTCTGTCATCACCGCATAACGTAAGTCCTCACCCTTCGGGACCGTTAACCTCCCATTAAATCATATTCTTCCATCCGAACTTACTAAGTAGGACTCTGCGCCTTCGGCTAGAAGCCGTACAATCTGATCCTTGCAAAATGAATCATCTTCTTGGTCCTGGATCACCCTCTTAACAATGTCTAGTGTGACCGTCATGACGGACATAAAGGATCAAGCAACTGCCTCTTGATGTCCCAATTATTTCCACTTTGCCTTCCACACTTTCGCCACCTTACTTACTGGCCTAAGGCTCAACGCATTAGCAACTACTTTAGCCTTCCCCAAATGGTACTGTATCTTGAATGTGTAATCTTTCAAAAACTCTAGCCACTTTCGCTGATGCATGTTCAACTCCCGCTAAGTGAATAAGTATTGCAGTGACTTGTGATCTATGAACAGGCAAAATTTCTCCCCCAATAAATAGTGTCTCCAAATCCGCAAGGCAAACACGACCGATGCTAGCTATAACTCGTGGGTGGGATAATTCCTCTTGTGAGACTTGAGCTTGGGGGAGGCATAAGCTATAGCCTTCTCCTCTTGCTGAAGTACTCAACCAAGTCCCTGTAGGGAAGTGAGAGAGTTGTGCGTGCGTTCAAATTAAGAAATTATATAATTAAACACAGTTTAACCCAATTAAATCCTAAACATGCATCTAGGTGTGATTGAATAACATGTAAAACAAGCAAGATCATTCAAACACACACAAATGAGGAAAAAATACCCCAAAGGGGCAAAACCATTTATTTCACTATAATTTTGTAAAATACAATTTACACGGATTACAATGAAATACAAGGGTGACACAGAATTACCCTCAGGCATCGAATCTGTAGTCAGCAGCTGGAAGTTTCCCTTTCCAGGACGGATGCAATGAAAAAGAAGGTCGGTCTTCTCCACAAGGGTATGAACAGTAAAAGAATTTGTGTTCTAGGGTTTCAAAACGATTCACAAATGATTTGGAATTTTCTGTGAATTAAAACATGAGTTTAATAACTCACAAAGATGAAGACTTTTAGTTTTTTCGACTCAGAAAATCGTGTATAGAAGCCTTGTAAAACCACTTCGCGTAGTGGGTTTATAAAGAAGTAACTTTTCTTAAAAACTCTTTGCACGATCTGTTTGAAATTATCCCAGGCGGACCGGTCCGGGTCTGAGGTGGATTGGTCCGAGGTGGCGGATCGGTTCTTTTAAATTTTGGCATTATCGGTTCACTTGCGGTCCGGGGTGTACTGGATTTTCAACAAGCGGATCGGTCCGGTAAAGGGGCGGATAGGTCCGGGGTCAGATCGGTTCGTTTTCTCTGGGCGGACCGGTTCGGCCTGTCAAGTTTTTGATTCCTCCTTTTCTTTGATATTCGGATCCATTGATGATGATATGAATCTTGAATTTCTTCAACGGTGTAACGGCGTATGACATAACAAAGGACAAAAATGTCCTTACAAATCTCCCCCTATGTCTATGCCGGTACATACATAAAAACAGACATCCTAATTATCAACGAACAAAAATGTCTATACAAATCTACCCTTCCATGAACCCAAAATTGGAAAGATACAATTGAATAAGACTTCATCGTTTGCTTTTCGAATCTTCAGGAATCTCAACGCTTTTCTCATCAGGGTGTGTAATCAAATGATAATCCATGTAGTACCTGCACACATGAGAAAAAGCAAAAATACCAAGTGACGTATCGAGTTTGAAATGAGATAAACATAGATACCAATTGATGATTTACGATAAACGCGCAAAACCGCTCAAAACTTCAAAACTTCAAAACACTTCAAAACTCCCCCCAAAATAAGATAATTCTTTCTCCCCCTTTTTATGATGTCCCCAAATAGACAAATTAGAAGAATAAATAAACCAATCAAAGCAAGGGTGTCACAAGGAATAAACAACTATTTTTTTTGAATTTTTTAAAATTTTTCAAACAAACAAGAAACACACCATGAACAAACACAGAACAACCAAATCGATGATGGCGTAAATGAATGGATGTGATCAAATTAGATAGGAAAATCAATGCATACAAACATGACATATGTGCACGATGAATATCGGATACTCCTAACGAATGAACTCAAAGTCTTCCTTTGGTGTAAAAAGGTGGAAATATAGGACATTGACTCAATCAAATCAACAAGTCAAAGCTAAAAATGATTTCCACACCAATAACGTCCAAAACGATTTAATGATTTTTCAGGACTTTCAAGGAAGTGCAAACCCGTTTATGTTCTCCAACCAAACTCCCTCAGATGTTAATTTTAAATAGAGGCATTCTAAATTCTCAAACTTTGGAGAATTGATGTTGAAACTTAATGGCCCATATTTGGCATGAATTGATATTTATTGCCTTTAAAAAAAATTCGGGCTCTTTTAACCTCTTTGGACCCCGGATAATAAAAATCCTCAATTTTTTAGGTCCTTCCCCATTTTTTCAAATAAACACATAGTCTCACCAAAACAGTTTTTACATGCATTCTAATTTTGTCAAGTTTTATCACATATTGTTAGTTGTATAAACAGAATTGAAATGGAAACACTCAAGCCAACATGTGATAGACAAGTGCAATAGTCAAATACAGTCGTGCATGTGTGCAATAAAGGAGATAGGAGTCAAACATGTAGAAAGATATCACTAATCAAATCTCAAAGACTCCAAACAATGTAAATTACATGGATGAAATGATGTAGCATCTCAAATCTCTATCAAACAGTCACATGGATAAATGGAATGAAGTTATGACTTGGCTATCTTAAATGTTCATCCATAAAAGGTGTAAAATACAAAAAAAATTTGGACTTTTCTGATTTTTTGTTTTTGTTTATATACAAAAATAAAAATCTTTTTGGATTTTTTGTAAAAGAATAAATAAATTGCTGTACACCAAAGCAATAATACATATAAAACAAACTAGCAATAGGAAGCATATGATATGAACATGAAAAAGCATCATATTCTAGATATAGACCAACCCCTCAGTCAACTGTGCAAATCCCCAAAGACTTCCGAAGACTCTTAAATCTAAGGGCATCTAAAGGTTTCATGAAAATATCGGCTAACTGACGGTCGGTGGGAACAACACTCAGGGATATAACGTTCTCCTCAACTAATTGTCATATAAAGTGCTCACATATCCTTATGTGCTCTGTGCGCGAATGCTGGACAGGATTGTAGGATGTGTGTATCGCGCTCGTGTTATCACAGGAAATGGTCATGGTGTCCTGTGAAATCCCATAATCTTCCAGCATTTGCTTCATCCACAAGAGTTGCGTGCAACAACTCCTGGCGGCTATATACTCAGCCTCTGCAGTGGACAAAGAGATGGAGTTTTGTTTCTTGCTCAGTCAAGAGACAAGAGCATAACCAAAATAAAAACACCCACCAGAAGTGCTCCTACAACCATCTACATCCCCGGCCCAATCGGCATCTGAATAGGCAGACAGACGGTCGTCGATATCAAAGGAATACCAAATACCGTATGAGAGAGTCCCACTCAAATATTTAATAATACGTTTTAGAGCGAGTAAGTGTGACTCTTTCGGGGACGCCTGATATCGCGCATAGACTCCAACACTAAAGGCTATGTCGGGACGACTGGGAGTCAAGTAGAGAAGACTACCTATCATACTCCGATATAAGGTTTGCTCTACGTCCTTGCATCAAGTGTCCTTACTAAGCTTGATATAAGTACTCATAGGTGTACGTGCATGCTTAGTGGAGTCTAAACAAAATTTATTCACTAGGTCTCTAGCATACTTGGATTGGGAGATGAACATCCCATCCTCTAGCTGACGAACCTAGAGACCGAGGAAGAAAGTAATCTCACCTACCATGCTCATCTCAAACTCACTTTTCATCTCCTCCTCAAAGTGGTGAGCATGCTAGGAACATGTGGATCCAAAGACTATGTCGTCCACATAGAATTGGGCAACCAAAATAGCACCGTCATCTCTCCTGACGAACAACGTCATATCAACTCCCCCTCTCTTGAAGCCACGGGCTAAGAGATAGGAAGTAAGCCTTTCGTACCAAGCACAGGGTGCTTGCTTCAAACCATACAAGGCATTCCTCAGATAAAAGACATGCTCAGGGTGCTTAGGGTCTTCAAACCCTTTTGGTTGTTCCACATAAACCTCCTCCTGTAGAATGCCATTCAGAAAGGCACTCTTGACATACATCTGATATAACTTGAAATGCAGATGATATGCGATGGCGAGTAGTAGACGGATGGACTCAAGCCTCGCAACAGGAGCAAATGTCTCCCCAAAGTCTACACCCTCTATTTGTGTGTAGCCCGACCAACTTAACCTTATTTCTGATTATGGTAGCATTTTCATCCATTTTGTTCTTGAAAATCCACCGGGTACCTATCACATTAGTATCACTAGGTCGGGGGATAAGATCCCAGATATTATTCTTTTTAAACTGAAGCAACTCATCCTCCATAGAAGATATCCAGTGTTCATCCTTGAGTGCTTCTTTATGATTTTTGGGCTCAACTTTGGACGTGTAGCAAAGATGGCTAACAACGTTCTCTAGCTGAGCACGAGTCTTGACCCCTAGAGTGGGATCACCAACAATGGCAGATGGGTCATGACTCTTGCGAACCCAAGCGGGTGTGTCCCCTAACACAGGAGTGGGGACCACAGAGTGTGGGTGAGGGACAAGTGGATCACTGTCAGACAAGTCCTCATCCTCACACTGAAGGTTAGGATCAATAACCGTCGGAGATTCGTCATCTTGCACGGTGACGTTTATTGATTCCATAACCTTAGATCTCTTCAAGTTAAAAACCCAGTACGCTCTTCTATTCAATGAATATCCTAGCAATATTCCCTAGTCGCTTCGGGAGTAAAACTTTCCTAATTGCTCTCTATACCGTAGGATGTAGCATTTACTCCCAAAAACACGGAAATATGCCAGGTTGGGTTTTTTGTCAGTCCATAATTCATAAGGTGTCTTAAGTGTGTGTGGACGCAAGTATACCCTATTCACCATGTGGCATGCAGTAGACACTGCCTCTGCCCAAAATTTCCTAGAAACATTACGACCTAGAAACATAGATCTAGCCATTTCCTGGATCGTCCTACTCTTTCTCTCAACAATCCCATTTTGCTGAGGAGTCTTCACAGCAGAAAACTCATGTTTGATCCCAAGGCTATCGCAATAAAAATCTACTTTTGCTTCCTTAAATTCAGTGTCGTTGTCACTAGGTATCCTGTTAATAGTGACTTCGTGTTGATTTTGTAGGACACGGCACTTGGTCGTTAAAAACTCTACAGCATCAGATTTCTCTCTCAGAAAACCTACAATGGAGTATCTGGAGAAATCGTCTACCATCACGAGGATATACCTCTTACCACCTAGACTGTCGGTACGAGTGGGACCCATAAGATCCATGTGTATAAGCTCAAGAACACGAGAGGTGGTAATGGAATGCAACTTCCTATGGGGACTACGAATTTGTTTTCCCAACTGACAGGGTCCACAAACCGTCGAAGTTGGCCTTCCAATAGATGGTAAGCCACGTACTAGGTCCTTTTTAGTTAAGCGAGTGAGATCTTTAATATTTACATGACCTAGACATTGGTGCCACATATCCATAGGAGTGATCGTGGCGCTGTTGCAGACAAGTGAGGATATGGGCTCAGTCCCATAGCAATTATCCTTTGTCCTCACCCCTTGCACTAAAAGTTTATCGGCTTGATTATAGACCTTACAAGCGTCCCGGTCAAACTTTACGATAAAGTCAGCGTTGCACAGCTGGCTAATGCTGAGAAGGTTTGCTTTCAAACCTTTGACGTACAAAACATTTTCTAGCTTAGGAAATCCAAGTAACTCGACAGTACCTCATCCTATAATGCTAGAATTGCTCCCATCTCCAAAGGTGACTCTGCCATCCTCATAATCCTCAAGAGTTTTAAAAAATGAGGCATCACCTGTCATATGTCTGGAGAACCCATTGTCAAAATACCACTGTGAGGTATTATGTGCTTTGAGAGCAACATGAACAACAAAGGCCTTTTTGTCTTTCTTAGGTACCCAAGAAGTGGTGACCTTTTGTTTGATTTTGTTATTGTTGGTTTTAGCTGGAATGTGAGAAGAATTCACTGACGGGAAAGACATTCGTCGAAATTCCTTCATCAAACTCTGAGACGTGGAAGCTAAAAACTCAACTCGCTCTCTCAAACTGGTAAAATCATCAGTATGCTGATGTGGAGCAGTAGTACATCATCTTCGACCCATACTATAGCAAAACTCCATGAGGTGGCCTTTTCTTTTGCAATAAGTACAAACGAACACAGTCAAAGGCGGACCTTGGTTTGCTTTTCTTGGTCGAACTCTCTTTCGAGGTGTTTGACGATGGCCATAAGGAGTCGTAGTAAACTCAGAAACTGGTCCAGGTGCAATTTGGGATATGGAGGCACCATCATAACCTATTCCCTGCCTATCACCAAAACCTAAAGCGGGGCCGAGGAGCATCTTTCCCATCTTCCCAGATCTGTCCTCGATTTGTACCTTGACTTCCCGTGCTTTTTCAAGATCATGAGTCAGCTGGGAAACAAGTGCTTCAAGTTTCTTCCGAGTATCCACGGAGGAATAGAGCTCACTCGTAAGACTATCCACTTGTTTAGTCAAGTCCCCTCTCTCTTTCTCAAAAATATTCTCTCTCTCTTTAAATAAACTCTCTTTCTCAACACAGGCATATTCTCTCTCTCTCTCTCTCTCTCTCTCTCAGGGCGGTGCAGGTGGAGGACTCTCTCTCTCTTTTTTCTTAAATCTTCCTCCAAGCCGGTGATCTTAAGAACTAACGCTTTGTTACGCTTTTTAGTTTTAAATGACTCAGAATATAACTCAGCGTAGGCGCGTTGAATATCACTCTCGCTCTCACTTGAGTCATCCTCCCCCTCACTCACATCGATCTCACTGTCGAGGTGTCCCTGTTATGCAGTATCCTAATCATCGTGAGAAGTACTCAATGTGCTCACATGACTAGCCATGAATGCAGTGAAGTTACACTCATGCGGTGACTTATCTCCTGAGTCCACCGACTCGACCTCACTGTCGTCGCTAAGGGTATCATTAAGGACAACTTTCCCTTTCTCTCTGTTCAGACGTGTGGCACACTCAAAGGCTCTATGACCCCTACCGTCGCACTCAAAGCACCTCTCACTTTCATTCTTAGGAGGATCTTTAAAATCTTTTTCATTTTTCTTTTCAAACTTATTTTTCTCAAATTTATTTTTATCTTTAAAATTGCCATATTTCTTAAATTTGAGAATCCTCTTGAAATTTTTTGCAAAAAAAGGAAAATCATCTAAGTCAAAATCACAATCAGAATCTGACGTGTCAGTCTCTCTCTTTCTAGATGACTCTATCCTCTTTCTAGTTGATCCCTCACTCCTTTTCTCTTTGGCATTAAGTGCAATTCCCTTATCTTTATACCTAGTAGTTTTAGGGAACATATCAATTTCATAAGTTTGCAAATCTCCTACAAGTTCTTCCAATTTTAGCGTATTTAAATTACCCATAGAATTTAGCACAGTGAATTTAGGGATAAAACGCTTAGGCAAATAATGGAGAATATTTTTAACAACTCTTGCATTAGGAATATGTTCACCAAGATTAAAGCTAGTATTAACAATATCAGATAGCCTAGCATAAAAATCATCAAAATATTATGTTTCAAGCATGGTGATGGTCTCAAATTGAGTTGTTAAATTTTGCAATTTAGATTCTTTTACAGCATTAGTTCCTTCATGGGTAAGTTGCAAAACATCCCATGCCTCTTTTGACGTGGTGCACATCATGATACGTCGGAACTCATCAGGAGTGATAGATCGGGAAATAGCACTCAAACCCTTAGAATTAAAAGAAGACCATTTAAATTCATCTTCAGTCCATGAAGTGACAGGTTTTAAACTGGTCACGTTTTCAATAGTGACGGAGGGAGGTGTCCACCCTCTTTCAACTAGAATCCAAACACGTTCATCTATGGCCTTCAAAGCAGACCTCATGCGGGCTTTCCAATATGCATAATTTGTCCTGTCAAAAATTGGCATTTTATTATATGATTTCTCCATTGAACACGCACCTTTTCAGAAATAAATTTTTCAGAAAATTGATATCTTAGAAAAATTTTGCGGAAACTAGGATTACGCGATAAATTAGCGTAAGCTGCTCTGATACCAATTTGAGAGAGTTGCGCGTGCGTTCAAATTAAGAAATTATATAATTAAACACAGTTTAACCCAATTAAATCCAAAACATGCATCTAGGTGTGATTGAATAGGATGTAAAACAAGCAAGAGCATTCAAACACACACAAATGAGGAAAAAATCCCCCAAAGGGGCAAAACCATTTATTTCACTATAATTTTGTAAAATACAATTTACACGGATTACAATGAAATACAAGGGTGACACAGAATTACCCTCAGGCGTTGGATCTGTAGTCAGAGGCTGGAAGTTTCCCTTTCCAGGAGGGCTGCAATGAAGAAGAAGGTCGGTCTTCTCCACAAGGGTATGAACAGCAAAATAATTTGTGTTCTAGGGTTTCAAAACGATTCACAAATGATTTGGAAATTTGTGTGAATCAAAACATGAGTTTGATAACTCACAAAGATGAAGACTTTTATTTTTTTTTACTCTGAAAATCGTGTATAGAAGTCTTGTAAAACCACTTCGCGTAGTGGGTTTATAAAGAAGTAACTTGGCCTAAAAAATCTTTGCACGATCTGTTTGAAATTATCCCAAACGGACCGGTCCGGGTCTGAGGCGGTCGGTCCGAGGTGGAGGACCAGTGCTTTTAAATTTTGGCATTATCGGTTCGCTTGCGGTCCGGGGTGTACTGGCTTTTCAACAAGCGGATCGGTTGGTAAAGGGGCGGACCGGTCCGGGGTCGGATCGGTTCATTTTTTCTGGGCGAACCGGTCCGGCTTGTGAAGTTTTTGATTCCTCTTTTTCTTTGATATTCGGATCCGTTGATGACGATATGAATCTTGAATTTCTTCAACGGTGTAATGGCGTATGACATAACAAATGACAAAAATGTCCTTTCAGGAAGCATCAATATACACTAGGTACTCTACTCTTGGCCTGGGTAAAGCAAGAACTGGTGCCGAAGTCAATTTGTCCTTTTTGCAAGTCAAATTAGTCAATGGACTTTCTATTTTTGAGAATCCTCGAATGAACCGCCTGTAATACCCTGCCAATCCTAAGAAACTACAGATCTCTATCGGTGTCGTGGGTTGCCCCCACTCCCTTATTACAGACACCTTTCCTGTATCCACGGATATCCCCCTGAAGAAAATAATGTTCCCCAAGAACTGGACCTCGCATATCCAAAACCCGCACTTATCATACTTAGCATATAGATGATGCTCTCGCAGAGTCTGAAGAACCCATCTCAAAATGCTCGACATGCTCCTCCTCAGTTTGGGAATAAATTAGAATGTCATCTATAAACACAATGATAAACTGGTCTAGGATCTCTCTGAACACCCTATTCATTAAGTCCATGAACACAGTTGGAGCATTGGTTAGCTTAAACGGCATAACTCGGTACTTATAAGATCCATAACACGTCAAGAAAGAAGTCTTTGACACATCTTGTTCTCTAATCTATAACTGATGGTATCCTGGCCTCATGTCTATCTTTGATAATAAAGAAGCTCCTCTCAATTGGTCAAACAAGTCATTGATTCAGGGCAATGAATACTTATTCCATATCATGACTTTGTTTAATTCTCAATAATCCACACACAACCTCAATGACCCATCTCTTTTCTTTGCAAGCAACACGGGAGCACCCCAGGGAGAGGTATTCCTACGGATGAAGCCCTATCCCAACAGTTGCTCAATCTGATCATGAAACTCTATCATATCAGATGGATCTATAAGATATGGTTCTTGAGCTATCGGTCTAGTGCTCGACATCAAATCTATAATGAAATCTATCTCTCAGCTAGGCGGTAGTCCCGGTATCTCCTCGAACACATCGGAAAACTCATGAACTATGGGAATTGAATCAATGGGGATCACTACCTCCTTAGAGGTCTCCTCTTCTATGTAATATAAATGAGCGAACGATCCTCCCTCAGGACGAGGCATCGCCACCAGAAACATTTCCTGGCTCGGAATAGCAAAAATAATACTCCTACTGAAACAGTATATCATGGCTCTATAAGCAGCAAGACGATCCATGCCAATAATGGTGTCATGCTCATGCATATCTAAGACTAACATGTCTACAGGAAAAATCAGACTCCCAATCTCTATACCTACTCCCCGACATATAAAGAAAATCAATGACCCATTACCCAACGGTGAGTCTACACATGTCATTATACTCAACCCCGTGGCCCATGCAAAACTAGTGGCTATGAAGCAGTGTGATGCTCTAGTGTCAAATAAAATGTGCCCCGTAGTACCATGGATAAGAAACTTACCCTCAACTGTGGGTGGCTCCTGCGGTGATTCTGACTGGTGGACATTATAAATACGTCCATATTGCAATTGTCCCTGCTGAACTGGGACGATTGGGATGGCTGGTAGGGCTGACTTCTGAGGAGGTTCAGGGAGGGTGGCTAGGAAGATCGATCTCTATGGATCCTGATGGCCACCCTCCTACTGCGGGGCCCTATCTCCCTTGGGACAATCCTCACATATATGGCCATTCTTGCCACAACCAAAGCATCAGCCCGTGAAGTTTCCTCCCCTCTGCCTCTGATGGCCATTACCACCCCTTCACTGGCCCTGCTGATAACATGGTTGGCCCTGCTGTTGTCCCTGCTAATAATGGTTCTAGCCCTACTGGACTTGCTGACTAAACTGAAGCTGCTGGCCCTGTCTATAACTTCCATATCCCTGCCTAGAATCTTCAGATCAGAATCTCTTAGCAGGGTCCCCCTGATAGGAACTCTGATCACCCTGACGGACCTGCCCCTGCGCTGCTGGTGCCCCACTGGCACTACCAACTCCTGTCCGACCCTACTGGCTGGACTCTCTGCCTTATTTTCTTACCTAATGGTGGAAGCGATTATACTGGAAATAAAATAGGGCAGCGTTGAGCACATCAGTATAAGTACCGAATGATAGGTTACCCAAGAGGTGCTGGTGAATCCTCCAGGTCAAACCATTCATTAACATCCGAATCTTCTTCTCTTCGGTATATGCCTCATCTGGAATAATAGTAATCAGACTCGTGAACTCCTCCTCATACTCAGTGACAGTCATACTTTCCTGCTTGAGATCCAACAGTTTCTGCCTTATCTCTGTCTACACGGCGGAAGGAAAGTATTTGCGATCGAAACACACCCAAAATTTCTGAATTATCATATTATCCCTCTCCTCCAAGGTGGTAGTGGACTCCCACAGCTGTAATGCAGACCCCACTAGCTTGTAGGAAGCTAGTAACTGTCTCTGAATGTTAGTGCACACTTACATGAAAAGATATCTCTGGATGTCTTTCTTCCATTGGCTCGCGATGACAATATCAAAACTGCCCAACAACTCCGGGGATGTTCCATCTGAAAGGCATCCTTGACCCTCTCCCGTGCAGTGGGAAACTGAGCTACAACTGATGCCATAGCCTGAACCTGGGATGGGGCCTGCTGCACCACTGCTAAAACTGTATTTACCGTCGGAGTAGCTGTAGCGGCAACTTCAGTTGCGTTCATCATTCCCTGAGTCTCAGCTACTGGCTGCTATGGCTGGGTATTTCTACCCCTCAGGTCTCGTCTTGGAGGCATATAAAACGAGAAAGAATTTTATTATTCCACATTTATTATCAAATCTCAAATAGCTAAAGACGTAATCGCATAAATTAGAGTACAACAATCCTAAAGATAGGGCTCTATATTAAAGGAGGCTAAGCTGAAAGCATAATAAGTCGTACAGATCCTAAAGGACTCTAAAACCTAATGCTATAATACCACTTGTGACACCCCACCTAATTAAATACCGGGTGATCAGTCCTTTATTAAATTAAATCAAAGTGTCCGGTTGGCTCATTCTTAGCATCACTGTCGAAAAACAATTTTTCTTTATTAATCACCTAATAAATAATTAAGCTAAGTGTCAAAACATTTATTTTTGAATTAATTTCTATTGTTATAATTTAATATGAAACCATTTTCATGAACTCAAATGATAATATAAAATCAAACCACCCAAATGAAATAACCAAGCTAGATTAATCAATCCAAATAATAAATCCCAATCCCAAGAAAAGGAATAAATAAAATAATCCCAACAATAGTTAAATCCTGAAATAATAAGTGTACACGTCTCTCTCTGAACTAAATGAAATATGGAAATGGTCGACACATGCCCTAACTGAGAATGATCAAGTAAAAAACTGGAACGACAAGAATGGAGTCGTCTACTTCAAGGACCTGCAACTTCAACGATAGCTGCAGCACGTCAATTGTCCAAAGATCTAGGCCTGACGCCCCTATGGTTGGGCACCTATAATATATATATATATATATACACACACACACACACACACGAGGAAGAAAAGATAATAGGAAACGGGTCAGAACCCGAGTGTAAAACAACTTTAAAAATAGTTTAGCAAGTATTTAAAATGCTTACCAATTGATATTACATACATGTTAGTACGTCGACACTCACTTGATAATTCTCACCTCAACTGGTGTTCATGCCTAACATACTACTGAATTGACCTAGTTAAATCAAGCACATTTAACTAGTCTAACCCAACTTTCATTCACCAAGCCTAACACAAGTAATCGCATGACTATAATTTAGATCTAATAACCTTTTCTTATAAATTTTTCAAGCTATTTATATTCTTCTCAATTCAAATTCAAGTTCTCAGCCACTTAACTCATTTAAAATTAATTATCTAGTTCTATCTACTTAAAAGTACACTATAGTAGTCATAGGTATATATATTTATAACTTGTAATATATATACTAATAGGGCACCCCACGTAAGTCTATGGTGTTGGAATACTCTGCTATCAAGTCCTCGTATCTCTCGAAAAAGGGAAATACTAGTCCCGAATCTCTCTCGAACTGTATTAACACAAAACGCACATATTAGAGGCGAAGCATAGTTCGAAGTCACTAAAAGGTCAGCACATACCCTCACATCTATTAGGACCGTCTGACTATCATCCTCGGATAGCCTGTACCAAGGATGATATATTCTAGGGTACAAGTCAATATCCCCCCATAAAGTTCCAATCGAGATAAGACTGTCCTAGCACCGAACCTCCGTGATAGCAAGCAGAGCGGGTATGTTTACACACAATTATACAACCTTATATATATATATATATATATATATATATATATTCACATAATTCAACTAGGTATACCCACGACCCATAATACATGTGAACTTTGCCCGAATTCTACGTATAAATAAATCATCCTTTTTTATTTTCTCAATTACTGCAAATCCTGAATTACTTCTTTACTCTCAAAGTGTATCCTCTTGACAATTATAAAATTAGTAGGTGTACACTCACTACCCTACTGGTCTATGTCCTTCTCAATTCTCATAAGAGTCAATTTAACGTATGTACGATTTCCCATTCAATTTATACCTCCGAAAAACCAAGGTTAAATCTCATATAAATCGTCTTCCCCCGAACCCTACTTATACCCTACTGGTCCTTATCACGTCCTATTATAATATGTAAATTAGGTTCAAAAGTCCTTACACATCGAAATTGGATTAACATTCAAAAGGAGAAAAAGTTCCCATTTCCAGGAAAAGTCTATCAATCGATGAAAGGGGGTCGATCGATCGATCCAGTCGATCGATCGACATTCTTGAGTTGATCGATCGACCAAGCAGGTCCTGCCCAGAATTCTGCAAATTAAGCCTACGGATTTCTTCAACTTATATCATCAAAACTCCATTAACATGTCCCAAACTCCCAACTAAACATCTTAAACATAATATAAACCAATATGTATGAATTCTAACATAAAATGTTCATTAATTCCTCAAGATTCGTCATCAAATGGGTTAATTCAAGAAATTATCATTAAGCCTAGTTCATCAAATTTTCTTCAAGAATTCATTTGATTTTCAGATTTCTATCTCTACTGGGCATCAAATTTCGTGGATAGTATTCTGCATATAACAAGATGTTCATCCTTACATGTTTTCTACTCTAAAATGGTAATAATAATCTCCCAATATTTCATGATGACTTAAAATAATTAACTTCTACACTAGCATGGATGTGTTATCAACTAAATAACAACAAGTTAGATACTTTCCTGGAAATCAAAGGTCTGATCTGACGAATTAAAGTGGTATAGGAACAATCCCCTTCTTCCGATCTACGCGTTGGTAGTGGAATTGGTGAGAGTGGTGTAGGGTTGGTGGCTCTCCTCCTTGGAAGACTTCTCTTTTCTCTCTTCCTTAGCCTCTTTGCAACTCCATTGTTTCTAACCCTCGACGACTCTAACTCTCATCAGATATAACACTTCAATTTTCGTCTATAATTAAGACCTAAAATAAAAAATTACCAAAATGCCCTCCCGAGTTACCGATTAGGCCTAAAAACATCCTGAGACCCAAACTAAACCCCCGAGTATACTTTTCTGACTATCTCGACCCTTTTGGATGCATTGGCACACTCGAGCTGACCATACGGGTGACTTAAAATTAATTCAGTCTTTATTCCATTAATTTAGTCCCGACACGACACATGCATGTCCCAACTTAATTTCTATCATTGTCGTATTATTCACTCGCAATAATTTTAATTGAAAAACTGCCACTTAAGACGTTTAATATAGGATTAAACTATTAAAATGGCTCCGAACTGTTTGTTGAAGAAACTCTTTTCATCAAAACAAACTTAACACAAGATGTGTTTAAAAATATTATTAAAATAGTTTGAACGAGTTATTTCAGATATAGGATTAACCAGTTTTGAAAGACAAAACTTAAACTATTAAATCAGCACAACTTAGAAGAAGGTGATGAGAAAATGAGGAAGAACACGAGTAACTTTTAACGTGGTAAAACCCCACCCAATTGGGGAAACATCCACGGTGACCTCTACGTCACAAAACTAAAATCCACTAAAATCAGAATAACAAATTACAAGCTATTTAACAATCAAACCACACAAACACACCTAAACTAAGTTCAATATTGTTACCAACTCCTCTAGATTAGATATGACTTCTCTCTACTCTCTCTTTTTTTTTTCTCTCAAATGAGGAAATCTCAAAAGTCTATAATTACCTCAAAGATGGCACTGAGCATAGAAGGATCTCGAAAAAGGGTTCAAATCAAGGGCTAAGATTAGAGGAATTTAAAACGATGCAAATCTAAGGGTTCACAGAAAGTGCTGCAAAAGCCAACTCTGATTTATTGAAATCATATCACTTGGATTTATTCCAAACCATGCAGTCCGTAGATTAATATGATCCGAAGGTCCACATTAAGTCATATGTATGTGAGTGAATAAAAAAACAAATCGAACCGTCGTGTGTGGAACACGTGTAGGCTAAAGATTAACTCTTAAACGCGTGTTTTTGAGTTTCAAAAAAATTCAGTTTCACCCAAAAATGTTTCTGCCGCTTTTGGTTTCTACCCAAGACAGATTTAAGGTATAAGAAATATTTACAAATCAACCCTTAAACTTTATTAAGTTCCAAAAATATTATTTAAAATTCTTAGAAAATAGTAATTAAATCCCAAAAATTATTTATAAATCATATTAAAGGGATTTAACTCACACATGATCATTTCATGAATAAAATACAATGTATATGTAATCTTAGAGTGTGGTGTATCTGTTATACCTTCAAGAACTTGTAGAGGAATATCAATGTAGTTATGAAAGTTTTGAGGCTTTTTGGTTCATCTAGGGATAGACACACTTTTGTCACTATTTTCAAACTAGATGAGCTCGTATATGATGAAGACTCAAATGCGTCAAAGATAGAGGGGAAATATGAAACAAAATCTCGTTTGAGTAAACAAGGAATAGTAGGGATACAAAAATGAAATAAGGAAATCGTAATCCTATCAAAAAATCTATCTACCCAATCTCCTACAAATGAATTTTTTTTTACAAAACTCAACTATGTACAAACCATTACCCTATCAAAATCTGATGCAATAGATAGGTACCGAGATTTGCAATAAAATACCTAAGATCAATTTCATTAGATGAGAATATACAAGGGTGTCCAAGTGGACTCAAAATTTCTCCGTCATTTTGTCTCAAATGGACAAAGGGCATCAAGAAATAAATAAGAGTTATAAACAGGTAGATAAACAGTAACAAGTATAAACAACGAGAATTCATACGAATCTCCTATATACAATAGATATAAGAGGTGTTCTTTGTCATTAATCTAACATCCATGCCTTACATCCTCACAGATTGATTATAAGCATGTGAAAGATTGGCAGTTATACAAATTAAGCAAAAGATCTATTCAACCAAAATCATGCCAATTGATTTGCGTAGGGATTCAAAAATCTTAAAATCCAAGGGTTTTGTAAATAAATAAGCCAATTGTAGATCAATAGGTAGGTAGTTAATCTCTAGTTATTTTGATTCAACTAATGCTCGGATGAAGTGATATCGAATTTAAATATGTTTAGTGTGAGAATGTTGAACTGGATTCTTAAAGATGTTGATCGCACTTTGGTTATCGCAATAGAGATGTCATTTTTCTTCATTTATATCATAATCTCTCAGCATTAGTTGCAGCCATAATAATTGGTCACAACAACTTCCAGGTGTGATATATTCAGATTTTGTAGTGGATAAAGAGGTGCAGTTCTATTTTTTGTTGTTCCAACCAGCCAAGTTGTTACCGATGTAATAACATGCGCCTGATGTACTTTTACTATCTTCGGAACACCCATCCCAATCAGCGTCAGTGTATCCTACTATAGTGCTCGATGTGTCATTAGTGTACCACGTCCCTAAATTGTGAGTGCCTTTTATGTATTTAATTATTCTTTTTACACGTAGTAAATGGCTCTCTTTTGGATTATTTTGATAACGGGCGCACACAGACACAACGTACATGATATAAGGGCATGAGGCAGTTAGGTAGAGCAAACTTTCTATCATACTACGGTATAAGGTAGAGTCAATGGATTTACCATATTCATCTTTAGAGAGTTTGAACGAGGTACTCATAGGCGTTCTATCTTCTTTAGCAGTTTCAAAGCCAAACTTTTTTAGAATATCTAATGCATATTTAGATTGTAAAACAAATAAACCTTTTGAGTTTTGTTTAACTTGAAGGCCTAAGAAAAATTACAACTCCTCCATAAGTGACATTTGGAATTCTTTGTGCATAATGTCTGAGAAAGACTTGGCTTATGAAGGGGAGGTGGATCCAAAAATGATATCGTCAATATATACTTGAGCAATAGTAATGTTGTTGTCAAAATGGTTGATAAAAAAGGTTTGATCATTTCCTCCTCTCCTAAATCCATTATCTAACATAAAGGTGGATAGACACTCATACCAAGCTCTAGGAATTTTTTTTAACCCATAAAGAGCTTTCTTAAGACGATAAACATGATTAGGATGATGAGGGTCAATAAACCCTTTGGGTTGTTCTACATAGGCCTCCTTAGTTAAAATTACATTAGGGAAAGTTGACTTTACATCCATTTGGTAAAGTTGAAGTGTAAATGATAAGCTATAGGAAAAAGAAGGTGAACAGACTCGAGGCGAGTGGCAGGAGAAAAAATTTCCTCAAAATCTATTCCTTCAATCTGAGAGTAGCCCTGGGCAACTAATCTAGCTTTATTCCTAATGATCATCCCTGACTCATCAGTCTTATTTTTAAAAATCCAACGTGTGCCAATAACCCTTTTATTTTCAGGCCTGGGTATAAGATACCAAACATCATGAATGATAAATTAAAGAAGTTTATCTTGCATAGCAGTAATCCACAAGGGGTCATTCAAAGTTTCATTTACATTTTTGGGCTCAATAAGAGACACAAAACATGAAAAATGAGCAATGTTACGAAGTTGATATCTTGTAAGAACAGGTTCTATAGGATTACCAACAACGTTATCTAAAGGATGGTTTTTGGGAACCCAGTTAAGCACTTTAGGGGTCTCAGTTGGTAAAGACTCGGTTATTTTAGGAAAGTCATAATTTAAAAGGCTTTCAGACTCATCCACAATAGCTAATCTAGTGGTTTTACTTTCTACAGAAGTGTCATTTACAATCACATTAATGGATTCCATCATGGTTCTAGTGCACAAGTTGTAAATTCAATAGGCTCTACTATCAGGTGAATAACCTAAAAATATAGCTTTATCTCCTTTTGTTTCAAATTTAGATAAATGTTCTCTGTCTTTACAGACATAACATGTACTACCAAATGTCCTAAGATATTTAAGATTTGGTTTCTTACCATACCAAAGTTCATAGAGGGCCTGTTTAGAATTCTTTCTTATGTAGACTCTATTAATGATGTGACATGCAGTACAAACTGATTCAACCCAAAAGTATATAGGTAAATCTTTGGCATGTATTAAAACTCTTGCCATTTCCTGAATTATTCTATTTTTTCGCTCGTCTATCCCATTTTTTGGGGGTGTCTTGGGAGCACTGAACTCGTGTTTGTAACCATTATAGTCACAATATTCAATGACACTAGAATCTATGAATTCACCACCTCTATCACTCCAGATTCTATCTACTTAGGTGTCCTTTTCATTTTCTATACAAAGTAAGATTATCAAAAACGGTCTAAAGGTTTCAGACTTCTTCTTTAAAAAAGTAACCCAAGTGAATCTTGTGTAGTCGTCAACCTACCTAGAATGTAACTATTGCCACAAAAACTAATAGTACAAGAAGGACCCATTAGGTACATATGGATGAGTTCTAAAGGTTTGAAGGATAAAATGTGTTTAACTCTTTTATGAGATGCATTAACTATTTTTCCTTCTTGACAAGGACTACAGACTATGTTAGAAATAGGTTTTAATTTAGGAATACCTCTAATAATTTCCTAAGAGGATAATTTACTAAGGCTGTCATAATTTATGTGGCCCATTCTGTTATGCCATAATTCATTATCATCCATTTTGGAAATGTTACAGACTTATGTACTTGGATTTATTGTGTAACAGTTATTTGGAGTACGGAGTCCTATAATGATGCACTCACCATTTTCATTTAAAATTTTGTAATTGTTCTTGAAAAATGTGACAGTATGATTGGAGTCATAAAATTGTGAAATACTTAGTAGATTAGCCTTAAAACCTTTCACTAATAAACCATCTTCAAGAATAGGTAATCCTTCTTCATGGAGTGATCCTTTGCCAATAATCTGGGCTAAAACTCCATCTCCAAACAAGACTTTGCCTATGGAGAAGCTAGTTTTGTTTGAGAGTTTGGATTCATCCCCGGTCATATTCTTAGAACATCCAAAGTCTAAGTACCATTGAGACATGGTGTGTTCATCTTTCAAATCACTGATCACTGTGTTACATGTCATTTGGGGTACTAAATCATCCTTTCTTACCCAAATAGCTTTGGTTTTCTATTTGTGCTTATTAACTCGTATTTGATAAAACTTGCGAGCTTGAGATTTTTTTCTAAACAGATTTTGTGAAAATTTATTGTTCTTATAAACATTTTGAGCATTTGGTTGAGAAAAGACTCTAGGATTATTTCTTGATGATTGTCATTTAGTATTAGATCTCGTCCTTCCCTTTTGAAAGTTAGAGTTTCTGTTTGGTGGTTTAAGAAGGACATAATTGTTATGACTTCTCCTAGAATAGTTAAAATTATGATAGGTAAAGGAGGGATAGCTGGTTTGATACAGCAGTTTGGAATAACAACCATCTATCGAGTGTCCGTACACATCACAGTATGAGCAATAAAGATTTCTTGCAGAAGTTAAGTCTTTAGGAAAGCTATTGAATATAGGTTTCCCTAAATTATGACTTTTGGCATTATTTCTAGAGGTAACAATTTGAAATAAGGCCTCACTCTTTCTAATGGGAGGGAAAACATACTTGGCTTTAATTTGAGCATTATACTTAGAGGTACTTATCTCATCAAGGTTTTACTGTTGCTAGTTTTTATCAAAATTATTTTTCAAAGATTGAAAGTCTGGACTAATTTCAATAGGTCTTTTACCACTGGTACCAAACTTTATGGTTTCAAAAGGTTTAGTTTTCTTGATATTTTTAGTGCAAAAGCCTATTACAAATCTGTCATCAGAATTGGTCTTACTATCAACAACACAGTCCTCAAAACCATTAGAATTGCTTTCAAATTTTGAGAATTTTTTGACGACTGTTGATGCTTTTTCTTTTGTTTGTTCCAATTTTTATAACGATCCTTTATACTTCTTTTCCAAAAAATTATTGGATTCAGTCCAGTCTTTCAATATTTGTTCAAAAACCTTTATTTCCTCATCATGAGTTAAACTTTGAGGCGTATACTCTTCAACATTTTATTTAACTATTTAGTTTAAGGACTCTAATTTCTTGGAAAGATCTTTGACAAGGTTCTCTAGTCTAGCGCTTTTCTTGAGTGTTTTAGTGTAAAGTGTGTGAATGTCAGGAAGGTCCTCATTATCACAGTCACTAAGTGAGATGTGTGCGGTGTCCCCTATCGATTCAATTTTATGACACACACACCCATTGGCATCATCAATAAGGCATTCACTTTGACTCACACACACACGATTTTTAGTACTATAATCATTCTCAAGCATTAAGGCAGACACATCAGTAGAAGCATCATCATTTATCATATGATGAGTTTTCTCATCATCATTATAAATAATCTTAGCAAAGAATGACATTCAATCATCATAAGAGTTAGATGACTCAGGTTCATCATTTTCAGAATCACTTGAGTCATTCCAAGTCTTGCATAGTTGAGCCCTATTATGTTTGGGGGTTTTGTCTAAGTTATCACTGCAGTCACTAGCCATGTGTCCTAATTTGCCACATCTATAACATTTAACATTTTTCATGTCTTTCTGAGGTCTCTTGTGATCATCAGTCTTTTTTTTGTCATGTCTTATCTCATGAGGCCTATTATTATTATTATTATTATTATTATTATTATTATTATTATTATTATTATTATTATTATTATTATTATTATTATTATTATTATTATTATTATTATTATTATTATTATTATTATTATTATTATTATTATTATAAGTGTTGGAATAATTAGGTTTTCCTTGTCTAGAAGCAACTTTGTTTCTAAAGTTTATAATCTTTTTGAATTGCTTAGACATAAGAGCAATTTGATTATCCAAGTTATCCAAGTCACAGTTCTCATCAGAGTAAAGGTCAAGTTCAGGTTTGATCAACTTTGATGAAAAAAAATATTAGAACTACCCTATTTTTTATTGGTCTGGATAAATTGTTTCTTGAATTCTAGTTCCATTTCCATAGTTCTTAGTTTACTACTGAGGAGTTCTGGGGTAAGATTTTTATCATCCATTTCCTCAATAGCATATCTTTTATTATCAAATTTCTGAGGAAGTGATCTTATAATTTTTGAGAAAATCTATTTTCTATCATAGGTTATACCGTTTGCATGCAACTTTGTTACAATGTCAGTTAACCTAATGTAGAAATCATCAAAGAATTCAGTCTCAGACATGACAAGAGAGTTATACTGTTGGATAAGAATTTGAGTTTTAGCAGTTTGAACTCTCCTATAACCCTCATGTGCAGTTACAAGAGTATCCCACGCTTCCTTAGAAGTTTTGCAAGATGAGATCCTCTTGAACTCATGTTCGTTAATAGACATAAATATGGCATTCTTGCCTTTATTGTTACATAGTGATATTTTTTTTTCATATTTAGTGAATTCACTTAGTAACTTCCTGATTCTCACAATACTTCCTTCCGCAGCTGGTTTAGTAGGAAAAGTGTAGCCATTTTCTATGACTTCCTAGACTTCATCTCCAAGAGTTCCTTGAATGAAAGCAATCATCCTTACCTTCCAGTAAGGAAAATTGGTTCCATCAAAGAGAATGGGTTTGGACGGTTTACCTAGTCTCTCAAATTTCTCATCCATACTTTGTTTTGAAAAAAATAATTTCAGAAACACAGCATCTAAAAGATTTTAAAATATCCAAGATCTAATATGAATTGAAAAACTACCGCTTAAGACGTTTAATACAAGATTAAACTATTAAAATGGCTCCGAATTGTTTGTTGAAGAAACTCTTTTAATTAAAACAAAACGTAATACAAGATGTGTTTAAAAAGATTATAAAAATAGGTTGATCTAGTTTGAATGAGTTATTTCATATCTAGGATTAACCAGTTTTGAAAGACAAAACTTAAACTATTAAATCAGCACAGCTTAGAACAAGGTGATGAGAAAATGAGGAAGAACACGAGTAACTTCTAATGTGGTAAAACCCCACCCAATTGGGGAAACATCCACGATGACCTCGACGTCACAAAAAGAAAATCCACTAAAATCAGAATAACAAATTACAAGCTATTTAACAATCAAACCACACAAACACACCTATCCTAAGTTCAGAATCGTTACCAACTCCTATGGATTAGATATGACTTCCCTCTACTATCACTTTTTTTCTCTCAAATGAGGAAATCTCAAAAGTATCTAATTGCCTCACAGATGTCACTGAGCATAGAAGGATCTCGAATAAGGGTCCAAATCAAGGGCTGAGATTAAAAGAATTTAAAACGATGCAAATCTAAGGGTTCACAAAAAGCGGTGCAAAAGCCAACTCTGATTGATTGAAATCATATCACTTGGATTGATTACAAACACATGCAGTTCGTAGATTAATATGATCCAATGGACCACATTAAGTCATATGTATTGTAATACCCCGAGATTTTTGGGACAATATTTTTTTATTTTTGGGAGAAATAAATATTAATTTAATTGGAGAATATTTAGATTGGCATTGGAGGTCAAAAATTTGAAGATGTTAAAAAGTGATTCGAATGAAAATTCTAAGGGTGCGGTTGTTTCTGGAAGGGTCGAGATAGTCGAAATGACTGTACTTGGGGCTTATTTGGGTTCCAAAATATTTTGAGTTCGTTTGGCTCGAATTAGAGTTACTGAGTCATTTAAAGGGTGTATTATCATTTAAAGTGGTGTATTTTGGATTCAAGGCTTAAAAGCCTATGGTAGAAGCCTTTCTCATTTAGAGAAAAGAGAAAGACCTAAAAACAGAGAGAGAAAGAAGGGAGAAGAAAAAGAGAAGAAGAAAAGAGGAAGAGAAAGAAGAAAAGTTGGTTTTTCGGAACAATTCGCGATTTCAAGGACGAATCAGACTCTACAATCTTGAGGTAAGTGATTAAACTTGCTAAATAATTGTTGTGTAATATTTATTTCATGATTTGTGGTTAAATTTCTGAAATTTGGGATAAATATGTTAAAACCAAGATTTTGGGTTAAATCTTACATTTTATGTGTATAGGATGAAATTGAGGTTGGAAATTAGTTGGGTTTAGTTATTTGATGAGTATTAATGTTATGAATATGTTTGGGTTGAAGATTTGTGGTTGAATGTAAGTATTTTGGAGTTTTGGAGAAGTTGGAAGTGAGTAAAAATGGAGTTTGGCTGAGGTACCTGGTAGGGCCGGTCGATCGCGTCCAAAGGGCCGATCGACCGCGCCTCTAATAAGAGGCACACTGTATTCGATTTTAGGCATAATTGAGAACTGCGGTCGACCGCGATTGGGGAACCGGTAGACCGGGCCTCTGTTTTGGGTTCAAGTTTGGGAATTTAAGTATATCCCCTTTTCCTTTGGGTTTATATTTATGGATTTTCCTAATTAGTGTATCATAGAGGATTAAGCTATTATATAATGGGAATAATGACTTTAGAAGTGTGAGGTGATATTTGGGGCTATTTAGTAAATGAAATGGAGTGCGTATTTCTTTCTCTCATTAAGGAAATGAGAATAAACTTAATAAATGATTGCAGGTAAATGTTGGAGTTTTAGTGATTGATTTCAAGATAGTGCAAATTTAAATTATCGAAATGATTTTGTGGGAAATCCTCTTAGTGTCGAGGTTAATAATTGAGGAGTAATAAATGTTGATCGATTTGCATACGGATATAGAGAATATCCTTAATGTAAATTAAATTGGGAGATTAATCAAAATAGAAGTGATAGGTGATCTTCAAGTGAGAAATCGTATAGTGTATACAAAGTGGGGAAGTTATGTGAGTTATTGGCGAATTATATATTGAGAGTGAAATATACTAATAAATGAAATTATTTCACTTAAGCCTAAAAGGGTAATAAGAGTATGTAAATAGTGTGATATATATACCTTTTGTGATGGTATACATTTATATGATGTGATGATGTATGTATATCTTGTGTGTATGATATACATATATATATAAGTGAAGCATACCCCCTCTATGCTATCATGGGAAGTTACACAATGTGGGTGAGGCCCCTGGCTCTAGGAGCATGGCGCGTATAGTCCCCAGGTTATAGCGTCCATTATTATTGTGTGATTGTTTTTATTAGGGGTGAGACGTGGTGGGCATATTTCATCTCATTTCCGAGAAGGAACTATGACCGCTTCCCATACGTTGTCATATGGTTTTTGCCAAGGCGGTGTGAGATTCTGACCATTAGTACCAAGGATGATATGTGAGTGATTCCCTGGTAGATGATAGCATTGAGAACCTGCATCCTCGAGTTATAGCTCGCTGGGATGGTTATTATTATACTTGTGTGAATAGTATATTAATTCTATATGATTATGTAATATCATATATTTGTTTCTAGAGTAAAGAGATATACAAAGATTGATTGAATCTCATTCTGAGAGATTAAATCCGGACCAAAGTGTGACGAATATGTAAAGTGAAAATGAAGAGTATATAATTATATGAGTATATAGAATACTTTGGGTATCGAGGGCTTAATGGACCTCAACGACCCGCATTCCAAGGAGTAGTGTATCGGGGGGGTTCCTTGTTTGGATTTTTCTTGCGAAACATCCCACGCACGAAACACAGTGCAATGTTGGGAGTGAGGAGAAGTTAGTCCTTAGTGATCATATTTATATATTAGTAGAGCACGACAATCGACAGTGCCAAGGAGTAGTGTATCGGGGGGGTCCTTATTTGGATTTCGCTTGCGAGACGTCCCACGCACGAAACGCCGTGCACTATTGAGAATTGAGAATAATTATTTAATTACATTAAATAAGAAATTGAGTTATACGCGTCATGCATTGTGGGCATAATGAATCTTGATAATCAATACTGCCAGGAGTAGTGTATCGGGGCGGTTCCTTATTTGGAATTCGATTGTGAGACGTCCCACGCACGAACCGTAGTGAAGTATTGAGAATTGGGAGAAGTTTAGTCCTTAGCACTTAGATGCTAATAACTCATGCGTGTGTATATATATATATATATATATATATATATGTGTGTGTGTGTGTGTGTGTGTAAATAACTATAATATGAGAAATTTAAGTAAAAGATAACGTTTTTGTATAATTTATATGTTAGTAAGCTTTTGAATATATAAGAGGGGTCATATTTAAAGTTGAGAGTCATGATTTAGAGGGATTTTAATTGAGTATAAATTTTGGGTGTAAGTTAGAGTAATTTTCCCCTAGATAGATTTAGGCAATTAATTGGAGATCATGTTCATACTTTTAATGCGTGCTTTAGTTGAGAGGTGAGTTGGTTTTTATGGAGAGTGCGACTCCACTTTAATCATGTTATAATGCATTTATAATTATTATGCATTTTAATGCACTTGCTCAAATTTTTTCACACCTCGGACTCTGACCCGTTTATTTTTTCTCCTGCTATGTATATATTGTATTATTTTAGGTGTTCCTCCGCAAGGATGCCATTGATGATATCCACCCAGCGTATTCGTGGGGCTGCGGCAGTAGCGGACTATTGCAGTATTTTGATATAGTCGATACCTATCTTTTGTGTATCTAGATTAGGATTTAGTTTGTGTATCGGGTTTATACCCAAGTGTTGTAGTGTAGCACTTTTATATTTTATTTCTCAGACTGTTGTATTGCCTATGACCCGACAGCATATTCGGGTATTTTATTTCGTACATTGTATTATACTATTTCATTAGTCTCCTTTATATCATTTGAGCATGTGTGTATCTCTTATCATATACATTTGTTATGTCGTTGGTTAGTTGTTGCATAGTTTGTTTTTAAAATATTTTTTTGACACCTTCTTTTTGTAGTAATGGGTTGTTAGCCGAGTTTATTTTAGAATCGTCAGTAGATGCTGAGAATGATCCACTTGAGATTCCTGATTATTTTAGTATAGGGTTGGCCACCCGTTATTATTCTTAGCGGGGTGTCACAAATTGTATCAGAGCATCAGGTTCTGGTGTTTTTAGGATCTGTGTGGGTTTGCAATGATCTTTCGTAAGTGTTCTTGATGTAGAGCTTTATTATTAGGACTGTTGTATTCATACATCCATATTTTCTTCAGTGATGAGAAAACATTTGAAAGGCATTCTGATACAATTGTTCTTATTTCATATGCCACCGAAGAGACGCCGTCCAAGGAGTGAAAATAAAGGGGCTAAGAGTGTGGAACCCCAAATATCTAAAAGGACTATGACTACAAATGAAGTTGCCAGTATTGTGGCACAAACAGCAACTACTGCCATTTCTGCGTTGGCCCATCAACCTGTAGTCAAATAGCCTAAACCCATCCAAGACCATCTTTGTGGGAAAGAGTGCGGGAAGATTTTAGGAAGGGTCACCTGAAATAGCGTTGCCAAAGCCGTTTATGAAAATAAACTATTTAAGCAACTCCGAAAGTTTGTTGAAGAAACTCTTTACTTAAATCAAAACGATTTTGAACACAAGATGTGTTAACAAAAGTATGTACGAGATTAGGACAAGATTTGATAACAAGTTTTAGTAAACAGTTTAAAATGTTTTAAACTCAGCACACTATTAGAAAGAGATGAGAAGATGTAGAAATATTGATACTCAGGATTTTTAACGTGGTAAAACCTCAACCTTGAGGAAACATCCACGACTCCCTCTACGGAGTAAAACAAAAACAATCACTAAAACAAATATATGAGTTACAACCTATTTAACTAACATGCACACAAAAACAAATCTATACAAGTTCAGGATTGTACCCTCTGGCGTCCTTAACTTTTCTGCAGATCTTGTTTGTTGATGTAGTTGTCTCAGTTTGTCAACTCTTCTTTGTTTCAGCACTTTACGTCGACTTATTGTTCACCAAATCTTATAGCCAACACTTTGAGTGTTTGTAGTGTGAAGATGTTTGTGAATGGTGTTCTAAAACACATGCATGCACACACACACACTTATTAGATACAGACGATCCTAACAAATCACATATAAAGTCTATATGCAGTGTATTTGTTATTTTTCTTTCTTACAAAACCAAGAACCTTTTTGACCTTTCAAAATAACCCAGATTCCATGGAGATCTTGCTTAAGAAATCGGTCAAGACCTTTCTCAATCACTTTTGAAAATATTATGTGGATTGAGAACCCTCCAAGTGCGAATCCCACTAGGTCAGGTTAGGTTTTGTAAAAACAGAAATAGAAAAACATCTATTGTTGATTCTGAAGTAAGAAAATGTTTTATCAGACAACAATCAACAACGAAATTCTCAAGATGAGAAATAAATGCAACTAAGTGTGCTGTGACATGAAAAACTTCAGATCTATGATTTCTATTGAAAGAGAAACAAGATCTGAGTCTATGTCTAAGTTGGAAATAAGATTTATGAACAAAAGGATTTCAGCAACCTAGAAATCACTCAACTCGAACTCTCATAACTCAAGAAACACTAAGGATGGTGTTTATCTGGTTATGGTGTTTATGGAGAGGTAAGTGGTTTAGGTTTAGAGGTATTTGGACGAAGTTAGGGTTTCTAACTAGGGTTTGGTTTCTCTCTCTAACTTCTCTCTTCTCTCTTCTCTCTTCTCTCTCCTCTCTCTATTCTCTGAGACTTTTCAAAATGGCAAAAGCTTTCAAAGGCTGAGATGAGAGGCCTTTAAATAGGAAGAGAAGAAGATTCCAGAGCTTCGTTCAAAATCAAGGGCTGTGATTGAGTCAAGCTCCTTTGACTACAATCTAAGGGTTCACAGCAGGCGGTGGATTAAACAGGCTGTGATTGGCTTAAGGGTTTACACTGGGATTCACTCAAAAGACATGCAGGCCATCGATAAGGGTTGATCTAAGGGCTGAAAGCACGCGATAGTTTGTCTCAGTAAAGAAACACAGTTCAGGCCAATCAGAGGACACCAGGTGTAGGCCTGAGGATGAATGTAAACGCGCGTCCCAAAATAATTACAAAGCCAACCCTAGAGTCTCTAGCGCTTTCGGTTTCTACCCAGAGTAACTTTAGGCCAATAAACACAACAATCCATATTTATACATTAACCCCAAGACCTTTTAAATCAAGTTTTAATTAAATAAAACCTTGTTTAAAATATGTTTTAAATTCCCAAAAAATTATTAAAAATCAAATTGAGGGATTTAAACACACTCACAACATTAATACTCATAGTGGTGCAATATGAAATGCAAGAATGAAATTCTAAGTGTGTGAGTGATGGCTATAGTCTCAGGATCATCACAAGATGGATAGAAGAAGAAGCAACCCAATCTCTGAAGCTCTTTGGTTTCTAGGATAGACACTATTTTGTCACAATTTCCAAACTAGATGAGCTCTTATACAGTCTAGACTCAAATGAGTCAAAAGTATAAGGGCTTCAATCTCCCCCTTTGGAAATATGAGACAAAATCTCCTTTGAGTCATCTCAACTCGTAGGGCGACAACAAATAAGAAAAACTTATTCCTATAAAGGTTCTATCTACCCAAATCCTAGAAAGCAAAAATTACATAACTCAACTATATATAGTTTAACATCCTATTATTACAATGAAGAATGACTGTACAAGAAGAATACCTGCAAAAAATTACTAAGATCAAGCTTTTTAGTGTATGCTGTAGACTCAAATTTCTCCCCCATTTTGTCTCAAATGGACAAAGGGAAAGAACTTGGCAAATATGACAGGTATTTACTCAACACAAATCATACCAATAGATTTACGTAAAGAAATGAATCTATTATAATCAAGAGGTTTGGTAAATAAATCTGCAAGTTGTAGATCAGTAGAAAGATAATTGATTTCTAATTCCTTGGTTTCAACTAATTCACGAATAAAATGATGTCTTATTTTAATGTGCTTAGTTCGCGAGTGTTGAACTGGGTTCTTAGAAATGTTAATCGCACTTTGATTATCACAATAGAGATGAAGTGTGGGTTCTAGAATACCATAATCACTTAGCATTTGTTTAAGCCATAACAATTGGGCACAACAGCTACCGGCGGCTATGTATTCAGATTCAGCAGTCGAGAGAGATGTGCAGTTCTGTTTTTTACTACTCCATCCTACCAAGTTATTACCAATATAACAACATGCGCCTGAAGTGCTTTTACTATCATCAGTACACCCAGCCCAATCAGCATCAGTGTACCCAATAATAGTGCTAGGTGTGTCATTCGTGTACCAAATTCCTAAATTTAGAGTGCCTTTAACATATTTAATTATGCGTTTAACAGCGTTTAAATGGCTCTCCTTGGGGTTGTTTTGATAACGCGCACAAACACAAACAGCATACATGATATCAGGACGCGAGGCAGTCAGATAGAGTAATGTGCCAATCATACTACGATATAAGGTAGAGTCTACAGATTTTCCATTTTCATCTTTAGATAATTTCTCTGTAGTACTCATAGGCGTTTTAGCACTTTTAGCACTCTCGAAGCCAAATTTTTTAACTATCTCTAATGCGTACTTAGTCTGCGAAAGAAACAAGCCATCTGGTTGTTGTTTGACTTGGAGACCTAGGAAGAACTGTAACTCCCCCATAAGGGACATCTGAAATTCCTTACTCATAATTTCAGCAAAAGATTTTACTTCTGAGGTAGAAGTGGATCCAAATATGATATCGTCTACATAGACTTGAGCGATAGTAATGTGTTTGCCAAAATGTTTGACAAATAAGGTTTGGTCATTTCCACCTCTTTTGAAACCTTTGTCCAGCAGAAAACTGGACAGCCGCTCATACCAAGCTCTAGGAGCTTGCTTAAGACCATATAAAGCCTTTTTCAACCGAAATACATGATTAGGATAATTAGGGTCAATGAACCCTTTAGGTTGTTCTACATAGGTTTCCTCGGCAAGTATTCCATTAAGGAACGCAGATTTAACATCCATTTGATATAATGTAAAATGCATGTGACAAGCTATAGCAAGAAGCAGACGAAATGATTCTAAACGAGTAACAGGAGCAAACGTCTCATTAAAATCAAGTCCTTCTATTTGGGAGTAACCTTGAGCAACTAGTCTAGCTTTATTTCTAATTATCATCCCATTTTCATCAGTTTTATTTTTGAAAATCCAACGAGTACCAATAACCTTTTTGTGATCAGGACGTGGAACAAGAAACCAAACATCATGAATGACAAATTGTAAAAGTTCATCCTGCATAGCAGAAATCCAGTGAGAGTCATTCAATGCCTCATTTACATTCTTTGGTTCCAAGAGAGAAACAAAGCAAGCATAGAGAGCATAATTTCTAAGTTGGGATCTTGTACGTAGTGGTTCACCAGGGTTACCAACTATGTTGTTTATGGGATGATCTTTAGAAACCAATTAGGTACTTCAGGTGACTCAATAGGTAATGAATTATCTATTTCAGAAGAGTCATTTTCTAAAATATTTGACGATTCTTCTTCTATAGTTAATTCACTAGTCTTGCTTTCTACAGTAGTGTCACTAACAATTACATTTATGGATTCCATTAAGGTCTTAGTGCGAAGATTATACACTCGATAAGCTCTACTGTTAGGTGAATAACCTAAGAATATGGCTTTATCTCCTCTACTCTCAAATTTAGATAAGTGTTCCCTATCTTTGCAAACATAGCAGGTACTACCAAAGGTTCTAAGGTACTTAAGATTAGGCTTTTTATTGTACCAAAGTTCATAAGAGGTTTGTTTCGAATTCTTTCTAAGATAGACCCTATTAATAAGATGGCAAGCTGTACGAATAGATTCTACCAAAAAATACTTAGGTAAGTTCTTAGCATGGAGCATGACACGTGCCATCTCTTGAAGAGTTCGATTCTTTCTCTCAGCTATTCCATTTTGTTGAGGGGTCTTAGGAGCACTGAACTCATGTTTGTAACCATTATAGTCACAATATTCTACAATACCAGTGTCTTTGAATTCACCACCTCTATCACTTCTGATTCTATTCACTTGAGTGTCTTTTTCATTCTCAATCCGTAAGAGAATCTTTAAAAAAGTTTGAAAAGTATCGGATTTTTGTTTTAAGAAAGCTACCCAAGTGAATCTGGTGAAGTCATCAACCATAACTAGAATATAACTGTGTCCACAAAGACTAACAGTTTGAGAAGGACCCATTAGGTCCATATGGATGAGTTCTAAGGGATTAGATGTAAGGATATCTTTAACCCTTTTATGAGGTGCTTTAACGATTTTTCCTTCTTGACAGGGACCACAGACAATGTTATGAATAGGTTTAATTTTTGGTATTCCTCTAACTATCTGTTGAGAAGACAATTTACTCAAATTTTCGTAATTAATGTGACCCATTCTGTTATACCATATCTCGTTGTCATCCATTCTGGCAACATTACAGATTTCAGAACTAGACATGACAGTATAACAATTGTCAGTGGTCCTGAATCCTGTAATTAAGCATTCTCCCTTTTCATTTAAAATCTTGCAATTGTTCTTTGAAAAGGTAACAGTGTAGTTTGAGTCACAGAATTGCGAAATGCTAAGTAAATTAGCCTTAAGACCTTTAACTAAGAGAACATTTTCAAGAAGAGGAAGTCCTTTTTCTTTAAGGGTTCCTTTGCCTATGATCTGGGATGATATACCATCACCAAAAACAACTTTTCCACCATCAAAATGGGTTTTATTTAAAAGTTTTGTATCATCACCTGTCATATGCTTGGAACATCCAGAATCCAAGTACCAACCAGAAGATGTAAGTTCAGCTTTTAAGGCAGAAATAACAATATTACACTTCATCTGGGGTACTAGATCATCTTTTCTAACCCAAATTGCTCTGGTTTTCTGTTTGCGCTGATTTGCTCTTATTTGATAAAATTTGCGAGCAGTAGATTTTTGTTGAAAAACATTTTGCGCATGATTTTGAGTAAATTTGAATTCCTGAGCATTTGATTTAGAAAAGGTTCTGGTAATCCTTCTAGTAAATGTCCTTTTAGGTTTAGTCTTTCTATTCCTATAGTTAGAGTTTTTGTCTGGTGGCCTGGGAAGGACATAATTGTTACGACTCCTCCAAGAATAGTTAAAGTTATGATACATAGGAGTGTTGTAGATAGGCTTAATCAGTCTCCTAGCATAGCAATTATCGAAAGAGTGACCATATATATCACAATAGGAGCAATAAAGATTGCTCAGAATAGGGTTTTCCTTAGGAAAGTCTCTAAACAAAGGTTTTGAGAAATTTTGAGGCTGAATTTTATTCCTAGGTAGCACAGATTTGAAAGCAGGTTCACTTTTCCTAATAAGGGGGCAGACATATTTTCCCTTTGGTAAACTTTCATGCTTAGAGCAACTTGCATCTCCAGTGTTAGTGTTTTGATGGTCAAACTTAGTTTTTAGAGAATGAAAGTCTGGACATGTTTCAATAGGTCTTTTGCCTCCTGACACAAACTTGATAGGTTCAACATATTTAGTTTGTGTCTTCAAATTGGGGCAAAACCCTATTCTAGTTCTATCATCAGAATTGGTTTTAGATTCAGCAACGAATTCCTCAAAACATTTAGAATTGTTTTCAAATTTGGTAAATTTTTTGAAAACAGTTGCTGTCTTTTCTTTTGTTTGTTCCAATTCTAATAATGTCCCTTTGTATTTTTTCTCCAGAATTTCATTAGCTTCAGTTAAAGTTTTCAGTTTTTCATCAAACACTTTAACTTCACTTTCATGAGACATGCATTGAGTAGTATACTCTTCAGCATTCAGTTTTACCATTAGGCTTAGATCCTCTAGTTTTTTGGTAAGATCTTTCACAATCTTTTCTAGTCTAGTACTTTTCTTAAGAGTTTTAGTATATAGAGTGTGGATGTCTGGGAGATCATCATTGTCAGAGTCACTAAGTGAAGTGTGTGAAGTGACCCCTAAGGTTTCATTTCTTAAACTCACGCACCCATTGACATCAGCAGTATCGATTTCCCTTTGACTCACACACCCCGAGGAAGAGGTATTAATGTTCTCAGTAAGTAAAGCATCTAAACCAGTTAAAGTATGATTCAAAGCGACAGAACTAGAATTACTAAACTCATCCTCACTATCAAGCATAGGCATATCATCATTGTATATGATTTTGGCAAAGAAGGCTAAACAAGGATCAAAACCATCAGATGTCTCAGGTTCCTCATTTTCAGAATCACTTGAGTCATCCCAGGTTTTGCAGATATTGGCTCTAGAGTGTTTGTTTTGGGAATTTAAATTAACTCTACAGTCTTGAGCAATGTGTCCTAGTTTACCACATCTATAGCATTCAGTCTTCTTGAGGTCTCTGTGAGGTCTTGTGTTATCCTTGTTCTGTTTGTCATGAGGTTTCTCATGGGGCTTGTGATTTGAAGGAGTAGAATAATTAGACTTGCCCTGTCTATTTGCAACACTGTTTCTAAATTTAACAATTTTCTTAAATTGTTTTGTCATTAGGGCAATCTGATTATCTAGACATTCTAAGTCACAGTCCTCATCAGAATCATTACTAGGGGTGTTTAACTCAGGCTTAATCATCTTAGAGGTAAAGCTAAGATTGGAATTGGTATGTTTCCTATTAGTGTGGGTCAATTGTTTCTTAAACTCTAATTCCATTTCCACAGTTCTTAATTTGCTACTGAGTAATTCAGGAGTGAAATTAATATCACACATCTCCTCAATAGCATATCTTTTATTGTCAAATTTCTGTGGTAATGATCTCAGAATTTTAGACACAATTTCTTGTCTATCATAAGTTATACCATTGGCATGAAGTTTAGTGACAATATCAGTAAGGTTCATATAAAAATCATCGAAAGACTCAGATTCAGACATGATTAAGGTATTATACTGTTGGATTAACATCTGAGTCTTAGCAGCTTTTACCCTAGAGTCTCCTTCGTGGGAAGTAATCAAGGTATCCCATGCTTCCTTGGAAGTGGTACAGGATGAGATTCTCTTGAACTCATGTTCGTTAGACATAAATATAGCGTTCTTGCCTTTGTTATTATTTCGAGAAACCTGTTTCTCTTCTTGAGTAAACTCACTCAATATTTTCTTAATCCTTTCATTGCTTCCATCAGTGGCTGGTTTAGTTGGATAAGAGTATCCATTTTCAATAATAACCCAGACATCATCTCCCAGAGTGCCTTGAATGAAAGCAATCATTCTTACTTTCCAGTAAGAAAAATTGGTTCCATCAAAGACTGGAGGTCTGGTCAAGTTACCATATCTTTCGTTTTTCTCGTCCATAATTGATTTTGAGAAAACAGTTTCAGAAACTCAGGATCTTTTTGAAAAAAGTTCACCAAAAGCTCTGATACCAATTGAAATAGCGTTGCCAAAGCCGTTTATGAAAATAAACTATTTAAGCAACTCCGAAAGTTTGTTGAAGAAACTCTTTACTTAAATCAAAACGATTTTGAACACAAGATGTGTTAACAAAAGTATGTACGAGATTAGGACAAGATTTGATAACAAGTTTTAGTAAACAGTTTAAAATGTTTTAAACTCAGCACACTATTAGAAAGAGATGAGAAGATGTAGAAATATTGATACTCAGGATTTTTAACGTGGTAAAACCTCAACCTTGAGGAAACATCCACGACTCCCTCTACGGAGTAAAACAAAAACAATCACTAAAACAAATATATGAGTTACAACCTATTTAACTAACATGCACACAAAAACAAATCTATACAAGTTCAGGATTGTACCCTCTGGCGTCCTTAACTTTTCTGCAGATCTTGTTTGTTGATGTAGTTGTCTCAGTTTGTCAACTCTTCTTTGTTTCAGCACTTTACGTCGACTTATTGTTCACCAAATCTTATAGCCAACACTTTGAGTGTTTGTAGTGTGAAGATGTTTGTGAATGGTGTTCTAAAACACATGCATGCACACACACACACTTATTAGATACAGACGATCCTAACAAATCACATATAAAGTCTATATGCAGTGTATTTGTTATTTTTCTTTCTTACAAAACCAAGAACCTTTTTGACCTTTCAAAATAACCCAGATTCCATGGAGATCTTGCTTAAGAAATCGGTCAAGACCTTTCTCAATCACTTTTGAAAATATTATGTGGATTGAGAACCCTCCAAGTGCGAATCCCACTAGGTCAGGTTAGGTTTTGTAAAAACAGAAATAGAAAAACATCTATTGTTGATTCTGAAGTAAGAAAATGTTTTATCAGAAAACAATCAACAACGAAATTCTCAAGATGAGAAATAAATGCAACTAAGTGTGCTGTGACATGAAAAACTTCAGATCTATGATTTCTATTGAAAGAGAAACAAGATCTGAGTCTATGTCTAAGTTGGAAATAAGATTTATGAACAAAAGGATTTCAGCAACCCAGAAATCACTCGACTCGAACTCTCATAACTCAAGAAACACTAAGGATGGTGTTTATCTGGTTATGGTGTTTATGGAGAGGTAAGTGGTTTAGGTTTAGAGGTATTTGGACGAAGTTAGGGTTTTTAACTAGGGTTTGGTTTCTCTCTCTAACTTCTCTCTTCTCTCTTCTCTCTCCTCTCTCTATTCTCTGAGACTTTTCAAAATGGCAAAAGCTTTCGAAGGCTGAGATGAGAGGCCTTTAAATAGGAAGAGAAGAAGATTCCAGAGCTTCGTTCAAAATCGAGGGCTGTGATTGAGTCAAGCTCCTTTGACTACAATCTAAGGGTTCACAGCAGGCGGTGGATTAAACAGGCTGTGATTGGCTTAAGGGTTTACACTGGGATTCACTCAAAAGACATGCAGGCCATCGATAAGGGTTGATCTAAGGGCTGAAAGCACGCGATAGTTTGTCTCAGTAAAGAAACACAGTTCAGGCCAATCAGAGGACACCAGGTGTAGGCCTGAGGATGAATGTAAACGCGCGTCCCAAAATAATTACAAAGCCAACCCTAGAGTCTCTAGCGCTTTCGGTTTCTACCCAGAGTAACTTTAGGCCAATAAACACAACAATCCATATTTATACATTAACCCCAAGACCTTTTAAATCAAGTTTTAATTAAATAAAACCTTGTTTAAAATATGTTTTAAATTCCCAAAAAATTATTAAAAATCAAATTGAGGGATTTAAACACACTCACAACATTAATACTCATAGTGGTGCAATATGAAATGCAAGAATGAAATTCTAAGTGTGTGAGTGATGGCTATAGTCTCAGGATCATCACAAGATGGATAGAAGAAGAAGCAACCCAATCTCTGAAGCTCTTTGGTTTCTAGGATAGACACTATTTTGTCACAATTTCCAAACTAGATGAGCTCTTATACAGTCTAGACTCAAATGAGTCAAAAGTATAAGGGCTTCATCACCCTCTAGAGTTTTTAGGGGGAGTTGATGCGATGGATGCAAGTCAATGGAAAAATAATATGCAAAGGCACCTTCGTATGGTTGAATGTAGTGAGGTGCAGAAGTAATTTCTCGCCACCTTTAACTTAACGGGATCAACTCTACAATGGTGGGAGTTTGTCACCACATTAGAAAAGAGAGATACATTACCCATAACAGATTTTGGGAACTCTTTGACCTAAGGTATTTCCTTCCGCGATTCAGAAGGAAATGCGGAGGAAATTGATGGATGTGTTTCAAGGTAGTAGAACGGTGGCCGAGTATGAAGAAGAATTTACTCGATTGGCAACTTTAGTACTTGATGAGGTAAATATGGAAGAGAATCGTATATCAAAGTTTATGCGAGGTTTAGATTGGAAAATTCGACAACATTTGTTAGGGAACCCAGTGTTAGTTACTTTCGCCGAGGTATTGAATACGGCACTGTTACAGTGTCATGAATATCGTCTTCATTCGTAAGGGGGTAAGAACTTCAGAGATTCAGGTTCATCAAGTAGGTCTGTTAGTGATAATGCCAGTAATGCCAGAGAGTATAAGCAAAATTTTAGAGGGTCGAAACAGCGTTATGTTCCTCAAGATGGGAAGAGAGGATTTGCAGGTATATGTTTCTTTTGTAAAGAATTTGGTCATAGGAATAGAGATTGTCCTAAATGAGGTAAAGGACACCGTTTTGAAGAAATTTTGGAAGTGAAACCCTTAGAGCAAATTCGAGGCCATTTTAGGCTAGGGGACTTTGTGTGGGAACCAATTGATAAAGAGATGAAATCGGATTAGAGAGATATGATGTAAGTTTGTTTCCTTTGTGAATAGGATTATGCTATATGAAGTCTTGGAAGTGTTGTTTGTAAGATTAAAAAGAGTGGTTAGTGCTATAACCCTATTATGTATAATATGAGCCAAAAAGGGAATATTGAGCAAGTGAGGCTCTTATATTATTATCTCTTGAGAGAATAGATTATCTTATGGTGTGCTAATAGAGTGCTATAACTTTGTTGTGAACGAAATAATTGTTTAATGGTGTGAGTAGAATGATAAAGTTATTTGATTTATAGTTGTGCTAGACTTCTATATTAGTTATATTCCAGTTATGGAAGAGCCTAGTGTATGGCAACATATTACTATGATGTGAGAGATTATTACTGAAATGATTCAGAATTCAGTGGATTATTGATGAGTAAGAGACTTAGCTCATAATTATGTTAATTGTGAGAACTATATATTATTATGAGTATGATAAATATTAAAACCTTGTGTCTTAGGCATAAGGTATTTTATTTATATGTCGAAAGACATAAACTGTTTTCAAAATATTTTTTTTATAGGCCTTTGGGTAATACCAAAAATGATTTACACAAAAATATTTTTTAAACTCTAGTCCCGATCTAACAAACTCGCAATCCCCGACGTCGCTACATATTAGTGTATTAGGAGGGTTCCTTGCTTGGATTTCGCTTGCGATACCTCCCCCGCATGAAAGTAGCGAATGTCAGAATTGAGAGGAGTTAAATCTTTGGACCTTCCAATATTTTTATATTATTAGTATGTAGTATAATTTATATATAATTAGAGTCATGGTATTATTTCAGGCAAGAGAAGCCTAACTATGTTTATACGAGTAGAGCTCGAATATAGGGTGTATGGGCGCCCTAATAGTTATAATTGGTTTTATATAATTTAAAATAATCCGTCGTGAAAAGTGGAAGGATTGGATATAGTGTTAGCGAGGTTAAGTGTAGTAGAAACTAGTTGAGCTTTGGAGTATTAGGCTTAGTGTAATTTCGAGGGCGAAATTCCTGGAAGTGGGGAAGTCTGTAATACCCCGAGATTTTTGGGACAATAAATTTTTATTTTTGGGAGATATAAATATTAATTTAATTAGAGAATAATTAGATTGGCATTAGAAGTCAAAAATTCAAAGTTGTTAGAAAGTGATTTGGATTACAATTCTGAGGATGAGATTGTTTCCGGAAGGGTCGAGATAGTTGAAATGACTGTACTTGAGGCTTATTTGGCTTCCTAAATATTTTAAGTTCGTTTGGCTTGAATTAGAGTTATCGAGTCATTTAAAGTGTGTATTATCATTTAAAGTGGTGTATTTTGGATTCAAGGCTTAAAAGCCTATGAGAGAAGCCTTTCTCATTGAGAGAAAAGAGAAAGCCCTGGAAAGAGAGAGAGAGAGAGAGAGAAGGGAGAACAAAAAAGATAAGAAGAAAAGAGGAAGAGAGAGAAGAAAAGCTGGGTTTTCCGACCAATCCACGATTTCAAGGACGAATCAGACTTTACAATCTTAAGGCAAGTGATTAAACTTGCTAAATAATTGTTGTGTAATATTTATTTCATGATTTGTGGTTAAATTTCTGAAATTTGGGATAAATATGTTAAAACCAAGATTTTGGGTTAAATCTTACATTTATGTATATATGATGAAATTGAGGTTGGAGATTAGTTGGGTTCAATTATTTGATGAGTATTAATGTTATGAATATCTTTGGATTGAAGATTTGTGGTTGAAAGTAAGTATTTTGGAGTTTTAGAGAAGTTGGAAGTGAGTAAAAATGGAGTTTAGCCGAGGTACCTAGTATGGCCGGTCGACCGCGTCCAAATGGTCGGTCGATCGCGCCTCCAATAAGAGGCACACTCTTTTCGATTTTAGGCATAATTGAGAACAGCGATCGATCGCGGTTGGGGCATCGGTCGACCGGGCCTCTGTTTTGGGTTCAAGTTTGGGAATTTAAGTATATCCCCTTTTCCTTTGGGTTTATATTTATAAACTTACCTAATTAGTGTGTCATAGAGGATTAAGTTATTATATAAGGGGACTAATGACTTTAGAAGTGTGAGGCTATATTTGGGTCTATTTAGTAAATGAAATGGAGTGCGTATATGTTTCTCTCATTAAGGAAATGAGAGTAAACTTAATAAATGATTGCAGGTAAATGTTGGAGTTTTAGTGATTGATTTTGAGATAGTGCAAATTTAAATTATCGAAATGATTTCGTGGGAAACCCTCTTAGTGTCGAGGTTAATAATTGAGGAGTAATAAATGTTGATCGATTTGCATACGGATATAGAGAATATCCTTAACGTAAATTAAATTGGGAGATTAATCAAAATAGAAGTGATGGGTGATCTTCAAGTGAGAAATCGTATAGTGTATACAAAGTGGGGAAGTTATGTGAGTTATTGGCGAATAGTATATTGAGTGAAATATACTAATAAATGAAATTATTTCACTTACGCCTAAAAGAGTAATAAGAGTATGTAAATAGTGTGATATTTATACCTTTTGTGATGGTATACATTTATATGACGTGATGATGTATGTATATCTTGTGTGTATGATATATACATATATATATAAGTGAAGCATATCCAATCTATGTTATCCTGGGAAGTTACGCGATGTGGGTGAGGCCCCTGGCTTTAGAAGCAGGGCGCGTATAGTCCCCAGGTCATAGCGTCCATTATTATTGTGTGATTATTTTTATTAGGGGTGAGACGTGGTGGTTATGTTTCGTCTCATTTTCGAGGAGGAATCATGGCCGCTTCCCGTACGTTGTGATATGGTTTTTGCCAAGGCGGTGTGAGATTTTGATTGTTGGTACCCAGGATGATATGTGAGTGATTCCCTAGTAGATGGTAGCATTGAGAACCTGCATCCTCGAGTTATAGCTCACTAGGATGGTTATTATTATACTTGTGTGAACAGTATATTAATTCTATATGATTATGTGATATCATATATTTGACTCTAGAGTAAAGAGATATACAAAGAGTGATTGAATATCATTCCAGGAGATTAAATCCGGACTAATGTTTGACGAATATTTAAAGTGAAAATGAAGAGTATATAATTATATGAGTATATAGATTACTTTGGGTATTGAGGGCTTAATGGACCTCAACGACCAGCATTGCCAGGAGTAGTGTATCGGGGAGGTTCCTTATTTGGATTTCGCTTGCGAGATATCCCACGCACGAAACATAGTGCAATGTTGGGAGTGAGGAGAAGTTAGTCCTTAGTGCTCATATTTATATATTAGTATAGCTCGACAGTCAACTGTGCCAAGGAGTAGTGTATCGAGGGGGTTCCTTGTTTGGATTTCGCTTGCGAGACGTTCCATGCATGAAACGCCGTGCACTGTTGACAATTGAGAATAATTATTTAATTACATTAAATAAGAATTTGGGTTATACGCGTCATGCATTGAGGGCATAATGAATCTTGATAATAAATACTACCAGGAGTAGTGTATCGGGGGGATGCCTTATTTGGATTTCGCTTGTGAGACGTCCCACGCACGAACCGTAGTGCAATATTGAAAATTGGGAGAAGTTTAGTCCTTAGCACTTAGATGCTAATAACTCATATATATATATATATATATATATATATATATATATATATATATGTGTGTGTGTGTGTGTGTGTGTGTGTGTGTGTGTGTGTGTGTGTGTGTGTAAATAACTTGAATATTAGAAAATCGAGTAAAAGAGAATGTTTTTGTATAATTTGTATGTTAGTAAGTTAGCGAATATTTAAGAGGGGTAATATTTGAAGTTGAGAGTCTTTATTTAGAGGGATTTTAATTGAGTATAGATTTTGGGTGGAAGTTAGAGTACTTTTCCCCTAGATAGATTTGGGCAATTAATTGGAGATCATGTGCATACGTTTACTGCACGCTTTAGTTGAGAGGTGACTTGGATTTTATGGAGAGTGCTACTCCACTTTAATCATGTTATAATGCATTTATAATTATTATATATTTTAATGCACTTGCTAAAATGTCGGGCTCTGACCCATTTATATTTTCTCCTGCTATGTATATATTGTACTATTTTAGGTGTTCCTCCGCAAGGACGCCATTGATGATAACCACCCAGTGTATTCGCAGGACTGCGGCAGTAGCGGACTGTTGCAGTATTTCGATATAGCCAATACCTATCTTTTTTGTATCTAGATTAGGATTGAGTTTGTGTATCGCGTTTATACCCAAGTGTTGTAGTGTAGCACTTTTATATTTTATTTCTCAGACTGCTGTATAGTCTGTGACCCGACAACATATTCAGGTATTTTATTTCGTACATTGTATTTTATTCTTTCATTAGTCTCCTTTATATCATTTGAGCATGTGTGTATCTCTTATCATATACTTTTGTTATGTCGTTGGTTAGTTGTAACATCGTTTATTTTTAAAATATTTTTTTGACACCTTCTTTCTGTAGTAATGGGTTGTTAGCCGAGTTTATTTTAGAATCGTCAGTAGATGCTGAGAATGATCCAGTTGAGATTCCTGATTATTTTAGTATAGGGCTGTCCACCCATTATTATTCTCAGCGGGGTGTCACATGTATGTGAGTGAATAAAAACACAAATCGAACCGTTGTGTGTGCACCACGTGTAGGCTCAATATTAACTCTTAAACGCGTGTTTTTGAGTTTCAAAAAAATTCAGTTTCACCCACAAATGTTTCTGCCGCTTTTGGGTTCTATCCAAGATAGATTTAAGGTATAAGAAATATTTACAAATCAACCCTTAAACTTTATTAAGTTCCAAAAAAATTATTTAAAATTCTTAGAAAATAGTAATTAAATCCCAAAAATTATTTATAAATCATATTAAAGGGATTTAACTCACACATGATCATTTCATGAATAAAACACAATATATATGTAATCCTAGAGTGTGGTGTATATGTTATACCTTCAAGAACTTGTAGAGGAATATCAATGTAGTTATAAAAGTTCTGAGGCTTTTTGGTTCATCTAGGGATAGACACAATTTTATCACTATTTCCAAACTAAATGGGCTCCTATATAATGTAAACTCAAATGAGTCAAAGATATAGGGTGCTTCATTAATAAATTCAATCTCATATATTGCATTACTCATCTGGTAATATTCAACATATAATTACTTACTCTCGTCATGCTAGTAAATATTTATTTTAAAATTTGAATTAATGTTAAATTAATTTATCCCGATATAATTTAATCAATCCCATAATTAAATGCCATAAAAATACGGGGTATTACAATAACTATCCCCCGATGCCAACTTAAGATATTTAAAATGCCTAAACAAGCTCCCAATTCACTCTTAAATGCACCCAAACAATGCCTACAACAATTGGCACATTTTATTATGTTTGATCATGCCATAATACTAATTCAAGTAACATGGAATTTAATTATCTACAAATACGTAAATTTGGCATAAATGCATCACATAATCATGCATATCAGATTCAAGCAATTTATTCATGAAATTTATTTATTTAAAATATTACCCATTTAATTATTGTAAAAACGCTTGGTGTTACATTCCCCTATCCTAATAACGGTTTTATGTCCTCAAAATTCAAAAAATACCTGGCTCGAAGAGTTCTAGATACTTCTCTCACATGTCATGCTCTCTCTCCCACATTTATTTATCCTCGTTGTGGTGTCCCCACTACACGCATGCTAAACAAATAGCCTTGGAACGACTTATACGCTCCCTACAATCTAGAATAGGTACAAATCTCTCCTCGTAACTCGCGTCAGTCTAAAGCTCTATTTTGTCAATATATATGTGCTGGTATGCTACTTCATCTCGAAGAAATCTCCATAATGCCAAAATGTGGAAAACATCGTGGATCCTCTATAAATGATCTGATAAAGCTAATCGATACACCAATGGTCCAATCTGCTCAATAATAGGGAATGGTCCCACATACTTGGTAGCCAACTCCTCTTTCTTCCTAAATCGCATCACTCAATTCATGGGAGACACCTTGAGTAACACATGATTACCAAGATCAAAATGTAAGTGCCTCATGTTTGCATCAACATAACTCTTATGTCTATTCTAGGCAATCTGAATCCTAGGCCAAATCATCTTCACCTTCTCTGAAGTATCCCAGATGAACTCCGGTTCGAGAAGCTTGTTCTCACCCACTTCTAACCAACAAGATGGTGAACAAAAAACCTTCCGTATAATGTGTCAAAAGTTGTCATCCCGATAGTAAGCTAGTAACTATTATTGTAATCAAATTCCACCAATGGTAAGTAATGCTCTTAACTACCTTTTAAGTCCAAAATGCACATCTTCAACATATTTTCCAACATCAAATTTACCATTTATGTCTGACCATTCATATGTTGGTGATGCGAGGTAATCAACCTCAACATCGTCCCAAATGCCTTCTAGAAACTCCTTTAAATATTGGACATAATTGTCTTGTCCCTATTCTTCACAATATTGAGTTATACACCAAGCGACTTCATAATATCTACAAGAAAAATCTTGTTGTATTGCTTTAAAGTATCATTTATCCAAACTGGCAAAAAGCGATCCACCTTTTTCCAACGGTCAATGATCACCCAGATAGAATCATGTGCCCGCTATGACATAGGTAACCCTATAATAAATTCCAAGGAACTGCTCTCATATTTCCACATCGGAATCTCGAGAAGCCATAAAACAACTGCTAGTCACTGATGGTCCACCTTCACCAATTAGCATGTGGCACACTTAGACATAAAAATGGTTATGTCCTTCCTCATGACTACCCACTAATAGTGGCATCTCAAGTCCTGGTACATCTTATCCTTATTTGGATATACCAAAAAATATGACCCATGTGCTTTCGTCATGACTTCTCACCGTAACTCCTCATCCTCTAGAACTACCAACCTCTCATGGAATCTCAATTCCATATCTGAAAAAATATAATAGTGTTATTATACCTTTACCAATAACTGCCTAATTTTCTTCTGGGAAAGACGATCTCCTACCTGTGCCTTCATGACCCGAATCATGATCTCAGGTGTGATGGTAAGAACTATTATAAAATCACATGATTGGTCATCATCAGTACGAAGAGAACTCCACTTTTCCTTTTAAATCTCTATTAACTCAATTATTGACTTACGACTCAAGGCATTTGCCTCTATATTTGCCTTGAACGGATGATAGTGGATATTAAACTGGTAGTCTTTCACAAACTCAAGCCATTGCCAGTGCCTCATGTTCAATTCTCTTTGTGTGAACAAATATTGTAAGCTTTTGTGGTTTATGAACACTTATATTTCTCCCCCAAGAGATAATGTATACAATACGTAATGTAAACACTACGACTTCTAACTCCAAATCATGGGGTAATTCCCTTTATTAGGCTAAAAATTTTAGGAAGCCTAAGATATAATCCTCTCCTCCAATCAATACCCCTCCAAGTCATCACAAGAATGCATCCGTAAAGACCTTATAGTCAATTCCTCCACGAGGCAAAGCAAGTAACCGAGCCGAAGTCAACCTGACCTTCAGCTCATCAAAATCTTATTGACAGGCATCATTCCAAATAAATGGTACCTACTTCCACATCAGGTTTGTTAAAGGTCTAATTATCTTCGAGAATCCCTAAATGATTTACGGTAGTATCCCGCCAAACCTCAAAAACTGTGCACCACCGTAGATGGAGTGGGTTATCCCCACTTCATTACTACTAAAACTTTTCTCAAATCTAATGACATCCCCCTCTCAGATACAACGTGGCTCATGAACCTAACCTTCCCCTACTAAAATCTACATTTCTCAAGCTTGTCATAAAGGTGATGGTCCTGTAACGTCTGCAAGACTATCCGCAAGTGATGTGCGTGCTCATCTACGATTCGAGAATAAATCAACATGTCATCTATGAACACGATGGAAAACTAATATAGAAAGTCCCAGAACACCCGATTCATCAAGTTCATAAACATTGTCGATGCGATTGTCAAGCCAAAGACATAACCAAGAGCTCATACGATCCATATCTCATCAAAAATGTTGTCTTCAGAACATCCTGCTCTCTAATCCTCAACTAATGGTATCTATACCTCAAATTAATCTTAGAAAAATATGATGTGGCCCTTAAGTGGTCGAATAGATCATAAAAATGTGGCAATGGTTACTTGTTCCATATAGTGACCTTGTTTAACTCCTTATAATCAATGCAAATCCTCAATGATTCGTCTTTTTCTTTGAGAACAGAATGGGAGCACCCCAAGGTGAACTACTCCTTAAGATAAACCCTTGATCCAGTAAATTCTGAATCTGACCCCTAAGCTCTCTCATCTCCAAATAATCCATGCGATATAGTGCATGTGTTATGGGTCTCATAGTCGAAATCAAGTCAATCACAAACTCGATTTCACTACTTAATGGTAACCCTGGAATGTTTCCAAACACATTTGAAAACTACCTAACAATCGGGATGCAGTCTAGTGAAACAACGACCTCCTCAAAATTCTCCTCCTCAATGTAATACAAATGCGTACTCGACCATCCCTCCAAGTGTGACATGATAACCAAGTACATCTCTAGCCATGGAATGGAAAAGACGATGAACCTCCCATAATAATAAACACAAGTCCTATAGGTAAATAGCCAATCCATCCCTAAGATAGCATCATACTCTCACATATCTAACACAACTAGGTATACCACGAACTTAAGTCTCCCAATGTTAATCATTATACTTATTCACACGAAACATATAGGTTCCCCTCTACCCACATAAGAATTTATGTAAAGCACAATGTCAGATGTCAAGTCTATCATCCCCGATGAACTAGCAAAACTAGTACTAAAAAATTAATCCCATGCACCATTATCAAATAAAATGTGCCCTACATGCCCAAAAATAGGGAACACACTCTCCAGGACCTGTGCTGGAGCTAGTCCTTCTCTAGGCACGATGTGGTACCCTTGCCCATACTATAACTGTGGTTGCTCACTATAAGGTGGGGCCACTGAAGCCGGTAGTACTAGCACTATAATCCCTGGTGGGGGGGGGGGGGGTGGAAACTGCTAATGCTTCCCCAGAGGTGCATAATACCCACTCTTCCCTCCCTTATCCTATGCCCCAAATTTCCCCGATGCCATCTCTTTTCTAGGTGTCCCTTCTCTCCACAAACATAGCAATTTCCTTAAAATTGATGCCTATCTAGCTATTGGCCTTGCTGGCCTCGACCCTGCTACCACTAGCCCTGATGGCCTCTCTGCTGCTAGAACTGACCCTATTGACCCTTCTTGATTGATCATCGTAACCCCCATGCCTCTTATAATGATCTCCTTATTGGGATCCCTTAAACTGTTGGTCCCTTTAATTACCATTCCCACTCATCTTTTCCTGTTGGGTTATCATTTTTGAACTGGATCTCTTCTCCCCCTTACTTTTCTAAAATTATCTGTGATCCTGATAATGTAATAAAGTGGCATTCACCATCTGAGTATAGGTGGTAAAATTCAGATTCCCCAATAAATCTTTCCTATTGTGCTAAGTTGTCCCGAACACAAACTTTATATTCTCTTTCCTTTCGTGTTTACCTCATCTTTAGCAAATAAGGACAATGCGGTCAACTCCTCCTCACACTCTGCTATAGTACGATCCTCCTGCTTAAGGTCCATAAACTTCCTCCTCATCTCTGATTTCATGAAGGGTGGGAAATATTTTCCCTCAAACTTAAACCAAAACTCATCAATAGTCAATCGATCACGTTCCTCTAGTTTGGTGAATATTCCCACCACTGTAGGGTTGTTCCTACTGGTCAAAACGAAGATAACATATGTTTGTGCACTACTGTACACTCAATCATCCTCAAATGTCTCTAAATATCTTCTTCCACTGGCTGGACACCAAAGTATTTGGACTTCTAAAAAAATCTAGTAAGGTACCTTTAGTGAAGTCCTCCCTATCTCTTTACCAAACTGAGCCCTGTTCTTGAATGGGTAACACCACCTGCTGCAGGGGTGGTGGTAGTGGTTGTTGTTATGGTTGAAAGTGTTGTATCATGGAGACCATCACCATAGAGACTGTCTCCATCACTATCGTGATTCAATATTTGTAGGAGTAACCATGGGTGGTACTGGAGATGGTTGTCGAAGAGGCTACAACTCTTGTTTTTCCCTATCCTCTATAGCCTTAGTAGTAACACGTTGTGTTCTATCGCATCTACTACCTTCCATCTGAAAGAAAATAAGATTCGTATTAGTAACTAATCGCAAAGAGTACAATGATTCTGAATCAAAGGGATCTGTATATCAAATAAACGCAACGCATAACGTAACAAGTGCAATACGGATCCCAGTGACACTATAACCTAGATGCTCTAATAACGACAGTAACAGCCTCCATTTTCCATGTAAAGGTTGTCTAGACACAATACACCTATGATGGGGCTTGTCTAATAATTTATACAATTTTTAACATGAAACCATAAAATTACATTTTAATATAAAACATACACGCACAATAAAACCATATGAAGTAATATCTGGCAATAATAATCCAAACTCCCATAAGTCATACAACATCCCCCTCAAGTCCAATTATGAAATAAGTGACTAAAATAATTAATCCCGGCCTTATGCCCATAGAATCTTTGAAATAATAAAACGATTGAAATAATTAGTTGTAACCTATGCTAGAATCAAATGAATTGAATCCACTAATGATCAAGTGCAATGGCAAGTCTGATTCCCCATCAGCCCTGTTGTCCCTGTCTAGGCAATCCTGGGGAAAAAACATTTAATAATTTTTGTCAAAGCCCTAAAGTTGTAAGAATTAACTTACAAAACCAATATATAATTATTCAATTAATTCATATTACACACCACCCGCCATCACTCCCATCCAGTAAGTATATTACCCCTCATCTAAGTGCAATACTATACGCATTCCAACCTAAAGTACAATTATGAAGTCTAGTATCTACACTAATGTAATAATATTAAAGGCATTTAGCACATATATTAAAAGGGATCTAAATATATACACATGTGATTTTAGTCCCAAGAATAATTCCACAATACTACACCCAAGAAATATCATATCATTATGTATTTTACGTAGCATTGTGTTCATTAATAGTTATTGACATCATTAGACTACGTGAATTTATTCTTAATTAGTTTATATATATATATATATATATATATATATACAGCAAATGAAGGCATCTACCTTCGGTGTCCAGTGCATGCTCTATTAGTAATTTCGGAGGAGTCCCTCACCAAATGGATGTAAAAAACACATATAAGCGGGGAAGTATGCATTATTTCTTATTTTTTCTTTCCAAAATATTTTTTGCACTATCACAATACACAACCCAATCAAAGAAACCAAACTCTTACGTGTGAAATAGCCTGAAAAGGCAGAAACATATAAAAACTCCATTAAAGAATGAGTTAACGGTGAAACTCCATTCCTTGACTTTGAAACCTATTTCAAAGTGAGGAATGGTTTTTTTATGAGCCCAGGAGCTCAAGTGCAGTGGCCATTTTCAAAAACTCATATGTTTTGAAACCCAATTTCTAAAAAGTGTTTTCGTATTACAAAAACTAAAATTCCAAAATTATTTTCAACTAGGATAGCTCAATCCTTCAAACTAAAGCCAAACTCTTCCTTAGGATAGCATAAACCTATCCATAAGATTAAAAGCCATTGCCATATTCTATAAATCCACGAATGTTTGGTATAATTTCTTAAAAATACACAGTAGTTGGAACTCGATAAATAATGAACCTCAATCCATTGAACCTATATATTTGGATTTTTTTATGAAAAAATAGGTTGGATTGGTTCAGGAATCACCTCAATCGGTTTAAGAAATCAGAAGTTATTCAGGATCAAAGTCTTATTAAAACCTAGGTCAACTATCAGGAGGTTGAAGATGAACTTTCAACCAGAAACATTGACCAGGCGCGTAAGGGTGCATGGCCAACGATTTTTTTTTCCAATATTTTTATTAATTTTTTCTGGTCAAAATGGAATCAGGTAAGGTAGTGTTTGGTCAACCCTAGGCCAAATTATAGAATACTGAGGTTTTAGGTTAAAAATAGTTTCCAAACATTACAAATTGACTCCTTTTGGTTTTTTTAAGATATGAATTTTGATCCCAACTTTTTTCTACATAATCTCGGATAAAATTTAAGTAAAAAAAGCCTTACCACTTTCCAAATATGACCTTAACTCCTACATTTTAAACTCTCAAAAATAATGCCAAATTAGCCCCTAAACTTTGAAAGATACAATTTCTTCATTTATTTTTTCAATTTACTCCAATTACCAATAATATATACTTATAGCTATGTTGATTGATAGATAATCAAGCGCCTGACCCTCTCAATACCAACTTCAATCAATTCTAATCATGTTCTTTATAGCTAATAAGTAGGTTTAGCCTTTTCAATATTATTTTTAGCATATTTGTTATAACCGTTAATGATATCAGATTGTGATAGCCCCAAATTACTCTTAGTTAGTGCATGTTCTGATATTGCCATGCTACGTATATTAATAGATATCAATTATATTTTAATATGTATCATATGGATCAATTTTAACCATTCTCATCTAATAACTGATTTCATGAGTTTATTACAATTATGCAATTAGTTCACCCATGCACTTATCTACCAATTATCTTATTATAAGTATCATTATTAACTTGGGAGTAGACTGTCATATTATCCTATGAAACTTTTCTAATTAGCCTTAGGTCTCATATGTTTGAGAGCCTGGATTTATGGATACATAATTATGAGTGCCACTTAGTTAGTTTGCCTAGATGATTTTTTTCCCAAAGATTTTAGGTTGATTTTATTTATTAATTTATTTTTTGGAAAATAATAAATTTTATTCAATAAGGAGAAACAACCTCCCCATACATGGCCTTAACAAGCAATGAGACAACTAACAAAATAAATAATCATAAATTTTTACAAAGCTAAGGTTGAGAAGAAAATCTAATATAATGGCATCCCATCACATCTAGCTTGCACGCTCCTCTGACCATCTTCGGCATCTCCTGAATACTTTTGAAAATTTGACCTCCGGATGTAGAAATACCTCAATTAGCAAAGACTATCTGCCACCATGTTTGAATCTCTATTACAATGTGAAATGAAAAATTGAATTTGGGTCAGCATACCTTTAATTACATTAACAATCTTTAGGAACTTCCAAGGAGGCTTCCAACCGTTACCTATCACTTTCACCACCATGAGAGAATCAGACTCAATTTGGATATTATCAAACTGGAACTTAAAACACAAGCGGATCCCCATTTTTAAAATAAGCAGCTCTACCTCAGTATTTGAAGCAACATCACCAGGATAAGCATAAGCAAACATCACCTGACCTTTCTTATTTCTTAAAACTCCACCATATCCACTAGGACCAGGATTACCCTTTGAAGAGCCATCTACATTAAGCTTAAAAGAATGGACAGGAGGGGGAATCCATTTAACTAACACAGGAACTGCAGTAAAAGTAACAAAAGATATATTGAACATGTTCTTAACTCCCACATCCAAGCAAGCCTTTGAGAACTTCATACGAGTACAAATATTTGAGATGAAAAGGATTGAATTTGAGATTATAGTATGATGTCTAACCTTAATCCCCTCAAATAGATGTTTGTTTCTAGCTTTCCATACCTCCCAGCATACCACCATTGGGATAGACTTACAAAGAAATCTTTGATAATCTCTACTACCAGCTCTAAAACACCAACTTAACAAAGAAGTTGACATGTTATTTTTATCAATCTTTATTCCCAAAAGCTTAGAGAAGAACTCCCAAACCTTGCTTACCTTTTGACACTCTAAAAATAAATGATGAACTGATTTAGTACTTTCCAAGAAGGCCTGACATCTAGAGATCAAAGGAATCCCCAACTTTTGGATATTATCCTCTAAAGGCAGGGCATTTTTGAGAATTTTCCACATATGAATTGAAATTTACTTAGGCACATGAGGGTCCCATATAGTATCAGCTACTATAGAACTAGCATACTTCGAAGAGATAACCACACAAGTAGAAGAGAAAGTAAAATCTCCACTATCTGAAGCCTTCCAAATCCATTTACCTTCCATGAAAACCATGTTATCAAGCGCCATATCTTTAATTTTACTCATATTTATCCAAGCTAAAGATCCTACTTGTTTATAATGAGACCATGACTTGTACTTATTCTTCATATAATCAGTCCACAAAGATTCCTCAGCATAAAATTTCCACACCAGTCTAAGGCTAGAGGCTTTAGTAATTGTGTTGAAGTCTTTGAAACCAAGACCACCTATATTTTTTTGGCTTACACATCTCTTTCCAATTGGCCCAATTATTCTTCCAACCATCATTATCATTATCATTACCACCCCAGAAGAACCTGCTAAACATTTTATGTAGCTTTGAGATGACAGCTTTAGGAGGCTGTTAAGAAGCAAGCAGATATGAGGGGATAGAAGATAGGACATGATTAATGAGAGTGAACTTACCCCCACTGGATAATAATTTTCCTTTCCAACCTTCTATTTTATGCCTCATAGAGTCAAGAAGAGGAGTATACAAGCATACCTTGTTTCTGCCTTGAAAAAAGAGGAAATCCCAAGTATTTAATAGGTAAGGTTTTAATAGGTAAACCATAACAAATACCTATAGTGTTCCTCCTTTGAATAGACATTTTCTGATCAGCAATAACACTACTTTTACTCTTATTGATTATTTTGCTAGAAATAGAAGATTACTCTTCCATGAATCTCATCAAATTCTGCAGGCTTATTTTATCACCTCTAGAGAAAACAATAACATCATCTGCAAAGGATAGGTGTGAAATAAGAGGGTTGCCACTTGGAGAGTAGTAGTGTTTCATCTTTCCATTCCTCAATAATTTATCAAGTCCTGTACTAAAAAATTCAGCTGCCAAAATGAATAAGTTAGGGGACAAAGGATCCCCTTGCCTCAAACCTCTAGAAGATTTGAAATTGCCTTTTGAAACCCCATTGATAAGAATTGAGAACCAACTATTTGAAATACATCTCCAAATCATATCGATCCATCTTTCCCCAAAACTAAAGGACCTCAAATCCTTGATTAAAAATAACCATTGCACTTTGTCATAAGCCTTCTCCATGTCCAATTTAATAATAACATTCCCCACATGGATCTTCCTGCTAATATTATAAACCATCTCTTTTGCTAACAGGACATTGTCTTGGATATATCTCCCTCTTACAAAACCACTTTGATTTGGTGAAATAAGCTTTGGGAGAAAATAACTCAGCATATTGTTAAGAAACTTAGAGATGATTTTGTGTGAATAATTACACATACTAATAGGCTTGTAGTCAACACAACTCTTAGGATACTTCTTTTTTGGGATTAACACAATAGTGTTACTAGTCCAGCCTCGTGGGATATTATGAGCTGCAAAAAAACAGTTAACATCAAGCAACAAATCATCTTTAATAGTATTCCAACAATAATTGTAAAATACACCATCAAAACCATCAGGTCTTGGAGCAGCATTTGGACTCAACTCATTGATAGCTTAGAAGACTTCATATTTAGTAGCAAAATCTTCGAGAATAACATTATTCTCCTCCTCAATGAATCTTGGAATGTAATCCATGATGGGAAATTCCATAGCTTATTGATCATCCTGCATAAGGTTTTGGTAGTAGTCAAGAATAATTTTTGAGATGCCTTCCTCATCATCAATTGTATTACCATTTGAGTCTTGAGTTGATGTGATTCCCATTATTCTATGCTTATGTTTAACACTAGCATGGAAAAACTTGGTATTTGATTACCCAAGTTGAAGACATGTAGCTGAAGACTTTTGCCTCCAGTAAACCTCTTCTAGCTTCAAAGGTTCAAGGATCTTGACTTTCCCCTCATTCAACTTTGTTCTATTCTCTTCATTCATGTCACTTTTATTGATGAGCTCAAGCTGCAAAATCTCATCTTCTAAGTCAATCACACCTTGAAAAACATCTTTGAATTGCTCTCTGTTCCACAACCTTAGGTCCCTTTTAATCTCTTCAATTTAGCACTGAAAACTGACATCCCAGTAACTTGAACAGGTTGTTTCCAAGATTTTTCAATCGCATCTTTAAAATTAATGAGCTTAATCCACATGGCTTGGAATTTAAAGGCTTTTGGATAGGACTCCAGGGCAGGATTAATACTCATAAGTAGAGGAGCATGATCAGAAGCTGTTCTATTCAAGTGCTGAATTGATGATCTTGGAAACGAAACCTCCCATTTCTGATTGAACAAACCTTTATCAAGCCTAGCCATTATAACTCCCTCTTCATCTCTGTTGTTACACCTTGTAAACTTTGTACCTCTGTAACCTATGTCTATAAACCCACAATCATCAATTGCTTGATTGGAGTCATCCACAGAATGATTATCAATAGGATTGCCACCTAACTTTTCTACTTGACCTGTTACAACATTGAAATCACCCATTAAAAGGTGAGGCTTTGCTTGACAAAGATGGGATACAGTCCTTAATTCATCCCACAGTTCTATTCTCTCATCTTTAGTGGTAAGTATGGGATTATCAGTTTAAAAATCCTTAATCTTCTTTATGAGAAATATTGCTTATGATTCATTTGGTAAACAGTTAACTCCATATAAACTTATGCTTCATTTGGCAAACAGTTAACTCCATACACATTCAAACATCTATATACATATAATTATTATAGAAATGGTTAAAAGTCTTCTTAGCTTACTTGTGTTAATTCCTTTTTCCTCCAGATGTTCCAGGATAAGAAAGTCATAACCCCCCCCCCCCCCCCCCCGTTTTTACGATATGCACGGATCATATGTATGCTTACATAACTTTATGGAAGGATATTAAGGAAGATGGAAGAAAAAATGGCATCTCTCGATGACCTACGTCATTTTTTTAGTTTTGGAATAAAAAGTAACTTGTAATTTACGTCTTTGGTGCTAGTACAATATATGTAATACGATATTAATATCTCTATAATATATAAAGTTATATTTTCTACCTTAACTTTAATTTCATTACTTTGTTACTATCTTGTACCTTCATAACAAAAATAGGGTGTGATAATTATTTAATTGAATTCAGGCCTATGCTTGTTGTGACCAGAGATGTCACCATTTATATTGTTATATGTCAGTTTAAATTCCATTTGAAATTTGATTTAAAACACAGTGATTAATTGATTGAATTAATTTATATTTGAACTTGTATCGAGAAATTATTAAATAAACAAATTATTAGTTATTTATTTTTGGTATACATGATAATTGGATTTTGGAAGCATCAAATGTCCATTTATAGTTTTAAATGATGGTTTAAAGCCCTCTTGAGTTAGTACAAGTCTAGAGCAAGGTTTTAAGTCACTTGGAGTCATTTTGGGGCTCCTTTAGGTGAGGCCCATTTGGGGACCAAACCAAATTTTAGGATTAAAGGGCTGTAAGAAGTCGTTAGGGATCTCATTTTATCCTAAACATAATAGGGAAGCACTAGAGTTACTACAAAGAAAGAGCCAATAAGAAAGGAGGATTTGGGGGATTTTAGGGTTGATTTCTCAATCAATTCATAAGGCAAGTTCAATATATAATATGATTATGATTATACGTGCTTTAATATTGTATATATTCATTGCGAATCTCAATCATATTATGAAAATTATATTTTAGATGATTAATTAGTTAATTTTTTTAATCAATCTAATCTAGATGTTAATTAGGTTGATTTCCCATTCATAATGATTGATTTCTTCATGAACTTGGATTAAAACAAACAGATGATGATCTGAATATGTTTTATATTGATAATCATATAAAAAAACCTATGTTTAATTCAATCAATACGTGAAAATTGCTAGAATTTGGATAGATCTAGGGTTCTTGAATAGAAATTGGATTTTCTTGTAAATCTTGGGGTAGCTTTGGGATTTGATGATGAAAATAGATTCCAATTGTTGTTTTGATGTGGTTTTGTCATTTGGATGTTGATTGGATGCTTAACGGAAGCTATTGTGTTCATTAATGGAGGTTAGAGAGAGAAAAATTGAGGTTAAACATGAAGAGTCCCGTAATGGGGGAATCTTTAAAAGTTTTGTTCCACTGATCGACCCGTCCTAGGCCACCGATTGACTGGTGATAACAAGTATGGCCTAGGTTGGGTTTTTATGTAATTGGTGGTAAATTTTTTATTTGAAACTTAAGGACATGGTTTGTTGGCCTATGGTTTTCATGCTAGAATAGACATAGATTCTTATGATTTGAATTGGTGGAGATTAATGTTTGGGGTATTTGAATATTAGGGAAGTCATTGATTTAAAGGATTAAATTGAGGATTGGACATTTGATTGTAAATCTGTGTGTAGGATGAGTAGGTAATTGGGAATTTGGAAACCTAGAGGATGGGGCATTTGTCTTTTGGGTGAGATTCATAATTTGGTTAAAAACTCCTAGGGAAGGGAGTTATCATAGTTTATCGTTTTATATAAATTAGGTTTGGATTATACCTAGATGTGATGCCTTGGGAGATTGGACTAGGGCTAATTAAGATTGAATATAGTTTATGTATGGAATTTAAGGTATGGTAGGGTGAGGCAATGCCTAGATTTAGGAACCCAAGAGGTTAGGGTTAATGTATTATGGGTTGAATATAAGGTTACAGATGTGATATACATTTGTATGATAGAAATGCTAGCATGACCTGATAGAGTTAAGGTCGGTATATGTATGTGATCTAAATTTACCCATTAATGAGGGTTATTTATGTGTTTCCTTTAAGTCGTTAGTCAGGGTTGTGATTAATTCGGTGTTATTTTTGCACTGCATACCATGTGTTACTTCTTGTTGGTAGGCATACATAGAGGGATTCCATGATGGTTCACGTGTGATGTAGACCACACTGTTACCCCAACGATTAGACGGGCTCTTCATTGGTCATATTTTACCCCTGGATCAAACGTCTAGGTACCCACAACCGAGATGATCTTCAAGGATATTTCATTTATAAGTCTTGGTATGGTAGGCTTTATGACTGATGGGTAGATGTGGTGATTTATCCCTTGCTATGATGAAGCCTTGGGTTTAGGATGACCTAAGAATATACTAGTGCATGCGAGAGATCCCCGAATGTAATAAGATTAGGCCTTCGTTATGTGTGGGCACAAGAGATGCTCATCTATTTTAATTTGTCGAGGGGATGTACCTTTGTATGGATGTTAAATGCGAGTAGAGTCTTTCTCCCAATATATGTGATTGTGATGTGGTGGTACTAGAGATAGTTGTATCGATTTATGTGTTATACTATATATGTGTATGACTTATAGCAGGGATGTCTACCTACCTACTTATGATTCGGACTTATGTATTACATATACTAGAGATGTTTATATTGTATTATTGGCATGAGATAGTCAAATATGTATAGATTTGAGATATGATACTCATAGTGGTATAGTGATTTTTTGTGAGATGTACTTTAGGGTTTGACACCTTAGTACATTATGTGACTCATATTGAAAGAGATTATCCTGTTATAGTTAATAGTAAACATCAAAGAATGATGTTGTAAGACTTTAATCACATGGGATACATATGGGTTAGGGATTTAAAATCGCATGATATTTTAGGTTGTTATGTTAGGTAACTAATAAATTAAAATATGTTAAAACAAGAGAGGAAGATGTGTAGTTATAATGTGGCTCACATTCAATTATAATCCTATTCTACATAGGCTTGATGTTTGTGTTTTCTTTTAAAAACTATTTTTAAATGTCCTTGTGGAGGTAGTTCATGTAGATGCAGGTTCGTTGGAGCAGCATATCTAGTGAAGTTCCATATATTACTCCTAGGATTATAGGAGTCGAGAAATTGCAGTTTATTCTATTATTGTACTCCTTTATTTTTAGTTTGGTTGCATATGTATATTTTATGTTCCAAAGATGGATTGTGTTGTATTAGCAGTGATTGGTATCAGAGTTGGTTTTGCGTTGATCCAGTATTTCATTATCTTATCATTATTAATTTTCTTTTAATTATTTCTCATGATGATAATGTTACCAGAAGTTTTACAATCACAATGATTTTTATATTTGGCTTGATCAATCTAGTTATAGATTTTATGGGGTGCCACATTTGGTATCAAAGCACTCCAAGTTCTAGTGCCTTAAGGATCTTGAGTGCATCCGTCACTTTTTCGCATTGCGTTCTTCAGCTACTTGGGAGGTTTATCATTGCTTATTTATATTCTCTATGATTACGACTATTTAGGAGGTTTTGCGCCATCGTTTCCTGACGAACAACTTAAACATGCCAAGTGTATCGAGAGGGTTACTTGTTTGGATTTTTCTTGTGAGATATCCCACGCATGAGGTCAACTTCGGTCGAGAGTTCAAGGATTTTGGATGTGAGAACTTTAACAAGTTCTTAGCTAATGGTTCGAGGGAAAATATTCTCACTCACCATCCATAATGACATTATAAGTAAGTTTTCGAAGACCTCATCTATAAAACCATGTGGTGGTCAGTATGAGAAGGATATTAACTATTTTTCTCACTCTATAATGGGTAAGAATGAAAAGAAAGCAAAGGAGGATGCTCGCATTATTAGTTAGTATGAGAAAAACTTTTTGAGTTGGTAGAAACCTTACGTGAAGGGTTTAACATATGTTACTAGGTAAACCGCAGTTGACCACTTGTGTTAGGGTGGTTGAAGTTACCCTCCTACATTAGTAAGAGAATTATAACTATTATCGGGAAAGAGTCCTTCAGATTTGGAAGACCGAGGCCAAAGTAGGATCATTAAATTGAGACGGTGCACCATTGAACCAAGTAGGGAGACCTCACTAGAAAAAGGAACCGCGTTTAGGGAGTAGACTCCAAAAGGTTTCCAAAAGTATATGATGTGATCTGCATTGGCCAGAAGGGACAGGGGAATTATGGCTAGTGGATCCATGACCTATTAGAGCAAGTTAAACGCGGTAAATTTTAGCAGTAACGACCGATGAGGCAAGGTCAGCAGGATCGCCAATGGGGCCTCCATTTTGATAATTCCCACACCGGAAGGTGTTACATTCATGGTGAGAGAGGACACCTAGTTATTTGATGTGATGGTAATAACCAACTCTTTGGGGTACCTCCGAAGGATTGTTATGATCACGTTTATGGATCACCCATATGAGTCTGGCTTAGACATCGAGTATTTATCATTTTTATTTGTAATGTGTGTACTATGATTATGAGGTATATAGATTCCTTTTTAAGCTTTATATATTTTTGGTACCCCTAGCCGGGAGGGAGATACTTTATGTTGTGATTATAGAGACATGGAAGTTTGTCTAGTCGCCTTGGTGTCATCCACTTTTTTATTTTTAAATGAGATATCATCCTATTATTAGTGAGCGTATGTGTACAACTATGTTTTACATTCATATTGACTGTCGGGAATAGGCTTTTATATGCCATTGTTGGGGTAGATGTTTCAATGGGTAGTTGTGCTTAGGCTCCAAAGAACATATGGAACACTTTTCTTATGTATGGATGTGGGTATATTAAAAAGGATTACAGTCGCGTTGAGGTGTCACCGATAGACCTAAGTTCTTCCTATTTTATTTAATTATGAGTTGGGTTATCATCTATGTGGGAGATAAATATTTGCCTTAGAGATTGGAACTAACTTGGGTTGGCTGCGATGGCATTTACATGGTGTAGAGTGTGGTTAAATAAATTAACCCCGTAGATTTGATCAAATATTGATTTATGATTTATCAAGTTTTACTACAATTCAGACCCTACACAAGTTGAGATATTATTTCGGGAAATTTAATATATTATGTATACTCCGCATTTCATAAATTACACTAGACATTACTCTAGTAATGATTTAATTTGTTCTGATATCGCAACAAGTGGAACCATAACTATTTGGGCACTTAGTTCCACGGAGATCATGACATGTGTCAAACCCAGTAGGGGTACTTTTCATATAAAAAGAGGGTTCCCCCTTCATTTGAAGGATGATGGTCTTGGGTGCAAAGTAAGGAGAGGAAATCTAAATCTTCTCCCACATGATCTTAAACTTCATCATGAGTCTGATAGTGACAAGTAGATTTTCATAGTTTCATTATGAGTTTTACATATTTTTATACGATATCTCTGCATTTGGAGGCGGCTAGCCAGATTTGGCACCCCCTCGCGCACCAAAACCATCAAAAACTGAGTTTTTTAGCGTATCATATAGATCCACGAACTACGTAGAGTTTGATTTCACGAAGAGGTGGATACATAAGCGCAATGACGTTGCTTAAGTCTAAAATATGCTTAATGAGATATTTCCCCAAATCTCTACTCACATGTTACATTTGGTGACTCTGTTGGGGAGGTATTAGTGCTTTTGATTGAATGATGTGTCATGCGCACACACGAAGAACTCAGTGAGAGTGGAGAAGAAGTGAAAGACATCCCATTTCAGATAAGAATTTCAATATATATCTTATCATTTAATATTCTGTTATCGCATGAGATTGTATGGTAGATAGCACTAAACTTTGACTAAAAAAAGTATATTGCATACTTCCTGTTTCAAAACTTGAATTAACACATTTAGTAAAATTCTCACATACTTGGTTTAAAAATCCCCGGTACTGAGTTTTACTAGTCCCACAAGAGACGAATCTCATTTGAAATACTACATATGTTTATTCATAAATGTTTTGAATGACTATTAACTATAAAATCATTTATTGATTGTACTTTTATTGGTCAAAAGACATTAATTAAATCATTAAGGGATGGCCACCACGCCACTATTTGCGTGTTGTAATGTTTATAACCTGAAAAAATAGGATAAATCCCATGTGACCATTTATTACAAACGCATAGCCAATTTAACTTTCGGCTAGACTGGTACTCGCTCATAAATTAAATCTTGTCCAAATAGTTATACAACTTCAAAGTAGTCATTATTGACTATTAGATAAAAAGGCATGAAATCAGTACTTTTAAATTAAACAAAAATCTGGCCACAAGCCTTACACCGGAACTACTCTTTTAACCCCCAACCAGAATAAATGTATTTTCGGCAAGCTTGTCTCATCCACTATTTCGGTTGCCATCAAAGAGTATATTCAGACCGGCCAACAGAAATCCGACGATATAATCCATTCTCTGGCGATATAAAATTCGGTAAAATCTCACAAACCTCACAACCTTTGCCGACCCACATCTTATGATAAACCTTGAGTTTTTTACCTAGGTTTTAATCAAAGAAATCACCTAAGGTCTTATACAGAACAACGCGAGTCTCAGATGACTCCCCTAAAAAATAAACATATGAAAATGGGTAAACCATTTATATTGAACGAGGAGATTAGGCATGGGTTATTAGAGGAAATGAATCACTTTTCAAAATCTCTTCTAAAAATGTACTCAATGCTAATAATAAGATTGATCCAGCATTTTAGATTAAATGAAAATAATTTGTCATTCTCATGTTTTATACATATATACAGTTTTGGATAAATCCAAGTGGTTCGGGTAAAAAAATATCTATCTCTAGATAATCCATTTATCCCTTTAAAATTAAATAATTATATTATGTTGTCTCAAATGAGGCCATTTAAAGATTGATGTCAAATTAGTACGTGTATGTATTCTATCTACCTGATCAAAATAAAATTTCGAGCTACCATGTCAAAGTGACATCCTTCGAACGACCTTATCAGGATGGTATTTTTAGAATGACCTTGGAAAGATAATATGTTTTCAAAATTTTAGCAAATTGCTCAAACATAATCGCTCGAGTAACCTTCTACGCAACCTCAGTCATGGTTGCTCGGAGGAACCTCATCCATGGTCACTGGGAGCAACGTTCTGCACTACCTTGTATTCAATTTATGCTGAAGTATGATTTATTCACATTTTCATATTACTTACGTGAAAATTCAAGTCTAACATTTTTATTCACCTCAAGGTTACTCAACATGCTTACTGACTAAATTATTTATTTATATTATTTATTAGACCACTTTCAAGTTATCTCAGCTTTAATAAAATAATGGGTCATGAGATCAATAGCTCACCACATGATATATCTGCACTTTATCATTTTATGCTATAAAAATGAGATTTAAAAAAGGATGAACTGCATATTGTAATATATCAAATTGGCATCGTAAAAATTGTACAAAATAATATTTTTATGATTCCTCGAGGCATGATTATGAGTTTATTTTATTCTATTATCATTGTAGACACCCCATTATGTTACCCCCCCCCCCAACTCTCATTAGGTCCCTAGTACCTCCCTTCATCACCGTAAACCCAGGTCATGTCCCGAGTACTGACCTGGAGGCCATCGAGCACTCCCCGGCTCAGGTTGACCCAAAAGTCAAACTCATCATCTCGATCGAGACTGAATGAATCTTCGAAGGGCACTGAATACCCTTTCTAAATGTCCTCCCCGAGCGCGATTCCGACATACCATGTGGACGAACGATCCGTTTGCGTCCGAAACCTGACCTAGAGGCCAACGAGAGCTCCCGGGCTCTATTTGACCTAAGTCAACTCTTTAGCTCAATCGAGACTGAATGAATCTTCGAAGGGCACTGAATACCCTTTCCAACGTTCCATACCATGCACGATTCCGACTTCCCATGTGGACGAACGATCCGTTTGACTTCGGGAGGTCACCGAATGCTTCATGGGCTCGGTTGACAAAAGTCAACTCCCTAAATTGGGTCAAACTCTTTGTAATGTCGAATTACATCTCCTAAACTTTCCAACGGTCCACCCCGTGCTCGATTCAGACTTACCATGCGGACGAACGATCCTTTTGCGTCTGAGCAATTACCCGTCCAATGGACCGACAAATGCTTCCGAGCCATATTTGACCCAAAGTCAACTCTCGAACTCGGGAGCAGTCCAAAGGACTTTCGAATATCTCTGAATTACCTTTCCAACAGTATGCCCCGTGCACGATTCTGACCAATGGTTTGCCCTCGGCGGCCAATTTTTCGAAAAAGCCTGAAGCGCATTGCCAAATGGCAGGTTCCAGACCCTGCCTATCGGCACCTGCCGATAGGTACTAACAGATATATGCCGATCGGCACTTACCTGGGCCTATAAAAATAGGCCTTCGCCTCATTTGTTGGGAGAGCCCAGATCTGATAAAAAGCTCTCTCAACGAATTCGAGAAACCTCTCTCGAAGGCAGCGTTATTTCAACATCCAAATCCCCTTTTTACTTCCACTTTTCATCATCCTTTTCATCAAATTTGGTGAATTAGACACTCTCCATCATCATCCAAGTGCAAGGGTTGCTCTCAAACATTCAAGATCTTCAAGAAGGTCCAACTTTCTTAACCTCTCTCTTAAATTCTTTTAAATTCCCTTAAAATCCCAATAACTTGTTTTCTTATTTATCACTTTTATTATCTCATCTCACACATCCTAATATACTTTTTATTTAGTATTATTGTACATCTTTTATTTTCATAAAACCCAAAAAACAAGAAAAAGAGGGTTTGCTCATAAATTCCAAATAGGGATTCTCATACTCTTCGCACACTTTCCTCACAACTAAAACACTTTTTTCTACACACTCACAAATAAGATATTCCCCATTTGGATTTATGGGATAAACCCCACCCCTCGTTTTGTATGCGAACTACGTGGACTTTGATGCCTTTATAGGCTACGTAGGCGTCTCGGGGTAAAACCCGAGACTCAAGTCCTTTTTCTCACTTTCTCTCTCATTTTCTATCTTCTCTAAATCCATTTTCCTTATATTCTATATACTTGCCCTTAGTGATGCATTACTCCATATGCATTATCGTTCTATTATAACGATCAACGTAGGGATAATCGCGTAAATCTTATTTTTCTAATATTATTCTTATATCTTTCTACGGATGACTCGCTTTATCTTTTTCGTGATACAAGTCGAGGATTCCTACCTCTATTCTATATATACACATGCACACATATCATGGGGGGAAACAAAAGGAAAATAGCAAATATCCATGAGAGATCGAAAGGGCGGAATGGGTGCCTAACACCTTCCCATTTCGTAACTAAGCCTCCGAACCCTTCTCGAATCATTTTGCTTTCGCACTCACCAGTATATCTTTGGATGCCATCCTTCGGGGTGGCTTCCCTTTTTTATTTTGTCTATTTTGATTAAAATAGACTGGCGACTCTGAATCTCTCTACATTTTTTCACCACATCTCAAACGACGCCGGCCGAAGCACTCCCGAGAGGGACGCACGGGACCCTAAGGATCCTTTCCTCCACGCGTCTGCCCGCACGGAGAGGATCGGGGATGGCCACAGTGGAAACTCTGCTGGGGAGTTGTGTATTTTGAGGTCTTGACTCTATTTGCATAGATGCTATATTTGTTTATGTTTCCCCCCATATCTGCATGTTCCCCGTTCTTATATGTACCCCATGCTTATGCTTATGTTCACACACTTGTAGAAAATTCTCCATGTACACTTCACACCACGTGCACCTAGGATCACATGTATATCCCTATGTTGCACGCATCACCCATCCATACTTGGTGTACCTTTTGGGGTACTTATACTTTGATCACTGTTTGGCATAATCAAGAAAGGCATTCTCATCATAAGATACTAATAAGAGAATCATGCATGATTCACACGACATCACCAAAGAGCATTGATATTGACCAAATTTTACCCAGTAACTGGAGGGTCACTTCGTGATGGGCGCTGTTCCGGCAGGTCGCAGTTAGCCTAAGCGATATGACTCTCACCTTCCATTGGCCAAGTACCTTCGACGTATATCGAACGGTTCCCCCGCATCGTACCTCTTAATCGAAGTCATGACGGGAGGTATATCGTAGGGAATTCGTTCACGTACGTCGAGTATATCGAATTCTCTCTCACACGTACCGTTCCCATGAGGTATATGGTGAGGCAATTCACGTACACTCATGTATATCAAATGGCTTGTCCACACGTACCAATTACCCGCAAGAGCAAGACGTATATCTTGGAAGTCATGCCAAAGGGGGGAACCCATGCCGATTCACCCAACCAACTGCATACCCGCATATAGGTGTCAGACCTAGGACACGCACTTTAGATTGTCGGTTTCAACCCGAAACTCTGCCTAAATTCTGGGTCAATCTACTGCCCAAATTTTTGTGCATTTTTAAAACGGGACCCTGTCCGTGATCCTGGTTACAAGTCCAAACCGTAGCTTTGCATATATTATGACCCCCACTTTTCCAGGCTCGGGTCCCGTCTAGCATTGCATTTTAGGAGAATTAAATACAAGTGAAAACATAATAATCATAATAATCATGCTGAGTTCCGTCTCCAAAAACATTTCTCCCTTCTTTATAAAAAAAACCCAAAAACATTTCTCCGTTCTTTATCAAAAATCCAAAAACATTTCTCCCTTCTTTATTGAAAATCCAAAAATAGTTCTTCCTTTTTTCTCGAAAATAAATCTCATCCTACGCCTTCTCAGGTCGATTGCAAGCCCTTGGCCTGGCTCCCTATTGGCTTCGGTCTTCAGTCAAATCACCCCAGAGTTTCATTCGTTCCTCTACTACTTCTTTCGATTCCAAAATCCATCCATCTTCCATGGAGAATACAGATCAAGCACCAGTCATACAGCTGGATCTAACGACAGTCCTAGCTCAGCTCGTGTCCAAGATTGACAACCTCTAAACCGAGGTCCGAGAGATGCAACGAAACCTATTTCCTATTCCTCAAGTGCTCGAGGCCTTATTCCCTCATGCTATGGGTCCACCCGAGCCTATCTGGGTTCCGGAAGAATATCAGCACGCTCCACGTGCCCCTTTGCCAATGGGTCGCTGCCTGCCCAGCTTCCAATGCCAAACATTGCCCAGCCTATGGCTAACCTGCCTGTGGTCATTGATCCAAAGGACGAGGAGTTGAATAAAGTCAAAGAGGATCTCAATATGCTCACCAAGAAGTTTTGACCAAGTCAGGATCTATGGGAATTACATAGACTACACTCACATGTCTCCTTATCCTAAAGCAAGGTTACTCGAGAAGTTCAAGATGCCAAATATCGAGAAGTTCGGAGGGAGTGGACCCCTAATTGTTCATCTTCTCACTTATCATCATTCCACGACTCTATTAGGGGCTTCTGAAGAGGTGATGGCCTAATTTTTTTAGCAAACTTTGAAGGATAGTGCCCTCCGATGGTTTTTATCTCTTGACGAATCCAGAATCCATAGCTGGGAGGATGTAGCCCGAGAATTCATGTCGCAATATAAATACAATGAAGAGCTTGAGGTCACCCGTCGTGATTTAGAGCTGCTCAAACAGAATCCTGGAGAATCAGTCAGTAACTTCATAACTCGGTGGAGGGAGCGAGAAGCTACCATGACTAATCGGCCATCCGAGGAAGAACAGGTCAACATAGTGAAGAAGAACTTCTTGCCCCATGTCTGAGAAACGATGGGAGGACAATACTATCCCCGCTTCTAAGCTTTCAGAGAGGTTGGAGAGGAAATCGAGGAAAGCCTCGTTAAAACAGAGGTTGAACCGAAGAAGGTGTCCGGATAATTCACCCCTATAAAGTATGACAAGCCTGCTAGTGCTACCATTTTGACCATCAACAACATCTCTCAGTCAACCACATCATGGGCACCAGAAAGCCGCCCTGCCCCCATCCGAAGGGAATACACTGAGCTCCATGCTCCCCTCTCCAAATTTTACCAAGCCTTGTTAAGCCAAAACCTCATCAAACCCTTGGATCAACGTCCATTGCCAAACCCACTCCCAAGAAACTTCAAGACCGATGCTCATTGCGCCTTTCACCAAACTGTCGGCCATACCACCGACCAATGCTTTCACCTTCGAAACATAATCCAAGATCTCATTGACCGGGGTACCATCGCCCCACCAGCCAATCCTAAGCCAAAAACTACTCACAATCCACTTTTGAATCATGACAATGCCATATTCTTAGAAAAAAACCCAGATTTCGATCCCTCAACTCAAATCACACCCATATACTCTCCTAAACCTTTTTAAACTTGCCCATATTTCCTCCTACACCCTACTAGCCTCGTTGTTCAGGAAATGTCACTCCTTACCAGAGCATGCATCGCTGTCCGTACCCGTTCTAAAAATGGAAGTATGGAATTTTCAGAGGTGTTAAACCAACTCCTAGAGCTCGGGCTGAAATTGCTCTCACATATGGTCATTGATTGCTAGAAGTTTAGCACACTGTTCTTGAAGGCACGAAAATGGGCCCGAGATTCAGACAAGTGGGTGGTACTAATCGACGAAGTTAGCCTAGATGATGTTGTCCAGACTATGCCAGAATTATTCGGGCAAACCAACAGCATTTGCAGTATCACCGGGTTACTTGACACTTTGAAGCTACAAGGGCGCTTGGTCCCTTAAATCGCACATATCCCCACAGAATGGGAGAGCTTGTATGAAGAAGCCATTGAAGTTATGGAATGCATCGACTTTACATGGAAAGACATAATTATTGCCACCGGATGGGGGGAAGAATTCGAAGATTCGAGTGAAGAATAAGCTTCAGGAAGAACTGGCCCAGTAGACGACATATGTGGGATGATATCATTTGAAGAACTCCTCGGAGAAACACAACCTGAGATTGACGAGGAAATGGGATTCATGTTATTTCCTTCTTTAGTAGTAAATCACATGACCAGATCAGGGATACATTACCAGGTTACAAGCTCACTACCAGCAAATGACAAAGGGAAGGGCATTGAAAACCTTCCTATGCCAGAGATGACCATTGAGGAGAGAAAGATCCTCGATCAACTGAAGAAAACCCAAGATAACATCACCCTATGGTGGATTTTCATGTCTTCTCAGCTGCACAAAAATGCTTTAATCAAATTACTCACTGGACCCATAGTTCATCCCTCTACCACACCAGAAGAAGTGGTAAATCTGGTCAGATCCTTGACCTCTACCCGAATGCTATCATTTTTTGAAGAAAAAATCCCCAGAATTGGGTCGAATCACAATCATGCACTCAATATCTCCGTCGAAGTTATGGGAAAGGCCGTGCCACTCTCCCTTGTCAATAACGGATCCGCCTTGAAAGTTTGCCCTCTGAGAACTTTCAAGTGTTTAGGCTTGAAAGAAAGCGACCTCGCTCTAACCTCTGTCGATGTGCGTGCCTACGATAATACCCGTCGTGAGGTGATGGGGTCCATAAAACTTGTAATAGGGGTTGGCCCTATAAACCCTGTTGTTGAATTCCAAGTCATAGACATTCCATCTTGTTTCAACCTGTTGCTCGGATGATCCTGGCTCCATAATATCAAGGGAATGTCTTCCTCACTCCATCATAAATTGAAATTCTTGGCTAACGAGAGAGTCATCACCATTTTGAGAGACAACAAAAATGTCGAGGGGGCAAACACCAGCAGTCCAGTTCTCGAGATACAACACGGGTCAAATGATATGCTCCTATCAGGATTCTGAGTTGAACCACTCCTACTCCCGATAGGGGACGGTTTCAAAGAAAGGGTTTGTCCAGAATATGACCCTCACGGTAATGTCAATGTGATTCAGATGTTTAGAAACATGTACTTCATGCCCGGATTGGGGCTAGGGCAAAGGCAGCAAGGGATACTTGAGCCCATCGAACTGAAGAAAGCTTTCCCTCCTTATGGCTTGGGGTATCATCCATCAGAACAAGAGCTCAGAATGATCCGCCAGTCTCGACCAAAGAGAAGATCAGATTGCATCCGAACTATCTCAGGAGACTCCTTAAATGGACGATTCATCAAAGAAGGGGAGGACTTCCCCTTTTGTGGTTTTCCAGAACCATGGTATGACCACGCAGACAAGAAGATGAGGCCGAGAATGGAGATCTTTTTCTAAGACAGCTACCTAGGGGCCGAAAATTTCCCACACCAAGTATAACCGCTCATGAAAGATATCGAAGAGATTGAGGAAAGCAATTATGAAGATTCCTTCAACTTACAGATACTAGGGTTGGCACTCTGCATGGTTCATTCAGGCACTACATCAATGGACCCATCCCATCAGATTAAAGCCGCTGATACTCCTCTCCTCAACTGTTATGCTGCGCCAGTTCTACCCCTTGAAATCTCTCCTAACCCCAATGTTTACCATATTTCTTCTTCTATTGTCTATCCTTTCTCAAATGTAATCGATACCTCTTTTGATGAGGTTCTCAATGATGTTTTTCCTATCAATGAAATAAAATAAGATTTTGAGTATCTTGTTGTGCCTTACATTAATTGTTTAGATTCTAATCTAACTTTTGATGATGATGATTTTGCAAATGAACAATTCTTAACTGATATAAATAAGGTTAATAATAAATAACATAACCACGTTCAAGTTAATGAAGAAGAGGCTGTTGTTATTAATCCCGGTTCTAGTAGCCAACTGCGCGAGATTAGGATAGAGGCCACCCATGACAAGCATGAGCGTGCACAACTCGAAGAATTGCTGAAGGAGTTCGTAGATGTCTTTGCATGGTCCTATGATGATATCCTCGGTATTGATCCTGAAATAGCTCAGCACGAGATCCCCACTCTCCCAAATTACAATCCGGTTAAACAAAAATTGAGAAAGCTCCGCACCGAATGGTCGCTCAAGGTGGGTTTTATTAGGGTGATCGAATATCCCACATGGCTAGCCAACATTGTACCTATGCCGAAATCAGGAGGGGAGGTTCGAATGTGTGTAGATTACCGAGATTTAACCAAAGCTTCTCCAAAGGATGATTATCCGCTACCCAATATCGACATGATCGTAGACAACATAGCCAGTCATGCTCTCAAGTCATTTGTGGATGGGTTTTCCGGATACAACCAAATCAAGATGCACCCATACTACCAAGAAAAAACCGCATTCATCACCCCATGGGGAACCTTTTGCTACACCGTTATGCCATTCGGTCTCAAGAATGCTGGGGCTACCTACCAAAGGTCTTCCACAACCATCCTGCACGATCTGATCCATAAGGAGGTCGAGGTTTATGTGGATGATATGATTATCAAGTCCAAAACTAGAGAAGGTCATGTTCCCTCTCTCCGAAAGTTCTTCGAACGACTGCAACGATATCAGATGCGACTTAATCCACAGAAGTGTGTCTTCGGCGTTACAAAGGGAAAACTCTTGGGATTCATGGTCAACGAAAAGGGGATATAAGCAGATCCTGCAAAGCTGAAGGCCATACTTGAGATGCCACCACCCTGAACAGAGAAAGAAGTCCGAGGTTTTCTTAGGAAATTACAATTATCAGTCGGTTCATCAGCCAGCTAACCTCCATCTGTGAATAGATCTTCAAGCTCCTTCAAAAAGATTCAACCAAGGTTTGGAATGAGGCCTATCAAGAAGCTTTTGACCAAATCAAATAATATCTGACCCAACCCCCAGTTCTCATGCCACCACAGTCTGGTATCCCTTTACTCCTATACCTAACCATAACCGACACTGCAGTCGGGGCTTTGTTAGCCCAATACCTTGAAGACTCCCGTAAAGAAAGAGCTATCTATTATGATAGTCGCAAATTGGTCGGGTACGAGGTCAACTACACTGCTTTAGAAAAGGCATGTATCGCACTTGTCTGGGTCACCCAAAAGTTGCGACACTACATGCCCGCCTTCCCCATCAAACTTATATCCTGAATGGATCCTATAAAATACCTTCTTGAGAAACCCGCCTTATCCAGTCGAATGGCCCGATGGTTGATGCTCCTAATCGAGTTCGATATCGTGTACGTCACACAGAAAGCCATTAAAGGAAGAGCCATCTCTGACTACCTCGCCGATTATCCCATAGATGAAGCAGATGTCCAGATCTCTGAATTCCCATATAAAAATATCCTCTGCACCACTCAAGACCGCCTTTGATGGAAAATGTTCTTTGATGGCGCTGCCAACAAAAAGGGATATGGCATTGGGATACTTCTGATCGCCCCAGATGACTCCCACACTCCCATCACCATTAAATTGGATTTCCCTTGCACCAATAACATGACGGAATACGAGGAATGCACAGTGGGCCTCAAAGTTTCTCTCGAGAAAGGTATTCAATACCTTGATGTGTACGGGGATTCTGCCCTTAAATCGGTCAAGTGCTCAGAAAGTGGAAAGTGAAGGACGAAAAGCTCCAACCCTTTCATGCCCCATTAGAAGAGTTAGCCTCCCGATTCTGAGTTATCACCTTCCATTACCTACCTCGAGCAAAGAATAACCTAGATGATGCTCTCACCACCTTGGCATCCATGGTCGACATGCCCGAAGGAATAACAATGACCCCCTTCTTAGTTCAAAAGCAAGAAAAATCGACCCATTGCTACCATATTAAGCTTGTCCCCATCGAAGATACCGAACTAGCCGATTGTTGGTACTATGATATCTGGTGCCTCCTCAAACATGGTAGGTATCTCGAGGGGTCCAACAAGAAAGATCGAATGACCCTTCGAAGACTGGCCGCCCAGTACATCATCTGTCATAAAGCTCTACTCAAGATGAATTTCGATGAAACTCATCTACATTGCATCGCAGGTGCTGAAATTGAGAAAATAATGCAGAAAATCCACAGCGGGGAATGAGGACCCCACATGAATGGTCACATGCTCGCCAAGAAGATCATCTGACAGGGCTACTACTGGACCACCATGATCCAGGATTGCATCGCCTATGTCCGGAGGTGCCTCAAATGCTAACAATTCTCCAACCTTCAACACTTGCCTCCGCGAGAATTATACAACATGGCCTCTCCCTGGCCGTTCTCCACCTGGGGTGTTGACATCATAGGGAAGGTTACACCAAAGGCTTCAAATTGACATGAGTTCATCCTAGTTTCCATCGATTACTTCACCAAATGGGTCGAGTTTGAATCATACGCAGTATTGAATGCCAAGAAAGTGGCCAAATTCCTCAAGAAAAATATCATCTGCCGATATGGGGTCCACAAGAGCTTGTATCAGATAATGGGTTACATTTCAAAGAAGAAGTCACAAAAGTAGTCAACGAGTATGGGATTCAGAGACACAAATCTTCTCCCTACCGACCTCAGACCAATGGTGCAGTTGAAGCCGCCAATAAGAACCTCAAAGCCATCATCAGCAAGATGACCAAAAGTTATAGGGATTGGGCCGACTGGATCCCGTACGTCCTATGGGGATATCGAACCTCAATCCAAACCTCTACTGGGGCTACCCCTTACTCCCTGGTCTACGGCATGGAAGCAGTCCTACCTGTGGAGCTGGAAATACCCTCGCTACGCGTCATGCTCGAAAGCAAGGTTAGTGAAGAAGACTGGTGCCAAAGCCGTCTTGATGAGCTACCCTCATAGATAAAAGATGATTAAAAGCTATTTACAACATACAGGGGTACCATCGCCGAATAGCACAATCATTCAACAAAAAAGTCAAGGGTCGTGGTGTCCGGGAGGGGGATTTAGCCCTCAAAGAGATAATAGAACCCATCCGGGACCCTAGAGAGAAATTCAATCCTAATTGGAGCGGCTCCTACATTATGAAGAAAATCTTATCCGGCGGTGCCTCCATGCTCACTGACCTAGATGGGGAGGAGATGGCTCGTTCAGTCAACCTGGACCGTCTCAAGAAATTCTACCCCTAGTCCAAAATCTCGGCGCACTACGACTCTTATCATCCCCCTTCTATTCTAAAAAAAAACTCTTCATTTACCTCTACCCATAACTATGTGGGTCTGATCCTCTGCAAAAAAAACTATTTTCAAACAGATAAAAAACCTTTTCAAAAAACCCCAGAGGTATGTAGGCAGCTCATGCACCTCACATGAGTGCGGCCCCTTTCTTTTTCACAAAATACTATTCTTTTCTTAGCTCCGAGAATGGAGGTTCATTCTAAAATTATTTGAACAAAAGGATTATGTATGCCTTAGCGATCGGTATAGAAAATTCAAAATACAAAAACTCATCGAAAGGACAGCTGGATGATCAGAAACTTGTTTATTTCATTAATAAGAAATTACAGTACGGATTACATAAGGAAAAGGAACGGATAACTCCCTTCCCCCTACTACCATAAAAGCCAAATAAAATCCCCACACCTATCACACAAATAAACTCTCCAAGAGTCCTACCCACAGCTACCAGAGGAGCCTGCACCCTCATCATCTACATCCTGAGGTCCCCAAGTTTTCCCTACTTGAATAGAGTGTCGTAAACATTCCATGGATCGATGAGCCTTAACCATCTTCGAAAAGACCACAACACCCCCTTCCATGGTGTTAGATAAAACAAACCATCTTTGTCCAGTCTCTACTGCCAACATCTTGCTGACTACTTTCCTCTACAAACATTTCATATAATCTTTGGGGACATGCCAAACCTTCTCGACACACTGAGAGGGACGGGTCGACGGACGCCGATTTTCCCACAGAGATCCAAGCAACAGACGCAGGTGCTCAGCCAAATCTTCTACCGAAAAGAAGTTTGAGGTCCGAGGGGCACGACCTGCGCCCAACAGAATTGGCGCAAAAGACGCTAAGGGAAATAAAAAAAGGTCTGCCCGAGACCAACCAGCCGCACATATGAGTACTCTCCTAGCTCCAGAACGGGCTGCAACGGCCCCCACCAAGGCACTGACCAATATAGCCCACGAGCCCCATATTCCACAAGCCAATTCTCCTAGTTCTCAATATACAGGCCAACGCTGATGAAGTAGCATGAAAATAAGTTGGGTACGGCCGACAAGGGATACTCCAGAGGAGTAGCCAAGCGAAATCTTTCAGACAACCACATGAACAGCATCACAGGGCTACCCCTCAAAAATTCAGAACGACCTTCTCTCCAGGCATCCAGACCATTCAGGGTCTCTGCCAGTATCACTGCCGCAGGATTGTGACGATATGACATCCATAAGGTAATGGCTGCAAGTTGTGGGTCCACTTGCACCTCCCCAGTCACCAGCAGCAATTTGGAAACCAAACCCAGAACCACAGCTCCAGCATATCCAGCATCACCTACTTCCCGCAAATGCACGGACCGCAGCACCGCCGAGAGGGAGATTATTCCTCCAGCAACCAATGATCTGGCCGCCAAAGATGAAATACAAAGAAGCCCGTCCAATAAATCCCTAGGAGAGCGGGAAAATTCAGGTAAAGCCGCAGCAACACTGGGATTTACACCCAGTATGGCAGAAAATTCCTCGTAGGTAAGACAAACTTCTTCCAACCCAAAGCAGAATACATGGTCTTCGGGGTACCAGAATTGTACCGCCGCCATCAGCATATTCCACTCAATAGGCCGATTGCGCCACAAGGAGACTCGAAGCATGTTGAAAGCATCGTAGTCGACATTATAAGAGCACATAGCTTCCAAGGCTTCGAGGTAGTTGGCAAACTCAATGCTACCAGGGAGAGCCATCTTGCAAGGCTAAGAGATGGTGAGCAAGTAGGTAAGAATGCAAAGGTGTGATGAAAATACTCCACCCATACCCCTTTTTATACTTGAAAATCCTCACAAGGGACATAATCCCTGCAGAAATAAGAGGGAATCCTACCCCACAAGGTACCAAAGGCTGAAGAGGGTACCATTTAAAGCTTTTAATTGATGGGACTGGATTGAACTGCCAATAGGCAGGTCAGGGTGCTTGCCGATCGGCAACCCCCCCCCCCCCCATATTTTAAGAAATTTTCCTTTTTTCCTCTTTTGTCAAATCAGAAAACTTAATAAAAATAAATTGATATTCTCAACAGAATTTTAAAATCCCTTTAAATTTCCCCTTTTTAATCAAAAACTTTCCTTCAAAAAAATTCCTTTTTACGGTCTCAGCAGAAAAGTAAAAAGCGCATGTGCATGCATTCATTCATAATTAATAAAAGATAACAAAAAACTCCATTTCATTGCATATATCTATTTTCTGTGTTACATCATCTTTGCAGGAAATAAAAAGAAAAAGCAAAAACAACGGTACTCAACCCAAACCCACATTCTTTCTATCTCTCTCTCAAGAGCTTCCACCCCTACGGTGTGCTCTCTTCCCCCTACGGCGAGACGATGCGCCACCACTAATCGAGCCCGAGTCCTCTCCGAACGAAGCAAACGGCACCAAGCAAGAAGGAACAGGAACCGTATCCCGAATATGGGCAGTCGCCAAAGATATCTAGAAAAGCGGAAATGACCAAAACAGAAAAGAAAGAAAGAGAGGAACAGAAAAGTATACCGCATGTCGAAGGACCTCCTCTGTCAAACCCAACTCCTCCGGATCCATCGCATGAGGACGATGCAGCATAGGCACCATCCCTCCATCAGCCCGCCGAATGTTGTATGAAGGGGTATGCAGCCGTACAAAAGGGACCTCCGAGGTCGCCGCCGCCGACGCAGATGTCGACGGACCACCACCGCTGTGGGAAGACCCCACCGCCCGACTCGAAATCGCCGGAGGGAAGGGAAGTGCATCATATATGATGGGCGCCATTAACCAACTCGTCACAAAATCCATGTAGTCATACGGCGCAGCCATATCGGTATATAGCAAGTAGGACTCACCGATCATCGCCGGGATCCTCTCATCCTCCGACAGCAGTCGCTCCCGCCTCATAGACGTAAGAGGCTGCGCGAGTGGCACCACCACCTTCTCCACAGCAATCTGACGAACCACCCTCTCCCCGAGGTACAAGGAATGGCCGAACTCATGCACTAACAAATGCCTCATCCGCACATTCACCCCGGTCACCCCCGCATCCTGAATGGCTCTCCCCCAGGGATGAAAGGTCACCTGAAAATCTCCAAGTGAGCATAAATCAATACAATATAAGAAGGAGAAAAAATTAAGATTGAAATGGAAAGAGTCTTACCCTACCACTGGTCAGATCATTAAAGACCTGACGCACCGCCTCCAGGGAAAGATATCCATTCGACTATCGATTGTCCTTACGCCATCGATACAATCGACAGAAGTCACCAACAGTGTCATCCTTCAAAGCAATCAGCGTGGTATTGCACCCAATCATCTCATAGAACCACGTCTGAATTCGTAAGCAAAAAAAAGACGCATAAGGAAAATGTGAATGCATGAAAGGAAAATGCGAGTGCATGAAAGGAAAATGTGAATGCATGGAAAGAAATGCACAAACTGAAGAATACCTCAAGAAGGTACGTGGCCCCAGTAAAAGTCTACCGGTAGCACCGGCTGAATGCATTCAGAAAAAAGTAAAGGGTCGCCAAGGTCAGACTCCCCCAATCATAGAAAGGGATGTTCGAAAACATCCTCAAGTACGGAAGAAACCACAAATGAATGACGTCGCCGCTCGACGCCACCATGAAACCTCCCAATACCATCAGAATGAATAACGGGGCCATCTGCCTCACTTGCAGCCCATCCTACACATCAATCACCCTGCTCAACAGAATATCCTTCAACAGGGATAGCCGGATTGAATCCCGAGAAACTATCCTCCCTACATCACCAAGTGTCGCACGCACTACCTCCGGTCTCAACCATAAAGAGCGATCCACCTCTATCTGCTCTCCATTATAATTATGCCCCAGCAGTTACTGCACGTATATGGGAGTCACAGTCATCTCCCTAAAGCCGAAATGAAAGGTGTGGGTAGTGTCCCACCACCTCTCTCCCAAAGCGCACAAGACCGTTGTCGAACGGGGCGTCTCATCCAGCGCCAATGCCAATCGCCCAAAACCCGCTGATGAGACCACCCAACGCACCACAGGTGGGAGATGCTCCCAGACATCCTTGAGCCTCATTGTCCCACGAGCACGCAAGTTCTTCAAAGAGATATCAGACTGGAAAAAAGAAAAGTCTCATCAAAGGTCAAGAAAGAAAGAAAAAACACTAAAAAGAGAAGAATGCCAAAGGTCGGGTTACTTACATAACCACTGGGACCCACTCTCGAAGAGCGATGACGCGATGGCTCCAGCAACAAGGTTCGCTCATCTGCAACAGGCTCAAACGCATCAAAGGAGTTCTCACTCCCCAAAGCAAGAGGTGCCCTATCCCTCCACTCCACATTCTCCCAATCATCAACGGTTAACCACTCCCGGTGGACTGCAGTGCTCACAAAGGCGGCCATTTCTTAAAGATCGGAATGATAGAACGATTTGCAGAAGAATCGCAGAGAGAGAGAAAACAAAAGAAGCTGTGAAAAAATGAGGGGATTCTCCCCCTTTATATAGGATGCCAAGCGCCATGCCGATCGGAACTTCCCCTTACCATACCGATCGTCACTGACCCCTTGCCTTCTCGAGGTAGCACAAAAGTTTGTGCCACTACCGAATGGTACCCTTCCCCTTAAAATTCGTACAGAAAATACCAAAAAACCTCAAAAAATCCTCAAAAAATTCCCAAAAATCCCAAGAAGGATTTAAAGCCTTTTTACCAAGAAAATTTTGCATTCCCTCAAGCGGAACCTCTCTTCCCCAGCGGAATCCTCAAAAACCAAGTGAAAACTCCTCCCGGCAAATTTCTGGAGGATCCCTAAGGATCACCTGATCACTTCCCCAGCAGAATGCTCTTACAGCACCCAAAATAGGTTATTCCCCCTGCGAGGTCTCCTAAAAGCTTCCCCAACTATCAGCTCCCCAGCTCAGATCAAAATCACAAAGCACTTTCCCCAGCAAAATCAAAATCCAGTCTTCATCCACTCTTTATGTCAGAATTGACCTCGGTCTTGGATCGTCACCTGAGTTGGGTCAGAATTGACCCCGATCCTCGGTCGTCACCACTCTTGGGTCAAAATTGGCCTCGATCTTGGATCGTCACCTGAGTTAGGTCAGAATTGACCTCGGTCTTCGGTCTTCACCACTCTTGGGTTAGAATTGTCCCCGGTCTTGGATCGTCATCTGAGTTAGGTCAAAATTGACCTCGATCCTCGATCGTCACCACTCTTGGGTCAGAATTGGCCCCGATCTTAAATCGTCACCTGAGTTAGGTCAGAATTGACCTTAGTACTCAGTCATCACTACTCTTGGGTCAGAATTGGCTCCGATCTTGGATCATCACTTGAGTTAGGTCAGAATTGACCTCGGTCCTCGGTCATCACCACTCTTGGGTCAGAATTGGACCCGGTCTTGGATCGTCACCTGAGTTAGGTCAGAATTGACCTCGGTCCTCGGTCGTCACCACTCTTGGGTCAAAATTGGCCCCGGTCTTGGATCGTCACCTGAGTTAGGTCAGAATTGACCTCGGTCCTCAGTCGTCGCCACTCTTGGGTCAGAATTGGTCCCGGTCTTAGATCGTCACCTGAGTTAGGTCAGAATTGACCTCGATCCTCGTTCGTCACCACGCTTGGGTCAGAATTAGCCTCGGTCTTGGATTGTCACCTGAGTTAGGTCAGAATTGACCTCGGTCCTCGATCATCACCACTCTTGGGTCAGAATTTACCCCGGTCTTGGATCGTCACCTGAATTAGGTCAGAATTGACCTCGGTCGTCACCACTCTTGGGTCAAAATTAGCCTCGGTCTTGGATCGTCACCTGAGTGAGGTCAGAATTGACCTCGGGCCTCGGTCGTCACCACTCTTAGGTCAGAATTGGCCCTGGTCTTGGATCGTCAACTAAGTTAGGTCAGAATTGACCTCGGTCCTCGATCGTCACCACTCGTTAGGTCAGAATTGACTTCGGTCCTCAGTCATCACCAATCTTTAGGTCAGAATTGACCTCGATCTTGGATCGTCACCTGAGTTAGGTCAAAATTGACCCCGGTCCTCGGTTGTCACCACTCTTTAGGTCGGAATTGACCTCGATTTTTAGACCTTTACCCTAAGCTCGTAGATTCATCTTTGGCCCGCAAAATTGATCATCCCCATCACACTCCTTAGGTCCTCAGAATCGGCCTCGACCCTCTGAATCGATCATACTCCCTCAAAAGCATTATGTGGTGTCTATTCAACGATCATAATTTGTTCCAAACTCACCCATCGAGGTGCTCTATAGACACCCCATTATGTTACCTCCTAACTCTCCTTAGGTCCCTAGTACCTCCCTTCATCATCATAAACCTAGGTCATGTCCCGAGTACTGACCTAGAGGCCATCGGGCACTCCCCGGCTCAGTTTAACCCAAAAGTCAAACTCTTCATCTCGAATGATACTGGATGAATCTTCAAAGGTCACTGAACACCCTTTCTAACGGTCCACCATGTGCGTGATTCCGACTTACCATGCGGACAAACGATCCGTTTGCATCCGAAACCTGACCCAGAGGCCACCGGGCACTCCCGGGCTCTATTTGACCTAAGTTAACTCTTTAGCTCAACTGATGCTGAATGAATCTTAGAAGAGCACTAAATACCCTTTCCAACGGTCCATCCCGTGCGCGATTCTGACTTTCCATGCGGACGAATGATTCGTTTAACTCCGAGAGGTCACCGAATGCTTCCCGGGCCCAGTTGACAAAATTCAACTCCCCAAATCGGGTCAAACTCTTTGTAATGTTGAACTACATCTCCTAAACTTTCCAACGGTCCTCCCTGTGCCCGATTCGGACTTACCATGCGGACGAACGATCCGTTTGCGTCCGAGCAACTCCCCGTCCAATGGACGGACAAATGCTTCCGAGCCATATTTGACCCAAAGTAAACTCTCGAACCCGGGAGTAGTCTAAAGGACTTTCGAATATCTATGAATTACCTTTCCAGCGGTATGCCCCGTGCATGATTCTAACTAACGGTTTGCCCTCGGCGGTCGATTTTCCGAAAAATCCTGAAGTGCCAAATGACAGGTTCCAGACCCTGCCTATCGGCACCTGCCGATAGGTAGGAACAGATATATGTTGATCGGCACTTACCTGGGCCTATAAAAAGAGGCCTTCACCTCATTTGCAGGGAGAGTCCAGATCTGATAAAAACCTCTCTAAACGAATCCCAGAAACCTCTCTCGAAGGCAGCGTGATTTCAACATCCAAATCCCGTTTTTACTTCCACTTTTCATCATCCTTTTCATCAAATTTGGTGAATTAGACACTCTCCATCATCATCAAAGTGCAAGGGCCGCTCTCCAACATTCAAGATCATATTCAAGATCTTCAAGAAGGTTCAACTTTCTCAAACTCTCTCTTAAATTCTCTAAAATTCCCAATAACTTGTTTTCTTATTTAGCACTTTTATTATCTCATCTCACACATCCTAATATACTTTTTATTTAGTATTATTGTACATATTTTATTTTCATTAAACCCAAAAAATAAGAAAAATAGGGTTTGCTCATAAATTCCAAATAGGGATTCTCATACTTTTCACACACTTTCCTCACAACTAAAACACTTTTTCTACACACTCACAAAAAAGATATTCCCCATTTGGATTTATGGGATAAAATCCATCCCTTGTTTTGTATACGAAATACATGGACTTTGATGCCTTTATAGGCTACGTAGGCATCTCGGGGTAAAACTCTAGACTCGAGTCCTTTTTCTCATTTTTTCTCTCATTTTCTATCTTCTCTAAATCCATTTTCCTTATATTCTATATACTTTGATGTATGGATGAATAATGAGTGATGGATGTGTAATGGATAAAAGATGGATTCGATATGTGAGAAGAGTGTACTATGAAGAACAAATGTCTTTATTACATAATTAACTACAAACTCTCTTTCTTTTTTTTTCTCTCTTTTCTTTTCTTTTTATCTTCTTTTTTTTCTATTTTTGCTATTTTTCCCTTTTTTTAATACTCTCTCTTTTCAAACCAACAATAAATACATTTAACATTTGGAATAAACACTCTTTTATTTGAAAATCAAATATGATATAGAGATGATAGGTGATGGTGTGGGATATGTATATGGATGGGGAGAATATGGAAAGTTAATGGGTGAGTGAATGGAAATGTGATATGGAAAAGCATGGGAGTGTGATGAGTGAAGTGTATGGGAGCAAATCTAGTGATCGGGACAAACTTCAAGGCACGAATTTCTTATAACTCGAAAATAGTGTCGTTATCAGTGATTAAGCCAAAAAATTTATGAAGAATAATAAGATCATACAACAATTAAAGTGCGGACCCAAACGAAGTTGAATCAACTCGTGACTCGGAGATTGCGTAAAACACTCTAAAAGGGTGAAAGGCACAAATCTCACAAGCTAAAGTTTCCACTAGTGATCCTTAAGGTTCTCTTTAGAATTGTAGTACTCCTCAACTCTAAACCGTAGTGACGAAGTGCGCAAATTTTGTTGAGTCTAGACATTCATGGTGCAAAATGCCTTGTTATGTATTACATAAGTTATTTAGAAAAATATTCTCTAGCTTGATTCATTGACTTTGAAAGATGGATGATTGAAAATTCACATCAATGAGTGAGATGAAAGAAACTGCACGATTTTTTTTTAAACCAGGTTTAAAAATCAAAAAAAATCAAAAGAGGTACGATTTTGATAAAATTCCCCACCCCCAAACAAAAAGGAACATCGTCATCGATGTTAGATAAAATGATTTTTAAAATTGAGAGCATAAGAGATTACCAGAATTAACCACTAATGAAGTTGACAAATGAAGCCAAAATGAAACCGAGAAAAAAAGGTGTACAAGTCCATAACATGATAAAGCATTGGGTGATGTGAAATACCACCCCCAAACAGGACGAGACTAGTACAAGAAACGCGAGCTGCCTCCCGGTAACGCTATGTTTAATGTCTTCAGCCAGACCGAAGGGATCTCACCCTAAGGATATGAACTAGGAAAGCACAGGGTAGAAGAAAAATTGGGGTGATGAGAATCACTCCCAAACAAGACTGAAGCGTCAGTCTTGTTGGATAAAGGCTAAAATGGTCAATGCACTTGTATGGCAAAGTGCATCACACGATGCAAAGCATCGGTAGACCATGGGCGGGTGGGTATTAGGGTAAAAGTGAGAAAGGCATGGGTGAAGAGGCATCGGTCATAGGCCTTGTTGATCTTAAAGGTGAGGGCGACTAGGGCCCTATAAGCATGGTGCTTAAGTTGGTGAGGGAGGCAAAATGGTTCGCTAAGTTGAATTGAATGGGCCTCAGAAAAATCGCACGACCATTTTATGAATGGGCGATGATAATTGTCATGCCGTGACACACCAGGGAGCTATAGAGAAGAAAAATCAACACCACAAGAGAGTGGTGTGCATGGAGGAACAATCTCAATGTCACGGAAGTAGAGAGTAGCACCACATATACTCTCATGGGTGGTGGATGGCTTCAGATTAGGATCTAAATATATGGATGAAAACTTGAAATGTGTAAAATCAAGATCCAAACTAGGTGGTGGGGTGGAAAGGACAATGGGTGGGTCGGGTGGGATAAACGGTGGACCGGGTGGGATAAATGGTGGAGGAAGATGATCCAACTCAAGAGTGGGAGACACACTCTCCTCATGAAGCATGGAGTGATCCACAAGGGAACTCACGGGAGGAAGTGTGGTATCTAACGATGGAGTGGTCATCTTCTCCACAAGAATATCGTCGGGGAATGTGGTGGGTGGGTAAGATGAGGCACCAAGATCAGAGATAGAGGAAGCACTAAAAATATCGGGCTCAAAGGGAGCCATGCATGGAGGAAAATGATCCATATTCAAATAGTTAGGAACTATCACTGATTCTATCTCGGGGAAATGGTGAGCGCGCATAGCCGGAGCAAACCTAAAAGATATGGGAATGTCAGAGACATATGCAATTAGGGCATAAGGTAAAAGCTCGGTCATATTTTTGGATATGACAGGAGTGTGAACCGCAGTGATGGGTTCATGTGGATATGGTGGGATTTGATCAGGCTCACTATCGAAAGGTAAGTCAACACAATTGTCAACTTGGGCCCCAGACCATGGAATGGTCACAACATCGAGCTTCTCGGGAGGATAGGGTTGGTCACACTCAAAGTCGGTGGCATAAGAGGACAAATCATCATCACACTCGGGTGCAACAATGGGTGGAGCCATGGGAATGTCTAACTCTCTCGCACACTACAATTCATTTAATCGTTTTTCAAGCCTTTGGAGAGCTTGAGTTTGAATTTGAGTGGCTTGCTCTTGCTCGAGTATGAACATTTGCAAGAGGGTTTTGAGAGAGGATGTGGATGGTGGTGGAGTGATGGGTGGTGGTGGTGGTTGAGGTGGATACAACTCGCTATGATCATGACTATATGGAGAATTCTCAAATGAAGTGTGTGGAGTAGGGCCAAGTTCATCATACATGAAAGGAACGCTTTCGTGATGGACAATTGGTTGATACTCATGGGGTGCGTACTGAGGGAACTGATCGGAATAAAGTGCACAAGGTTTCCATGATGACTGTTGGAACGTGTGAGGATCCACAACATCGGGTTGGGATTTGTATTGCGTGGAAGGGTTATCAAGCCTCCACGAATAGCTCGGGTACTCACACAACTCGGGATTGGGTGTAATGGGATAGTAGGCCGAGGTGGGTTCTAAAACAGTGTCATATGGATACACATGTTCCATGGTGGGTTCGGATGGATATGGAATGTAAGGGCACTGATGGGACATGTGATCGGCATAATAATAATGGGTGGACAACAAAGGAGGAGACACGTCGACACTTAACACCGAGGGTGATGGAATAGGAGGCACGTGTATAGATGGGTCAAAAGTACCAACGGTACTTGTGAGAGAGCCGAAACCACAAAAAAACTCATAAAGAGACGGCTCAGGATCACTCTCACACGTGTCGCGTGACAATGGAAAATGACCAAAGTAGTCCCGGAAGGGACGTTCTTCGGCCATGTGGAGAGAAATATTTTTTTTGAAGTTTTTTAAATTTTTTTAAAAGGAAAGAAAATATTTTTGGATTTTTTAAAAATGAGAAAAAGAAAATATTTTGGGATTTTCTAAAAATAAAGGAAGAAAATATTTTTGGATTTTTTTGGAAGAAAAGGTGGGGAAAATATGGACTCTTTGAATTTGCGCGAACTCACTAAAACCGACTATCGAAAAATAGAATTGGACTCACACACAAGTCAAGAAAATTCCTAACTAGCACATAGCCAATTTTTATCTTTTAGATTTAGTTAAAGGGTAGTCAAATTTTAATTAAGTCCGCGGGAGATAAAAAATCACGGAATTTATATAAGTGACCGCCTGTACAAAATTTCTCCTATTGGGCTACCTAGTTGATTGATTTTAAATTTAGTGATGGCTAGGGTAGCACACAATTGGTAGCGAGTGAGTCGGGTGATGAAATCCCTTCTCGTGAGTGACCGGGTGTAGGTCTTAGTCAATTAATTCATCACACCATTCAAAAATAAATGCGAGAATAAAATCAAATAAGAGAACACAAAGCACACAAAAGAATTGACTCGCTAACAGGAGAGGCGCAAGGGTTTGAGAAATGTACCTCCCACAGTTTTTGGCCGTGGGGTGCCAAAAAATTTGAGTCGGCCGGGGAGAGATTACGCCTATCTCAGTCGGTCCCGGGAGTCCTACCGACCCAAGATAGAGAGGTTTCTAAATACTCGCCTTTGGACGCCCTCTCTCTACCTTGTCCGGTTTTCCTATCACGCTTGTCTTCGATTATTATAATTTTAAAATGAAAAAAATAAAATAAAGGTGTCTCTAAGAACCCAATACAAGCAATGATAAGAATCCTAAAACAAATCTTCTACAAATACAAAAATGGTACAAAATTAATAAAGTGCAAAAAATAAATGAACTACAAATTGAAATCCGCTTCGAGCTTCACGGTCCCAAGAATGGCAACGACGCCATTTGATAGAAAAAACTTTTTTATATTCCCGGCAAAGACACCATTTGATAGAAAGAATTTTTCGGTGTATATTTTTTGTCGTTGCTTGAAAAGTCCTTCTAATCAAAACCTCAAATACCTACAAAATATAACAATCTCAAGTGTAGCGGTAAGTAATGGTATCAATCCACTTCCAAGGGGGTAAGCTAGAGACAAATTCAATTGTAATTCACTTTTTATTTTCTTTTTTTTTGCTTTTGCTTTTTCTATTTTGTTTTTTCAGCTTTTTCGAATATTAAAACAATTGGGTGAAGTGATGATTTAAACTAAACTAAACTAAATGTGATATGAGAACAACTAACTAAAAAGTTATTAAAATGAAAAATAAAGTCTAAACTAAAATAAGAGATAAAGTGAGGTAAATAATTGTGAGAACAATCAAGGAGTGGGATTACACCACAAATTTTAGCTATTCTAACTAATTAATTTAATTAATTGAATTCTCCCAAATTAATATCAAAATTACAAATCAACTCTCATTGCAAATGTAATTTTAATAGTAACCTTTTAGAAAATTAAGTTTAGCACCCCACAACGCTAGAAAATAGATCCACACTACTTTTAATTAATCACTCGCTAGGATCGATCAATTAAAATTTATGTCAATCTTAGAAAATAAATTTAGAGTTGAAATTCAAGTTATAATACCCCACTTAAGAAACCCCTATCTCTAGTTCGAATCTAAAATGGGTATTATAACTAGAATTTCGATTATCTCTCGAAAATTATTTACCCTCTCTCGAGGCATAAATTTAAGGGTGAGGGATCAAAAATAACATTAGAAGGGAATTTTCAAGTAATCAAACTAATTAAACTAAAATAACATCAAATAAGGATTTACCCCCACCCCTTGAAAGGGTATTTAGCCTAACATGATATTAAACATGGCAAATTAATAATCAAGGCTACTAAAATAAAATATAAGGCAATAGAACAAGCAAACCAAATCTCTTTGAGAAAGTTGAACTCTACTCTTCCAAATTGAGGCATACAATCCCTCGAATTGAGCATCTAAGTGATTTGAAATTAAATATCCACTCAATTAACTCTCTTACAATATTTAATCTCACAAATATCTAACAAAAATAAAAAGAATAAAATAAAACTATTTACAAGTGGTGTTTTTCTCTACAATTCTCTCTCTAGAAATTCCTATCTAAAAACTCTTTTTATATGGGGTCTTCATCTTCATTTATAGTAGGAACATGGAGCATGGGGTTATGTTTGAGAATTGGCTTGAGTGTTCATGGAAATGGTGAGAGGTGTGTGAGGTGTGGGTGAGGGGATTTGAGAATAAAATCTAATATGTTTAAAGGGGTATTTTAGGAGAGTGGGTAAAAAGGGAATTTGAGGGTATTTTGGGTAAAAGGGTTTTAAGCACATGTGGTGTAAAAGGGTTTTGTTATTTGGTTTGTTTATTGAGATTTTTATCAATTAGTCCCGTTTACTAAGTATGTAGTTCAATAGGTCCTAACATCTTTTTTTTGTTCCATCAAGTCCCATGAAATAAGATCTTTGTTCCAATAGGTCCCATTTGTAAACATACAGTGAATATTCACTGTATGCACAAATGGGACCTATTAAGAAAAAAATATTATAATAGAACCTAATAAGAAATATCCCCTTCAAACAGGACTTAATAGGAAGATCCCTTATTTATTTGGTTAGGAATTGGCAGGTGAAAAATCATGTTTGGGAGAATGGGGTTTGAAATGGGTATTCATTATAAAAATGGGTTTGGGCTAGAAATGGAGAGTGGGTTTGTCTTGGGGCTGGCCGGATTCATCGTCGGCAGTTTCTTTTGGGTCAGGCGGGTTTAGCGTTGTGGGAGGAGGTCGGCTGGAAGTACGGGTTGATGCTGGGGGTTGGACGGGGTAGGGGCAGCGCGTCGTTAAGGCAGTCATTGGCTCGGGTCGGAACGTCAAAAGGTCCTCGCCGGTAAGGCGGCGAGTTAGGGATGATCCGTCCGGGTTTCGGTGGGTGGTCTTATAGCAGGCCACGATCGGGTATTGGTCGACGGGTTGCACATCTGGTGGGCACCGACGGGATGACGCCGGAGGGGGGTTATCGGGTTGTGGGGATCCGGTAATGGGGGTTTGAGGGTCCGGCCGGAATTGGCAGTGGGGGTAGGAAAGAGAGTGGGTGAGTGATGGGTTTTTGGCTATAGTGTGTTAATGGTGGATAGAGAGGAGAGAGAATATGGGTGGGTGGAGAAGATGACTTGGGGGTAGGGGTGGCCATAGCCCGAGGCCTGCCAAGCCCGCCCAATAAAAATATAGGGCGTGGGTAAGGTGAATAGGCCCGCAGAGCGGGCCTGGCAAAATTTTATAGGCCCGATTTTTTTTCGAGCGGGCTTGGGCATGAGTTCTTAAGCCCGATGAGGCCCGGCCCGGCCCGAGGCCCGAAAATATATATATATATATATATATATATATATATATATATATATATATATATTTATGGGGGGAGGAACTTTTATAAATATAAAAACGTATACCAAGTATTTTCATGTAGAGTGGAAAACTTTATATATGGACTTTGTAATACATGGAGTTTAAAACAGATTTTTAATTAAAAAAATTGGTCTTTAAATAAAAAAATAGGTATTGTAATTTTTTAAAAAATCTTTTAATTAACATAACAAGGCCCGATCGGGCGGGCCTGGGTAAAGAGCCTTCAAATCTGGGCGCGCTTGGGATTACATAATAAGGCCCGATCTGGACCCGAGCGAGCTTGGGATAGCACTTAATTTTTCAAAGCCGGCCCGAGCCCGATCGGGCCTGCCCAGGCCCGGCCCACGGCCACCCCTACTTGGGGGTGATAAGGTGTGGTGAGATGTATAGGAAGTAGGATGAGGGTGTGGGTGATATTAGGTGTATGTGTGTGTATAGGGTTCAAAGGTGTGAGGGGTTTGGGTGTAGTGTGTGTTTAATTTGTGACCCCTAAAATAACAAAGACTCAACTAAAATTAAATTAAATCTAACTAAGAATAAAACAACTAAAACAATAAAATTAAAAAATAAAATCCTAAGCTCATATAAAAACTAAAAGAAATAAAAACTTAAAATCAAATGAAAAGTAAAGTCCTAAAAAAATATAAAAAAATAAAAAAACCTCCTAAAAACTAATCCTAATGAAACTAAAAACTAATAAAAATCAAAATAAAATAAAATTATAATAATAAAGACAAAATAGAAAAATAAAACCTAAAAATCCTAAATAAATAAAAAATCAATTCTAAAAATAAAAATTACTCAAACAAAAAATCTAAAAAAATCTAAAAAGACACAAACAAAACACACACAGGCTTTGGGTGATGCTTTGGGATAGGTTTAGGCTCGGGTTTGGTTACGGAAGAGGGAATTAGATCCATTCAATGCGCATTTGCCTCGATATATAGCTTTTGACACCGCAAACGGATATTTGACCTACAAGATAAACATTAAAGCACATAAGACCCATATTGCTGAGAATTAGCAATAAAAGTACATCTATTAGGGGTATAAAATGTACAGTTTTGGGTGCTTATCAATAGAGATTGGGATAAGCGAAGGTCGCCAAAACATAGACACCCTGATAGATGTTGCGAGGGTTGAGTTTTGAGTGCCAAAAGTCTAAGAGGGTAAGAGTATATTTTGATGATGCTGGGGAGTGTAGGGAGTGTAGATGACCAATTCCCATGTATATGAGTGCCAAAACCCTCGCAAAACCCTCGGCATACCCCTTAGTCTCTTATAAAAATGGGCTAAGGGTAGGCTTATTTTCACACTTCAAATGACTTATCTCTCTCTCTCTCTCTCTCTCTCTCTCTCTCTCTCTCTCTAATAAACCCTCTCAAGGGATTTTTGTGAAATTTATAAAAAAACAATCTGTCACTATTGTACATTATTGTTGATATTTGTTTTTCTCCCATTATCATACTCCCATAAATAAATAAACAAAAGGAGAAAAGAACATGTTTGAGAGAGTTATAAGTTTAAGATCAACAAGTTTTCATATTTACATCTAGTAACTGATTTTTTTCCTCACTGAACTGTTAACGTAAGCAGCTTATTTTAGGTCACAATAGGCTTAAACCTATGAACACTCGATATTTATCACTATGGCTGGCTTATAATTCTATTCAATTAGGGGTTGCATTAAAGGGTTTGTTCATATTATAAGTGGTATCTATCTAACTTTTTTGAATTTCGTGTTCATTACTATTCCTGCTAGATAGCTTGTGCGGGAGTTCATAGATCTAATATCTTTCACTTACAATCTACTTATGTGTAGTTTATTTTTTTATTTTTCATAGTTCATGTTGAGATATGGACATTTGAACTCTATGTATATATACTTTTTATATCCATATTTCCATGTTTTCATATGTCACTTATGTCATTGAGAACGTGCTATCCTTATATGATTATTTATTATCTTAATTTTATTGATTAATGATATATTATCAAATTTTTTCCCTTGTCTTATTCAAACAAAAAGGGGGAGAGATTTTTTATTCAGGGGAGTGTTTGTTAAGGATGAGTAATTTAGTGCATGCATTTCATTTTTTATTCCTTATCGATTTTTTTATTACTCTTGTGTATCCTTTATACGTCACATGGTATTTGTTTAAGTGTGAATGACTTACATGGTTGTGATGGTAATTTATGTTGTATCGTAAAGCCGTACATCATAATCAAGTCTGTCTCACGAGAATTGGGGATAAGCAGATTGATGTATAGGTATTTGATCTGGTATTTGTTTGGATCTTTTCCATTTTTGGTTTTATACTGAAATAACTAAATGATGAGATTTGTAAGGATATGTTTTATGCTCCCTAGGTTTATTTTATATTGGATTTATTCTAGAACAAACTTTATGTGTCATATTAACATTGTATCAAGGCTACTGAGTTATAAAGTGTACATCATTGAAGAGAAAGAGATATAACATCATGACGTAGATTATAGTACCACACCAAACTTTTAATACAAAAGACTGTTTGACATTGGGTAAGGTTTTTTAAGTTTTGCACTTCCTTTTGTTTACCTTTTAAGTAAGAAATTTACAAGACACAACTTATTTTTTAAAAGAATGAAAAGGTTTTTTAAATGTTATATATTTTATAAGAAACCTAGAAATATAAGGATCTTGTTCGAATGATATTTTTCAATCGAAAGATTTTTGAGCAAGGTCTCTATTTTTCAAACAGTGGAACTCATAAGATAAGAACATCAAATGAAGGAACCTCGAAAGATGCAAGTTTTGAGGACCTAGATCTAAATTGATCTCTTTCGAATGAGGGAACCTAGTTTGAACGAGGACTGTATTTTTGGATTACGTGTTTTAGCCAAGTTCTTTTACTGCTAAAGTATAAATAACTTTGTAAATGTATATTTCAAAGTATGAAGCACAGTTTTTACAAAACTCTTTTATTAGTTTTGAGAAAGTCATTTAATAGTGTGAGAGTCTTTCGGCTTCCATGCTTTCAAGGTAAACTTCAGGTTAACAATACCACTTGAATCTTCTACTGTTTACACGATATAATTACCATCCAATGAAAGCTTGCCACGTATTATAACTTAATAAAAATTATAACCGAGTAAAATGCGTGGGATTAATAAGAAATTAAGCTTAAATGCTTTACACATGTCAAGACTTTAGAAGTTCAATTAAGCATTATGCAGTGTTTATAGGAGCACTAATGCACCTAGACATGAAAAAACCAATTGGGATGTGTAACCATCCACCGATTATAAAGGTCGTTATGGTGAATGGAAATAAACTCTATAAATAAGCAACGAGCATATAAACGAAAAAAGGACCCCCTCAATAAAAAAACTACATTCATGCACTTATCCTTTATTTTCCTTTCTTTTATTTTCTTTTCATTTATTTACTATTTCTCTTTCATTCGAAGTAGATTGTAAGGTTGATTGTAACTTGTTTTAGAGTTTGTTAAAAGTTTCTTACCTTTACATTTTATTTCTATTACTTTCTTGCTTTACATTTCGTACTATTACTTTCTTGCTGTACATTTTGTGGCATAATCATTTACTTTGCCGCAATTATCTTTCTTTTATTCTAAATCTTTATTTTTACCTTAGTTTAATAAATTATAGCTTCTTTTGTTCTAGTTAATTGTAGTAATTTAACACTCACATCAAAGTCTTCCTTAAGGGAAGCGTAACTCTTATTAATTGAAGCATTGAAAAGTACAAAATCGTGTGATATTATCACAAGGCTAAGATATTTTGGTTGGCAACACCACAACATTTCCTGGAACGCTAGCAATTAGAGTTTTAACCAAGCCAAGTGAAAACCACAAAAACATATTTTTGGCAGGCTCAATGGGAAACCAAGTGTCGAATTGTTGTTTATAATGGCTAGGACACGTAAAAGCAAGGATATAATAGAAAACGTTGATGAAATTGGCTCAACCAGCTAACATGTTTCCATTTCAGATCAAACCATGGTTACAACAACTCAAGAGTTAGTTCCAATTGCTCATGGTCATGGTTTAAATATTCCAATGGCTCCAAGAGTGGACAATGTTCATAAAACACCAATTTTGGGTGTATCCACAAGTTCCCAAGACTTATTAATCAACCAAATACATTTTGTTTTTTATCATCTTAGGAACATAATGTAAAATATTAACACCATGATCACAGTAATTAGAAGGTTGTCCAAACCTACTAGTGCAATGTCTAATGGTGAGGTCTATGCATAAAAGTTTGGTGTAAACCCAATAACTTAACCTAGTACTTATCATACTATCTATTATAGGCCTAATACAGGTGAAACCAAATTTGGAAACAACCTAAGGATAAGGGGATACCCTAATACAACTGGTTTAGGTTTTAACAATCCAATGGAAAGTTCAACAACCCAATGGAAGTTCAGTACTATCTAATACCTACCAACAGTTGGGATACAACAACTTAATAGGGAGAACATCCCTCACATATATAGAGAGAACCAGACCATACCAAAATGAGTCTGTGGACACCCTGAGTATGTGTTTACCATAAAAAATGCAAAAATGGGGGTCAACGAAGAAAATTCCCTTCCTGCCACTCAAGTGAAGTTCGTGGGCTCCGAAGGACATAAAAGCGGTCATTAGCAAGGGTGTGCAAAAATGTAAAGATTGGAGTCATAAGCCTATTTTACTCAAAATAGGAAAAATATGTAATCATCCCCGAGGAGACAGCATAAAGGGCTATTAATACATTCTAAACCAAATAGATCATGGGCTCGGGGACTAAGTTATGAAATAGGAAGGTATTAGGCATCCATCCCTCAATTTTAGTCTCTTGTGGGCTATAAAAATGTTCTCATTCTCTTAAAATGTGTCATTCACATATATACCACATGTGGGTGAAAAATGTATAATCACGTGAATAGTGAGTGAGGAGTGAAAACCACACATCCACGCCATAGAAAGGACGAGAATGATAAAGCTCCCTATATCTTTGACTCACTTGAGTCTATATTATATAGGTGCTCATCTAGTTTGTAAATAGTGACAAAATTGAGTCATACCCTTTCAAACCAAAGAACCTTTAGACTCTTCATTTTGACTTCCTCTAATAGTCTAAAAGGTATAAGCAACAACACTTCACCTAGGATGCATTCATGTGTTGCATATGTGCTTGCCTTAATTCTTTATATGGTTGTGTGTGAGTTAAATCCCTCTAAAATAATTTTCTATAATTTTTGGGATACTTTAAATAATTTCTATGATTTTTTAAATAATTTTTAGAAATTTAATTTTGGTTTTTAAAACTTTGTGGGTTGTTGTGTAAATTCCATAAGCTGTTAAAAACCTGCTTGGGTAGATACCGAAAGAGCTTCATAATTGTGTGGGTACCATTTGTATTTATATAAGTTCAAAAACATGTGTATGTAGTTCCATCTTAGCCTTACACGTGTTAATTCCACAACCTCTAGATTTTTATTTTTCTGCTCTCACATACCTGTGCGTACCTGTGAACCCTTGGACCCTTGTAACGTCTCGATCAACCAATGAGGGTTAGTTTATAAGCAGTGCATTTTTAACCATTAGATTCTCCTCGTGGTTCGAGATCCTTTCATCACTTACTATAAATACATGCCATATGTTATACGATTACAATCTTTTTCCAGCCTCAATTCTGAGAGAAAATAAAGAGATAAGAGAGAAGCAAGAGAGAAGGAGAGAGAGGAGAGAGAAAAAGAAGAGAGAGAAACCAAACCCTAAACTAAACTCCGAAAAAATCTTACCAGAAAACCCTTTCTTAGAGTTAGTTAGTTTGAGATTCAAGAAGATCTATCCTCTTCTGTCATTTATCTCTTTCCCAACTTAATCACGTTGATTAAATCTCATTTTTTCATAGAACTTTGAGATTTAATCTCTGTTATACATATCATTTGGATATTGCTTAGTTTAGATTTATTCTTTCGAGAAATCTTGTTTTGTTGGTTTTTTTCAAACTGATATGTTATTTTCAAACCCTAAACCAATAAAATCTTTTCTGATTTCAGTTTCTTTGAATATTCAGACTTAGATCTAGTTGAGATCTTGATTGGGGATTTGCACTTTCATATATTTCACATTTTGTGAAATAAGTGTACATATTTTCAAATAAAAAAGTTCATTGGATCTTGGCTCGTGTATATAGCAAGATTCCCTCTTGATCTGCAGATATTTTAAAGATTCAAAGTTTAATAATTTTGATTAAACTAATTTTGGAAATATTTTCATATTTGTGATCTGTTTTGCATATGGTCCGTACTTAAGTGTGTGTGAGTTGCATGCATGTGATTTAGATCACATCACCGCTTATACCTTCATACTACTACACAGAAAAGTGTTGGTATTGAGATCTTGGACTTTTGAGTCGGCGCAAAGCTAAAAGGAGTGGAGTTACAAAGATGAGAGAACATCAACAACATCAGAGCCTTAGGAGAAGTCAAAAAATATAGAGGAGTTGGTATATTTTTTAACTTAGAATTAGGTCTGATTGTGTACCTTCATTGTTATATAGTTTCTAAATTGTTACTCTATTTTAGTGGATTTTTACTTTTGAGGTCTAGAGATATACGTGGATGTTTCACCAGTTGGTTGGGGTTTTACCACGTTAAAATTGATCGTGTATACTTACTCTTCCTCTCATCCCTTTCTTGAGGTTGTGTTGATTTAAGTTTTGTTTTTCAAAACTAGTAAACCTATACCTTAAATAACTCGTTCATATAGTTTTACACATCTTGTGTTAAAAATTTGTTTTAAGAAAAGAGTTTCTTCAACAAACAATTCGGAGCCATTTAGATAGTTTAATCTTGAATTAAATGACTAAAGCGGTAATTTTTCAAATAAGTCATTCACATGAGTAAAACTAAAAGAAATAGAAAAATATAAATGTAGTCAAAGTATGAGGGATACGTTGAATCGTAATTCACTCTGAGAGAATAAATATGCGTTTATAATAGGACCACTAAAAAGGAAAATAAAATGAATGAAAATGGATATGATACGAGCAATACATCAGATTGTGACTCCCTATGGATAAGTGAGTACGCATGCCAACGGGACCGATAGAAGGTAAAAATACATAAGGATATATAATAACATAAAGGTTGTGAGTAATGCACCGGATCGTGACTCGCTATAACAAAGTGAGCATGAATGTCTGATTAGGCATAAATTCTTCCCAATTTATGCCTTTAATTTAGTTACTTTTAGCCCCTCAAACAACGTAATTGACTTGATTTTATCTCATAATCTTGCTACTGACTTATCTTAACGAGTACACCGAGTTTCTGGTATTTCGTACTAATTTTGCATGTATTTAATGTCAATAACGAAAGAAAGGAACCGAAAGAATCAAGAAAGAAAAGAAAGAAAGTCAAAAGGGCAAAAGTATAGTTTCTACCCGAAAATCGGATGAGGCACCTAAAGAGAAGTTGAAGATATCAAGTTCATGAGCGCATAGGAAGAAACGACACCTCAATCGGAGTCCCGGTGAGAAATATATGAGCAGTCAACATTTGAGAAAAAAAAGTCAAAGGCAGACAGATCCGCAGGAGGACTGGACCGGTCCGCATTGCCACATTCCAGAGAACCCCGGACTGAAGGCAAACCGAAGCTGGAAGAAAATAAAAAGAACCGGTCCACCTCGGACCGATCCGCCCCAGAAATAAAAGGATCGGTCCGGCTGTCGAGTTTTAAAATTTTATCTTTCTCTAATGGAGAGTCCTAGTGCAGTTAAAACTCCTGAAGCTTTGTAGGGTATATAAACCCGAATTATTATCGTTTTTAGTACAGAAATTTAATATAATTTTCCATTTTTTCTGTAAAACCCTAGTTTTGAAGGTAGATTACAATTTTAATTTCGAGAATGAAGATTATTCAGATTTCTGTGATTACAAGTGTTCTTAATTGTTGCTTTTACTGCTTTGGTAAGATTAGGAGTTAATTTTCTTCAGTCCAATTCCTTTCTACATCATTCAACAAATTTTCATTAGTTTAATCATGGTTTCCTGTAATTCAAAAATTGTTTTCATTAGATTCAACATGCTAGGCTAGATTTTCTAAGGTCGGGATACATGAACCCAACCTGATGTGATAGTTGCATGTGTATAACATTAATCCTCTGAATTTAGTGATTTATTAATATCGTATTGTGTAGGAACATGACAATTGTAGATCTTTGGATCTCGTTTGCTTCCGGGTAACCGGGATGCTTTAGAATGAAATTTGAGTGTAACTATCGAAATATCGATTTACTCGTCCTCTAATTAAGTATGATGCGGGCTTGAACCACATATACATAATGCTTGGGAGTACTAAATTCTGGATCTAATTAATCATTTAGATTTACGATTAGTATTATACCTGCAATACACTAGGGTTGGGGGATTGTATTCTCGTCGTGTTTTTCTCATCACATAGTTTAAAGTTTTAAATCAGTATTCATCAGTATTTTAGGTAATTTAGTATAATTTCATCTTTTCATAATTTCATAATTGCATCTAGTATAGTCATTCCACAAACCAAATCACTTTTCTTTCCCTTTAGAGTAAGAGTTAGAATTTCCTTGTTTATCCAATGTCGTTACAATTTCATTGTCCTATTTCCATGAGGATACGATCCTGACTTATCGGGTTTATTACTAACGCGACAAGCTTGCACTTGAGCCTAGAGTGAACGCACATTAGAGACACTTTCTGAGTCGCGTCAATGTCAATGGGACCACTAAAGAGTAAAAGTAAATAAGGTATATATATATATATAATATTGGTGAAATTGAGAAAAATAAAATAAGGAAAATGAGAACTCAAATCCTAGGATAAACCCGGGATGCCTACGTAATTCGAATCAACATCAAAGTCCATGTAGTTAAAGAAGAAATAAGTGTGGGGTATAACCCATAAATCCAAAACTAGAGTTTTATATTTTAATTTGTTAAAAAGCGTGCTCAAGTTGTGAAAATGTATAAAAGTGGAAGAAAACTCTAATTTGGGGTTTATGAGTTAAACCCTCTTTTTAGGATTTTTTGAGTTTATGAAAATAAGTTTCTGAATTTATAAATAATAAAAAGTCAATTAGTGGTGAGAAAACAAAAATTAGTTGAGAAATATGCTAAAAGGAAAAAAATGTAAGAAATGACATTAAACTAATAAAGTGGGAAGAATAAATTATGACCTTCTAAGTATCTTGAATTCTGGTTTTTTACAGATATGGGGGATGATTTTAAGGACCTAGGGAGTGTAGATCACCAATTCAAGCAGTCGAGGCTAATATTGAGGATGTAAAGAGTGTATGCAACCGATTCAAGGGATCACGGCCTAATTCTGAGGGCCTAAGTAAATTATGAGGACCTAAAGATTGTATGCGACCAATTCAGAGGATCACCACCTAATTTTAAGGGTCTAGGTCAATTCTAAGTACCTAAAGAGTGTATGAAAATGACTCATAGGAGCACGGTCTACTTTTGAGGGACTTGGTCAATTATGAGGAACTAAAGACTATATACAACTGATTCATAGGATGATGGCCTAAACTTATGGCCCGGGTCAATTTTGGGGATATAAAGAGTGTATACAACCAATTTAGAGGATCATGGCCTTATTATGAGGACTTAGGCTAATTCTGGGGATCTAAAGAGTGTATGCGACTAATTCAGAGGACCATGGCTTAATATTGAGGGTTTAGGTCAATTCTCGAGACCTAAAGAGTGTATATGACCAATTTTGAGGATCACATCTGAATCATGCAGGCCAAGGTTAATTATGAGGACCTAAAGAGTGAAAAGCTCAATTATGATGACCTAGGGGGTGCAAAGGCCAAGTATGCATACGTAAACGGTGAAAAGGTCTATATTAAGTGTAAGCAGCCTATAATTATATATTATGATCTGATACCAATTTGAAACACTAAATTATATGAATATGGGGTGATGGTTCTGAATTTTTTTAATCAAAATTTTTCTTTAAATTTAAATTTTCCCTTCTTAAACACAATTTCAATTCAAGTTCAAGTTTATACAAACCAAATTAAACATAAATTTTGTCAAATTAAACTTTTTCTTAAACTTACCCAACCAAATTAATTAAACACCAATTACACCATTTCCGTGATTAAGCAATTTTTATCTTGTTAAACCTAAGAATACATCTATTGAATTTTCAAGATTAAGTACAAAACAACAACGCCGCGATGTACGAGAAAACCTATAACGAAAAAAATATCGGACGGCCTAGTCACAAGTTCACTAAATACGAATTTAATATAAGAACACGACAGAAGACTTACTTAATGATTAGACTACCTCTCAAGCCATGACACTCGTCTTTTCTTCCACCTCTACCTAGTGACAATGCAGGAGTCCGCCTAAGTCTCATAGTCCACCGATGGGACACTACTACCATTACGCATACGAAGTCCACCGTATGTACACCAATAAACATGAAATCCTCTACAAGAAACAATCTTAACGATGTAGAGAATGACAAACCCGGTGCCAAAACTTGATCTCGAACATATATCATGTAGAAGTTTGCATCATGAAACAATTTAGGTGAAAAACTTAGCTTTTGTTTCGAAAGTTAAACCACGAGTTTAGAACAAAAATACACGTGACTTTTCTAAAGGTTTCTCCTTTTTATATGTTGGAAAAGTCTCTATCACCTATGATCAAAATGCAATCCCACACTACATAAAATGATTGGGAAAAAGTAGTGGGGAGTTATTAGAGAAAACTGATTTAAAAATTGATTTTTATGAAAAAATGCTCTCGTCATTCGAATGAGGTTCAATATCATTTGAATGATATAGCCATCGCATTCGAACGAGATAAGAATGATACTTCTAACGAGAAATCAGCACAAATAAAAAATGACCTCGTTAGATGGTCGTTCGAATGAATAAATAATCTCATTCGAACGCCTGAAAAAGTTGTTCTAATGACCTGGGAAAAATCAAACTATTTTTCTTGAAAAAATATAAAGTCATTTTAAAATAGTTTAGAAAAAATTCTAGCACCTAATAAAAAATTTCCAAGGCCCGATATAATATAAGCATTTGTACCTGAGAGATCCTTGGAATGTTGATGGTGAAAGTGAGGCATAAAACACGGCATAGGATGTGATCTCTTCGACTTGGTCGCTACGTCTTCAATAAAAATGTCATAGGCTGGAAAGGTCACAAATACAACTTCTATCTAGGTTTGTCCAAAATTAAGCTAATACATACAAATTAACTAAATTGGAAATTTTTCCTTACAAATATCCCCCTTTGGCTATTCCAGGACAGAACCAAATATAAATACCTTATAGGTCGTCAAGCTCATCTTAAAGGCTCAATCCCAACCCAAAAGAAAAAAATGTAGACGATTGATTGACACATATCCTGAGAATCTGCGCAATAAAATTTTTGTCGCATGGATAAAAACTTGCACACTTAAACCCACCATAAAATGCATATGGAATATAACATTGCATAATTAAATAATTAAATCCTATTCTGTTATCTAACAATGTCTACCTAAGAAAGTTTGTCCCCCCCAAGTACCATTTCTCCCCCTTTTTATTCAGGAATAGACAAAGATTAAGATGTAGAAATTTAATTGATTCCTCCCCGGTTAAATCAATTCTCCCCCCAATGAAAACAAAGGCTCAGCAAAAAAGAAGAACAATTATGTCATGCAATGGTGTATAGTGATACAAAAACAACAAAGCAATATGGCAACACAAGAATAACTCATCCACATAAGCACAATATATACCAACTATGATGCAATAGCAAAATGATATCAACTACAATGTACTAAAATGAGCATGGGATTCAAATGTAAAATCGCAATAAGATAGATATTGATATGGAGAAATAGCGTACAAGGACTAAATGTAAAAGAAAAGACTCTCTCTCTCTTTCTCTCTCTCTCTCTCTCTCTCTATATATATATATATATATATATATATATATATATATTTATAATAAAGGAGGAGGGAATTTTTTTCCTCCCCAACTGATGGTTAAGATTGAAAGTTGATGAGTTTGGTGTTTATAAACTGATGGTTGAGATTAAATGGTAGGGATTTGAATCCAATGGCTTAGAATCAATCAAGGATTGATCGTTGCAACCATAAAATCCTATGGGACTAACAATCACTATAGTGGATGATGTACAACCTATGTTATGTACTTTCTACATATCTACACACAATCTCAATCTGCGAGAGGACAAAGAGTTGTGAGAGCTCTGCAGCTGAAGAGTTTTCTCCGAAGAGTTTTGGACCTGTAGAAATGCACACAATCTCAATCTGATAGTGAGTTATTATTCAACTCTTTGGAGTTTTAGAACTTTATGAAAGTGTTTTGTTTTTGTGGAATCCATGAACTGCCATAGATGAAATAATTGATAGCTCAACCAGGTGGTGTATTTTTTTTGTGTGTATAGCAGATCGAACTGGGTTATGTCAATAACTTATGAACTGACATGAGCTATTGGCATAGATGCAAAGTTCATAACTTATGCTTTGGAGTAACACGAATGGTTTGTGTGTTAAACATATGCTTTGTGGAGTTTTTGCGTTATGAAAATGCGATCTCTAGAACTGTAGAACTGCATCACCGTTTGTGTCATTATAAGAAGTTTTATAGTTTTTAACATGATTTTCTTTTTTGGCTTATGGGTTTTTATATGGTTTTCTGATTTGTGCAATCTCATATGGGTTTTCATATTTAGTTCTTTCTATGATAATTTTTGCAGGTTTATTTCATGCTAACTGAACTGGATATCATGCCTTACACTTTTATGCCATTATTGTTCATGAGTGTTATGATATTTCATGTTGGGTGAAGAAACCTCAACTTTAGACTGCAGTTAACAAATCTTCCTATGTCATTAACAGTAGCAGGTGGTATTTGAAAACTATTATAACAGTAGCAGTTGGTTTTTTTTTAGATCAACTTGAGACTAAAGTTGAACCCGTGTTAGATTTTTAAAATAATGAACCCGTGTTGGTTTTTTGGTTGAAAGAAGGTGGGTTTTTGGTACAATAGAATCCCTACCACTCTTTATTTATTTCTCACCCTCACCTCTCTTTCCCTCAAAACTCTCCATCCTCTTTCTAAAATAGTCTGTCACTATGAGAAAATTGATTACAAGGTTAAGTTATATGGGTTTGATGGGCAGGGAGATATGGGATATGGGTTGGTGGGTCTCACGGTTAGTATCACATATTTTATATTTTTATCTAAATGTTATTTTAAAAATTTTATATGCATACACCATCACACAACTATGTACACAAATATTTGATAAAAACATGTATGTTTATTCTTCCTTTGTTATCGATTCATTGGGAAAAAAAACTTTTGCTTCTGTACATGCGTGGTAAGTTTTTATATTCTTTACATAAATGCTCGATGCTAATGTCATATGTTATCTTAATGAGAAAGGTAGATTGAAAACTCTTATAAGCAGAAGTTGGTTCTGTGTTTTGAATATAATAAACCTGTGTTGGTTTAGTTAAGCACAAAATGCAGATCTTACACTTTTTTTGTCATTTTTTGTACTCTTTTCTAAGTTTACCTGTCAAATACAAAGCAGTACAATAAAAAAAACCTCAACAAACATCAAACCCATGAAGATGCAGTGTTAAAACATTGAAAGACACGTGTATAACTACTAGAAGCTACAAATAAAAATATAGAAAAGCTTTTTTTCTCTAATGATTTTAGTTCGTCGTGTATATATCTTTCTAAATTTTTTATTTACTGTAAATATTCAGGCTCAAGTTGGAATCTAAATCGAAGAGTTGCATGATCCTCTATATGCTCATAAGACAGTGCTTTATAAGTTTTTTCCCTTTTCCTTTTTGAAAGTTTGAGATATACTGATGTTGATAAGAATAAAAAATAGTAAAGATTTTATTAGGGTTGGAGTTCAGAGATGGGTGAGAAGAGGATGCATGGGCGTGTGGGGTGTGTCGGGTATGGGTTTGTTGGGTGTTAGAATGGGTAACTATTTTTTTATATTTTTATAAACTTTTCATACTTAGCATTCTATAGTGATATGGAATTTATTTTTATACTGAGCATTCAGATGTTTTTGTTATTTTTATAAACTTCTTATTTATCCATTTTTGTTTATTAAGTAAATTGAATCTATATTTTAATTTAAATATCAATTAGTGTTTTAATATTAGGGTGGTGTGATTGTCCTCTATATGCTCTGTGCACATACACAATGTGTCATTATATTTTTTGCAAGTTAATTTGAAAAAGTATATAGATCCAAATATGTAGGGAAATGAAGATAAGAGTTTGATGTGGAATTAAGCTAGCGTGTTACGCCCATATCACAGTGATGTGCTTTTTCTTCATTTCAGGTACTTTATGTTCATCTCAAGAGCAAATAAGCACAATGGCCCTTCTTACAGGTTTGTTTCAATTTTTCTTTTTATTTTCCTACAAAGTATGAGCAAAAACACCTACACGTCATGAGCAAATGCCAGTGAGATTCCTCACACTTATTTACCTTTTAACTTTTCTTTTACTGGTTTTTAATTTTTTTTGTTGTCCTCTACATTACATGAGCAAATACCATGGAGGAGAACTTATCTTTGCCACTACTGAGCATATCTAGGATGAGAAAATTCAATGGAGGAGATATGGTAACTAATCTCCGCCAGACTGCTCTGGTTTGTTTAGCCTCCTACAAGAAGATTTGGTTTTTTATTTCATTTTTGGATGTGTATTTTCACACAAGATTAGGTGTACTTTTTGTTTCAGCTTGAGGTTCTAATTTCAGGTGTTCTCTTTTTTTTGTCTTTTTAATTTATGATGGAAATAAAAAACTACTTAACTATGATTTTATTATATGTTTTTAGTTTTAAATGTGGGTTAAAATTGTGTTGTGTTTTATTTTCTTTGCAATTTCTTTGATACAGATTAAGATGTACCATTTTTTGGTTCAAAATATGGATATATGTAAGGTTCCCAACCTGAATGAAGGTTTTTTTAAATTTTTTTTATAGATTTAATTGATGATTAAATTAAATCTTCAATTTGTTTTTGCGGACCATCTTTCTTTAAACAAAAAAGAAAAACTAATATGAACAAAAAAACCATAAGATGTTGTAGCCTATAAGCTTCAGTGCACACCTTTCAGTAAGTCCGCGACAGGGTACTATATTTGTCATATCACCTAATTTAGTTTTTATGGGATTTATTTCATAAACGTGACTTTAGTGATATAGATTGTTTAAATCAACTTTTAGGTAGAATATGTCGTGTTACAAAATCATGTAGATGGAATGTGTAGTGTTACAAAAGTATCAAATGAATAAATACATACATAAGAGTGTGAGTTTTCTATAACCACAAATACCCGGGAGGAAGGTATGAGTGCTATAATGACAAATGTGCGGGGGCAAATTTATCACTGCGCCGTCGGCACGGGTACACCCTAGTGTGTGTGTGTATATATATATATATATATATATATATATATATATATATATATATATATATATATATATATATATGAAGCATAAGCACACACACACACACACACACACACATATATATATATATATATATAAACACCATAGAAGACACTAGACACGATAAGTTTGCCACACTCATGTGGCATAAATGTATCTAAACCAAATGTGGTAAATGGAATGAATGGGTGTGAACTAGAGGAAAAAGAGTTATAACCCATTCACTTAAATATGTTCAAGGAGTTCCATTTGATTGTAAAACTTTTTTAAACTGAGATTTAGCCTCATGTGACAAGATAAAGAACTCAAAGAACAAACAAGTAAAATGTACACAAGCCTAGAATTTTGATGATTCTAACAATCACTAGAGTCGTGACATATTAAGGATAACTAGTATTCATTGTGCAAACCCATTGATCTTCAACTAAACACCCTCAAAAGAGGAACATATTACATATTTTCTTTTCTATTCTTTTCTCAATTATTTCTTTTTAATGATATAACAAACTAAATTATGTTGGCCTCTAGTATTTTTTCTATTTTTATTGCCTTTAATCTTTTCATTATGATCTTGCCAACGGTGGCTTTCCCTCAAAGGATATTTGCTCCTTTCGCAGCCCTTTCCCGTGCACCCTCATCTATTTTTCTATATAATTCAAATAAAGATCAAGGGCAACGGTTCTACATGCACAAATCCCCCATAATCACAAAATATATAGATGACAAAAGTGATGGGAGAACATCTCACAAAACTCAAATATACATGTGAAGTTAACGTTCAAACAAGCTCATGCATGTGTATGAGGAGGCATATGCAAAGAGAATCCATTAAGCAAATTTAAGTCAAAATACTCCATGCAAGCATGATAAAGAAAAAATTAAGAATTGAAATTCATAACCAAAAGTCCTAGCCACATGGATACATAGGGATATAGGATTCAAACATAAGGATATGCCACACAAAATGTGTAAAACTAAAATACACAAAAAAATCTTTTTGAGTTTTTAAATTTTAAAACAAAGATAACTCAAAAGGATAAACAAAATATTTTTGTATTTTTCAGTAACACTCAATAAATGCAAAAATAAAATACAAAAGGTGCACTTATCATGATTCTAACAAAACGTTAATGATGAAGCATTGGCTAGAATATGACAAACAAACATACAACTAGCAAAAATATAACATGAAGGATAACTAGTGTACGTAAACAAAGCTAACACAATCAACCTTTAGATCTAGCATGGGAAGTATAATGTGCAAGAAAATGAGAATCATAAAGTCTATCGTGTAAAGCCTCCAAATCGAATCTCCTAAGGCACATAGGTGTAATGTGATGCTCTCGGATTTTGGTGACCTTGGTGACTCTACCCTTTCACATACTAGGACCATTTCTAAGATTAAAACAAAACCTCCTAAGGTGACCCTTCTACTGAAATTTGTACAAATGAAAACATTATGAGAAATATTACCTAAGGGTTGACCTTTTCTAGCATTCCTAGTCAATTATCTCAAAATTATGGTTTTGGCTTTATTAGCGGAAGCATTTTGAGTATCTAAGCCAATACCACACTTGTCATTCATAATTTGAATGGTGTCTAACATCTTATCCAATTTTTAGGACCTAGACTTCGAATCAAACTTGACCTGACTCGAGTCTCTCAATTTTTCTTTAAGCTCCACTATTCTACACTCAAGAAAACTCCTTGTCTCTTCAAATTCAAGAATTTTTTTCTTCATAGCCTCCATTAAACCTCGAAGATTATCTCTCTCACCTTCAATATACTATAGCTTATCTTGAATATTCCTCTCACGTGCCTTAAGATCTTCAATTAAAACACTCCTATCATTACCTACGACACGTTCTTTCATCCTAGCTTCCAACTTCATGTTTACCTTTTTTTAATTTTAAAGAATCCATATACAACTTACAGAATTCAACTTGGAGTTCACTCTCCTCTTCCACTTCTTAATTCTCACTTTGTTCTCCACTCGTTTTACTCTCACACACTTGGAATTCACAAATAATGGCCTCAGAAGTGTCATGCAAATAAATATCTTCATGTGAAGATTCATCATCAATGCTCACGTGATAAGCCATGAACGTGGTGAAGTTGCGCTCAATGGGGGAATCGGGACACTCTTTCGGTTCACTATCACTAAGGGTGGCATTATATGCAATAGGTTTCTTGTACTCTTTCCTGAGTTTAGTGGGAAACTTGGATGCCCTGCGGTGATAACATTTACTCGACTCGTCCCTCTTAAGATCATCATTACGATTCTTAGGGAGTTTCTCGGCTTAGTTATACTTAGGCTTCTCAAATTTCTTAAAATCATTACTAGATTTGTCTTTATTAAATTTAAGAAATTCTTTAAACTTCTTATCAAACATAACCATATATTCCAAGTCAATGTCATATTATCATTCAAAACAAGTGTTTACTCCTTTTGAGTTTTCAAAGATATGCCTTTATCCTTCTTCTTCACATACTTGGAGGTAACCATGTCACGTTCATAGGTTTGTAAGTCTCTTATAGGCTTTTTAAGTTTCATTGAATTTAAAGAACCTAAAGCCACTTCAGGATTAAACCTATTGGGTAATGACCTCAAAATTTTATTTTTGACACGGTTGTCGGGTATTTTTTTTCTCCCAAGTTAAAGGATAAGTCAACGATATCGGATAATCTAGCATAAACTCATCAAAAGATTCACGTTCATCCATTTTAATGGTTTTAAATTGAGTGGTGAGGTTTTGGAGTTTATAAGCCTTAGCCGCACTGGTACCTTCATGGGTGAGTTGGAGTGTGTCCCAAGCCTCTTTAGGCATTTCACACATTAGATGGAACTCCTCCATAGATCTTTTAAACCATGAGAATTAAAATTTCCTAGGTTAAGCTCATTCTCACTCCATCTTTCTACATGTTTAAACACGAACTTCTAAACACGTTGGTGAGGCCCACCCTCTAATGACCGATTGCCAAACCCTCACATCTAATAAATCAAGTGTTGACCGCATACGCGCTTTCCAGTACGCGTATTTAAGACCATCAATAACAGGAAAATTCAAAAATGATAAATTTTCCATATTCAAACCTAAAAAGGATCTAACACGAAAATGTAGTGCACCTTCTCTGATACCACTTGTAAAGGGCCTAGAATTATATATTATGCTCTGATACGAATTTGAAACACTAAATTATATGAATATGGGGTGATGGTTCCGAGATTTCTAAATCGAAATATTTCTTTAAATTTAAATTTTCTTTTCTTAAACACAACTTCAATTCAAGTTCAAATTTATACAAACCAAATTAAACATGAATTTTATCATATTAAACTTTTTTTTAACTTACACAACCCAAATTAATTAAGCACCAATTACCCAATTTTATCTTATTAAACCTAAGCATGCATCTAGGTGATAATTTGCAAGATTAAGTACTAAACCACAACGTCGTGATGTATGACGAAAACCCATAACGGGAAAAACCTAGGTTGGGCCACCATAAGTCCACTAAGTACAGATATAATACAAGGACACGACAGAAGACTTACTCAACAATTTGATACCCTCGTAAGCCTTCACTCTCTTCGTTCCTTCAACCTCTGTCCAGTGATAACGTAGGAGTCTAGCTACGTCTTGGACTCCATCGATGGGGCACTACTACCATCACGCGTATGGATTCCACTGTATGAACACTAATAAACACAAACTTCTCCATAATAAATAATCTCAATGATGCATAGAATGACAAACCTGGTGTCAAAACTTGATCCCAAACTTATATCATATAAAACATTGGATCATGAAACAATTTGGGTGTAAAACTTGGTTTTTGTTTTGAAAGTTAAACCATGAGTTTAGAATAAAAATATATTTGATTTTTTTAAAAGTTTCTCCTTCTTAGCTATTGGAAAAGTATCTCTCCCCTCTGATGAAAATGAAATCCTGCACTACATAACATCAATGGGAAAAATTAGTGGTGAGTTAGTAGAGAAAACTTCTTTAAAAACTGATTTTGTTGAAAAAATTATCTGGTCATTCGAACGACATAAACATATTGTTCTAATGAGATAAGGATGAGACTTATAACGAGAAATCATCACAAATCAAAAGTGATCTCGTTAGATGGTCATTCGAACGATCTGGGAAAGTCGTTTTAATGACCTGGGAAAAATCAAACTATTTTTCTTGAAAAAATATAAAATTCATTTTAAAATAGTTTATCAAAAATTCTAACACCCAATAAAAAATTTCTAAGGTCCAATAAAATATAAGCATTCGTAACTGAAAGATCCTTGGAGTGTTGATAACGAAAATGAGGCACGAAAAAAAGTATAGGATGTGATCATTTCGACTTAGCTGCTACGTCTTCACAAAAAATGTCATAGGCTTGAAAGGTTAGAAATACAACTTCTCTCTTGTGACTCAAGTAATTTTGTCTGGAGTTAAACCAATACATACTAATTAACACAATTGGAAATTTTTCCTTACATTAAGGACCTAAAGGATGAAAAATATTTTTGGAAAGAATATGCAGTGATGTGAGAACTTTTGAATTTTTGTAAGAGACGTTTTATTTTTTAATGATTTCTAAATACTTGTATATCTTTGATTTCTAAGGATTTTTATTAGAAAATTTGTAGTTTTAGTCAAATTTGCTTTTGTGATATATAGGGTTGTCATCAAGTTTTGCGAATTTTTAAATACATCTAGAAATTTTGAAATAGGATGATTTTTTATGGAAAAATGTGACTTTGATAAATTTTGAAATTTTGTGGGGTTTTGGAATTTTTTGCGCATTTTTAATACTTTTTTGGAGGTTTTGTAATAAAATTTAGAGTTAGGTTCCAATAGGCATTGGCTAATGTGTGCTAATCTGGAGGGCACAAAAATTCAATGGGTTTTGAGTCTTGCCGAGGGTCACTATCGGCAGATATACCCTGGGGGTGCTGGTCGGTACGGATGGATACGGAGCGGATACCATAATATCTATATATGTATCTGCTAACTCCCTACAGTATCCGTTTCTGCATCTGCGCAGATAATGATTACAACTATCCGTATCCTCTCGAATTTCCAAAATTCGAATAATATCCTTATTTGTTTTTATTATTTAAGATGTATTAAGACATACATAGATTATTCAACACTAATTTAATCGTTGAATCAAATATATTGTTACTCTTTTAGATTTGATTTTAGAATTATATAATTATAATCCTATTAAGTTTTATACCATGTATAATATACTAATTGTATTTTTTTTCAAAAATTAAGAGGGGAGCCTCACCCCCCCCCCCCCCCCAAGGCCTACACTGCATCCACTTTTGATATGCAACCTTTCGTTGTTGAGTTGTGGCTTGCGGGAAAAAACATTACTATAATCACTATCGAATTCACATGCTTCCATCCCATAAATACTTCTAAGTAAAAAAAGACTATGAAATACTTTGGGAATTAGGCATATCGTGGGGAATTTCAAAGTATCCCCATAAAATTAAAAAAAAAATAGTCTCGCAGTTGTAGGAATAAACATGGTTCATTCAAAATCATTATTCAATTCTTTTTCGACATACTTCTTCCTTTCGATTTCATCAATCAGTATAATTGAAAAAGAAATTTTTATGTGAATATAGTCTTAATAAAACTACTAAACCTAGTCCAAATGCTCTTGTAACTCCCCACTATAAAATACCATTAGAAAACTAACTATCACATACTCTTCTTATAGCATTTCCAATGTGACTATTAAAAATACAGATTGATATAGGAAATTAACGATACCAATGCTCAGATTATTGCAGCAAGAAAATGGAAAAGATTAATGAAGGCAAAAATTATATGATCTAGTGGGATGAAAAACCCATAGATCTAAAAAAATATCAAAAAATTAGAAAATAAACTAATTGGTGGCAAGAAGAGGATGGAGAAAGGAAAGGGGGACCTTAGATGAGATCGATGGGTCAGCTGATGGGGCGACAGATGGAGAAAGGAAAGGGAGAGTTCTTAAAAAAAATGGAGAGTTTGTGGTGTGATGGTTAGGTAGTGTATAGATTTTAGATTCAAAATTACCTTTTAATTTTTTTTAAACAGTAAATTGAAACCCACTTGACTATTATTTTAACACAAAATATCTTATATAAATAAATGTTAAACTCATATTATATTAACATTAATATTATTCATAATATAAAAATTATATATATTATATAATTAAATGAGTATTTAAAATAAATATATATAATTATTTTGCGGATATAGATTTTCGTGAAAACGAATATCCGTCAATATGGATAGTCCGTATCGAATAGGATTATCGGTCATGGATACCAGCATTATCCTTATCCATTTTTTTTCGATATTTGAAACGTCTATCCAAATTCGCTCTTTCGAATATTTATTCGGATAAATACCCGCTAAATTCGGATATGAATACCGGGCGGATTCGGATTTTTGAATATCTATTTTGACACATGTCCCTTAGTCTCTTATAGAAAGGGGCTGAGGGGAGCCTTATTTTCACACTTCAAACGACTTCTCCCTCTCTCCCCATCTTTCTAGAAAACTCGCTCAAGTGATTTTTGTGAAATTTAAAAAAAAAAATCTGTTAGTATTGTGGACATCGATGAGTAGGCCAATATTGTGCAGGCCCGCACTATGGTAATGCCGATGAGGATTTAAAATATGTATCATCAATCCAAGGAAGTAGAACGTGAGATGATTTTATTGTGGTAGTCTGAGATCCACCATTCAACTTGGGTCAAAAATCTCGAGGACTATATGAGTATCGTTTTGTTTATTTAATGTTTATTAATATTTTTTTTAATTTTGATTTATTATTTTGCTGAGGATATATGTTTTTAATTTGAATTTTTGTAGATGAATGTACCCTTAACTAGTTTTCACTCCCGAGGTACTATGAGGGTGAAGGGGGTGTGGGAGGTGAGGCTAAAGGTGGACACTATCGGGTTCCGACTTCCTGTCAAAGTCAATAGACGGCACCTCACGGTCAACTGCAGTGTTGTGATCCCTTGGAGAGTGATGGTGGGACACTACCCACATATTCCGTCTAGATGTGGGTGAGATTATGGTCATTCCAATATACATGCACTATATTCTGGGACTGGATTGCGAGGGGGAGAAGATAGTGGTGGACCGATCGCTCCGTCTGATCGAGGTGGCTATCCGGGAGGCATTGGGTCCCATTGGAACAGTGGGTTCCAGAGATTCGGTGAAGATGTCCTTACTAAAGGACATTTTTATGAGTAGGACGATAGATTTTATGGACGGACCGCAGCTGTGACTGGTAGATCGAATGTTTATTTTCTCTTGATGTGGGGCATCTTAGTGGAAAAAAGTGGAGATGACGTCCACTTGTGGTTCCTGCCATATCTCCGGGTCATTTATGAGGTCGAACAATATAACTGGGGGAGCCTAACATTGTCTTCTATTTATGTTTCTTTGGCTTCTTCAGACGGCGTTGTTGGTCAGCCTTTACGGGGGCCATGTACCTTCTGGAGGTAACTTTATTATTATGCGTTTTTATTATTTCTATTATTTTTTTTAAATATGTGATTCTTTTTGGATATTTTTATTGAAATATTTATGTTGATCTTTCAGACGTGATTCTATGAGGTAATCGGGCACAACACGGGGTTGATACCTTTACTGGCGTCTGATCTGATGTGTGGTCAAATATCATATAGTGGACAAAGGATAATAGGATGTCTAAGGAGACCTTGTACCTTAAGGATGTGAGAGTCATACCGAATTCTCTCCATGTGGATAGGTTTGAATTTATTCTACTTTTGTATTTCATGCCTTTTGTATTTTTGTATTTGATTAGATGTTAATGATTGACTTTATTCGGGACAGGTGACATTTTACCCCTTGAGGTGAACTTCGGGAGAGAAGAGGATCACAAGATTTCATGTAGAGATGCAGAGGTTGTTGACGCATCAATTTAAGTAGACCTGGTACCTAGGCAAGAGTGTGGTTAGGCAGGTGATGGAAAGTGAGATTGAGGTTTAGTCAGCGGTCCCTCATGTTCACATTAGGAGTGTAGGAAAGATGTTAGACATAGAGAAAAAGGTGGCGATCGTGGAGGAGAACTACATGATTTACAATAACACAAAGGTTCCATATGGCTATCTGAACTTTATAGCAAGCTGGTTGATGCCACTGTCAATCTACAACATGGATGGTACGCCTCTTTCATCAAAAGAGGCTAAGGGTGGTAATAGTACACTAGGCTCTTTAACTTAGGCTTCTGTGAGTGGTGCAGAGGCTACGGAGGATCCTCTACTTTGGCATTATTTTAAACCTTTATACTATATCCAACATAGAGGGGTATATCCTTTATAGATCATCATCATCCACAGGTAGCGATAGATTATTTCCCTCACTTTTTAAAGGCGAACATTCAGTTAGAGGTGTGACTTCTGTTCTTTTTTCTATTTCTGCATTTTGACTCCTAAGTTTTGATTTTGTTACTCGTATGATCTTTCTTCCTGATTCTTTCTCTTTACAGGTTGTTATTATGTTGTTCTCTTGGCTGTGGGATTTACGCGATTGGATGGCCTCTATGGCCAAGTGCGTGTGGACTAAGGCTCGATCTTGAGTTGCACAACTGAAAACTACTGGCAATCATTCATCAAATCGAGTACTGGAAGTAGGCGATCCACTACTCGTCTTCATGGGAAGTGCATTCGTCGAGACCCTTGAGGCTAGTACTAGGGTTAGACTAGGCTTTTCGTAAGACGGGACTACGCCCCGATAATTTTGATCTTTTTTATTTCTTTTATTTTTCTTTGTATCTTTAAAATGTAAAAGCAGGTAGGGATATATATATGAATAATGCATTTTTCATTTTTAATTACCTTGTGCCAATGACTTATTCTATATGCACTTTAATTTTCCATTAGGGGTTTTATTTTAATGAAAAGTAAGATAATGTGTTTATAAAATTTTAAATATGCAATTTTTTTAAATGGTTAAAAAGAAGAGATCTCGAGAAACTCTTTTGTAAAACTTTAGCTTTGAGACGGGCATATTTGAAAATGAGGGAGATAAAAAAGGAAAGGAAAATCTTCCCAAAATGGGTGGTGCCGACCAGCATACCCTTTGGCCTAACTATAGGCACATATGTACATGTATAGTTTATTTTTAGCCTCTTTTTGCATTTATGGTGCTTAGATTCTTTCAATGTAATTATTGATTCATCAACTTAGTCATTTTATAGGAGATTTCAAGTATAAACAGAGGCTTGAGGTGAGGGATTGAATCATGCCTCAATTATTTCTCCCCTTTCTTTCATAGAGTTATATTCTTCACAAATGGCTATTCCTATTACAAAGACATTTACTGCCTACCTCGAAGGTCTGGAGACTATGTGCTTGTACGGTGTCAACTATGAGGCTTTTAACGTGCACCTTGTTTCTTTGTGGTGTAATCAATCAATAAATTAAAGTCTATTGGAGTCTTCTCTGTAATTTTAGTACACAGTGGACCATATGCTTCACTTTGGGTTGGACGAGGTGTTACCAACCTACCAAAAACTTTCTTCCATGTTGGGTGTCTATCCTTGGGTTTCTGCCATTATTCTAGACTTTGCTCATTATCCTATTGTGACGTTGGCTAAATTACTACATATTTCCCCTTTTACTACTCGTCCACTGGTGTGGGGGGTATCAGTATTCTTACGGTGCTGGACTTTGTTGATTAAAGGGAATATAGTGACATTGTCTTTGTTGGCGCTATAGCCCTGGTCTTCATCGCCAAAATGCTCTTATCGACAGTTGGTATGAGTGCGAACACCCATGTAGACACCAAATTACTTTGGATGAACTACCACAGTAACCCTTCAGACATTATACTAGTAGAAACATTGAATGGTTTTGATGATTGGAAGGAGAACCGTTCTACCCTTTTATGCATTAGACCCATGATGTTGTTTATGTGGTGATGAGAGAGGATTTTTCTAGTTATACCCCCAAATACCCTTTGACTGGAATTCCTCATTTCTTTTTCCTATCTCATACGAATTTTATCCCATCGGGCGAGAACTCGATTGACTCGCTCTTGTAAAATGGGGTTGGATGTCCCCGTTGGTTTGTGCCCTAGTGGGACGAGTTGCAGTCCATTTTGCAATTGGAAAACTTTCGCTACGATTAACTCATGGGTCTGCGTGAGACCTCTTTCTACTTTCCTTAGCAAATTTCACATCAAGTGGGTTGGGAGTAAATTGTCCCTCAGCACATAACCAATTTTTATCCTGTGGAAGACTTGATTGAATCACTGAGCATGATATTGGGGACTTTGTGGTAGCATCGCAAGTCGTCTACCCATATGACCCAGTCTGTGAGTGAAGCGATAGTATTACAGAGTATTATCTGACGTGGTTGTGGAAGAACTCGATCATGAAGGTTTGTGCTGCCAATACGGGTTAGAGGTGTCTTATGATGGTTGAGGTATTGGAAGGTGGCGTGGTGTTGTCTTCCAAATTATTCAAGGTGTATCGTCACATTGAGTGTATGAGTAAATATAACCATGATTTGGATTCTTAGGGACCTCCGAAGGATAATAACATTCACAATAATGATGATGATGAGGTAAGGTCTTCTGGTAGTTGAGGGAGTTTGTGATGTTTCCACGAATCATGATTTGAGTATGTTTGGGTATTTGATATTTGTCTTGTATTTATTTTTTCCTTAGACATGGATATAGGTAGGCTATGTTATGGGTTTAGTAGGTAGGTGTGTATGTGCTAGGTAGAGTTTTATGAAAGAATTTAGGACTTTTCTTGTTACTGATACTTCGTGTAACAACCTTTTTAGAAAAGTGCTTGGAATAAATAATGATTTTGATGTATTTTGTTGTGACTTTAAATGAATTTCTTTGTGCTTGAATTATATATAATGATATGTAAGGCATACATAATCCTTTTAATCATTTAAAAATGCTGAAAGAGACTAGTGTCTCTTGATGGGAGAAAAGAATAGCATTTTGTGAAAGAGAAAGGACCATGCCCAAAGTCACTTTATTGGATGCCTATGTACCTTTGTGGAGATTTATAAGTTTTGAAAAATGTTTGAGGTCCTATGTAGCTCTTGCCAAGGGAGGAAAGAAGAGTTTTTTTAAAATATAATGGAGGTGAGGAAATGCGTAGCGCGATGGGAATAGGATTAAAGGTAGAATTTCTTGAGATAGTATAAGTTGACTGGACATTCCACCTATTCTCCATCAAGGTTTATGAGCATAGTGGCTCCACCTGACAAAATTTTCTTAACGAGATATAGCCCGGTCCAATTGGGATTGAATTTTCCTTTTGGGTCCCAAATGGGTTCTATAATTTTTTGAGAGCAAAAACTTCTTCTTTCACTCCACGGTCTTTGACTTCTTCATTAAATGATCTTGAAATGCATTGGTGATACCCTTGTATATGGTATAAATCTTTCAATCTCTTTTCATTCAAGAGTGCGAGCTCTTCATAACAGTTTTTTTACAATCGACTATGTGTCTTAACTTTCAAGCATGGCGTGTAGAGAAGGTATCGCTAGTAAACGATAGGATTGCTTCCATGCTAAACACTAAGGAGTATGGGTAGACCTAGTGGGTGTTCTGATGGATGTGTGTAGAACTAAAGGGCATAAGGGATTTGATTAGCCTAGTCCATGCAAATCTCAGCCATCTTGCTGATTATGGATTTAAGGCTTTTGTTAGCAACTTCAATAACCCCACTGTTTTGCGATTGATAAGGAGAAGACTTATGTCTTTGAATATCATACTCTTCGAACACTTCTGTGACTTCAACTTCTAAATGGAGCCCATTACATGATACCAGCTCGTAGAGGACCCCATAGCGACAGATGATATTCTTTATGATGAACTTGGCTACTTTCATTGTATCCAATACCATGTAAGATTCTACCTCAACGCATTTAGTAAAATAGTCAATGGTGACGAGAATGAATTCATGCCCATTTGATGCTTTAGGAGTTAACTTCCCAACAATGTTGATGCCCTAAGTTGAGAAAGGCTAGGGAGAAGTCATGTTGTATAGCTCTCGAGGATGTAAGTGTTGGAAATTAGCAATTTTTTGGCATTTGAGACATATTTCAACATAAGAAACACATTCTTAGACTATAGTAGTCCACTAATAACCTTATTAAAAAATATTCTAGATATTCATATGACCATTCATATAAAGTATGCATTCCCCACTGTGGATCTTCTGAACTAGATCTTCAATGTCAGCCCATATTATACATTGCAAACGGGTGCATCAAAATTTCTCTTTAATAGGGTATTGTCGCAGATTATGTATTGAGCTTCAAGCTTGTGGAGAGTCATGCAATATTTCTTATCTACCCCTTGAGGATATCGACCATGCTTGACGAGACAACAGATATCGTAATACCATAACCCAATTAAATTCGAATCTTCTTCCATGGCTAGCTTGATATGTGTTACACCCCGCCTAATTAAATACCGGGTGATTAGTCCTTTATTAAATTAAAATCAAGGTGAACGGTTGGTACATTTTTAGCATCACTGTCGCAAAATAAAGTTTCCAATTTAAACACACTACATAATTAAGCTGAGTGTCAAAACATATTAAACCTTATTTCTATTTTATTTAATTCCATTAAGAAAACCTTTTCAATAATTAACAGTATACGAATCGTATAAATGTTAAAGATGGCAAGGAACACACAAGAATTTAACCATTCAGATAAGCCAATACTAAGTCTAAAACTACAAATGAAATCATCCTGACATGAATTACATCCCAAAGAGTACCAAATACTGAAAAATAAATTAATAAAAATCACTGATAATCCAACTGAATAAGGAAACGGGCGTCACATGCCCTAACTAATCAGTACTATAATAAGAGTGGAGTCAATTAACGAGGCAGTCTAAGCAATGGCCTGCAGCTCCCACCTAAGCAGCATCGAGTTCGTTCCAAGAAATCTAAGCATGATGCCCCTGTGGCTGGGCACCTGTAATATATACATATATATACAAGAGAAGAGAAATAACAGGAAACGGGTCAAAGCCCGAGTGTAAAACAGTGTAAAATTAGTTTAGCAAGTATTTAAAAAGCTTACCGGCTAATGTAACAACCATATTAGTAAAAGACACTCTCTTGAGAAATTCTCACCTCTCCTCTAGTGTGCACGCCTACCGTACCAGTAATCTCTTACGTTTATTCTAGCTTAACTTGCCCATAAGATTTCACTCCTATGAATACTATGGCTAATATATTTAATTTCTGAAAATTAATCTCTCTCATATATCTTATGTTATTTAAAATAACCCAATGATTTCACAAAATTCTGAAACACTTATAGTAAAGTTGGAGTATTTATTCATTACTTAACTATTTTTATGCACAGTAGAAAGTTCTGATACTTAAGTATATATATATATATATATATATATATATAAGTCACTCATATAATATATATACTATCTGTACCCCACATAAAATCTATGGTGTTGGCATACTCTGCTATCAAGTCCCCGTATCACTCGTACTAAGGGAAATACTAGTTCGGAATCACTCTCGAACTGTATTAACATAAAATACATACAATTGGAGGCGAAGCATAGTTCCAAGTGACTAAGAGGTCAGCACATACCCTCACGTCTCTTAGAACCGTCTGACTATCAATCAGATAGCCTATACCAAGGAATCCTATATTCTAGGATACAAGTCAATATCCCCCATAAAGGCCCAATCGAGATAAGACAATCTTGGCACAGAAACCCCCGTGATAGCAAGTAGCTCGGGTACGATTTTTATACAGATATATAATATATGCATAATCACACAATCATATATATATATATATATATATATAAATATTCACATTTTTAAATTTGACGCTCCCACGGCCCATAATTATAATTATCCGTTATTAGCACATTTTACTCGATTATCTCGCATAACGGACCCGTCACTTTTATTCTCATATATAAGTTACTCCATACTTACTTCTCATCTCTCGAAGTATTCTATATCCCTAAGTATAATTTCAGTAGGAACTCTCACTTATCTTTTAGTCTAACTTACTCACGAGTCTCGATCTTTTATTAGACGTACGCATGATTTCTTCTACATATGAATAACCCCTCGTTAACCCGTAATCTCATCCTACATTAAATTTCACTCAACGGAGTCTACCTAGACCCTACTGGTCTTATCTATATCCCATTATGTTTTAACAATAGAAATTAAGGGTTTCTACACATTTTAACCGGATTAAACCAAGAGAAGAAAAATATGCAGTTTTCCAGGAGGGGTCCATCGATCGATGTAAGGGGTCGATCGATCGATCGATCAAGCAGTTGTGACGAAACCTGCTCTTTTCCAGTTACGAGTTTACCTCTATAACCTCAACCAAATCTCCATTAACGATTACCAAACTCCCAATTAATAATACTACAAGTACCATATACCTAACTACATGATTTTCTACATAAAACATGTCCGAATACATCAAGTATCATGATTTAATTGGGTAAAATTCACATAAACTACAAGAACCCTAATTTTCCATTAGTTTTCATTCTTTCAATTCTTTCCCAGATTTCTTGCTTCTAAACCCATACAAATTTGTGGCTTATCCTCTACATGTGATTTAGATGTCCAAAATACGTCTACTTCCTCTACTACATATGATTTGAAATCTCCAAAAATATAATTTCTTTCATGAAACATGTTCTAAACTATCCTAGACTAACATGATTGAAACATTAACTAAAAATAAATCAAGATAAATACTTTCTTGGAATTTGGGTTTTTGATTTGTGGACGAAAGAGGTATAGTTGTGTTCCTTGTCCCGCGATCTACGCTTTGGTGGTGGTGGTGGTGCAAACGGATGAGTTCTTGGCCTTGGATGGCTTGGAAATCTTCCGATCTTCTTCTCAAATAGCCGTTCAAAGGTTTTGTGTCTGTTAACCCTAAAAGGAAACTCCTAATGGATGATATAACTATTGGAAATTCGTGGGTTTAATTACCCAAAAATACAAAATGTCTAATATACTACCCTCACGGGATGTCAATTAGGCCTAAAAATGCCCCGAGGCCCAAACTAAACCCCCGGGTACACTTTTCTTACTATCTCGACCCTTTCGAACACTTTGGCGCACTCGAAATGACCATATGGGCGACTTATAATTTATTCACTTTTAATAATAACAATTTAGTCCTGACATGGCACAGGCGCATCCCGACATAAATTTCCATAATTGCCATTTTATTCACTCGAGATAATTTTAATAAAATTAATTCTACATATTACTTTACTCAATAAGTAATATTTAACAAATCAACCAATTTCCAATAATTACTAACTCTCGTCATGCTAGTAAATATTTAAAACAAATTTTTGGATTAATATTAAATTAATATCTCAATTTAAATTTAATAATTCCCCAAATTTAAAGGCCATAAAAATACGGGGTATTACAATATGGTAACAGTGAATCAGCATGGATTAATTCTAAACTTGAAAGGGAACCATTATTATTTTCTTGGGAATGTTGACCATGGAGGCCGAGATTGCTAATGCATCGGTGAAACTATTTCTTGAGAGAGAGAGAGAGAGAGAGGTAGCGGAATGTAACATATTTGAATCAAGAAGCGGGCTCTTCAAGGTGAGCGAGAAGGGGTAGGTCATTCTCATCTTTGACTTTACATTTTTTAGGACTTGTCCTATGATGAGGTTTGAGTCTCCATAGACATCGAGGTATCGGATTCCTTTCTCGAGAGAAAGCCAGAGGCCCATCGTGCATGCTTCATATTTTGTATTTTAAGTGTTGCAAGAGATGTCTAGCTTGATGGAGATGGGAATATGAGAGTCATCAGGAGCAATTAGGAGAATCCTAATAATATATCCTTTCTTGTTAGCAGCTCCATCAAAGAACATTTTCTATGGGATCTTTTCATGATAAGAACAGAGAATATCCTCATCCGGGAATTTAGAAATCCATACATTGGCTTGTACCATGGGATTTAAGGTTAGGTAATCAAATATGTATTTTCCTTTGATTATTTTTTTCATGTCATATATGATGTCGAATTTGTCTAGAAATAGTAGCAACGGGCCATATGTCTTAATAAGGAAGGATTTTCTAACAGGTATTTCATGGGATCTATTTGTGACACCAACTTGATAGGAAATGCAAGCATGTAGTGTTGAAGTTTCTGAGTGATCCAAACCAGGATAACACATATTTTTTCAAACGCAGTGTATTTTACTTCATACCCTAGTATCTTTGGAATGACGTAGTAGATGGCTCTATCATTACGCGATTCTTCGATGTACAAGAAAAGGGGTAGAGTAGGTTGCGGTGGAATAAGCACCAACGGTTGGGTAAGATATTGCTTGATTTTGTCAAAAGCTCATTGACATGACTCATTCTAGACCTTGGTTGAATAGTTTGGAGGAGTTTTAAGATGGGTTCACAGATGGAAGTGATCTAACTAATGAACCTATTGATGTATTCGAGCTAGCCTACGAAATTGCCAACTTCTTTCTTAGTCCGAGACTGTGGCATTTCAAGAATTTATTTGAGTTTAGAATGGTCTACTTTGCTTCCTCTTGAACTAACCATGACGCTGAGGAGTTTACTCTTCATGATACTAAAAACGCATTTATGGGTGTTTAGATGCATCTGGTAAAAATTTCCTCAAGGCATGAACGTGATCTTCTTGATTCTTAGATTTGATGATCATATCGTCAACATAGACCTTGACCTCTTTATGGATGAGATCGTGTAGAATGGTTGTTGTTGCTCTTTGATATATATCCGCAACACTTTTAAGACCGAAAAGCATGACAGTGTAGCAAAAGTGTAATACTCCGTATTTCTGCGTATTTGGAATTTAATTAATTTGGTAATTAATTCATTTTTATTTCAAATTACATGAGTAACGTAATTTAATTAAATTTAATAATAATGTGGTTATTAAACATTAATCAAGAGAGATATAATGATTAATATGACGTGATAAATTTACTAAATGATAGTAACTAATTTATTAAAAATTTTACACGTCGTAGTGAATGATGTTGGCGTAGTTGGATTTTATCTCAATCGGGAGTCGCATGTAGACTAATTTGAAGTCGATATAGGATATATATTTAGAGTGACAGGATGATGATTTCGAGGTCACGAAAGATTCCTAAAGGTTCAAAATAGTTCGAATAGTATACTTAGGGGTAGTGTTTGGGTTTCGGGGTAATTTTAGACTATATCGGTACCGTATAAGGGTATTTTAGTCCTTTGGTAGTCTAGGTTTAATAGAGCTACGAATTTCCAAAGGGTATATCAGTTGGTGGATAAAAGAGGCTAGGGTTAATAGGTTAGAAAACCAAGAGAGGCCATTAGAGAAGGAATAGAGAGCATTCTTGGAGATTTGAAGAGGATTCTTAAAGTGTTCTTCAATGTTCTTGCACCATCATCAACCTTGGAGTGAGGATTGGAAGAGAAGATAAACAATCCACCATCTTAATCATGAAATGAGATCACTCCCACATAAGGCAAGTGTTTATTTTCATTTTTCTTTGAAGTTAAAATACCCATGTGAGAATAGGGTTAAAATATGTTGATATAAATGATGAAATTGGAAGTTTAATTGATTTAAATCCATGTTCTGGTTAGGATTTCATGTAGACTGAATTTATGCGTGTAGAGGATATGAAATTTGATCATGAGGGGTAATTTAGATGAGAAAAACCTAGATTATATGTTGTGTATACATGAAGAATATGAAAATTTAGGGTTTTGATGAATAAATGTTATGATCCGTTATTAATGACAAATTATGATGTTTTGATGTTGAAATTACTTTCGAAATCATCTTAATACATGTAGATAATGTTTGGGACAATCTGTTTTAAGTTTCTTGAATGATCATGTGAGCTATGTTAAAGAAAATGGTGAAAATGCATAAACCAAACGAAGAAGACGATCAGCTATAAAACAAATCGATTCATCCTTAGAGTGAATCGATTCGGTTTGGCCAGATTTGACTATTCTCCCCCTTTTAAGCCTAAAACTCCTATAGTTTCATCGGGAAAACTTTTGGGACCTTGTTAAAATATAATGAGGGACTTATTATATTGCAGTAAGCCTATGATGGGATTATGATTTATTCTAAATAAGGGGATTAAGGCGAGGATTCAACATGCTTAAATTGTGACAAAATTAATTCAAGAGAAAGCACTACACCAAAAATAGCAATCTGGCACGGTTTAAAATTGTGGAAAATAAAATCTGGCATGGTTTGAACTGTGTCAAGATTAGGTGTTCCAAGATGACCATTTTTTCCAGGCACGGTTTAAAAGTGTGCCAGATTTGGCCAAACAAGAACACTTCTGGCACACTTTAAAACCGTATCAGAAATTGATATTTTTGGCACACTTTATAACTACGCTAGATTGAGTACATTTTGGTACACTTTTGGCACAGTTCAAAATCGTGCCAAAATTTGATACACTTCTGGCACAGTTCTAAAATGTGCCAAATTTTTGGATCGAAGAAAAAAAATTAATTTTAAATAATATTACCCAAAAAAATCAACAACATTTCCACTATTTTTTGTACTTGTTTTATAATAACAAAAATTCAATAATAATATAAAACCAGCATGGCAAAAATAGTACAACAACAATAGAAATAGTCCGCAACAACACTAATACACATCCAAACAATAAGCCCACTAAAAATTAATGGCTCAAATCCCATTAATAGAAAATCCATGTCAATACATATGAAATTCATCTCAATACATAAGAAAATTCGAATTTTATATCAATTCATGTCAATACTTATGAAATTCATCTGAAATTCCACAGTCGTCTCTTCAAGCAACACTAACGTGTTTAACTCCTCTTCATCAAGCAACACTGGTTCGCCTCTACATGCACAACCATTGAACTTCCAATGAGTTCCAACCTATAAAACAAACAAACAAAAAAGAGATATTAATTTTTATCATTTGACAAGTAGAAGGCCAATAATTTAATAGAGACTAACATATAAACTGCACTTGCTATTGAAACGGCATTTGCCAAATCCTAAATATTGATGTTTAGTTACACATTTCAATAGCAAGTGAAGTTTTAATCAAATGACATTACTCAAAAAGGAATGGTAACTATACCTTGATGTAGTACATTTGACACATTGTATGACTCACTCTAGAAACATTCTTAGGGCTAAAATATAATTTTTGTAATGAAAAGGTGTGGGACAAAGTGCATTTTTTGGGATCTAAAAATGGGGATGCATGTATAATATTGTGGTATGTTATTATTTCTTGTTTACATGCTTTATTTCATTAATATAATCTCACTCTTACTACTTAAAAATTATGGTGATTTTATTATTATTTTTTTATATAATAAATTTATGTATCCATGTCCTACATTTGTAAAATAGTGTTTTGGCATGTCAAATCATGTCATTTCTTCAAATGGTCTACCTAATAATGTTAATTTAGGTCCCAAAGTTGGCAGCGACAAAATATCATCAAGAAAGGGATCAAGATAAATGATTCAAGGCTTATGAAAACTATGCGAAGCAGAGGGAATTGAAAAAATGGAAGATGCATTAAATAGTTCGATATCGCAACAAATATGTAAATATATGCAAACATATTATTTACTGCAACCTGTTGCTTTAGCTCAATAGACAATGATGGCATAAAAGGTTCTAAAAGCAACCGCATAGATAAACCAGCCCCACTGAAGTTATCATAATGACAGAGCAAGAGGTTTTATCTTCCTAGTAGAGTTTCCACATTTTGCTATCCTACATAGCAAATTGAAAAAACATGTAAATGGAAGTGACTAAAAATAGCCTCAAGAATAAATAAAAGTTAATATTGAATCAGTGAATATTGGTATAACAAACAAACATATCTTACAAGACTATAACATGAAGTAGACTTTATTAGACATTGGTTTAGTATAACTTTGTATATCAACATCCACCCTACGAGGGTCATTAAATGGTGATACGAACTTTACCCAAGCAAAGAATCACCCAAGGCCCCTGTATGGATATCTATACCCTTACACCTTATAAACTTGTACAATATATATTATATTCTTAATTACTAGTGCTATAGACACTCCACTTAAACTTAACGAGGCCGCTAGTACATTAACTCGGACAAATGTGACAAGAGTTTGTGTGTAGATAGACCTGAAAAAGAAATTGACACATAGACCATATTTTGGATATGGTCTTGAAGGAAAGGGATTCTGGAAGCAGATCAAATATGAGAGAATCCCATTTTATTAAAATACTTGTCATAGACAAAGCCATGATTCAAATGGATGTTTATTGAAAGAGGATGAGAACTTTAGAGGAAATATTAGTAGACTCTTATACCATCCATACCAAGGCTACTGATACTATCACCAACGAGGGAATTCAAAAATACCAAGCCATTGAGGACCGAGTGACTAGGGGAAAATAATAATGAAGAAGATAGAGAGGAAACTAAAACAAGTGAAGAAACGAAGGAAGTTCAAATCATTGATCTTGCAAAAACGTACTCAGACACTCTATAACAGTAATATTTTATGAATACAACAATAAACATGACAAGAATAAAATCAAAAAGGGGAGATATCAAAAAGTAAAATTCATGCAGATGGGATTTCATATTCTACAAACTTCGTAGAACCTTGAATTCATATGCCATCAATGAATTGTCAGAGAAGGAGAAAGTATGCAATCAAGATAGTGAAATATATATTAATATTGAATCAAATAATCAATCAATAAAAAAAGAATATAAATAATAACAAGGATTACCTACTACCGGTGAACACATACCCCTGTGTGCTACTGTTGCACTGCTTCATGGATGAAAAGAGGGATCTGTGATGTCGCTGATCTACTTCGGTATGGGGCTATGTTTACGAGTGAGGGAGATAAGAGATGACAAGTATGGGGCAGGAGAGAAGAGAGGATAGGGGTGAGAGAGAAGAGAGGAAAGGGAGTGCCACTTCTCTGCTTTGGCAGGGTGCTACAGCAGTGCATTTTAGTTTTTTTTATCATTTCACATCATTCATTTGCAATTTCCCAAATGCATAAAACCAAGAAATTTACGTGCAACAAATCACTAAATAAGTGAGGTATGTTGCTTCGCAAGGGAGTACTTAGTAAGATATATACTAAATATACCACGCAATAAGTCACCTGGCAAATTCATTCTCTGGTAAAAAGTCATCTAATTTTGAGAATTTTTGTATTAAATTGTGTATAGATACATCAATAGCCGATGTTTCTCTTGGAAATTCATTGAACGTGATACTCGATGTGAATTTTTAGAAGATAAACTAAAGGAATCAAATGTGATACCATGGAACTTTCTCTTCATAACTGCGGTGATAAAAGTAGGTCACTAGGTCGTGCCACATAATGAAAGTTTGTAGTTGAGCATCTGCATCAGTGTACATATGAGCATTGATAAACTATGGTGTAATGAATCATAACTTTACCTGCGGAGTATGATTCACAAAGGATTAATATTGACTTCTTTCGTATACAATTCCACATATTGCAAGATTTTATAGAGCTATCATAAAATTAGTAAACAAATTTGAAGAATATAAGCAGCTTGTGAAAAAGATATAACATAAGTGAACAAATACACCAAATGATAAACAAAATTAATTTCCCTGTTAAATTCCAATAAAAGTACCTATCCCGTAGGGAAAAAACATTCACCCTTCTTTTTGGCATCCTCCTACAGATGAAAAGTAGAAAAGTTATAATCGTGTCTAAGTTTACTGGGAATCATACAAACAAATATCAAATTAAAAAAATGAATAAACAAAAATCACACTATGTTTACACGAAAATATATTTGAATGTAAGCTTATATTCACCGGAAGAAATAGTTCAAAATCAATATCATCATCCAACTTTTGATATGTATCATGAAGGAATGAAATTATTAATATAGTATATGCCATGTTTGTATGTTGCACATGATGGAAATTTAGGATTATTGACCTTTCCATAGTATTTTAAGTTATTTGGTTCAAGTGTCGTAGTTGCAATCCTTTTTTTCCTTTTTTGTGCTCCGAAATAGAAGTGAGTGATAACATTCATCAACTGGTCTTAATAATTTAGTTTCAAATTTATTTAAAAAAATAGTTCCATACATTGTGAAGAACATAATAACCTCGCATAACAAGACATGGAGAAGTAAGAAAATAGGCTATCAGGAGCAATTGTTATACAACTTATACCTTGTTCACTTCTTGAGTTCTCTTTTGAAGGACCCAACTGAAACCAAGATGTCATGTTCATGATTACAACCATTTAGACAATACATTACATGCCCCTAGTTATTTAAAGTTTTCTTATGTATCCGTTGACGTCTAGAGTTAAGATATATCATCTTGGTATCCATCATGTCACTACCATCAATGTTATTACTATGCCTTGGAACAAGAGATATCCAGTGACTTTAATGAATCTTTGTTGTTGTAGTCTTAGATGGATTATTTGGTTCCCTCCTTGCTTCACCTGGATTAATGGGTTGCAATCTTAGTTCATCGCACTAGCTAGTTTTATCCCTTAGAAACTCGACTCTCTGCCTCAATAAGAGATATCTTCCATGTTTTCTTTTACCTCCAACATGAAGAATCATATCACATTTAAAGTCACTTGGTCCTCCGTAGTTGCAATCTTTGATAAGTAAATTCACATATAAGGTCTCACAATTTACATCAATAGTTTGAATTGAATCACATAATGCAATTATATCCTAAAAGCTCAAATTTTATATGTGAACTTAACATTCTAGTATTCCGCTAAAGCATTAAAAAATTTGGTTCTAGTTGCCAACTGCACGAGATTAGGATTGTTTCCACCCTTGAAGAGCATGAGCGCATGTAACTCCAAGAACTATTGAAGGAATTTATGGACGTTTTTGCATGGTCCTACGATGACATGCACGGTGTCGATCCCGAGATAGCCAGCAAGATATTCTAACTCTTTCAAAATTCAAACCGTCTAAATAAAAACTGCAAAAGCTTTACACCGAATGGTCGCTCAAGGTTAAAGAAGAGGTAATTAAACAGTTGAACGTAGGCTTCATTCGGGTGATCGAATATCCCACATGGATAGCTAACATTTTACCTATGCCAAAGTCAGGAGGAAAAGTCCACATGTGCGCCGACTACAGGGATTTAAACATAGCATCTCTGAAAGATGATTTGTCCAACATCGATATGATCATAGAAAACACGGCCAATCACGCTCTGAAATCATTTGTCGATGGGTTTATTGAATACAATCAGATCAAGATGCACCTTGATCTTCAAGAAAAAAATCGCATTCATCACCCTTGATTGAACCTTATATTATATCGTTATGCCATTTGGTCTCAAAAATGTAAGGGCTACCTACCAAAGGGCTACAATAATTCTCTTGCACGATCTGATACACAAATTGGTCGAGATCTACATGGATGATATGATCATTAAGTCTAAGACTTGGGAAGGTCATGTTCCCGCCCTCCGAAAGTTCTTCAAACGGCTACGAAGATACCAGATACGACTTAACTCGCAAAAATGCATTTTTGGCATCACCAAAGGAAAGACTTTAGGATTCATGGTTTGTGAGAAGGGAATTGAAGTAGACCCTGCCAAACTGAAATCCATACTCGAAATGCCACCACCCCGAATGGAGAAGGAAGTTTGGGGATTCTTAGGAAAATTACAATACATCAGCCGGTTCATCAGCCAGTTGACTTCTATTTGTGAACCCATCTTTAAACTCCTCTGAAAGGATTCCACTTAAGTTTGGAATGAGGCTTATCAGGAACCCTTTGACCAAATAAAATTGTACCTTACCCTAACTCTGGTACTCATGCCACCGCAGCCTAGTCTCTCTCTACTCCTATACTTGACCGTAATAAACATCACAGTTGGGGATTTTCTAGCCCAGTACATTGAGGAATCTCATAAAGAAAGGACCATATACTATGCCAGCCATAAATTGGTCAATTTGGAAGTCAAATACACTGCCTTAGATAAAGCATGTGTCGCCCTTGTCTAGTTTACTCAAAAATTATGGCACTACATGCTCGTTTTTCCCATCAGACTTATGTCCTAAATAGATCCTATCAAATGCCTGCTCAAGAAACCCGCCTTGTCTAGTTGAATGGCCCGATGGTTGATGTTGCTAGCCGAGTTTGATATTGTATATATCAAGTACAAATCCATAAAAGGAATATCCGTCTCTGACTACCCCATATATGAAGCCGACATTTGGATCTCTGAGTTCTCGGATGAAGATATCCTTTGCACCTCTCAGGAAGACCTCCGGTGGAAGATGTTCTTTAATGACGCTGCCAATAAGAAAGGATATGGGATTGGGATACTCCTGATTACCCCTGATGATTCTCACACTCCCATTGTCATTAAGATACTTTTCCCTGCACTAATAATATGAACGAATATGAGGCGTGCACCGTAGGCCTCAAAGTATCTCTCAAGAAAGGTATCCAGTGCCTAGATGTCTACAGGTAATCTTCCCTCATCATTGGCCAGGTCCTTAGAAGATGTAAAGTTAAAGATGAAAAACTCTTCCCCTTCCACTCCCACCTTGAAGAGATGGCCCCCCAAGTACAAGATATCACCTTCCATAACTTACCCCGAGCAACGAACAGTTTAGCCAGAGCTCTTGATACTCTCACCTCCATGGTCGACATGCTCGAGGGAATAATGATGGCCCCCTTTATAGCCTAAAAATAAGCTAAATCGACCTACTTCTACCACATTGAGCTAGTCACAGAAGAGGATTCTGATATGGCTGAGTGCTGATATTATAATATTTAGTGCCTCCTCAAGTATGGTAAGTGCCCCCAAGATGCCAACAAGAAAGACCGAGTGACCCTCCGTAACTAGTTGCAATTATAGATCCCTTTACAAGTTAGAGTATTAACTCCATATATAGTGCTTGGGGGGTGTAATGTTCCCCCCAAGCATGCAATGAGTATGTGCATGAGGATCGAACCAGTATGAGAGTGACACTTGGTTGATCTTAAGTAGATACTTATGACCTCAATATTCCCTCACGTGAGGGGATGATATAACTGATTTGTCTATGTGTACCAAACCTTACATGTGCCTGTAAATGCTTGGCCTTATGTCCTTGACTGATGTAACCTCTACTTGGATGGGTACGAGGTTGCTGGAGTCAGATGTAGTTGCTTTGTCTTATCAATAACCGTGATGACCTCGGCCAGGAGGGTTGGCCGAGGTTAAGTATAAGGTATCTATAATGTCGGCTGAGGCTGATGATGATGTTGACAGATGATCAAGCTTATAAGACTTTGCTGACCTTGACTGGCTGTCAGCCGAGGTTGGTATGTGAGGGGTACGACCTTATAAGGACGACCTTGCTAATGGTTTTCATAAGCTTCTTGTCACCTCAACTGTGAGACTGGCTGAGGTTGGTGACTCTTAGTACGAAGTTTAACTTTAAGCATATCAATAGCACCACCAGATAAAGTGTTAAGAAGCTCAAACTAGTGACAATAATGGCGGCTGAAGAGTTAATATAAAGTAGAATGAGGTGAGGAGAAGAGGATAAACACTTGTATGTAAGTGGTTCAGCCAATCTGGCCTACATCCACTGTGAGTGTGTGAGTAATATCACTAGATGAAGGCACTAATGGCCATAGATACAATCTCTCAAGATTTCTCTCTCTACTGTGTAAACTAACAGAGTTTCAGCTAGGGTTGCAATTATGGATCCCTTTACAAGGTAGAGGATGACCTCTATATATAGTGCTTGGGGGGTGTAATGTACCCCCCAAGTATGCAATGAGTATGTGCATGAGGATCAAACCAGTATGAGAGTGACACCTGACTAATCTTAAGTAGATAATGATGACCTCAATATTCCCTCACGTGAGGGGAATGATTCGGTTATAACTGATTTGTCAACGTATACCAAACCTTACATGTTCCTGTAAATACACGACCATGTGTCCTTGATTGATGTAACCTCAGTTTGGACGGGTACGAGGTTGGTGGAGTCATATGTAGTTGTTTTATCTTATCAATAATCGTGATAACCTCAACAAGGAGGGCTGACTGAGGTTAAGTATGAGGTAGCCATAACATCGACTGAGGCCGATGATGATGTTAGAAGATGATCAAGCTTATGAAACTTTACTGACCTCAGCTAACTGCCAGCCGAGGTTGGTATGTGAGGGGGTCGGCCTTATAAGGACGACCTTATTGATGGTTATCATAAGCTTCTCATCACCTCGGTTGTGAAACTAGCCAAGGTTGGTGACTCAGAGTACGAGGTTGCACTTTGGGCATATCAATCACCCCCTAGCCTTTAGTCTTCTATGTGAATAGACAATTGAGGGGTATGTAGTTAAGCCTGAGGCTGAGTCTTTTGGGTGTCAACATTTTCTTGACACATGTCACTTACTGAAGTGAAGCGTGTTCCCCAAGGTGAAGTGATTCTGACTTGTCCTATGGGTTCCCTAAGGCAATGATGGGGCATTGGGACGCGCGCCCCATCATTAGGTAGGTTTAAAAAAAAACCTCCTCTCTCTTAATTTTCTTTCTTCTTCTTGTTCTTTCCTGCCTAAGCTTTCTCTGCAATTACGATTTCCTCAAAACCTCCATTATTGGCTGCGATTGAAGGTTTCCTTAACTTCCTAACCTCTTCTTCCCTCATTCGTGACTAGCCAGGTATTGTTTTCAACTTCTCTTTTCCATTTTTGGTCATTATTTTACATTTCTAAATTTTTGGCAAAGTTTTCCATTTTTCGACGAGGGTTTCCACCAGTGTTGGTGGTTATTTGGCTAAGCTCGTAGTGGTTAGGTTATTTTCGGATTGTTTTAGGCAGCTTCAAGGTTGTTTCATCCAAAAATAGCCCTTTTAGGGATTACCAATGACTCTTCGGTCGTCTTCTCCGGTGACCTAGTTCTTGAGTGTTCTTGGTGTTCTTGGTGGAAACCTTTCAGATCCCTAGTTTAATATTTAGTTTATATTGAACAAGTTATTTATCTGTTTATAGTTTATCTTTCCCACAAGTGTAGTGTCGTCTCCCATATTCTCAGACACTTGTACCAACTTATAGAAGAATTCCCATCTCTTCGTGAGAAGACCTTTAAGAAAATTAGGCAGATAGAGCTAGCCCAAGAGGAAGCTCGTAGGGCTGAGGCCTTTCCCCTCAGGCCCATTTTTCCTCCACCCCTAAAGGTTATATACCCTGAGCCAACCGATCCCACTTAGCCTGCAGAGGTTCCATAGGATCCAACAACAATGTCTAAGTCTGAGTCGTCCTCCTCAGACCCTATGTTTGTAGACTTATTTCAAGAGGCTATGGATTACTCTCCTAGGCAGGGTGATGTTCCTAAGGAATCTGAGGTTTCAAGTCATGCCTCGTCTCACCAAGGTGCTGGCACTTCCCATAAGTCTTCTGATGTTGAAATCCTTGGGCCCAGTGTGTCCATTCCCCCCATTATTGATGTCATTCCTTTGTCGGCTGCCACGGGGCTGAATTTGCTCAGAGGTTTCCTGGTGGTGTTCCTGCACGTGCCTAGGCCGACATTGCTATGGGTGGTGATGATTATGAGGAGAGTGGTCTTCATACATCTGAGGTGGCCGAGATTGAGAGCTCCATCCACAAGTAGGACCTTCTTACTTTTAGGCACCTCTATTCCATAAATTCTTCCATCATTCTTTGGAAACCTCTGAGGGATGAAAGGGCCTTTGATGGACGAGATGGAGAGATCTGTGTTTATGAGAATATGTTCAAATTAGACTTTTGTCTTCCTATCCATCCTTCCATCAGATCTATACTCTCCCATATAAATCTTTCCCCTTCCCAACTATCTCCTAATGCCTGGAGGTTTATGATTAGGGCCATCATCCTCTGGAGGGTTGTCCACCACTCAGACCTTCCAGTCAGGGTCTTCATTAATTGTTATGTTCCCTCCTCTCCCAAAAAACACCCTAGCTATTACCACTTCTCGGATAGGAAATCAGAGAAGAAAATATTGTTGGTTACCCAAACTTCGAACCATAACTGGAAACCTCAGTATTTCTTTATTTTTAGGTCATGGGAATTTGGTTTAAATAAGGATTTTGGAACGTCGATTCCAAGGACCCCTTTAAGATGGGGGAAGGTATCCTTTGCTACTACAGCCGACCTTGGACTTAGTTAAGATAATTGCTAAAAAGTTGAGGACCTTCGTAATCAGGGCGAGCAGGGTCGTCTTGTAAAATATGAACATCTGATGACCCCCTATTACCTCTCTCAGACAGGTTTGGGGGGTGTTCCTTTGGGATAGCTTCGAAAGTTTTAATTATACTGAAGTTATACCTCTTACTTTTTATATCTCTGATTGACTAACTCAGAGACTTGCCTTTTGCAGAGCTCCCTAAAGTCATATCGGACGACCTTTGGGAAATGTTTGCTCCCGATCTTGTAAAGATGATGGAGAAAAGGGGTGGCAAAAATATACCCCCACCTGCCACCAAGAAGAACTTCGGCACCTCCCAGGTCGACGCTAATAAAAAGAGGAAGTCTATGATCAACCCATAGCATACAAGGCAGAGTAATTCTCAGGCCATGGATTGTGCTATCCCCATCTCTACAGACGATGCCTTAGATGCTCGTCTTTCTCAGCTGAAGATCAATGACAGCTTGATCGGCCATAATCTGAAGGTTTTCGATGCTATCGGCACAATAATGACTAAAGAGGACAAGCATTTCTTAAGTGCTTTAAACGTCCCTTTGTTGGCAGAGTTTTCTCTCCACAAGTCCATTCAAATACTAGTTTTGCTAATTTGATCATTTTCTCTTCTTCATAAGTGAACCTTGGCTTTTTAGAGATTATAGCTCATATGTTCTTACCTCTGACCTTCTACTGCATGTCCTATCTTCCATCTCTTTATTGATTGGACTCTGAAGAAGATGCCCCCTTATAGAGAAGGGTCAAGAAGCTGAGAAGGTTCACGCCTCTTTGAATGTAGAGGTTAAAAAGATGAAGGGAGTTATCAAGCAGAGGGACAACGACATATCTAAGATCAAGAAGGACCATAACATAGCTCTAAAGGCTAAGGACGATGCCCTTTAGTCTAAGGTGGATGTTGTAGTTAAGGCTGCCTTATAAGATACTGCAGAGAAGACCATCGAATACTATAAGGTCTCTAATGAATTTATCAGCTTTGGTTTTGAATACCTTGAAAGAGGTATCAAAGCTACTGGCAAATGGGCAGCTACTAAGGAGAGAGTCTGGGAGCTTGACTTCTTCAGACTTTGTGGGCCTTGGATTTGGAGATCCACGATTTGCTCAGGCCTTGCAGGAAGTTGAGGAGGTTGATGGTGATCCAACCGAGACTTCTCCCCTAGAGATCACTAAGACTGAAGACGTTGTTCATCATGATGATGGAGCTGAGGTGACAAACGTCGTCCGTGACGAAATGACTGCAGCTGCAGAGGCATAGGGCCTTGTGAAGCTTTTTATCATTTGTACTTTTATTTCCCTTATGTACCTCTTATTTTTGTGAACTCTGGTGGCCTTTTAACACTCTTACTTTGTAACTCTCAATACCTTTAATGATAATTATTAGTTTAACTTTTTCTAATTCTAATATTTCATACGATGTTATGCTTAAATGTCTTACCCTCATAAATTTTCACCAAACTAATGATGTTTACCCTCATAATTTTTACCAAGCTAATGATGTTTAAGGTCTGAGGTCACCATATAATGATGTTTCACCTCATATTTTCACCAAACTAATGATGTTTAAGGTCTGAGGTCACCATATTATGATGTTTAGCATCATGATTTTTCATCAAACTAATGATGTTTAAGGTATGAGGTCACCATATAATGATGTTTAATCTCATAAATTTTCACCAAACTAATGTTGTTTAAGGTTTGAGGTCACTATATAATGATTTTACCCTCATAAATTTTCACCAAACTAATGATGTTAAGGTCTGAGGGCACCATAATATGATGTTTACCCTCATAATTTTGCACCAAACTAATGATGTTTAAGGTCTGAGGTCACCATATAATGATGTTTCACCTCATATTTTTCACCAAGCTAATGATGTTTAAGGTCTGAGGTCACTATATAATGATGTTTCACCTCATATTTTCACCAAATTAATGATGTTTAAGGTCTGAGGTCACCATAATATGATGTTTACCCTCATAATTTTTCGTCAAACTAATGATGTTTACGGTCTGAGGTCACCATATAATGATGTTTACCCTCATAAATGTTCACCAAACTAATGATGTTTAAGGTCTGCGGTCACCATATAATGATGTTTCGCCTCATATTTTTTCACCAAACTAATGATGTTTAAGGTCTTAGGTCACCATATAATGATGTTTCACCTCATATATTTTTCACCAAATTAATGATGTTTAGGGCATATAACAAAAGTATCCGCAAAACACTGCTATTTGGTCCTCTTCATAAAATGATACATATATTAACATTCTCTTCATAAAATGATACATGTATTACAAAAATAACTGCAACATCATAAATAATATTTCTTCAAGTGATCGGCATTCCAAGGATTGGAGAAAGGTTCTCCTTCAAGATTTTCTAGCCGATAAGTACTAGGTACAACCTCATCAACTACCCTGTAAGGACCATGCCAGTTTGGATGGAGCTTATTTTCCTTTTGCCACGTCTTCTTTAGGACTAGGTCTCCCATAGCTATAGGCCTTGATTTTACCCTTTGATTGTAGAATCTCGCAGTTCTCTGCTGGTATGTTGCATGTCTTATCTCTGCATCTTCTATTCTTTTGTTGATCAAATCAAGATCAAGCATTCTCTCTTCACCATTCCTCTGAGGGTCAAAGGTCTGAACTCTATGAGTGGGAAGTCCTACCTCTGTAGGTATGACAGCTTCTGATCCATGGGCTAACATAAATGGGGTCTCTCTCATTGGTATCCTTGTTGTTGTCCTGGAGGACCATAACACGGTATATACCTCCTCTGTCCATCTCCCTTTGGCCTCTTCCAACCTCTTTTTTATCCCATCAAGAATTATTCGATTTGTGACCTAGGTTTGTGGTTTGCTTGGGCTCGGCTAGGAGAAGAGAAGAACTATTTGATCCCTACTCTTTCACAGTATTTCTTTAAGGAAGCATTCTTGAATTGGGTTCCATTGTCTGAGATGAGGGTGTTTGGAAGACCATACCTGCATATAATTTTCTTTCAGATGAACTGGAAGGTCTTCTGCTCAGTGATTGTGATTATTGGCTCAGCCTCTACCCATTTGGAGAAGTAATCAATTGCCACTATTAAGAATCGATAGTTGTTTGCAGATCTTAGCAAGGGTCCTACCAAGTCAATGCCCTATACTACAAATGGCCAAAGGGAGCAGATAGAAGTAAGAGGTTGGTGTGGATGATGAGGGATGGTGGAGAATCTTTGACACTTATGACACTTCTTCACGTACATAGTAGCATATTTGGAAAAGGTCGGCCACCAGTACCCCTGAGTTATTATCCTCTTAGCTAAAGGTCTTCCTCCTATGTGACTGGAACAAGAGCCCTCATGCACATCTTGTAAGATGCGTGGAACCTCTGAAGGGTGGACACATCTGAGGAAAGGGAGTAGGAACCCCTTCTTGTACAAGACATATCCTATAATTGATAATTTGGCAGCTCTGAATCTCAGCTTTCTCCTTTCTAACTTTGACTCTGGTAGGTCTCCCTCTCTAATGTATCTGATAAGAGGATCCATTTATGAGGCTCCCATATTCAAATTAAGGCAAGGTCTGGCAACCTCTTCTTCTTCAATGATCGGCTTGAGCTTAATTTTAATGGGTACTATTCTTCTTATGTCCGTCTGTGTTGCTGAGGCCAACCTCGCTAGTGCATGGGCTCGACTATTGTCTTACTGAGGTATCCTCTTTATTTTTACTTCCCTGAAACTTTCTAGCATCATTCTCACTCTCTTTATGTATTTAGACATCCTTTCATCTTTGTCCTCGTATACTCCTAGGATTTGGTTGACGACCAACCTTGAGTCACTATGGACTAAGAGTTGGCCGACACTAAGGGTTGTTGCCAAGGAGAAATCTTCTATTAATGCCTCATACTCTGACTCGTTGTTATAAACTTTGAAGTTTAACCTCAGTGCATATTCAATATTGGTAGCATCTGGTGTTGACACTACCAGCCCCGCTCCCTTCCGTTTTCATAGGACGATCAATCAACGAAAAGGTTCCAAATAGCTTCGTTTGAAGAGGATTTTACCTCTTATAAGGTCCCCTGCTTGAAGAGGTACATGTCTTCCTCATTCTCAACTACCCTTTTTTGGATTTGCTTGACTCAACCTCATCCGGATCCTGAAAGACGTTATGTCTCATTGTTCTGCATCCTCTTGACTAATCTCAACCTCAGCCTATTCCCAGGTAAACTTGGCTACAAAGTCTACGAGTTCCTGCCCTTTGATGGCAACTCTGGGTTAATAAACAACGTCATATTCCCCTAACTCGATGGCCCAGGTCATCAACCTGCTTGACTTCTCAGGCTTGTGGAGGACTTGTCTAAGTGGGGAATCAGTCAGGATGACCATAGAGTGGGCTTGGAAGTATGGCTTTATTTTCCTAGAAGCATGTATCAAAGCATGGGAAATTTTTTCCATCCTAGGTTACTTTTGTTCAGACCCTCGAAGAGCTTTACTATTGAAGTATACTGGCCTCTGCACTCTATCATCTTCTCTTACTATTGCACCACTAATGGCTGACTCTAAGACAGCAAGGTATACATATAACTTCTCACCCAGAATGGGTCGAGATAGGAGTATAGGGGATCCAAGGTAAGACTTGATCTCCTTAAAAGTTTGCCACACTCCTCATCCCATTCGAAGGCCTTTATAAGCACTTTAAAAAAAGGAAGACACTTGTTTGTAGCTCTTGAGATAAACCTGTTAAGTGCAGTAACTCGTCTAGTTAGCCTCTGAACGTCTTTAATGGTCCTGGGTGTCTTCATTTCCAATAAATCCTTGATCTTCTCGGGGTTTGACTCTATTCCCCTTTAGTTAACGATGAATCCCAAAAACTTTCTTTCTCTTACTTCGAAGACACACTTGGCCGGGTTGAGATTCATTCTGTACTTTTCCATGGTGTTAAAAGTTTTTTTAAGGTTGGCCACATGGGAGTCGGCCTTCAAACTCTTCATCAACATGTCCTCCACATACACTTCCATGGACTTGCCTATCTGATCCTTGAACATATTATTTACAAGACGTTGGTAGGTAGCCCCTGCATTCTTCAGGCCAAAGGGCATGACCTTGAAGCAATAGGTCCCCTTATCTGTGATGAATGTTGTCTTCTCTGAGTCTTACGCATTCATAAAGATCTGATTATACCCAAAATACGCATCCATAAAGCTCATGAGCTCATGCCCTGATGTGGTGTCAACCATCAGATCAATACGAGGCAGCGGGAAACTGTCTTTTAGGCAAGATTTATTCAAATCGGTGAAGTCTATGCACATCCTCCATTTCCCATTTGCTTTTAGCACAATGACAGCGTTAGATAACCACTCGGGGTATATGACCTCTCTAATGAACTTGGCCTCTTCAAGTTTTCTAACCTCCTTTCTAATGAAATCATACTTCTCTCTTGAGTACACTTTTTTTCTTTATTTGATGGGCTTGGCATCTTCTTTGATATTGAGTTTATGGCACATCGAAATTTCTTGGCTTTAGTATAGATTTAAAAATTTATACCATTGATTTCTCCCAAGTCTTATCCTAAGCATATGATAGTTAGCACCTCCTGTGCTAAAGTGATGTGCAAGCATATGGTTGAGAGAGTTAGCTTTAACTCTCTACTGATGCTCTACTATTTTTGGCCTTATGAGCTGATCCTTACGCAAATGATAGTTGGTACATTGCGTACCACAGGGATGCTTAAGTCTTTATATACGTTCTTAAGTATTTATAAAATGAGTTTAAAACCTAAGTTAGTGATCAAATGGTGTGCGTACTTATTACTACATACACGTGTTTTGTATAGAAATCAGGAAATTAAAATATTGACCTACATTAGGACTGTAGGCTCCTCCTCTCACATTTCTCTGCTTCCAGTTTTTAATTTTTTCATACCTTCATATTTCGCTAGTAACTCGAGGTAGTGGTATCGGTAGTCATGAAAGACACCATGAATGATGCAATTTTTACAAGAAATCCCCTAAACTATTTTTACTTCCTCTTAATAATGAAAATAAAAATAAACACTGAAATATGCATTTTGTTGCAAAAACTTACTCTGTGTAAGATAAAAAGTTCCCACGGTGAAGTCTGTGCAACAAGAGGACTTCCTAGCAAGTTCAATGATACTTTTCTAACCTTCTCTTACAATTTTTCTACCCAAGAAAACAAAAGAAATAGGATGAAAAAAATTGAAAAACAATTTGTAACAAATTATCACAGTATCAATTGAACCTGATAGTACCTTATTTGTTTCTATATGAACATATATACCTTTATCAAGGTCAGAACTGACATCTCCCGAGGAAGAATCTAGAAAGGGTTTGGAATAACTACAGGAATGTGGACGATAATGTCTTTTTAGACTTGTCCAACACTCCCTAGCTATGAATAAATGTAATTTGTGAAGAGGTAAGAACTCGAGCCCAATCGTTATGAGAAAATAAATGATTCCCTCGGCAGCCAAATAACATATAGAGGCACTAGCAACCCATTATGCATCCCTTGGCTGAAGACTTCATCACTCAACCCATTATGCATCCCTTGGCGTAAAAGAAACAAACAAAGAAACAATAAAATATAAATTTTTTGATTACGATACTTTGCTTCAATATGGGAAAGACGTGCATCTTTCATTTTTCATCTATATGGGTAAGACAAGCGCATATTTCATTTTTCAAGCGTTTAAACTTATTTTATGGATGAGATGAACTAAGGACCAAATGAGGAGGGAAATTTTACTTGATATGGAAAATTCAGATAAATTAATTTGCTCTGATTCAATAGGGACATGGCAAATCCAATTTTGTGGGACAAAGATAAGTTCTTTCCCCCTCTTCTTTTTGTCCCTACTATAAGGCTAACGCTTTTTTAAAATATGTAACCATCATTTGTAAACCACGCATTAATGGGACTTATAACAGGTTGTCTAATTTCTCTGCCAAGCATCTCATAAATGGGACTTAAGAAGTTATAAAGTTACATAAACACCATATAATGTATGACAATATCTGAATGAGTATTAGTTACATAAACACCGGTTGATGCACATCCTAGGTCTAATTTTAAACTTACAACATGTGTTTGTCTACTTACCATATACATTGTGCGCAAACAATTTTAAACAGCTCTGTGTTTCCATGTCCCATAACCTAACTGTACTTCCATTGAGAAGATGAAAGTAGTAGCTGAATGTCAATTGCATTTTTATATATTAAGTCCATATGGCAAGTCAGATAACATTTAGAGATATCATAGCAAATAATAGAAAAATGTATGTAGGTGGGTAATTAAATGTGCTTAATTTATTGACTGAAGTGTTAGGGTTGGGTTTTACTTAAAGAAATTCAAGTAATACACTCATACTTACATATGGGTAATACACTCATTGATTTTGTACATAGATGAAACACCTACCTACATATTATCACATCATCATACATAATACATACATATGCTTCAATCTTCATTTTTAATCTGACCAAAAGGCTAATTCACTTTAATCTCGGCTAAATTACTAAATCATACTAAAATAGTATAAAACAACCAAGTTATTCGAGTTCGACCCGTATTCAATCGCTTAGAAGCTTGTTAAATTTTGGTCCGTGAAACAAACTAGTCAATTCAAACATATTTATGATCTCGTTACACTTAGACTCGGGTTAGCCTGCCTCATTTAGAATCCTAGTGAAAATTACCAATCTATAATGTAGTTTTAACATAATCATATGTCCAAGTCGACAAGTGCATAACTTTTGCTAAAAATTTCTTATTAGCTAAAAGAAAATGAAAAAACATCTTACCCATATATAGAGCCCCTGAAATTTATAGAGTCACATATATAGAAATCATTGGTTGATATATATTTTTCTTAATTTACATTGAACGTCCTCATGAAAAGAAAAGAAAAAAAACAAATGAAATATCTAATTTAATGAGTTCTCACATTCTTAATATAATCTAACAACCTACCCATATATGTATATGTTTTTTGGGGGGTCAATCCCCAAACTCGAATAACCCTAAGGTTACCAGATTAAATTTATAAAAATTAAATGATTCCAAAGTTCCAATTATGAATCCCGCAAAGGACTCATAAAAAAGACAAATTCGTATAAAAGTAATAATATGATACAAAAGCAAAAAAGATAAGAAAAGACAAAATTACCTGTGTGGACACCAAAACCTGATAATTAACTGGAAATTTCTCAAGCTGATTTAATGCATCAACACATCGATCTTCCTCAGGTGCCCCTCCGTCAACTGTGGATGCATCCCCCTCTTTTTTCACTGATTCAAATAGCTCAACCAGCTCCCTCTCCATCTATATAAACAAATATATACATACATATCTATTCAACATAAACATATTTAATAAAACAAAAACAGGTCTTTAAAACATAAAAAGAACAACAAACATATAAAACAATATTACGAATATACAATCCATTGAAACTTTGGAAGATCGATTTGGGGATTGTAGAGATGTGAAGGACAATAGTCCTTCGGTTTCACAAACAAAGCCCTAATTTTTGGAGCGAAGAAGTATTAAAAATTATAACTAATAGTTTTTTACCTCCCCATGAGTGAATGATTTTTTTTGTAACTTCTATAACGAGTCAACTAAATCCCAACAAATACTAGGAAATTAAAGAAAATTTAATAAACATATTGTGGTGACAATTATTATGCAACACAAATAAATATGAAAGAGGTAGCAACCAAGAAAATACAAATAAAAAGCCAATCACACAACAACGGGAGTACGTGGTTCAGCAAAGAGGTGCCTACGTCCACGGTGGTTCAGTCAGTGTTATTTCTCTATATTCTGAAGAATAAGTACAGAGAATACAACTTGTCCTTTGCCCCGGACTTAGGGTTTTATTTATGCATGTATGTGTTGGAATAGTGGATTGATGGGTTCCTCCTTATTAGCCATCTCCCCTACATGGAATCGTGTTTCCCCACAACTTCTCTTCATGGGATCGTGGGGTAATTGGATTAATATGAAGGTGATGGGCCTGGGCTTTGGGCCGCTAGGGAGAGGCTACTCGTCCAGGCCTATGGTGCTAAATTCAAGGTACCCACAATTGCCCCTAAATTTGTTGGGCCATCTTTACAGGTCCAATGAATTTAAATAATCAGCTATTATGGTTGATTTCTTTGAAAACTGTGAAGTTACTTTGGCGGCACCCGCTTCGCTATCCGTGCGCTATGATTAGACTTGAAGGCTCGTTGGAATAAGGCGCAGTTCTTTTTGTCACTTCAGGCTTTTCCAGCAATCTTCCATCTTCTGAGAGCTCTTGCGCTTAGTACCTTCTGTTTTCGATTTCAACTTTCGTTGCTTCTTCGCCATTTGACTTGATCTTCTGTCTTGTAAGTCTCTCGTGCTTTTTGCATTTTCTCTTTGGTTTGTAGTTTTTCTTGTATTTTTCCAATGGCGAAGATTGGAAATAGGTCAGTGGCTGAGTTTAGAAAATTCTTTAGTATTCCTGAGTGGGTAGAGATTGAGTGCTGTGCCTCGCCTCCTAGGAACGTTAGGGATATAGAGGATGCACATTGGATTCACGTCCTGTTGCTCTCCCAGGGGGGACTTACCTTCCCTCCCAATGATCTGTTTCTGCACTTCTTTAGCTACTTCAGTATTGTGCCTGCACAATGTTCGCCTAACGTATGGAAAATAGTGAATGGCGTGCATAGGATAAATCAATTGTATGGCACAAAGTTAGGGCTTGCCGAGGTCTATTTTTGTTACTCCTTTTCTCGAACGAGTTCAGGTGTTCTGTACCTTAAGGCTAGGAGCCCTGATAGGGTATTGGTAGTAAATCTACCTGATTCCCATAAGGACTACTGGCAAGAAGGTTTTCTTGTCAGGAATTGGCAACTTTCCCCCCAATTTGAAGGGTCGAGGTCTGAGAGGTTCACTGTTCCTTTTTATGGGGAAGAATATATAGGTAGATGCCAGATTATTATTTCAACCTTTGCTGACTTTGTGATTTTTCTAACTTCTCCTTGCTTTTTCTTTTATAGCGAAGATAAAGAACTTGGAGCCTGCTCTCAGCGAGGTTCGTATCTTGGAACTGGTGAAAGCTTGGAACATCAGGGAACCCTTGGGTGACGGCGAGCATCCTAGGTCTGCTACTTTTCTGCTTGAATACAAGAACACAGGCTCCAGCTTCATAGCCCGACCTGTGGATACTGTTCCGGACTTTGACTCTTTCGAAGAGATTTCTGCTGAGCCCATCCAATTGGACGAAGAAGAGAGCAGCTCGAAGAGTGAGCCTGCAGGTGTTGTGAGTAATTTGGGTGGAGGCAGTGCTGATAGTAGCAGTTCTTTGAGTACTACCAACAGTTCAGGTGAAGAAATGCCTCCCAGGAAGAATTTAATCCGAGATGATGATGATGATGATGATGTGCTTCTTGCACAGAGGTCCAAGAAATCGAAGACTGTCTCCGGGGCCATAGCTACTGGTTCTCGGCCTTCCTCTTAAGAGCAAGAGAAGAAGAAGAGAGAGGAGGAGCAGGCGAAGGAGAGGGAGAAGAAAAAGGAGGAGGAGAGGAAGAAGGTGGAAGAGAGAAAGAGGAGGGAGAAAGAAAAGGAGGAGGAGAGGAGGAAGAAGATGGAACTGAGGACCAAAACTGGTCAAGCCTTGGTCCCAGTATCTGCTTTGCCTGAGGGGGCTTCGGTGGCCACCTCTCCTCAGCTCGCCCCTGCGCTGCTTGAGAGGGCAGTCCTCCCTGCAGATCGTGAGAGGGCGTCAGGGTCTGATCAACTGGCTTTGCAAGCTAGCCAGAGGCTTGCCTTGGTAAGGTTCCTTTTCTAATTCTCAACTTCTTTTGATCCGTTTTGATGGTTTCTTCTTTCTGATCCTTCCTTTGTTTTTTTGTAGTTTGTGACTGATTTTGTTGTGCTCTATCGCTCTTGCGACGAGCTGTTGAGAAGGAACAGCGAGCTGGAGCAGCAGAAGTCTACTCTGGTGGCCAGGGGTTCTCAGCTGGAGGCCAATCTGAAGGCTGCTGATGCGGCTCGAGCTTCATCTGCCTCGGCCCTTGCTAATTCTGCTCGCGAGAGAGATAATGCTGTCAGGGAGCTCGGCGAGCTGAGGCAGTCGTATGATCAGGTCTGCTCGAGCAAGCTGGACTTTGTGGAGAAGAACAGGGTTCTTGCCGAGCAGCTGGAGGCGTAAACAATTCAATAGGCAAATCAATTCACATTAGTCGCAAGATATGTGATATACTTTTTCATAGGCAAATCAAGAGCACACCCAACAAATTTAATAACATGTACACTTATCGACACTAGTATCAATTCAATAAATTCAACATAGTATCCAACAACCAACCCAACAATATCTCACTATAGTAATGTGCACACATGTTAGCGACTCGTATGTCAAAAAAAAATCATTTAATTATATTTTGTCAAAAAAAAAAGACAAGCGTATTTTGTCAAAAAAAATACACACATATACAATCTAGGGTTTATTGACATAATCTATACATACACACACATACAATCTAGAGTTTACTTAAACCCTAATATTTTTTTGACCTAAATATATGCATACATATAACCCACAACAAGGCGATTGTAAGTTTTTTTACTTATTATAAATCCATTTAATTATATTTTGTCAAAAAAAATATAACGTCTAGAGTTTTGAATAATATTTTGTTAAAAAAAATACACACATACAATCTAGGGTTTATTGACATAATCTACATGTACACACATACAATCTAGGGTTTACTTAAACCCTAATATTTTTTTGACATAAATCTATACATACATACACATACAATCTATACAAACACATACATAAAATCTAGGATTTATTGACATAAAAAATAATTTATCTGTTCATAGTTAAACACAAATATACACATAAATCTATGCATCCACGCACATATAAACATAAATCTATACATACACACACACATAAAAACATAAATCTATATATAGAAATGAGATGAAATCGCACCTGATGTTGTGAAATCGCACAAATCGAAACGAAATCGCACAAGCCTTGAGAGAGAATAAGTTTCTACATAAATGATTTTAAGTGGGTCTTTTTTTTTAAGTTCTAAACCTGATCACGGCCTATAGCCGTGGACCACCATGCACAACCAATAAATGAAGGGGTAACTTACAGGATTGAACCTGGTCACGGCTCTAGTCCGTGACCCACCATGCACAAGGGGTAACCTTTTGGATTGAACCTGGTCACGGCTCTAGGCCATGACCCACCATGCACAACCCTTTCTCCATCAAAATCATTACTTGAATGGAGGATGGTCACGGCCCATAGCCGTGACCCAGACCCATAAATGGTCACGGCCCCCAGCCGTGACCCAATTTGTGTATGTTTTGTGCTTTGTCATGCCTATTGTCACAGTCCAAGTCCGTGACCCATCCGCGAACTGTTTGGAGGGAATTTTGGCACGAATTTGGTGCCAAGGTTGTCACGCCCTGGTCACGGCCCAAGTCTGTGACCCATAGTGATCAGGGATTTGGTCCGTGACCACTTCCAGGGCATCCATGATTTAGTGTGGTAATAAATATGGTCATGCCAAAAATTGAGTTGGTCGCGGACTTGAGCGGTGACCAGTTGGTCCCGGACTTGGGCCGTGACCAGCTGGGCGTGAACATTCGCATGATTTGGTGTAGCGTGTCCAAGTGTGAATTCTAAATGAAAAAATATTTAGTTTTCTTGGCTTATCAGGTAAAAGCCATCATTTCATTACAAATTTCTCTTACATCACATCTTCTCTTACATGTCTCACCTGAAAGTGAGTTCACTTTGTTTGGGACAAGGAGTGTCAAGGTTTCTCTATGTAATTAAAGTCTCGTCCTAAATTTGAGCCTTTTCTTATCCTACATAAATATGGTTAGGTTTATACCATCTTTGGTGGTGTATCTTTCCTCGGCCTCGATTGTGTTCTTATACAGCTTGAGAGGGTAGTTGCTTATGCTTATGTTAGTTAAAGTCGCATAAGCATAATTATCTAATGCATGATTTAGACCTTGCTTCGATTTTGTTCTCTTGAATCTTTAGCATCATTATCTTTATGGTGAATGTTTGGAAGTTTATTCGGATTACAAGAGGCTTAAGTAGTTTCATTAAAAAAAAGAATTTTTAAAACAGCCTTTGGCTAGAGTACCTTGACGATTATGATTTTGACTTGTATCATCTGTGAAGGGCTAATAGGGTAGTCGATGCTCTAACTATAAAATCATAACAGCTCATATTAAATTTACATTCTCGTGAATGGAAGTCATGTTAAGAGCTTCAAATATTTGATCTTAGGGTGAAGATACAAAAGGGTCGAGCTTATCATTTTAATGTCGTAGCTAGGTCAACACTTTGTCAAAAGGTTATTCAAGAATAATTGGAAGATAAACATGTTCAACAGTTAACTCAATCTCTAGATTCGGGTATTAAGGATGGTTACTTTTCTATTTGGAATGATGTAGTTGTCTATTTTAATAGGATTTTGGTATTTCCTAATGTTCTAGTGTTGCGGGAAGAGACTTTGGTAGAAACTCGTTGTTCACACTTTTTAATTTATCGAGGTAATACTAACACATAAAAGGATCTTTAATGTAATTTTTAGGGGAGATGAATTAAATGCTATTTAGATGAATGTGTCTTACAATGTGAAGCTTATCAGTAAGTGAAATCCTAACATCGTCGATCGTCGAGACTTCTGCAACCATTACCTATTCATGAGGGGAAGTAGGAAATCATCACTCTGGAATTTATCACAAGTTTGCCTCCCACTTTGTCAGTAAACAACATTGTTTGGTTTATCGTTGATTGATGATGTTGAGATTTAGCACCACCGGATAAGTGATAGTGAGCTCAAACAGTAGCAGCTATGGCAGCCATAGAGATGTATAAGTGTATAAGTATGTAGAAGGGGATGAGTATAAGAGGAACTAAGACAATGATGTATAGTGGTTCAGCCAATTTGGCTTACATCCACTGTGAGTGTGTGATCCACTAAGTATGGGCACTAATGGCCTTGGATACAATGCACATAACCCTCTCTCTCTCTATTGTGTGTACAAGCAGAGTTTTAGCTAGGGCTACCGTTAATGGATCCATCCCCTGTAGGGTTGTAGGTGACAAGTATATATAGGTCTTGGGGGGTGTAGTGTACCCCCCCAAGTATGCATGGTGCATGTGAATCATGATCTAGCCAATCCCCTGTGGACACCTGTAGATGCCAAATAATGACATAATATTCCCTCACATGAGGGTGTGATTTTGTTATAACGGTCTCCCCTGTGCCATGTCAGCCTCACGCGCACTGTTCCACGCGTCTCCCAAACCACGCGCTGTGATGATGTCACGCTCGGCCTATGAGCCGAGGCCGAGGGCAAAGTTTCTTCCAGTAGTGAGGCTGGCCAAATTCTGGCCTCGTACTGTCGGCCCCTCGTAGGGTCGTCTGAAGAGTGGTGAAGGGTCGGCCCCTCGTAGGGTCGGCTGGAGTCTGGCGAAGGGTCAGCCCCTCTGAGGGGTCGTATGGAGCCCGTTGAAGAGGGTCGGCCCCTCGTAGGGTCGACTAGAGTCTGGTGAAGGGTCGGCCCCTCTGAGGGGTTATATGGAGCCCGTTGAAGAGGGTCGGCCCCTAGTAGGGTCGACTGGAGGTAATCCTCAGCCAGGTCAAGGATATAAACGGGTATATCAATCACCCCCCAGCCCTTAGCCATAGGTGCTGTTGAGATGGCTGAGGGATAGTGTTGTAAATGAGATGCGTGTATGATCAGTTAGGTGAGTGACACCTGGGCAGATACTCATTGCTATTCCAGTTTCCAAGGCATGGCGGCTGCACACTTTTCTTGGGGCTTCGTGCCCTAATGATGCCTTCCTCGTGGGCTGTGTCCTGCCTTGGTCAATGGGCCCACTCATTACTAAGGTATTTAAGAGATTTTTGAACTCTCTCTCTTTTTCTTCTCCTTCGAGCCCAAGCCTTCTCTCTCTAGCCTTTTACCAGTTTTCATCGCCATTTCTGCAGCCTTCAATCCTTCAAGCTTAGCGAATTGGGCAGTTCTTGCTCTCTCTTTATCAAGTAATCCTTCAGCGATCTCTTTTTCCTTCATTTCTGTTTGATTTTTAGGCTCGTAGGGCTGCATTTCCTTGGGTTATCTCATAGCTTTTTCCGGTGTCTTCTCCGGCAACTGTTTCTTGAATGTTCTTGAGTGTTCTTAAGTGAAAATCATCAATTCCCTTTTTAATCCAAAAGTCTAATTTGGTCAACTGTAAACTTGTTTGTAGTTAAGTTCCTCAAATTTCTCCAAGTGTAGGGTCTTCCCTTTTAATGCTTAGGAAGCTTTACAGTTTAGCGTCTGAATTCCCATCCTTGAGAGAAAAGCTCTTTGCAGAGATCAGACGAGTAGAGGAAGAGGAAGTGAGGAGACGAGGGGCCGACCCCAATTGGGTACGACCCATCTTTCCCATTCCTCTTGCCACCATAAAACCATTTGAACCGTCTGAGTCTTGTGGGTCGTCCCATCGTCCAGCCGAGAGTCATTCAAGTGAGATGGACGAGAAAGCGTCGTCGCCAAATGGCGCTGGTCCTTCCGGTAAGAGAGAGACATCTGACCTAAGCCCAGGCCGAGAGGCCGAGGGTATGATCCCCTCCGAGGCTGTCCCTGTGACAACCCTGTCTCCCAATGCCTTCCAGGTGGCCTTTCCCCACGGTCACCAGGCAGATGGCGAGACTGAGGGAGAGGGGGTTGAGGATGAGGGCGATGATACAGATGACGAAGTTGATACCTCCCACGCCTCGTCCTTTATCTCCTCTGTTAGGGATCGCGACCTCCTAATATGAAGGCATGCCTATGGAGTGCCCCCCAACATAAATATGAGGGTTCCCTCTGATTCTGAGAGGGTTTTTGATTGTGAAGAGGGAGAGGTTGCAGTTTATGAACAAATGTTTAAGGTTGGAGTCAAATTCCCTCTGCATCCTTCCATCGTAGATATCCTGTCTACCCTTGGAGTTACCCCCCTCAACTTCCTCCCAATTCTTAGAGGGCGATCCTGGGCTACATCTCCTTGTGGAAGAATGCCTTCACCGACGAGCCCTCGGCTGACCTATTTTTGGACTGCTACAACATCACCTCTTCATCCAAACAGCCTGGATATTATCATCTGGGGGCAAGGAGGTCTGAGAAGAAACTCCTCCATCTGGCATAAACTTCTAACCATGATTGGAAAAAGAGATTCTTCTTTATCTCTGGGGAGTGGGAGCCCACCGCCGATGGTCCGAGGGTCCCCAGGAAATGGTCTAACCCCTCCATGAAGGCCAGGTCAGACCCTGGACTTAGTCTGGAGGAGAAGGACATCGTTGATTACCTGAGAGGATGAGGGAGAGAGGGTGAACTTCCAAAATTTGAAGACCTGATGACCCCTCGGTTCCTCAAAGAAGCTGGTCTGAGGGTCGGCCCTCTGACTGAACTATGTGATTTATACTGAACATTTTCCATTCTTTGCTTTTTTCTAAAGTGTTTCCTCTTTAGATCTGCATTTTTCTAACGTGTCGTTCTCTTATCAGGTCGTCCTACAGGTATATCAGACTATCTTTGGGAAATGACTGCTCCCAGCTTATTATCAGGATTGGCAAAGAAGAAAGGAAAGGAGCCTCAGCAGGCTCCGAGGAAGACGAGGGCCGCTGGGCCGACGGTGGTGGAGCCGACCACCGATAGCAATAAAAGGAAGGAGCCTGAGGCCCCTATTGACCCTCGGCCTGATTCTCGGACGAGGGCCAGGGTCGAAGCCTCTGAGGGGACGACCTCTTCATCCAGTATGGGGGCCTTCTGGTCTAAAAACTTGGCACACCTGAGGGCCAAGCCCTCATCACTCACTGCAAATTTGAGGGCAGCCAAGGCATCAATGTTCTCTGCACCCTCGGCAGCTGACTACGAGTTCTTGTCCAAAATGCCCCTGCCAAAGTGTACGACTATGGTATGCACGCCCTTGCACAGGTAATGGTCTTGACCCACTTTTTTTAATTTCATTCTCACCAACTGTTTCCTCGGCCTCTTGACATGTGTTCATTTTTCTTATGCAATCTGTGTGCGCTTTTACCTCGGCAACAAAATGGATGGCTGAGAACCAAGAAAAGTTCCATGAAGCCGAGAGGGCTATCCAACATGAGGCAGATCTTCAGTCGGAGCTTGACACTGCAAGGGTCGAGTTAGAAAGTACCAGGACTGAGCATGCAAGGATCCTGGACGAGCTGACAAGGCAGCACGACGAGGACATTAAGGCCAGGGACTTGCTTCTCAAGGAAAAGGACGAGGCCTTGACCAACATGGAGGCCAAGTACGAGACTGATCTTGAAGCAGCCACAAAAAAAGCCGAGGCCGACGCTGTTGAGGGTTATAAGATTTCAGACGAGTTTCAAGGCTTCGGCCTTGAGTACTTGGAGAGAGGAATCAGGACTGCCTTTCGATGGGTCGTCCTTAGGTTTGGCGACGTCGTGTCCTCGGTCCGTCCTTCTATTGAAGGAGTCAGACTGGACGACCTTATGATTGCCGAGGCTCTGAATTATGTTGAATCACAAGTGCAGGTTGATGAGGGTCGGCACATCTGAGGATCAGCCGGTTATGGTTGTTGAAGAGACCCCTTTGGTGGATGTTGAGGCTCTGCCCTCCGATATTGTCCCTTAGGGTGGCTGTCTGTAGCCCATACCCTCATAATGTACTTATCATTTTTGTGCTCTCTTTTGTAAAACACTCGGATATTTTGTATAACACTTTCATTAATACCATCTGGTCTCCTTTACTGTCTTCCATATTAGCTTCTTGCATGATTTGCTGTTTTTGTTAGTCACTAACCTTTCCCTCGTCTTTTTTGAGGACAGTGGTGGGGTTGTCCTCTCCACTGGCCCTTATTATAGCCGAGGGATTAAATTACCAAACTAATGGTTTTAATGAAGTGTACCCTCGTCTTTCTTGAGGACAGTGGTGGGGTCGTCCCCTACACTGGTCCCTATTATAGCCGAGGGTTCAATCTTACCAAATAAATTGTTTTAATGAAGTCTACCCTCGTCTTTCTTGAGGACAGTGGTGGGGTCGTCCCCTCCACTGGCCCTCATTATAGCCGAGGGTTCAACTTACCAAATTAATGGTTTTAATGATGTCTACCCTCGTCTTTCTTGAAGACAGTGGTGGGGTCGTCCCCTCCACTGGCCCTCATTATAGCCAAGGGTTCAACTTACCAAATAAATTGTTTTAATGAAGTCTACCCTCGTCTTTCTTGAGGACAGTGGTGGGGTCGTCCCCTCCACTGGCCCTCATTATAGCCGAGGGTTCAACTTACCAAATTAATGGTTTTAATGAAGTGTACCCTCGTCTTTCTTGAGGACAGTGGTGGGGTCGTCCCCTCCATTGGCCCTCATTATAGCCGAGGGTTCAACTTACCAAATTAATGGTTTTAATGAAGTCTACCCTCGTCTTTCTTGAGGACAGTGGTGGGGTCGTCCCCTCCACTGGCCCTCATTATAGCCGAGGGTTCAACTTACCAAATTAATGGTTTTAATGAAGTCTACCCTCGTCTTTCTTGAGGACAGTGGTGGGGTCGTCCCCTCCACTGGCCCTCATTATAGCGGAGGTTCAACTTACCAAATTAATGGTTTTTAACAAAGTCTACCCTCGTCTTTTTTTAGAACAGTAGTGGGGTCGTCCCCTCCACTGGTCCTCATTATAGCCAAAGGGGGTTCTCTGTAAACGTTTCCATGCGTGCTAGAACTGACAACCACGGGATGAGGGAAACACTGATATTTCTCATTAATTTTCAGTGTTCTGTTGGAGCAACTCTCATTACAATTATGGTCTTTCAAGACCTTACAACACTACTGATAGTATTTCTTCAAATGATCTGCATTCCAGGGGTTGGAAAAAGGTTCCCCTTCTAGGTTTTCTAGTCTATAGGTCCCAGGGACAACTTCATCGATGACCCTATATGGGCCATGCCAATTAGGATGGAGCTTGTTGGGCTTTTGCCAAGTCTTCTTGAGGACCAAGTCCCCCACTGCGATAGGCATATGTTTGACCCTCTGATTGTAGAACCTTGCGGTCCTCTGCTGGTAGGCAGCCTGCCTTATCTCAGCGTCCTCCCTCCTTTCCTCAATCAGGTCCAAGTCGAGTCTCCTCTCTTCCGCATTTTTCTGGGGGTCATACACCTGGACTCTATGCGTAGGAAACTCAATCTCGGTGGGGATGACGGCTTCTGATCCATAAGCTAGCATGAATGGGGTCTCTCCGGTAGAGGTCCTCACTGTCATCCTGTATGCCCATAGCACGGCATATAACTCCTCGACCCATCTTCCTTTTGCCTCCTCAAGCCTCTTCTTGATTCCATCTAGGATTGTCCTGTTTGTAACCTTTGTTTGCCCATTGGCCTGAGGTCGGCCAGGGGTGGAGAAAAATTGTTTGATACTCACCCTTTCACAGTACTTTTGTAGAGAGGTATTATTGAACTGAGTCCCATTATCCGATATGAGGGTGTTGGGGAGACCATATCTGCATATAATATTTTTCCAGATGAACTGGAAGGTCTTCTGCTCTGTGATCGTCACCATCGGCTCCGCTTCCACCCATTTTGAAAAATAGTCAATGGCTACGATGAGAAATCGATAGTTATTGATGGCCCTAGGCAAGGGTCCTACTAGGTCGATCCCCCACACTGCAAATGGCCATGGGGATGTAATGGAAGTAAGAGGCTGATGGGGCTGGCGAGGGATGGTGGCAAATCTTTGACATTTGTCGCACTTTTTTACATATGCCACTGCGTCTTTCCCCAAGGTCGGCCACCAGTACCCCTGGGTGACCACCCTCTTCGCTAAGGATCTGCCCCCGATGTGGCTTGAGCAAGATCCTTAGTGCACATCTTGCAAAATGGAAGGGACTTCTGAGGGATGCACACACATAAGTAAGGGGAGCAAATACCCCTTTTTGTACAAGGTGTCTCCGATGACAGTGAATTTTGCAGCCCTGTGCCTCAGCTTATTCCTTTCTTTCCTTGCTTCTGGCATGTCACCCTCTTTAATGTATCTGATCAGAGGGTCCATCCACGAAGCTTCCTGAGAAACATTTATGCAGCCAAGTGTTCCCTCGGCGTCTTCAATAGTTGGCTGAAGCAAAATTTCTACTGGGACCGTCCTCCTGATGTCTGTCCTAGTTGTCGAGGCCAACCTCGCAAGGGCATCATCACGGCCATTGTCGATCCTAGGTATCCTCTTTAATTTCACTTCTCTGAATCCCTTCAGTAATGACCTTACCTTCTCAAGGTACCTAGCCATCCTCTCGTCCTTAGCCTCGTAGGCTCCTAGTATCTGATTCACTACTAGCCTTGAATCACTATGGACCAAAATCTGGCCGACACTAAGAGACTTGGCCAAGGAGAGGCCTGCTACTAAGGCCTCATATTCAGCCTCATTGTTGGAGGCTTTGAAGTTGAACCTCAGGGCGTACTCAATATCTATGCCGTCGGGTGCTGATACTATTAACCCAGCTCTGCTCCTGCTTTCGCAAGAGGACCCATCGACGAAAAGACTCCACACGGTGCATTCTTCTGAGAAACTTCCCTCGGAGAGGGATCCCTGTCTAAAGATGTATCTTCCCTCTTCATTTTCATCCGCTTTACTTCTAGCGGCGCTTGTCTCAGCCCTATCTGCGGGTGTGCCAGTGGGTCTGTCTTGCTGTGTATATGTCTTCCTGAGGGTCTCACCCTCGGCTTCATTATCTTCCCAAGTGAACTCAGCCACGAAGTCTGCCAATGCCTGCCCCTTAATGGCCATCCTAGGCTGATACACAATGTCAAACTCCCCCAGCTCTATAGCCCAGGCCATCAACCTACCTGATTTTTCTGGCTTGTGTAGGACCTGCCTAAGAGGAGAGTCGGTGAGGATGACCATTATATGGGACTGGAAGTACGGCTTCATCTTCCTCGAGGCATGGATCAAGGCGTAGGCCAACTTCTCCATCCTCGGGTATCTTTGCTCTGCCCCCTGGAGTGCCTTGCTGTTAAAATACACAGGCTTCTGTATCCCATCTTCGTCTCTCACAATGGCTGCACTGATGGCCGACTCTGAGATGGCGAGGTACACATAAAGTCGTTCACCCTGCACGGGTCGTGATAGCAGCAAGGGAGACCCTAAGTATGACTTTAGGTCCCTGAAAGCCTCATCACACTCTTCACTCCATTCGAAGGCCTTCCTAAGGATCTTGAAGAATGGCAAGCACTTGTCTGTGGCCCTAGACACGAACCTGTTCAAGGCAGTAACTCTCCCTGTGAGCGTCTGAACGTCTTTAATGGACTTGGGGGTCTTCATTTCAACAAGGGCCTTTATCTTTTTAGGATTGGCCTCGATGCCTCTTTGATTGACAATGAACCCCAAGAACTTCCCTGCTCCGACCCCGAAGACACACTTGGACGGATTAAGCTTCATCTTGTATTTGTCCATCATATTAAAGGTCCTCTCCAGGTCTGTTACATGATCCTCTGCCTTCAAACTCTTGGTCAGCATGTCATCCACGTAGACCTCCATAGACTTCCCAATTTGGTCTTCAAACATTTTATTTATGAGGCGCTGGTACGTTGCCCCCGCATTTTTTAGGCCAAATGGCATGACCCTGTAACAGTATGTCCCCTTATCGGTGATGAAGGTTGTCTTCTCCGAGTCTTCAGGGTTCATGAAGATCTGGTTATACCCTGAATAGGCATCCATGAAGCTCATGAGCCCATGGCCTGCGATAGCGTCTACCATTTGGTCAATGCGGGGGAGAGGGAAGTTGTCTTTGGGACAGTGCTTGTTGAGGTCTGTGAAGTCCACGCACATTCTCCACTTCTCGTTGGCCTTTCGGACAATGACTGCATTGGACAGACATTCAGGGTAGATGACCTCTCTGATAAATTCAGCGTCTTCTAATTTTTTGACCTCGTCCCTAATGACCTCATATTTTTCTCTGGAATAAATTCTCCTCTTCTGCTTCACCGGCTTCGCTCCCTCTACCACATTGAGCTTGTGGCACATGATTTCAGGTTCAATCCCTGGCATATCTACATGACTCCATGCGAAGACGCTTCGCCTTCTCCTCAACAGTTTAACGAGGTCTTCCTTGATATTGGGCTTCAGAGACTTGCCGACTTGGATGGTTTTTTCCGTGTCATCCTCGTCGAGGATGATGGATTCTACCTCTTCCGCGGCCTCTCCTTTCTTCAGCTTCGTCTCATCCCTGGGGTCTAGGGTATCAATATTATAAGTGGTCGTAGCCCTCTTGAGTGTCTCCTTTTCTTCAGCGGAGTTGTAGTAACATTCTCGCGCTGTCGTCTGGTCTCCCTGAACTTCCCCCACCCCGTAAGGGGTAGGAAATTTGATCATCTGATGGACCTTAGACGGCACAGCTTCAAACCCCTTGAGAGCCACACGCCCCAGTATGATGTTGTAGGCCGAAAACACCTGCTCGTCCATCACAAAGAAACTGACCTTCTTAGTGAGCCATCTCAGCCACTCGTTCCCCATCCTCACATCGGCCTCATATACCCCGAGGGGATGAACCTTTTCCCCACTGAACCCAATCAATGGATGATGGTAGGGGACGAGTCTAGCACGACTGAGACCCAAGGCTTTGAAGCATGGCCAAAACATCACATCTGCAGAGCTACCCCCATCTACCAAGATCCTCGGCACCTCGCATCCGTGCACCCTGGTAGTGATGACGAGAGGGTCATCATGTTGGGCTAAGAGGCCTTTAAAGTCCATTCTTGAAAATCCCACTATCAGTGTGTCCATATCAACCTTCTTCCTCTTTTCTGACTTGACCTCCAGGGAGGTTGCGTGTACCGTCTTCGTGACTGCGTTGGCCTCAGCCACATGGGCCTTCCTGTCGGCGACCTCAGACCCTCCTCCTGCAAGACCCCCGGAGATCATTCCCACTCCGAGCGAGATCATATTAAGCCTCTTGACAGGGCCGTGGTCGTCTCTCGGCGGGAGGTCAGGGTCGTCCTCATCATCAGAAGGGTCGTCCCTTCTTTTTTGAGGACCTTCTCTGCATGCATCGCCTCGCTTCTTTCTGGGGTCGTCCCCTAGGCCCCTCTTGAAGGCACCTTTGTCGACGTACTTTCTGAGCTTCCCTTCCTTCAGCATCTTCTCAATCTCATCTTTCAGAGCAGAGCATTTGTCCATTACGTGGCCGTGGTCTTGGTGAAATTCACACCACAGGTTCTTATTCCTCTTGCCGGGGGCTGCCCTCAGCTTCTCAGGCCACTTCAGGGACCGGTCACTCTTTATCTCATTGAGAATCTGTTCACAGCTGACCATTAGGGGGGTGTACCCAGCGAACTTGTCATCCGTGGACCTCTTCTTCCCCTCTTTGTTATTCTTAGGGTATTTACTTCCACTAGCACCTCCTCTTTCGTCTTCATATTTTGCAGCCATTACCTCTTCGGCGTTCATCACCTTTCCTGCTATCGACAGCAGTTCAGCCATCGTCCTCGGAGGGTCTTCAGCAAGCTTCCATAACAGCTTCCCCTTTTGGAGCCCTCCAATCAGGGCTGTCATAGCTATGCTTTCCTCATAGTCTTCCACCTCCAGCTTCTCCTTATTGAATCTGGCTATGTAGTCCCTCAGACACTCACTCTTCCCATGCTTAACATAGAGCAGGTGGGTGGCCTTCTTCTGTGGCCTTACCCCAAAGCAGAAGCTATGGATGAACAGGTCTGCCAACTGCTTGAAGTTTTCAATGGAATTTTTTGGAAGAGACGTGTACCAGACATGCGCAGCCCCTGTCAAGGTACCAGAGAAGGCACGACACCTCATCTCATCTGAGATAGAGTATATGTCTGCTGCTGACTGATACATCTCAACGTAGTGGACGGGGTTGGTGCTCCCGTCATACCTTGGGGTGACTACGGGTGGCTTGAATTTTGACGGGGTGAGGAAGTTGACTATCTTTGCCACAAAGGGTGAGCCTATATTATACCCCCTCTGAAGAGGGTCTCGGCTCTTCAGTATATCACCGATCTTATCCTCTAACCGCTGGATTGAGTCATTCCAGGGCCTCACAGGGTCGGCCTGGACGATGTTATCCCCTACTGCCTCTCCGAGGTGGACGGAGGGTTCTGCTGCTGCAGGCCTGTGTCGGCTGTTCACTTCCCTTTGGCCGTCATCTCGTCCTCTGGGTCGGCCATCTGCTGCCTCCCTCCTGGATCTCGTAGCACTTCTTGGCCTGGACAACTGTTCCCGCAGGTCATTTACTGGGCCTAGCTTCTCAAAGACCGACCCCCTACTCAAGCGATCAAAAGCAGAGCCCCTCAGGCGATCATCAGGGTTTGGCCTCCCTCACTTTCCTCTACTGTCCTGGAGAGGTCGTACAGTATTCTTGGAAACCTCATATGGTTCCCAGCACTCTATAGGGGCCTCCTCTCCCTCCGGATCGTCATACCTGTCCTCAGGGAAAGGGTTTCCTTGCCTCCCCAGGCATAGACGCCGGGGGTCAGCAACATCCCTACGCCACTGAGGGGGTGGCAGGTCTTTGCGTGGTGCCTGGGGTGGTCCCCTGGCCTCATGCTGTCCTGGAGCTGCTGCCGGAGTAATCATCTCAGGTGAAACTCCTAGTGCCCTTAGTATGTTCTGGCTTACAGCTGTGAACTCCTCCTGCATCATCCGCTGGCTTGCTGCCAGAGACTTTAAGGCTGCCGCTATGTCAGCCATCTCGGACTGAGGCGGCGGCTGACTGGAACTGGGTCTTCCCCCCTCATCTGGCGGGGGAAGTGGTGGCGGTGGCATCTCAGGTGCCATGTGCTTGAGCTATGAGAAGTTGAACTGAAGAAAAGACTGGTGAGCTTGGGACCTTAGTGGGTCTCTTTCCATGGTGAAACACCTCCTCTCAGGGGGAGTGTTGGTTCACCACCAGAGTGCCCAGTGAGGTCAAGTTGTACAAAGGAAGAGATGTCTTCTCGTTCCCACAGACGGCGCCAAACTGATGATGCTGAGATTTAGCACCACCAAATAAGTGATAGTGAGCTCAAACAGTAGCAGCTATGGCAGCCATAGAGATGTATAAGTGTATAAGTATGTAGAAGGGGATGAGTATAAGAGGAACTAAGACAATGATGTATAGTGGTTCAGCCAATTTGGCCTACATCCACTGTGAGTGTGTGATCCACTAAGTATGGGAACTAATGGCCTTGGATACAATGCACATAACCCTCTCTCTCTCTCTCTACTGTGTGTACAAGCAGAGTTTTAGCTAGGGCTACCGTTAATGGATCCATCCCCTGTAGGGTTGTAGGTGACAAGTATATATAGGTCTTGGGGGGTGTAGTGTACCCCCCCCCCCCAAGTATGCATGGTGCATGTGAATCATGATCTAGCCAATCCCCTGTGGACACCTGTAGATGCTAAATGATGACATAATATTCCCTCACGTGAGGGTGTGATTTTGTTATAACGATCTCCCCTGTGCCATGTCAGCCTCACGCGCACTGTTCCACGCGTCTCCCAAACTACGCGCTATGATGATGTCACCCTCGGCCTATGAGCCGGGGCCGAGGGCAAAGTTTCTTCCAGTAGTGAGGCTGGCCAAATTCTGGCCTCGTACTGTCGGCCCCTCGTAGGGTCGTCTGGATAGTGGTGAAGGGTCGTCCCCTCGTAGGGTCGGCTGGAGTCTGGCGAAGGGTCGGCCCCTCTGAGGGGTCGTATGGAGCCCGTTGAAGAGGGTCGGCCCCTCGTAGGGTTGGCTGGAGGTAATCCTCAGCCAGGTCGAGGATATAAACGGGTATATGATTGATAGACTTACAAATCTTCTCATTTTCATATTATATGTACAGTGATTTTAAGATATGTTTAGTTCAACTTTACATTAAGGAACTAATTCACCATAATGGTTTTCCATTTCGATTGTTTCGAATCATAACATGCGTTTAACCTCTCTTTTTTGGACAATACTTAATAAGGATATTGGTACATCGTTAGATATGAGTAATTCTTTTCATCCATAGGCCAACAATCAATATGAACGCATTATTCAAGTTTTGGAAGATTTTCTTAAGACTTACACAATTGATTTTCAAGTTAGTTGGGTCAAGACTATACCATTGGTGTGTTTCTTGTATTAAAAAAATTATCTCTCAAGAATTGATATATCACCTTTTGAAGTATTGTGTGGAAGACCCTGTAAATCCTATATTTGTTAGGCCAAAGTAGAAGATACTCCATTGATTAGATCACAAATAGTGAAACAAACTACCGATAACATCAAGATCATTTGACAAAGGTCGAAAGTGTCCCAAGATCTTTATAAATGTAATGCATATATGTCCCCTAGAGTTTTGAGAAGATGAGCATGTATTATTGATAATTAACCCTTCTTTTGGTATCTTCAGATTCAATAATAAAGGCAAGTTAGCCCCTCGTTACATTTATATTAGTAATATTATTGCTCAGCATTTGATTCGTGTCCTTGTCCTCCTTTCCCCTCTCAGGTAAAACTAAGGATAAAGGAAAACATATAATCGGGTAAATGATCTGATAATCTTGGAATTTAGCTACGGTCATACCTTCTTTGAAGAGTGGATTCTTGTAGTTCATTATGTATTGGTTATATAGACGTTTTGTATATCTATGATATTGTATTATACCTTTAACACTATTTAGACTTAAATTAGCATTCATACATATAAATATTGTATACCTTGGATTTAAGCTAGGTTGTATGGATCCGGTTGAACTATGTTAATTTAAAGCTTTTATCTTAGACATGAGTCCAATGAATTGAAATGGTGTTGGGATTTAATTTATGTTTCGTATGTTATAATATCAGTGGAAGGTATTTATTGGTGCATTATTGTGGCTATTTTTGTTACTATAGTTGATTAAATATTAATGTTAAACATGATGATTTTCTTGAATCAAAAAAGGAAACTTTATTGTAAGTTTATTTAAAATAAATGAAAGACTTAATGTTATTAACTTTTTATACTTAACGTGAATTACGCACTTGTATTTGTATTTTTGGAATTACTATGTGAGGCCTACAATTTTACATATTGTCCTTTTGATACCCGTGTACCTTAATGAAGTATTAGGACCTTCTATCTAAAATTATGGGTAGACCTTAATAACTTGATATCACATCAAAGGTTTATCTTCTTTCGGTATTGGGGTAGTATAACTCATTTCATTTTTATTACGTATTCAATTATCTTTTATTCATGTCTTGCTTGATAGATGTTTTCATTAGGCTTATATTTCCTTTCTGCCTTCTTATTTTTGTCTCGTCTTTGGACTTTACACCATTTTAAGATGTGGTTATGGTAATAATTTCTTTGGTTGATCGAGGTTAAAGGGTTGAGCAAAGGGGACACCATATAGGTCATTCAATATGGAGGCCTCTCGGGTGTTGATCTTGGTGATAAGGTAAGGTCCATCCTAATTGGGTAAAAATTACCCCTAGTGTTCGAAAAAGTTTGATATTCTCCTTATAATAGCATGTTATGTTCACCAAGTAAACATCAATAACAATCCTATAGGGGTGAATAGGTTTGAAGACAACTTATGACCATTCAAGTAATTCAACATAGGTATTACCAAATTTATTTGATTAACTCATACATAAAAGTAATTAGGTGAATCTATATGAAGAAAATTAGATCTAACACGCATAAGTTAATTTTACTATAACTCGCTAGATTCAACTTAGATCTAACTTATTTGTATGTTCAATTGTCTTCATATAAGTATAAAATCATTTACAAACTCATATAAGAGAGATTTACCGGGAAAAACCCCACCTAGGGGTAAAAAAACTCGACGCACTCTAATTCTCATTTCTACTTAAAAAGCAATTTAACTAAAGGCAAGAAGGTACCACTCACATAATCCTTATCGTGAATACACCTATGAACCTTTCAACTCTTCCCCATAGATAATGAAAATCTTCAACGAGCTTCATGCCATAAATGAAGAAGTCCATTATGTTCCTTGGAATCACGTCATACTCCGATTTCTCCAATAAACTACAGTGCCTCCTATGTTTAGATCTAGGAATATATGATCAAACTAGTTTAGAAAACTAGATTGAATTGACCAAGGCTAGTGTGTATAGATTTGAACCAAAACACTCTCAATTCTCTCTCAAAGGCATAGATCAAGTATAGATCTACGTTTTGACAATTTTAGAGGGAACAAGTGAAAATATAAGTAGAATCAAAGGTATAATTCTCTCAACCTTAAAAATGCTCTCAGAAAGGTGTTTGAGTTATGAGGTTTTCAAATACTTAGAAATGAAAGGGAATGGTCCTTTAAATAGAATCTTTTCAAATTTTGATGCGCATGTGCACGTTTAGAGCTATCCGTGCGCGCAATTTTATCCAGTATGGACATCGTGGGCAAGTCGTGCGAACGTACATAAAACAAGGTCGTTCGAATGATCGATGTGAATGAGAAAACACAAGGTCATTCGAATGGTTAGGCCAAAGTCATTTTCTCAAAATCAATTTTAATAAGGCCTAACAAAGTTCTACACTAGTCCATTTCCCAAAATCATTTTCTTAAAAGTTCTGAGATAGTTTAAAAATATTTCAAACACTTGTTCCACCAATTTAATCATCCTCAAACACTTTTAAAAACGTTTTGTTGACGTGTGTGTGTTTATCCATAATCAATTCACAATTTACTAAAAAGGATATAATCTTAAAACTGCAAAGTGAATGCACGACAATATAATTCTTCAATGAGCGACATTGAAAGATCTTCAATATTCAATCTTCAAGGTTCATCTAACCTAATGTAGATTGTACCTCACTCATAACGAATCAAGTCTATGTGACTTGATAAAGTCAATGTTTTGACATGAGAATATAGACAATTTATATAAAAATACAAAATATTTTTTTTATCCCATTTGGCTATTCCATGGAAAAACCGATAGTGAATTTAGTAAATGGCATAACTTCATTACCCATATAGTGAACATAGTATAAGGTAATGTACATAATCCATAAGACCAAACAGCAATGAAAAATTCATGTACGAACATGGGATGGAGTCAAAATCATCACTGATATGCCTGAAATCACATGAAACAACAACTAGCATCACGTAGGCAAGCATGCGCAAAGAAAAACTCCCCCCGCTTGGGAATCCTCTGAAAAAGAAATAATGTGATATAGATGATATAAAGCATATAAGCATGTGAAATAAGAAATCATCTAATATTAATTAGTAACACATGTAGCATTTATCCCCTAAACAACATCTCCCCTTAACGTGGATATTTCTCCCCCTTTTTGACAAATTCCTCTTTGGGGCACATGGGATATAGGCAATATTAGTCTCTCCCCCTCAATCTCTTTCTCCCCCTTTTTATTTCATGGAAAGTATCTGAGGTTTTATTTTCTCCCCATTTTATCACGGAATAAAGACAAAGAGAAGAAATAGCATAGACAGTGAATATAGCATAGTAAGTAAGATCACAATTACATAAAGAACTAGCAAAGCAAGAGCTAGGAAATCATGTAAAAACCCATAGATATAATAAGGGAATACACAATGTGCATATACAAATGTATCATCATATGAATCTCAAAACAGGAAGTAGTAGATGAGATATATCAATGAATAAGCATATAAGTAGGGTATGTGATATACAAAAAATATAAATAGAATGTGATCATATACAAATTGTGGATATGTCAATATAAGCATAAGAATATGATACCAAGCAAGAATCAAGATACCAATTGATAATGAACCAATTGAGGATGAAAATACACAAAGCTAACATAGTGGACCATAAAAACCAAGATAACTCAATGAAATACAAAGGGTAAAGGCACAACACCCATCCACACAATAATCCATATATCTAAGCATCAAGTACTAAAAGATATATAAGGATAAATTTTTGAATAGAGTCAATTTGTATGTTTTGACTTATTCCATGTTTGGAAAAAATTGTTTGAGTAATATGTTAGGACTTTAGTGTGTTGACCTTTAAAGCCTATGACATAGTTTTTTGAAGACATAGTTGTCAAATTATAAGAACTACATCATCGTGTCGGGTTTTATGCTCATTTCTATCTTCACTTTCCAAGAATATCTCAGGTATAAATGCATATTTATGTTAAGTCGAGGACATTTGTTTTTTAGGTGTTAGGATTTTATAAAATTGGTTTGAAAATTTTAAAATGACTTTATCACTTTTTAATACTTTTTTCGAAGAAACTATTTTCTCATGAGGTCGTTAGAATGATGCAGTATGTCGTTCGAACAAATTACCTTAACTCGTTATAACAGGGTTCTAACGAAACTTCAAACAAAGTTTTTTTACCTTTGTTGGAATCTCGTTGGATATTTCGTTAGAAGTGTGTTCGGATGAAACAAGGGGCGTCATTCGAATGAGATGTACTTCGTTCGAATGAGCCGATGAGTTTTTAATAATTTTGAGATTTTTTAAGTTATTTTTCATCCTTATCTCATTTTTGAAAAACCTCCTATAAATAAGAGTGCCGAGTAGCTATTTTATTAGAGACTTTTTCCTTACTTTTGAATTTCCAAACTCTTCCAAAAATCTCTTCGTGTTTATTTGATCATTTATGATCAATTTTTTCAAAGACAAACATTAGTTTAAACCCAATGTTTTAAAGACCCGAGTTTTATTTTTGTACGATTTGAGATCTTATTTGTGGGCACCAAGATTTACTCTTCATCTTTTTGAGTATCTATTTTGTGCAATGGATTATGTGCCTGATTTGTCTACATTAAACTCCATATTATGTGACAGTTGATGAGATTGTATCGATGGATATTGAAGCGTGTGTGGAATCATGCGTTGGGGCACTATGTAGGTCCAATCTTACGTGCACTATGGAGAATAGGTTGAAGACTAAAGAGCATTAAGGCTTGTGAGAGCGTTGATTCTTTGTTGTAAGTCTACTCTCTGTCTAATGTAATTCCTCATCATAGTGAATTGTGTTGGTTGGGTCGTTCAAGGTTTTTCCCATTTGGGTTTTTCTCATACATCGGGCATTGTGTGATTATTTATTTTACTTTATCCACAATCAACTAGATGCTTGTTTTAGGATAAAATAAAATTGGCAAAAACTGGTCGCAAAACTTCACTTAAAATTGGTGCTAAGGTTTATTTGGGTTAATTTTGTTTAAGTTGAATATTAAATTTGAAATTAAAAAAATAGGCTTTTGTTTAGATCATTCCTTATAGTAGCACTTTCAAATTGGTATCAGAGCTAGAACACTAAGTTATTGTGTTAGATCCATGTTTAGGCATGAATTCTAGTGGTTTTTATATGGAGGGTCCATCATTTTCTAGACCACCTTTGTTTGATTGGTCTAACTACTCTTACTGGAAAGTGCGTATGAAATAATCATTTATCTCGATGTATGAGCGGGTATGGCAAGCGGTTGTCAAGGGGTAGTCCCCACCCAGTCCTTAGTAGGTGATTATAGAAATCCCAATTGCATTTAAATCTGGACTGAGGATGAGCATAAACTGTCCAACTAGAATTTATGTTGCCTGAATATTTTATTATGTGAAGTCATATCGGAGGAGTTCCATCATATTATGACACGTGAAACGTCTAAATAGGCATGAGACATACGCCAACTTACTCGTGAGGGTACTAGTACTGTTAAGGATTCCAAAATCCAAAACCTCACCAATAAGTTTGAAACAATTAGGATGGAGGAGAGTGAATACTTTGATTAGTTTTATTATAGACTGGTAGATATTGTGAACTCGTCATTTAACTTAGGAGAGAAAATACTAGAAACCTATGTAATCAATAAAATCTTAAGGTCCTTACCTGGAGATTTAATTTAAAAGTGACAGTTTTGGATTCCATAGGTACTTTGGACTCTATGAAACTCGAAGAGCTTGTAGGTGATCTTCAAACTTATGATCTCGACATGTTTTCCTAAAAAACGGTGAATAAAGATAAGAGAATTGCTTTGAAAGACCGAAAGGAAAAAACACGTGTTTCGAATGATGAGTCTGACATCGATTCTGATGATATGGACATGTTTGCCAAGAAGTTTAATAAATTTATCAATTTTAAAAATTATCGAAAGATGAAAAGAAGTTTGAGAAAAATAACTTCAATAAGGCTATAAAATTCCCTAAAAATCGTAATTGTAATTTTAAGAAGGATGATTCGGATAGATGCTTTGGGTCCGAGGGTTATCGACATAGAGAAGTTAAGTGTCCCAATAAACTAAGGAATGAGGGAAAGAAACTAAATGTGTACACTGCTACCCTGAGTGATAATGATCCAAAAAAGAAACTCGATTCTTCCGTTGAGCACAACTACACCATATTCGTGGCTAGTCATGTGAGCCTTGATGAAAAATCTTTCGATGAAGACAATTCTGAGCATAAAAATTCTGAGGCTATTGTTTATGTTTCCTAAGTGATTGATGGTAGAGATAGTGTAGAAGAAGAAGAAGATGGCAATGAAGAGGAGGAAGAGAGTGAACTTCAAGTAACCTTTCGTGAATTGTATGGGGAAATGATGAAATTGAAAAAGGCTAACTTGAAGTTGTAAGCTATGTTGAAACAACGTGCCCTAGGTAATGATGAAATTATATTGATTGAGGATCTTAGGTCACATGAGAATACTCTTAGGGAAAAGCTCACATTTGTTGAGGGGGCAAGATAGTCTTTGGGGATTAATGGAAATTTTGAAGAAGGATTCCCTTATTTTGAACGAGTCTTGTAATTTTCTTGAGTATAGGATTATGGAATCTGAAGAGAGATTGAGAGACTCGAGTAATGTCAAATTTAATTAAAAGTCTAGGTCAGAAAAGTTGAATAAAATAATAGGCACTGTCCGAATTAAAGATGATAATTGTGGTATTGGATTAGATATTCCAAATGCTTCATATAGTAAAGCCAAAACCATGCTTTTGAGAGGGTCAACCATTGCTAGGAATGTCAGAAAAGTTCAATCCAAGGGTAACATTCCTCGTGTCAACACGTGAACATATTGTTGTAGGAAAGGTCACCTTAGGCATTTTTTATTTGATCTTATAAATGGTCCTAGGGAAGTATAAGTCTAGAGTCACTGAGATTTTCAAAACCTAACAGAGTCATGTCACTCCTACATCGATTAGGAAATCAGATTTAAGGGCTTTACATGTAAGGCTTGTTAATTCTCGAATGCTTCCATATGATACTTCTCATGCTAAATCTAATGGTTGATTGTGTTTGTATGTTTGCATGCACTAGCATTTCTACTTCATGTTATATGTGTTTTCTAATTATATGTGGTTTGATCCTTTTGTATTTTGATTTTGGTAAATTGCATATTTACCCTAAAGTTTAGAGTCATTTTTTTTTATTTTGAATCCGATGTTTCAAAACTTGCAATGTTAAGATTGATGTTTCAAAATTAATTCAATTTTAGTCCTCAATCACATGTTTTCGAAGACTTAAAATAGTGAATAATTAGGAATCATGTTTCATTATGTCATTCATTCTGTTAAGTCTCCTTACAAAGATGTGGTGGAGGGATAAAATTACATGATTTTTAAAACATGTTAGTTAACATTATAACTTTTCAAACATCGGGTTCAAAATTGAAAATGACCCTAAACTTCAAGGTTAATTTTGAATTTTACCCTTGGATTTTTCTTTTATTGGGTCTTATTGAAAAATACAAAAAAGATTTTGTTTGTCTTTTGAGTTTTATTTTCATGTGGCATCTTTAAAATATTATTTAATCAAAAAGATTTTTTTTATTTCTGCGTAGTTTTGTTTTAGACATTATGTGTGCCATATCGCTGTGTTTGAATCCACTAACTTCCATGATTACATGTGTATATAACATTTGATTATGATTTTCAATGCTTAGGTTGTTCTTAATTAAGCTTGTGTGGAGTAGTTTGAAAATGACTTGCTTAATGGATTCAGTTTGCATATGCCTCCTCACACACATAAACGAGCTCTTTTGGATTTTAACTTCATATGTTGTATGAACTAAATGATATGTTCTCTTAACAATCTTGTCATTATACATATTTATTTGATTAAGGTATTTTTTTCATGTAAGAATCATTACCCGTGAGTTTGTGCTTTTATTGAAAATATGAATGTGCACAGGAAAAGGCTACAAAGGGAGAAATATCCCTTACGTGAAAGACCACCAGTGTCAAGAGCCTAAAAATCAATGAGTTTGCACAATGAGTCTTAGTTAATTAATGTTTGACGATACTGATTTAAGAATCATTGATATTTCTAGGCTAGTGGGCATTGTATTTGTTTGTCCTTTATGAGTCCTTTAATCTATCACTTGAGGCTAAATCTTTGTTTGATAAATTTAATTGTAATAACCTACCTAATTAAATATTGGGTGATCAGTCCTTCATTTAATTAAATCAGAATATCCAGTTGGTTCATTCTCAGCATCACTGTCGAAAATAATTTCTTTATTAATCACCTAATAGTTAATTAAGCTAAGTGTCAAAAACTTTTTTCATTTTTAATTTAATTAAAACCATTCCACGACACGAAAAAATAATATGCAACAACACATCACAACTGAAATAACTACAACGAGAATAAATGTGACTGTAATAACTCTCCAGTTAAAAATATAACATTTACACTAAATAAAACTGATATCCACAATGGTTACATAAATAATTACAACCTCTAGAATCCTGGGCGACAAGCCCTAAATGAAGTAGACGCTACAAATGAGTGAATCAACAGAAAGGAAGCGTCTAATCAAAATCCGCATCTCTGCTAGTAGCTATAATCCATCGGAACATCCATAATCTAAGATGGGCATTCCTGCTGCTGGATAGCTGATGTACAAGATATAGTAGAGAAGAGAATATGCAAGGAAACGGGTCAGAGCCCGATTGTAAAAGATTTTTAAAAATAGCAAGTGCTTAACAATTACAATTATGCATTTTTTATGTAAATATTTGTTTCTCGAGCTCTCTCTTGAGAATTCTCACCTCTCATCTAGAGTGCACACTTATCGTATCTTATTATCTTCCTAGTTAAGGTTCCCTCATAACTAGCCTTAATATCACTATGATTCTAACCCTTATCATATTCTCATATTTCCCATATAATACGTATATTAATTATTCATATTAATTTATTCTTTAATAAGAACTAGTCTTGTTACAACCCTGGAATTAAGTGTTCACTTACTTAATTCAATTCAGATTTCATTATTTACTTCTATCTACAATATCATATAGTAGATTAAATTACAGTTTATATTTTTAATCTGCAATTTCACACAGAAGATTACATCTTTATATCTACAATGTCACACAATAGATTACATCACAGTTTATATATATAATATCACACTCATTATATATATATATATATACTAAAACGGCACCTCCCCAATCACAGTTGCGATGCATGCATACTCTGCTATCATGTCCTGATATATAATGTCACTGTATAGAGGACTATTGATTCGGCATATCTCACGAATCATATCATAACACAAATATATTGGAGGCAAGCATACTCCCCAACCAAATGGGTCACGCACATACCTATGCTCCCATTCAACCATCGAAACTATCAAATACAACGATATCACGTGTCCAAGGTCCTATGCTCAGGGTACGAATCTAAAATCCTCCCAAATGGGCACACAGGATAAGACTGTCCACAATGCGAAACCTCATCCCCGATAGCAAGCAGCGTAGGTATGTCATACATTTAACAAATTATAATATAGGTATACATTCCACCTATATAAATATAACATCAATAAGGTATTCACACAACCATATGATAATAACAGGCAATCATCTCACCTATATATATAGCAACTATGGGTATTCATCATACCTATATTTAACCATAGGGACTACGCACAACCCATATAATAAATCCCACATGTAGTATAATTATGTCCCGAATATCCTACGTATTTTTCAATTATGACTTTAATCCTCAAAGCATATATTTATGAACTTATCTAACCGCACGATGGTGATCATTTAATCCTTAAATAAATTTAGTAGGTAAACATCACGTCCTACAAATCCATGTCATCACGACTCTCGAATTTCTATGAATTAAATTCACTTTAATTAGGTTTATTCCCCGATAATCCCTAATTCACTCTTAACCCTTTATTCCACCTCTTAAGGTTAATCCCCATCATACCTAAGGTTATACCAGTAATTTATGACTCTCTTACTACTAGTCCTAACCTTAAATTATCATATACCCGATTAAAACTCCAAGTAAAATAATTCTCCAAAATAACTCGTTTAATTAAACACTCGTTAATTTCCCCTCATTTACATTCCCAAAATAATATTTTTCGGGTCTTAGGTATATCCTACTACCCTTCTCTAAGTCCCAATATGTTCAATAAATCATCACCAAAGATTTCTCAAAGTTGGGATTAAATCAAAAGTTAAAAAGGAACAAAATCACATTTTCCAGGGGAGTCGATTGATCGATGATTCTGGTCGATCGGTCGATCGGTCGATCGATCGACAGTCTTGAGTCGATGGATCGATTGACCAGTTATTTTCCAGATTTTGCTGCATAAAATTCCTACGGGTTTCATACTTTTTAATCATCAAAATCCTTTTCAAATAATCTCAAACTCCCCACAATTCCTCTCATATGATATACCAAGGTATATAATTGATCTCTAATAATCAAACAACCTAAAATCATCAAGAAGTTTGGATTAAAACACATTATTTCTCATAATTTCAAAAAAAACTCATATTTTATTATTTCTCCAAGAACATCATATAAACTAAGATTTTCTTCACCAATAAATTCCAAATTTCGTGGATTAAATCCTATACTCAAAAGAAAATTAATCCTACATCATTATCCTTTCAAAGGTTCAATTAACATCACTATAATTCATCTTTAATTATGCATCTTTTCAGAATTTTCTAAACAACCTAATATAAACAATATAAAAGCTAAGATTGCAATAATTAATCACTTGCCTCTACTAAAGGTCTGATCCTTTGGAGATGTGTGTCCACTGGTGGTTCTTCCCTTCTTCGGTCAACTTCCGATGGTGGTTGGTGGTGGTGACTTTTGGCTCTTGGTTATCCCACAATGACGCTTCCTTTTCCTTGGAGAAACTCCTCACTCTCTCTCAATTTATTTCTCTCTAAGTTTGTAGAATGAATTAATAATCTAAACCCTTTAGACTTATAAATAATCTCCCAAATTCGTGCATACTATTCACCTTCCAAGTCAAATGACCATATTACCCCTCTGGGGTGTCCTTTCGGTTCAAAAGTGCCTCGAAACCATATACAAACGTCCGAGTATACTTTTTCCACTATTTGAGCCCTTTCGGACACTTTAGCGCAGTCAAAACGACCATTCGTATGACATAATAATAATAATTCACTTTTTACTTCATTAAATGATAATCCCGACACGATTCAGATGCGCATCCCGACTTAATTACCATAATCGTTGTACACATAATTCGCAACAAGTTTATAAAGTCATAATCAATTGTAAATTCATAATCATATATATTACTTTAATTGCTAAGCAATATTCAACATAAATCACATGTTACTTTATTCTCGAGTAATATTTTAATCCGGATTAATTTCCAATTATATCATAATTAATTCTAATTAATCCCATTTTAAAAGTCATTAAAAATATGGGGTATTACATTAATGCGGTCAAATAGAACTCCTCGATCATTTATGAGTGATTGGTTCATATTTCCTTTTATGTCACGCCCCTTTACTCTATATCACCTATGTTTAAACACGTCGATATTTTGCTAGTGTGTAAAGCTTATTGTTCTCTCTCTCTCTCTCTCTCTCTTATATATATATATATATATATATATATATATATATATATATATAAGAGAGAGAGAGAGAGAGAGAGAGAGAGAGAGAGAGAGAGAGTTTTTATATTTATTATTTATTATTCGTTTATTATCACATCCATATTGTGGTGGTAGATCTAATTGTTGAAAAGTATGATAATATTATTTTTGAATTTCTTTTCCTTCTTTTAATTTTCTACATTCTGATTTTAGTGTATTATATACTATATTTACTCTAGCTCCTATAGACGGGACAAGATAGAACACATGCTGACTATTCAACACACCAACACTTAGGATCTACAAGAGAAAGATATAATGAAAATACTAACCCTACACCAAGAAATAAAAGTAAAAATAGATACGTATTTGATACTAGTTCTAATATAACACAATATGGTAGTATATTAAACTTAGATAAAGTAAATCCTTTATATTTGGAGACAGCAATAGAATATTGGGAAAAAGGATGCTTTAGAGCATGTACATTAATAGAATTTACAAATAAAAGTGAAAGTGAAGTTTATTTTGAATTATTTTTTTATGGGGAACGGTGGCATGAACAGTAGAAATGAACAGTGATTCATAAACAATCCTCAAGTCCACAGTACTACAGACAACTGTAGCAGCCCAGTCAAGCCTACAAACGCATATATCACGGCAACAACGGCGACAATGGCAACTCACAAGACACCGGAAAATTTATAAACAGAAGATCATTCCAGAGTTCATCTAAAATATTTATGTCAATATTACCATAAAAACAAATCTTCAAGGATCCTTTAATGATATATCAAAACATAATAAGAATATTATCTAAGTACTCAGAGTGGGTTTCTCGAAAGTTCTAATAAAAACTTGAAATTTTATTACTGGATATTGAACATGCGATTACAAGCTTAATTTACAAGTAATAAACAAAGATACATGCCATAATTTACAGAGTAAATGAAGGAAAGCTTACTATTACAAGAGAAATTACAAACGATTGTTGCTGGAAATCTTGATCGAAGAGTTAAACTGAAAACTTAGAGAGATTTTTATTGCTGGAGAGAGTGTAAGGATGATTTAGAATTAAGGGGAACGTCTCTTTTTATAAGAGAGAAAAGTGATTCGAACGCCAAATATAATTCTAATTGCTTCTGGAATAGTAAGAAAACGTGGGCGGCATTGGATCGAATCTTGCACAGTAATTTCAATTTCTCAAAAATGCACAGTGAATTTCGGCCGCGTGATTGAACAGTGGTCGCACAGTAAAGGTCGCATAGTGTTTGCACAGTGAGGGTCGCACAGTGTTTGCACAGTAAGGGTCGCACAGTGTTTGCTGACGTCATTGCTTGTGTTTGTGATTTTGTCCGTTGGGAATATTGTCTTTTTGCTTCTGTTAATTTTATTGTATCTTTTAATTAATTTTTATGGTTCCATCATATTTTCAATATTGTGCCTTGTTACTGAATCCATAGATTCAATTGAATCATCTTCTGAGTCAGAATGTCTATATGTTGAATATTGATAATTAGTAGTTTTTTCATTTTCTATTGCCTCTTCTACCTCATGAGAAAGTAGAGATTTATTAAAATATTTTATATTTAGACTAAAAGGGTTATTTGGCACAAAAATTCTCATGTTAAAATTTTCTTTTACCATGTGCCAAGGGTCTGAAGGGACTTCGTTCATAATTATATATACTTTATATAATTTAAGTAATTCTTCTGTTGCTTCTTTATCTTGAATTAAGGAATCGTCATCTCTAAGTTGAATAAAATAATTAGATATTTTATCTTGCCTATGTTCCATAAATATATTGTGCCTGCTATGGATAATTTGACCTAGTCCTATCCATTCAGGTGGTATACTTTCTATTATTAATAAAAGGTTAGATGAAACAATTTTTCCTAAATGTTTTTCGCTTATTGCATCTATTAAACTATTTAGAAAACTACTATGTATTATTTGTTCCCAAGGTGGAGGTATTAAAATGCTAGCTACCATACCGTATTCTAATAGTAAGCTTATTGTTATTTCTATTTCTATTGGTGGATTATTAGGAAATATAGTATTAGGTCTAGTAATTACAAAGTTTTCAAAAAGTTTATATTCTATATCTAATAGGATTATAGTATCATATTTATTTTGAAAATTATTGCGTATATGTTCATATTTATAAGTACATCCTAGTGGTTCAAGACCGAAACGAAAACGATTTTGTATTGCTACCCAATTTTTAATATCTTTTTCTTTAGAAAACAAAAATATTTTTTCTACTATATCTCTTGGTAAAAGAGTTTCTACTTTAGTTCTTAATATAAATCTAAAATAGGGGTCAAAAGAAGCTAAAAAATTACTATCATTATAAAGATTCATTTTTTCTATTTTCTTTTCATTAGCTTGATTTTTTAAATTTAAAGTCTTATAATGCTTTATGATAGTTTCTTGATCTTTTATTAATTGTGGATTAGAACGAGATTTATAGTAATTAACTTGTGCTTCTAATGATTTAACATGGTGAGAAATATTATGAAAATATATATTTAAATAGTTCATGGTATGTATGAAAGATCCTCTGTTATATTCTCTATTGAACCAGAGATTGTCAACCATTTTTTGTTGCTCCTCTGTGACGGGTACCTTTAACCTGAACTTTTGCTTCTCATTAAGAACAGTAAATAATTGGTTAGGGTAAGCTAAAAATTGATTAGCATATTCTTTTGTTCCTGATGAAGATCCTTGATACTGGGACATCTGCAAAATTAAGAAGTGTTAGTAATTAGTCTAGATAATATATCAGCTAATTGATTTTCTTTACCTTTAATATGTTCGAATTGTGGTGTAAATCATTTTCCTGTAATATTATCTATAAAATTTAACCATCTTTTGGTTGCAGATTTACTTTGATTTGTTTTATTAAAGTGTTTTACAATATTGTCACAGTCTGTTCAAATTAAAAATTCTTTTCCTAAAAATAATTGAAACCGTTCTATTGTATTTATAACTCCTAATATTTCTAAATCTGTTGATGGTAACCTGCTTTGTGTTTCATTAAAATTACCAGAACAGTATTTACATATTGCTTCTTCATTTTTATTACTATTTTTATTTGGTTTTTGTAATAGTATTCCTGCCCATCCTACTGCTGATGCATCTGTTTGTATTATTTTATAGCTATTTTCTATTGGTAGTGATAAGGGTTCTAATTTACTAACGATTTGTTTTATTTTTTGGACTAATTTTATGTCTTCATTATTAAAATACTTTTGTCCATTTTTTCCTAGTTTACTATATAAAGGTCCTACTAATTTTGATAAATTTGGAATAAAAGATCTACAGTAATTTAATAATCCTAAGAAAGCTTGTAGATTTTTGGTTTCTTTTAATTTATCAGGAAAGTCTAATACTTTTTTAACTATATGTTCTTGTAATTCTATTTTTCCACCTTTTATAAAAAGTCCTAAAAATTTTATTTCTTGTTTTTCTAATTGCATCTTTTTACTACTAATTATTAAGCCTTGATTTATGAATTCTTTAAAAACTATTTGCAAGTGAGTTCTATGTTCTTGTTTAGTATTACTGAATACAAGAATATCATCTATATATACTATACAAAAGTCTGAATGTTTTTTAAAGATTGTATCCATCTTATTTTGAAATATTTGTGGTGCGTTTTTTAATCCAAAGGGCATAACTAACCATTCAAAGTGTCCTTCTGGACAAGTAAAGGCAGTTCATTCTATTGATTCTTTTTGCATTTTTATTTGCCAAAATCCAGATTTACAATCAAATTTAGAAAAGTATTTTTTATTTTGAATTTTATTTATTAATTCATCTTTATTAGGTATTTTATAACTATCATCATATGTATTATCATTTAATCTTTTATAATTAATTACCATTCTAGCTTTATCTCTTTTTATTTCGGCGTGATTTCTAACCATAAAGGTCGGTCTTCTATGTCTACTTATGCTTTTTTGTATTACTCCTAGATTTAATAACTCTCTTATTTGTATTTTAAATTCTTCTTGGTCTATTAGTTCGCATGCTATGTCTTTTGTTTTAATTGTTATATCAGGGTTTATGATATTTAATTTAGCTTCTATTTTATTTTTATTCCAATGTTTTTGAGGGTTTTCTCCTATTATTTCTGTTTTTTCTGCTAACCTAATTAAGTCTTCTAATTCTAATTTTGTGTTTTTAAACATGATATTATTTATTTTATTAAACTCTATTTTTGGAGATTGACTATATTCTATATTTTGTAAATATTCTTTTAAATAATCTTCTTCTATATCTATGTCTTTACTATATTCTATATCCTCTTTTGTTTCTAATATTATATTATTATTAAGGATTATCTTATTATCTTGTTTTAGGGTATTAGATTGATTATTAGGTATAATATGTGTTCCTTTTTTAAAAAGTTGTATACCTGATGATGTGTACATAAATCCTCCTGTTAGTGATTGAATAAAATTTAATCCTAATATAAAAGGGTGATGGCTTTTTACATTTGTTATGTATGTTTGTGGTAAAATAAATTGTTCTTCATTTATATATATATAGGTATATTTTGTATACATTGGGTTATAGGTATAGCGTCTTTATTAAATTGATGTATATATACGGGGTAATTTAAGTCTTTTGTGTCTTCTTTCTCTACTAAGTCTACATGAATTAGGCTTTTTGTTGCACCTGTATCTAACATTGTTGTGGTTTCTATTTTTTTATTTGCGAATTTTATCTTTGTAGGAAATGTTATTATTGTTGTTTTATTAATATTATTTATTTGTTCATTAGGTTTATTAGTTATTTCTTCTTTATAACATTTTATACATAGATTTTGTTGGCATATTTTACATAAGTATATTTCTTCATATTCTTTTAAACATTTTGCACAATTTAATGAAAACATATGTCTTTTAAATTGGTATTCGCATTCTTCTATATTATAACAAAAATTTAAATCTTCTAGGCTTTGTTCTAAGATTTCTATATCATTATCTTCAGATTCTATAGATTCTATACTATATATACTAATATTATTTAATTCTTCGTATTCGTCGTATATACTTTCTAATTCTATTGTATCTCCTAAGTCATCTTCAATGTCATCTAATATATTTATTTTTTCTTGTATTTTAGATATATTATTAGTTTTATTTCTATATGGACAGTTTGGTCTAATATGATTAGGGTCACCACATATAAAACATTTACAATTTGTTACTTTTTTTATATTTTTATTATCTTTAGTCTCTTTATTATTATTTTCTTTGGCTTGTCGTTTTTTATACCATGGTCGTTTTCTATTAAAATTATTATATTTATAAGGTCTTTTATATGTTTTACTGGGTCTAAGTTTATAACTTTTGTATTTTTTATAGTTCTTTTTATTTTTATAATTATTCTTATAGTTTTTATATTTATTATTTATTATTCGTTTATTATCACATCCATATTGTGGTGGTAGATCTAATTGTTGACAAGTATGATAATATTGTTTTCGAATTTCTTTTCCTTCTTTTAATTTTCTACATTCTGATTTTAGTGTATTATATACTATATTTACTCTAGCTCCTATAGACGGGTTTATTTTTGCATCTTCTTATTTTTGCTAGTTTTTCCATATTTTTTCACCTATTTTTCATGGTATTTTTTGTATATATCTATCTAATAAATTAAGATCCGCAGTTCAACCTGTTTGTGTCCAATACTCTACATATTTTCTCGTGTAATCGCTTATGTATTCTAGCCTACATATTTGTAATTGTTCTAAATTTCTAAGTGCCTCTGTTTGTTTTTCGGTTATTTGTAAAAGTCTATTTGATCCTAAAAAAGAGTTTTTTATTAAATTTGTAAAAAACTTTCTACATTAAAATTTTCTTTAAAGGTTAAATAATCATCTTGGAGTTTGTATGTTAAATACCAATTTGATACGCTTCCTTGTAGTGTGTTTTCAAAATAAACTTCACTTTCACTTTTATTTGTAAATTCTATTAATGTACATGCTCTAAAGCATCCTTTTTCCCAATATTCTATTGTTGTCTCCCAATCTAAAGGATTTACTTTATCTAAGTTTAATATACTACCATATTGTGTTATATTAGAACTAGTATCAAATACGTATCTATTTCTACTTTTATTTCCTGATGTAGGGTTAGTATTTTCATTATATCTTTCTCTTGTAGATCCTAAGTGTTGGTGTGTTGAATAGTCAGCATGTGTTCTATCTTGTGTAGTTGAAGATTCAGTTTCCATATCTTCGGCTGGGTTTATTTCTTCTAATACTTTTATAATTTCTTCTTCTTTTATAAATTTGTCTGATCCTATGTTTATTATTTTACGTTTATTGTCTTCATTAGTTCCTTCGGCACAGTATATTGAAATTATTGTTTCTTTATTATTTTCGTTGCCGTATTTTTCTATTAATTGTTCGGTTGTTAAGTTATCGTAGTCTTCTATTATTATATCGTATATTTTATCTTCTAGTAGTTCAAATAATTCTTCTATTTTTTCTTCTACAATTAATACATTAATTTCGTTTAATAATTCTTCACTTTCGTCTTCTATGTGTTTATATCGACTAAATTTAATACTACTTTGTCCTACTTGATTTTCATATATTTTATTTTTTTCTGGGTTTTTTAAATTAGTTATTATTAAGTTTGGTAGTTTCCATTCTATTTCTTCATAGATGCTACTATCTATTTTTTGCGCTTCTATCATTTCTACATATTTACTATTAAATGATTTTACTATACAATCAAATTCGGCTTTAAAGTTTATTTTATAGTGATTAAATATTTTTCCCATAAATAATGTATATATTAAAAGGTTATTATACTGTCCTGTCATGTTATATCCTCTTGTTCTTATGGTAATTTTTATATGTTTGCTAAATTCATTTATATCCATAGAAAAATTAGGTATACATCCTATTACTACTGCGTTTTTTGCTAAATCTACTTCAGCGCTAGCGATTTGTGCCTGTTTATGATTATTCCATCTATGATCATATATATATACTAATACTTTAGTTCCTGCTTCTAATTGAGTTAATCCTACTAGTCCTATGACTATTACACCTAAATGCATAAATTCTAAATTTATTTTAGCTAATTCTCTTGCTGATTTGTCTGTAATTAAGTCTAATATTACCTCGCTATTGGCGGCTGTTATTTTTCTTTGGCTAGTGTGATTATAGATTTTATTAGTAAATTCTAACATATTCTTTTTATATAATTTTTGTCCTTTAGTTTTTTGGATACCTTTTTCTATATATTTTTTAGTGTCTTCTTCGTTATTATATAAGTTTTCTATCCTATATATTTCTTTATTTTTGTTTGTGGATATGGATGTCATCTTTTGAATAAAATAAGTTTAATCTTGTTTTAGTTGGTTTATGATTTGTTTTAATATTTTTAAATTTTTCTATTAAGTCGTTTATTTCTAGGGTTTCTGTTTTTTCTTCTCTTTTGTTTATAACTTTAATTAATTTATCTAATTCTATTTTTATGAGATGAGTCGTAGTATTTATGACGTCTAATAATTCTTTTATATAGTCCTAATTTTCCTCTAGTTTTTTAATTCTTTCTAATATATTACTATTCATATATTTATCCTAGTCTTCCTCCTAACCTAGTTTCGTATGCTAATATTGCTCTTTCTTGTTTAGTTATTAAATATATACTATCTTCAATTATACTATCGTCTCTTGGACTTTTTAATATTTCTAGAAATTTATAGGTAATTATATATATATATATATACATGCATGTGTGTCATTGGTATGTTTTGAATATTTATATATTTGGTATCGTTTATTTCGGAGTCTTTGCATCCGCATTTAATCCATGTTTGCCATGTGCTTTATCTTTGAATCATATTGGTATACTATAAGATCATATTGGTATCTCTTGTTTCTTGTTTACATTTGTATATCATGCTTCATTTTCTATTCAAATTGGTAACATTTTTTGCTTCAAATTGATATTGATCAATCATTGTTTGGATTATTTGTGCTTGTGTTGCCAAGTTATTTGTCATTGCTTATTGAACTTTACACAATTGCATGATATTATTTTTTCTCTTATAAGTTTAATTGGTATCACATGTTCTCACATTTTGTGGTAAAAATGGTTTATGAGGGAGAAATTTTTTATTATGCATTCTTTATTTATCTAATCTTGAACAAAAAGGGGGAGAAATGGTATTTCACTTTAGTTTTAAGAAGATATATTTATCTTAGGGGGAGACATCTTACCTAGGTGGGGATCGTTAGATATAAGGGAATTTATTCTTATGCAAATTTTATATATTATTATATTTTCTTTGCATTTGAAGGTGTGTTTAAGTGTACATGTTTGTAACATGCGAAAAAATTACAAATGTGCAAAGCTACTCAAGTTTATGTGTCGGTAAGGTTGTACTTTTTCCCTTTTGGGGGTTGGAAATTGAGTCTTAGGTGAGATTGATGGCCCACATGAGTTTTTATTTTTGGTTTTATCCCAGAATAGCTAAATGGGAATATTTGTAAGGATATATTTTCGAATCGAGTCAATTTGTATGTTTTGTCTTATTGTATATTTAGACAAAATCGCTTGAGTCATAGGTTAGGAATTGAGTGTGTTGAATTTTTAAGCCTTTGACGTCATTTCTTAAAAACGTAGTAGCCAAGTTAGAAGATCTATATCATTGTGTCACGTCTCATGCTCGCTTCCATCTTCATGTTGCAAGGGTCTCCTGTAACAACCCTCGCTTTTGGGAGCCCATTTTTTATATTTATTTGCTATGTTGGGTAGTTGCTTATATTAAATACCGGGTGTGGGTAAGTATTAATTTGATGAAATAAGTTAATATTTACAATTAAGTTGCATTATTACCATGTGGGTAAGTGATTATTACCATATAGTGTTTTATTTTGTCATGGAAATTAAAATGGCAATTTGAATTAAAATGGAACCGGAAATCAAATGGTTTATGAAATTTCCAAATGATAATTTGGAGGGTGTAGTTAGTTCCGGGAGGTACGAGACAGTCAAAATGTGTGCCATATTGTATTTTGGGATTTTGGGCACTTTTGACTGGTTTTGGCATATCGCGTATTAGAAATTAACTATTGCGGTATTATCACTTAAAGGTTGGAGACTTTTTAATCTTAAGCCACATTTAGTTTTCCCCAAGTCTTCCATTTCCTCTTATTTGCCCTAAGTGTTCTAGCCCTAGAATGAGAGAGAGTGAGAGTGGAAGATTGGAGAGAAAGGGAAATCTTGAAGATTTGTGGTTTGATCTTGCTTCCTTCTTCAACCAAGCTTGATATTGAAGCCCCAAGGCAAGTTTTCTACTTGCTATTATATGGTTTAAGATGAATAATTAGTATGGTTAGTTATGTATAGTCTTGATGTTATATAATTGTGGTTTTTGGTTGGATTTATGGGTATCAACATCTTTGATAGAGTTAGATTGTTGATTGAGGAGGAAAAATGTGGTTGGGAGCATTTATGATCTTTGAGTAGTCATTAAATGTAGTTGGTTGATTTTGGGGTTGGTTATTGATTTTGGGTTTTGAAGATAATAGGAGAGAAAGGTCTAGGTCTGCTATGGTCGGTCGACCGCGTCTCTCAGACCGGTCGACCGGGCCTTCGGAGGAGGGCACACTGCTTTCTTTCAAAGGCACGAAATAAGGAAGCGGTCGACCGCGGTTATACCATAGGTCGACCGGTCCACCCGAAATGGACTTTCTGCTTTCTTTCAAAAGCAAAACTTTGAGACGCGGTCGACCGCGGTCTTGGGACCGGTCGACCGGTCCCCTATTTTTTTAACCAAATTTTCTACTTTGGTTTTAAATCCCTTTTCTTCCCTAGGAACTTAGGACTCTTCTTGAATGAAGTAAACCTTGGCTTTTAGAGTCCTAGCTGAGTTGGTTGTCACCCTAGTGTTGAATGGGTTTCACTTGGGGTTAAGTCCGGGGGAGGGGTTGTCCTAAGTGATGCTAAGGCATCACTTCTCTTCGTGCATCCAAAAATATGGATGGAAATTGTTGGCCCATACTTGGAGACTTAGGGGCTTGAAATGAGGCATATGAGACCTTAAGCTCGGGAAAATAATATGATCCGTTGGAGATTTATTCTAGGCATAACCTAGGATGATAATAAAATGAATTATCCTATGATAACGGTCTCAAACAAACGAAACATGTAAATGTTAATGAAAAGGAAAAGTATAGTTTTTATAGTAAATGCTAATTTACTTAAACACACCTCTCTAAATGCTATCATAAGGGAAGATCGCGCATGAGGTGATGTTCCTTGGCTAGTGAATGCAGGGAGACTATAGTCATCGGCCATATGCGGGTTTATTATATGTATTTTTCTGCGCTAGTGAAGTAATTTCGGGTGTGGTTATGACTCACTCGCAGGCATATGGCCACTTCCCGACGTGCGTTAGGTGCCCAGGCTGCCTTGTTTGATGGGCCCCTGGAAGATGATAGTCATTTAGGGGCGCGCCCAGTGGGGAAACTCGGAGGGGCGGTCTTAGAATCGTTATATGTATAAGAATATGACTGTTCTAAACTCAAGTGGGACTTGAGGGTTGTATAATTTCCACTAAATGATATTATTGATAATTACCTTCCTGCTAAGAAATGGGAATTGGAATAAATGAGGAAATAATGATTAGTGTATTCCTATTAAGGAATTGAAACTAGGTTAAAGTGGAAATTGGTTAATAGAAGCTTTTAATTTAATCATTGCATCATTTGCCTTTCCTGCATAGTTTATTTAAGCATGTCATGTTAGTTGTCTTATTAGTATTCGTGCTTAGGTTGTTAGATTCTGCTTTCCTTTGTCATGATTAATTGTTCATATCTAGCATGCTTTTTGTTCATCTGGGAACTATATATAAACCGGGTCTTGACCCGTCCATTTTCCTCTATGTTGTGTTTGTTATTGTATCCGCCCAGGTGCTCCTCCGTAAGGACGCCCGTGTTGATATTTCTACTCTTTTGCTTTTAAAGGAGCTGTATGAAATTGCGGATATTACAGGATGTTTTGATAGACGCCGTCATTCTTTTGATATCTAGTTATGATCGGGTCTGTCACTCGGGCGAGTGGCCCAAACTTGTAATTGTGTAATGAATGTAAAACATTATATCTAACTGTTGTGACTACTTTTGTGTAGCTGTCAACCGACAGCATATTCGGTTCTCTCCTTGTATAGTGGTTTTAGATGTATCTAAATTATGTTTCTTTGAATTCCACTATTGTTCTAAAATGGGTTGTTTAAATTGTTTTTTTTTCTTAACTTCACTTTTAATTGCATAAATTGTTTTGACAACCCGTTTTCCCAATTATTGGGTGGTTTTCTCGGTTACTCTTACTTTATTTGTGGTGCTGAGAATGATTTTCGTCCATGATTACCGTATATGTCGGAGTATCGGGCTGGCCACCCCTTATTTCGGAGTGCGGGTTGTCACATCTCCCGGGTATGAATGCGTATTTATGTTGAGCCTTGGATATTATTTTTTTGGATGTTATGATTTTACAAAATTAGTTTTAAAATTTTTAAAATGACTTTATCTATTTTTAATATTTTTCTAAAGAAAATATTATTTTCACGAGGTCATTAGAACAACGTGGTATGTTGTTCGAACAAATTACCTTAACTTATTATAACAAGGTTCCAACGAAACTTTAAACGAGTGATTTTTACCTTCGTTGGAATCTCATTAGATGTTTCGTTAGAAGTGTGTTAAAAGGAGATAATAGGCTTTATTCGAACGAGATGTACCTCTTTCGAATGAGCTGATTATTTTTTTTATCATTTTGAGATTTTTCAAATTATTTTTCAACCTTATCTCATTTTTGGAAAACCTCCTATAAATAAGAGTTCGGAGCAGCAATTTTATTTTAGACTTTTTCCTTGCTTTTGAGTTCCCAGAGTCTTCCAAAAATCTTTCTATGTTTATGTGATCATTCATGATCAAGTTTTTCAAACTCAAACACTAGTTAACACCCAATGTTTTAAATATCCAAGTTGTATTTTTATATGCTTTGAGATTTTTTTTGTGGCCACGAAGGTTTACTCTTCATCTTTTTGAGTATATGTTTTGGTGCGGTGGATTACGTGCCTAATTTGGTTCCATACAATGAACTTCGTATTGTGTGACGATTGTTGAGCCTATATCGATGGATTCCAAGGCGTGGGTGGACTCGCGCTTTGTGGCACTGCATTGGTGGACTCTTACGCGCACTGTAAACGAGAGGTTAAAGATTGAAGAGCATAAAGTCTCGCAAGGGTATTGATTATGTGTTGTAAGTCTACTTTATATCTTGTGTAATTCCTTATCATGGTGAATTCCATTGGCTGACCCATCCGAGATTTTTCCCATTTAAGTTTTCCTTGTACATCGGACGTTGTGTGGTTGCTTATTTTACTTTATCTTGCTATCACCTAGATGAGTGTTTTAAGATTAAAATAAAATTGGCTAAAACTAGTTTACACAACTTTCGTTTAAAACTAGTGCTAAGGTTTATTTGGGTTAATTCTGATTAAATTGAATATTTAGTTTGAAAAAAATTAAAAATTAACCTTTATTTAGACCATTTCGCATATTAGCACTTTCAGAATAAGGTATGAATATTCAAACATCATGGTACCCAACGAAAAGGTACAATAAAGTCTATATTAAGGGACTATAAATGAATATAGCGATATGAAAAAAATCTCTAATATTCATCAAATGCATGTGTGACATCCATAACAGCAGGTCACAAGATATCAATGTTGAGAGCAAAAGAATCATGATACCAATTGAAAAAATACTTGTGTTATATTTTCAACTAACCACAAACACTAGATATAACATGCTAGAAACAATGAATAAGTATCATGACAATGAAAATAATTTCACAATCAAGTGATATCTAAATATAACAACACACGAGATCAACATATTAGAAACACAAAATGTGTAATCATGAAAATCCACAAGTATAGCATGGGCAAGAGTATACACGAGACAATTACATCCTAACCCAATGATAAGCATGAGATAATCATGATAACATCTATATCCTCAAAAGAAAATTGTACTAGCCTTAGAGATATGCATGCCAGAAGCAAATCATGAAGAACGTGACAAAGCATGGCATATGTGGCATGTGAAAAACATGTGAAAGTTGATGGGAGTAGGAGTGTAAGGGTCACAATAAGATAATAAGAGATAATATGTGACCATGTGAGTATGTTAACATGTGATCATACATATGAGACAATAACAATGATAAAGTATCAAGAAATAGTCAAGACAAACATACCGAAAAGTCACTAGAGACAAGCAAAAGCTATAAGAGACAAGGTGTATCAAATGTTGAACTAGAAAGATACTAACGTTATAAGCACAATATCAACTCACAAAATCAACCATATTTCACAAAGATCAAATCTAATCAATAACCAAGGTCTCATCACTCACTCGAACTACCTAGGGCAAATAAGTACAGGAAATAGTAGACGACAACTATCCTAGAGAACATATAAAGCTTTAAGAGCCAATAAAATACCAATAATATGACCAAATAAGCTCCGTGAAGAAGATGTAATAAAGGTACAAGATTAAGGCAGAGGAGTACAACACAACATACAGATAAAGAGCAGAGACAAGTGTAGAATCAACACAGAAGCTGCCTGGACCAACACAATGTACCCATAAACAAAGCACCATGTGCATGCCCCCAAATATGCACCGTGTGTACGAATCTGTGTGAATGGTCACCAAATAAAGTCATTGAAACAAAAAATAAGAGATATCACAATAAAATTCCAAAACTCTAGAAATTTCATCCATAACCTCTTGAATCTTAATTCTTAGTATCTCAGTGATAAGAATGAATGAAAATGCATGAAAAATCATTCAATTTGACTTTAAAAGCAACAATTTAGTATAAATGTAAAAAAAGTCATAAAATCAATAACTCACACACACATATATGTAAATATAAGTAAAAGAACATGTAAAGGTGTGATTGTGATTAGGCAACGCATGATTCAATTATTTGACATAAGGATTTCATTTAAATATTGATTAAATGCATGGATGAAAAACACATTTAACTCAAATTCAATCAATTCAGTATTAATAAAATTCTCATTAAATCAATATTTTGCAACTTTGTAATGTTATTAAAGTTATTATTCATGTTACAATAAAGAAATATAATCAATACAAATACATATAATCAAATCATGCAAACATTACAAATAATTATCAAAAAAATAATCATTATATCAATAACTTTTTGAACTCAAAATGATAGTTTCAAGTCAGTTAGCACCCTTAAGAAAGTGTTGATAAAATCCTATTGAAATTCCATCTAAAATAAAAAAAAAAATTAGAAATGCTTATCCCTAACTTATTTTTCATATGGGCTCAAGAAGAAATGAAAAAATATCACAATAGAGGTTTTATGAAGAACAATCACAATCAATAAGGAAAGCAGAAAATCATACACACAACATAACTATATACGTGGTTCGAAAACTTGCCTACGTCCACGAAGAGGTCTATTGTTTATTAAGTATCTCTCAATATGCTCAGTTACATGCCCATATGCCTCAGCCCAGGGGTTATAATTTATAGATGTAGAATCCTAATTCTTCAAGTAACTCCACGATGCCCATGATGATCCATGAATCCCTTGAATATCTCCACGAGATTATAGGGGAATGACTTGGTTTAAGGGCAATGTGAACTGTACACGCACGTAGATTCTTTTCATGATATGAGGTCGGTCTTCTCTCTAAATCTGTTGGGCCAGTTCGGCCATTGTTGTGGGTTAAGAACAAAATTTGGTCCCCACAATTAATTGCCCCTAAAATACTTGAGCCATTGCTTGGGCTGATGGATTTTACATGTGGCTAAGAACGCAGCCTCGTCGGTGGTACACTCGTAAATTATTGAAGCATGGGAGGTGTGTTTGTCTTTCTATGAGATATTGAAGTGCTAAATCTTCCTCAAGAAGTGTAAAGCGGCACTTGAGTGTTTGAAACTGGTTTGTCAAAAACTCAACCGTCAATACATTGTCTTTGTTCATCTTTGCGCATACTGTGTACTCAGGATTCATTCCTCACTTTCACTCTTCAAAATTAAGACTTTCTCAGATTTATAAGTCTCCTCTTTGTCTCGTAAGTTTCAGCCTTCTTATTTTACTAGTTTCATTTCTTCTATGCATCGATCTTCTACTGTCACTAGGGTTTTTGTGTGTTTTCTCATGGCGATGGATGATAATAAATCTTTGCCTGAGTTTAGAAAGTGTTATAATATTCTTCAATGGGTAGAGATAGAGTGTACGTCAGTCCCCAAAAATGTTCGTGGCTTGGAAGACGGTCATTGGATCCATGTTCTGTTAGTTTTGCAAGGGGTTTTAATGTTTCATCCTAATCCTCTGTTTTTACATTTTTTTCAATTCTTCAATATAGTCTCTGCTCAGTGTTCACCGAATGTGTGGAAGATTGTAGATGGAGTCCATAAAATAAACCAACTCAATGGTACCAACCTTGGGTTAGCTAAAATCTGTTATTATTATACTTTCTCTCGCACTAGCGAGGGTCTTCTATACCTAAAGGCAAGAAGTCCTGATAAGGTGTTAGTAGTAAACCTACCTGATTCCTATAAAGACTATTGGTCTGAAGGTTTTATTGCCAAAAATTGGCAATATCCTCCCCAATCAGGGGGCATAAGGTAGAGGGGACCTCGGATCCCTACCTTTAGGGAGGAGTACATAGGTTGTTATTTCCATCTCTTCTTCGTTATTTGTTTTGCCCTCTTCTGTGTACCCTTTTTTTTACATTTCTTTCTCTTTCTTCTATAGCTAAGGCCAAGAATCAAGATCCCACTCCTCACGAAATTTGAGCTGCTAAACTTTTGAAAGCTTGGAGGATAAGAGATACAATTGATGAAGGGGAACATCCTAGGTCTGCTGCATTATTGCTAGAATATAGAAATACTACTTCCAGTTTTATTGCTCATCCGATGGACATAATCCCTCATCTAGAGGTTCTAAGAGACGAAGTTGGTGGTACCTCTGAACCCATTAAGGTAGAGGATAAAGAAAAAAATAGCTCGGAGGAGGATCGAGTAGAAGGCAATGAGGAAGGGAGTAGTGAAGGTGAGGAATAGTCCAAGGAAGAGGAGTCCAGTGAGGAAGATATGGCCCAACTGAGGAAAAAAATCTTAATCCAGGATGATGATAATGATGATCTGCTATCCAATAGGATGAGGTTCCTCAAGCAAAAGGTTGAAGACTCTATTGGCAGTTCCAGGGTGGTGGCTCAAGAGAAGGAGGTGGGGATAAAGAAGAGAGAAGAAAATGAGAACCGATAGAGAGACAGAGAGAAGAAAAGAAAAATAAAGAAGGATAAAAAATAATAGCACAGGCCTCAAAGGCCTTGAAAGTGTCTTATGTTATTGTTGTAGAGGGAGCCTCGATGGCTGATGTTCCTCAACTTGCTCCTCTGCTGCTGGAGAAAGTAGTGCTCGTGGATGACCACGAGCGCTCATCGGGCATTGGGAGACCAGTTATCCTTCAAATCTGCCCAAGGGCTTACTTTGGTAAGTACTCTTTTCTCTAATCTTATTCGTTCTATGTTTTCCTCTAACATCTTGTTCTTATCCTGTATCTTTTATTCTTTGCAGTTTGTCCCTGACTATACTGTATTACTCTGTGGTTGAACTGAGCTATCGAGGAGAAACTCAGAGTTGAATGAAGCTCTAAAGTCTTTCGAGAAGTCCCTTGCTGACACGAAAGCTACTTTTAACAAAAAGAGGGAGAAGTCTACTAAAGAGTGGTCAGACCTTCGTGAGGCATATAGTGTCATGGTTGCATACAAGCTGGTGGTGGTAGAGGCAAACAAAGGGTTGGTCACAAAAGTGGAGAAGATGAAGGAGGAAGCAGCGACTGGTCGAGAAAGTGGATATAATAATGGTTGGGATGCATCATATATTGAATGCCAGATTTCTTATCTTCGATGAGCATGTTTCAAGAAAGGCTGGGATAAAGCCTTGACCACTGCTGGAGTCGTTGTTGACTCCCCTTTTTTCTCTTAACATCATCCTAGTCGTAATCATATTAAAGAGTCCCCTTTTGCCTAACCAGATTCTAATGATAGCATGCAGCCTATTACTACTGTTGTTGGGGTTGCCCTGGTCAATCCAAAGGGGGTCATTGTCCCAGCTTGAGGAGTTGCACAAGGTGCCGGTGAAGGTGAGGTTCCTATCGTCCAAGCTGCTGACAAAGGGAAGGGGATCTCCACATCTGACCAGGTTGAGGCCTTTAAGGAATTTTAGGCTCTTATTTTTGTCCATCTACTGTATTTTTTCTTCTTCCATTTGTTGTATTGTCCTGTGCCCTTTGATTTAATGAAAAAGAAAACTTTTTATTTCATTACTGATTCTTGCTACTTTTGTTGCTTGTTTGGTTAGCTATAGCTCATTGATTTAGATGAATATATCCCTGCTAACTCCCGTCTGGGCCAAATTCTTGGTCCGAATGCTCAAGCGCACCGAGCTTTTATAAGGATTTGTAAATCCCTGAGGGCGAGAAACCATGGCAATAAAGACCAATCTGAGGTGGTCGCCAAGTTAAAGGATAGGCTTGAAGCGATCGAGGGAATTGGTGCCTCTATGCAGGAGGAGTTGGACGTCTTGAAAGCAAAGCTTCTAGATGCGTCTGAAATCAACCAGGTGGGGGAGTTATTGAAAAGATATAATGATGCTTTGAGGAGAGAAATTTATCTCCTAAAAAAAACACTCCATTTGGTCCTCCTTTGGTGCTGCGAGGCTCCTCATCGTCTGCTATAGTTGCTCACACTAATAATCAAACTTCCAAGAGAGAGATTGTTGAGCTGCAAGAAGATGTTCAACGAGCCTATGTGATTACTTCAAGTCTTCAAAGGGATGTCACATGATTGAGAGAGTTATTTCGAAAGGGTCCTCGGTAGGTTTGGGTTGACGGTTATGACCAAGGTTGGACAGATACCCCACTAAGACTGAAAGAGGCTGAAGAACTTTCTTTTTCCAGGGGATGATTGAACGTTCTTAAGGAAATGAATTTTTGAAAAGAGTTCTCCCTATGGTATAAATGTCAGACCGTTCGGTCATCTATTCTGCGAAATCCCTTATCGAGGGATGACCGTTGGATCCCAATAAAGAGTGCGACTTTATGATAAAGATTTAAATTAAATTCACAATTTTTCAAGTAGCCCTTATTTAATTAGAGTCTACTTTTAAACAAAATAAATTCATCCCTTAAACATGCATCTAAATCAACCCATCAAGCATAAATAGATAAAGCATGTGACACAAAGTTAAGGAAAAAACCCCTTTCGGGTAAAAGCTTTTATTTCTAGAAGTTTGAAGAATTTACAAGACCTTTGACTTACATACAACCTGATAATTGCCCACAAGTGTAACGCACGGTGTCTTTGTCAAACCTCCAAAGCAACGGCTAGAAGTGTCGTCGACTGGAATCTCCCGCAGGAACTCCAGGTGATCAGCAATGAAGAAGAAAATGACTTCTCCACAAGGATTGAACAAAAGCAGAGCAGTGTTTTGGGTTACAAAAGAATTCACAAAGGTTTGGCAAGGATATGTGAATAAAAATATGAGTCTTGGGACTCAAACATATGAAGACTTGAGGTGATAGAACTCTCAAAAACATATTTCCAAGTCTTACAAAATAACTCCTCCGAAGTTGGCTTATATAGGAAACCAAAAAGAATTTTATTTTTTTTAAACTCTGCCAGCGTATAAGTACCTCAAATCGGTTTGGGTGTACCATGAACCATTTCGCCCCCCGAAACCGGTTTGGCCTTCGGTTCACAAAATATCGCTGGTTTGGGGCTTAAAATTCACAGCATTTTTCCAAGTCTTTTCTCGAAATTTTCTCTATTTTCAAAGGGCCATAACTTCTTCACCGTAGCTCAGATTGAGGTGTCGTTTCTTCTCATATCTTTGTTGGGGCGAGCTCTACAAATTTCCAATTGACTAGACCTCCATACAGTGGCTATAAAATTACCAAACTACCCTTGAACATCCATATCTTGCCTTATTTCACTGTTTTGACTTCTCTTGCGTACCACTTGCATAAAGTCCCTAATTCATGGAACGTGAAGTAATTGAGTCAGATGTGGGACACATGATGGAGATGTTGAATGCTTGAATCCCAAAATTCGGATTTAGGCTGTCGTATGAGATCGTGAAGAGACGTGCCAAACGTAGCGGCATACGACATACACAACTGTAACATTTCGGACATGATAAAAATGTCCTTACAAATCTCCCCCTGTGCCTATGCCTGTATATACATAAAAAATTTGAATTATCAAATAACAAAATTTCCTATACAAATCTACCCTTCCATGAACCCAAAACTGGAAATATACAAATGAATAAGTCTTCATCGTTTGTTCTTTAAACATTCAGGAATCTCAAAGTTTTTCTCATCAGGGTGTGCAATTCAGTGATCATCAACTTAGTACCTACACACATGAGATAAAGAAAATACCAAGTGACATATCGAGTTCGAAATGAGATAAACATAGATACCAATTTATGATGAAAGCATAAGTCAAATCTCAAAACTCCCCCAAAATTCAAGCTCCCCCATAAAATGATAATTCTTTCCCCCAATTTTTATAATGTCCCCAAATAGACAAATGAGAAGAATAAATCAAACAAGCAAAGTCGGGGTGTGACCGTATTCAAAACAAGGCATCAATCAAATGGCAAACGTGCTTCTACAACGAGATGCTCAAAAAAATCTTCACAAACTATTTTTTATTTTTGCAATTTTTCATACAAAAATAAGATACCAATTTGAAAAAATATGATACAAAAATCACACCATGGAATTAAACTTAAACAACCAAAACATGGAAACGGAATGTATGGGTGTGAACACGTTCGATAGGTAAATCAACTCAATCAATCATATGTGCATGATGCATACGTGTACTCCTAACGAATGAACATCAAAAGTATCCTTAGTGTAAAGATTGTTGAATTTAGATGACATCATCTTATGCAAATCAACAAATCAAAGTCAAAGTGATTTCCACACCAATAACGTCCAAAACTATTTAGCGCTTTTTCAAGACTTTTAACGACGTGCAAACCCGTTTTAAATTCTCCATCCAAACACCCTCATATATATTTTCTTTTTGAGGTAATCTAAATTCTCAAACATTAGAGAATTGGTGCAAAAACCTAGATGGCCCATAATTAGCATGAATTTTTTTTTATTGCCTTTAAATTTTTTTCGGGCTCTTTTAAACCTCTTTGGATCCCGGATAATAAAATTCCTCAATTTTTTAGGTCCAATTTAAATGGCGGATTAATCGCAAAGGCTAGATAAATACCTTTCGTAGACCATCACCACTTTCAAATAAAGCACACAAACTCACAAAGTGGTTCTTATATGCACAATTTTTTTTATCAAAATTTATCGCGCTTGGTTCGTTTTAAGGACATGATTGAAGTGAAAACACCCAACCAACTTGTGATAAGACAAGCACAATAATCAAACAAATCCGTGCATGTGTGCAATAAAGGAAACATGAGTCAAACATGTAGTAAGTACCACTTAATTACATCTTAATGAATCCAAACATTATAAAACACATGGATGAATTGACCTATTGTCTCAAAACACTATCAAATAGTCACATGAACAAAATGGAATGAAGTTGTGACTCGGTCTTCCTAAGTGTTCATCCATATACGGTGAAAACAAAAAATAAAAATCTTTTTGTATTTTTCAAAAAATTTATCAAAAACAAAAATTAATACAAAAAGTACATGTCACAATGCTAGCAAATATAAATATCATGAAACAAAGACTAACGTATGACAAACATACGAACAAAATCATCTATATGAAATGGCAAGGGAAGAATCATGTGCAAGCAAACGGGAGTCAACTTGTCTAAAATCTAGTGCCTCTAAAAGAGATTTCCTAACCCAAACAGATGTGAAACGGCGTGTGGGGGCTTTGGGAACCACGGGAACACCAGACATAAACTTCCTAGGACTTTTTCCAAGATCAAAACATAATCTTCTAAGGTGACCTTTCCTATTACAATATGAACATGTGTAAACGGGTGGAACGACACCTATGGGTTGAACTTTTCTAATATCCTTAGAATTAGTTGACCCTCTTAAACAAATAATGGTTTTGGCTTTAGCATTAGCATTAGAAGCATGAGAACAAGATGAGCGACTACCATCACTATCAAACCTACCCGAGTCTATGAAATCATTTTTTAACTTCAAAATTTTTTACTCGAGAAAAGAATTAGACCCTTCTAATTTAAGGGACGCCTTTTTCAAATTCTCAACAATTCCTAAAAGGGTATCTCTCTCTCCCTCAATTATGGCAAACTTTTCCCTAAGAGTCTCTTCACGTTACACAAACTCATTGACTAAAATATTTTTATCCTCTTTGGCACAAACACAAACCATTGAATTTTTACGGTCCTCTAATTCTTCTTCTAAAAATAGGACCTTATCATCAATCTCCTTCTTGGACAATTTTAAAGCAATAAAGTCATGGTCCAAGGAAACAAATCTTTCACGATAAAAATCTCTTTCATTTTGAACAATTTGCAAAAGATCCATCGCGGATTTAAAACGAGAATTTTCTTTTTCCAAAAAGTTAATTCTTTTAGCAAACGTCAAATTCAAATGATTTATATCATCAAAACTCCGACTCGTGTCATCAAAAGAGAGCATCCGATTATATAAGTTCTCCATCGGAAAATTACAATTTTTCACAAAACTAATTTTTTTAAAAAAATCAATTTCGCACAAATTTTGCGAAAAACAAAGATCACACGATAAATTAGCGTAACCTGCTGTGATACCAATTTGAAGAGTGCGACTTTGTGATAATGATTTAAATTAAATTCGAAAGTTTTCAAGTAACTCTTATTTAATTATAATCTACTTTTAAACCAAATAAATTCAGCCCTTAAACATGCATCTAAATCAACCCATCAAACATAAATAGATAAAGCATGTGACACAAAGTTAAGGAAAAAAACCCTTTCGGGTAAAACCTTTTATTTCTAGAACTTTGAAGAATTTATAAGACCTTTGACTTACATACAACCTGATAATCACCCACAGGTTTAACGCATGGTGTCTTTGTCAAACCTCTAAAGTAACGGCTAGAAGTGTCGTCGGTTGGAATCTCCCACAGGAACTCCAGGTGATCAGCAATGAAGAAGAGAATGACTTCTCCACAAGGGTTGAATAAAAGCAGAGCAGTGTTCTTGGGTTATAAAAGGATTCACAAAGGTTTGGCAAGGATATGTGAATCAAAACATGAGTCTTGGGACTCAAAAATATGAAGAATTGAGGTGATAGAACTCTCAAAAACGTCTTTCCAAGTCTTGTAAAATAACTCCCCCGAAGTTGGCTTTTATAGGAAACCAAAAAGAGTTTTAATTTTTTTTAAACTCTGCCAGTGTATAGATACCTAGAACCAGTTCAGGTGTATCGCAAACCGGTTCGCCCCTGAACCGGTTTGGCCTTCGGTTCGCTAAATATCGCTGGTTTGGGGCTTAAAATTCACAATATTTTTTCAAGTCTTTTCTCGGAATTTTCTCCATTTTCAAAAGGCCATAACTTCTTCACCGTAGCTCAGATTGAGGTGACGTTTCTTCCAGTATATTCGTTGGGGCGAATTTTATGACTTTCCAATTGACCAGACCTCCAAACGATGGCTGTAAAATTTTCAAAATACCCTTGAACATCCATATCTTGCCTTCTTTCACTATTTTGACTTCTCTTGCATACCACTTGCATAAAGTCCCTAAAATCATGGAACGTAAAGTCGTTAAGGCAGATATGGGACACATGATGGATATGTTGAATTCTTGAATCCCAAAATTCAGATTGAGGTTGTCGTATGAGATCGTGAAGAGACGTGCCAAATGTAGCGGCGTACGATAAACACAACTGTAAGATTTTGGACATGAAAAAAATGTCCTTACACCCAATAGACACTATTCCAGTGCAGCTTATAGAGCCACACCCTGAGGATATTAAAGAAGACTTAGTTCCTCATCCTGATGATCGTCGAAGATCTCGAGTAGCTAACTACCTTGCTCATCGTGTTGGTCCATTGTAGGTCTTTAAGTATTCTTTGGTCTTTTGATGTAAATGTAACCATGTGATTTTTAATAAGCTGAATATTTATGTTTTGAGCATTAGCTGACAACACCTGTGTTATCCTTTCTTATTGGTTGCTTATCATTAGTGTTTGACCAAAAAAGTACTTGATAAATCCGATCATAATATGAAAAAACTTCTTAATCATTTTGGGATTTTTGACCGACTAAATGATGTTGAGTTTTTGCTATCTCGTGTTTGAACATTCTCCCAATCCAATATGCCTTATACATGTCATTATGTCCACGTTACCTTTTAGGTTGTGTCATCACACATCCTTAGGCCTAAATAGGGTGACGACGAGAATGTACCTGGTTAATGGGTCATCCACCCAAACAAGCTTTTTCAACTAACCTATGTTGGCGACCAACCTTAAGTTAGCTTTATTGTATAAGGATCTCCTGTAGGACTTTTATTATTATTGGAGCATCTTAAGATGCCAATTGTGTTTTCAACAAAGACTTGAGGAAGGCTAGTCGTAAACCTTGCTTTATATATGTTTTAGTTTTGAATACAATAAGTATGGCACAGTGTTGCAGCCATAGGGGCTTTACTGGAGCAAGTTGATTAACATGCTATAATCCCAAAACTTTGTTATGTTTTTAGGGGGGGAAATTGCTTAGAAAGGATGCGTATTGAAGTTTGGTCAAGAGACATTAAACAACCAAGATGTTCAGAATGTGTGGGTCAGTCGACCTTGATTGATTAAAATGATAAATAAAAGGCAATATTAGTTTGTAAATGAAACTTTTGCTAAACTAATGGTGCGGAAAAATAAAAGATATAGAAGTCTAAAAGTAGAACTTATTAAGGTTGGTTGTATTCCAGGCCCTTGGTATCTCCCTGCCCTCCAGTGTTTCTAAGTGATAATCCCCCTGTAAATTGTCTCTTATTGTCTTAAAAGGTCCTTCCCAATTTAGTCCCAGTTTGTCGTCTGATGGTCTTACGGCACTACCGAGGACTTTCCTTAGGATATAGTCCCCTACTAGAAATTTCCTCGGATTGACTTTTTGGTTGTATTATTTGACCAGTTGTTGTTAGTGAAATGTCAACTTAACTAGTGCATGTTGTCGTCGCTCATCAGCTAAGTCAAGTTCAATGAGTAATGCTTCATCATTGAGGCATTGGTCGACCAAAGTGGTCCTCATAGTAAGTAATCCTGCTTCCGGTGGGATGAGTGCCTCAATTCCATAGGTGAGCTTAAAGGGATTTCTCTCATTGATCTCCTATGAGTTGTATGATAAGCACCTAAAATGTGAGTTAGCTTGCCTACCCAGGCACCTTTGGCTCTTTTCTGCCATTTTTTCATCCCGTCGATCATTGTCTTGTTGTAAGCTTCAGCTTGCCCATTGCTCTAGGGATATTCTACAGAACTAAACTGGTGCTTGATGCCATGCCTGTCGTAGAAGCCTTTAAAGAAGCCACTATCGAACTGTGTGATGTTATCAGTAATGATTATCCTTGGCGTCCCAAAGTGGGTGATGATATTCTTCCATACGAACCTCATTATATCAGAGTCCCGAATGTTTACGAGTGGTTATACCTCTACCTATTTGGTGAATTAGTCAGTGCCGACCAATAGATACTTGCTATTTCCAGATGTGGTAGGCAGAGGCCCTACAATATCAAAGCCCCACTGGGCAAACCTCTATGGACTAGTTAATGACTTGAGGTCGCTAGCTGGTTGGGGGACCATAAGGGGTGAGGTGATCACGATAATGGAATGAGCCCCAAAGTAATGCTTCAGCTTCCTCAAGACTATCACTAAGGCATAGGTGATCTTCTCTAGGGGAAAATAATGCTTCTTTGCATCCAAGAGCATCCTGCTTGCATAATAGACCAGGTGTTGGCCTCCCTCCTTTTCGCATACCAAGGCGGAGCTCACATCATGGTTTGACACGGTAAGATAGAGATATAAGGGGTCGCCTTCACTTGGGATCACCATTAAGGGTGGCTTACTGAGGTAAGACTTGAGCTCTTTTAGGGCTTTGGAGCAGTCATCGTTCCAAACTAAGCCCTTGTCCTTCTTTAAAAGTTGGACGAATGGTTGACAACGCTACAAAGACTTAAAGATGAAGAGGTTGAGTACGGCGAGCATGCCGATAAGCTTCTGACCATCTCTAATCGTCTGAGGGGGTGGACTTTTCTAATGGCATCGATCTGATTAGGGTTTTCTTCAATCCCTCTTTTGCTGACAAGGTATCCTCGGAACTTTCCAGATTGGACATCGAATGAACACTTGCTAGCATTAAGTTTCATCCGGTATTTCCTAAGGATCTCAAAGGTTACTGGAAGGTCTGACAGTTGTTCGCCCTTGAGTTTACTTTTAACGAGCATGTCATTAATATATACCTCTATTATTTCCCCTATTTGTTTATTGAACATCCTAGTGACCAGTCGTTGATAAGTCGCCGCTACATTTTTTAGGTCGAACGGCATGACTTTGTAACAATACTACCCAATAAGCGTTATGAATGAGGTCTTATCTTCGTCTGGCATATAAAGTGGGGTCTGGTGGTATTCGGAGTAAGCATCTAAAAAGCTCATTCTTTCATGTGTTGTTGTGGTGTCGACCAACTGATTTATCTTTAGGAGAGGAAAATTGTCTTTTGGACAAGCCCTATTGAGGTCAGTAAAGTCAATGCATACTCTCTACCTTCCATTGCTTTTGGGTATGAAGATTGGGTTGGATATCCATTTGGGGAATTTAACTTCCCGAATGGAACCTGCATCCAATAGTTTCCCCACATCTTTCTCTACCGCCTTCACCTTTTTTGGGGCTGTTTGGTGAGCCTTCTGAGTGACGGGTTTGAAAGTTGGGTCGATGTGCAGTCGATGGCATGCAATTGTGGGATAAGATACCAATTGAATTCACTCACCCACAAAGATTTATTTCCCCCATAAATCAATAATGAACTAGGAATGGAAACCTACAAGAACCTAGTTATCCTAAGCAAACTACCTAACTAGGTAACGATGGGTGTTCCATATTTCAGATTAATGGGAGGAATAGAAACACTTTCCTTTTTTACGAACTTCATAAGACGAACCTCTACCTTAACCTTCTTTTGAAGGACACCTAATTCAACCTTCACTCTATGTGCGTTCCTAGGCAACTCCCTAACAACTTTTGGAATCCATCTTTCATTCCTCCTAGAATTCTTATGCATAGTCCTTAGAATTTGAGACATAGTATAGGGAGAGGGAGCTCTTTTATAGCCTCACTTCTATCATGCACTAAGAAATTTATTTTCACATCAACTCACCAACTTGACTTCTAAACTCATCAATAGGATCTCTTTGATACACTTTCTTCCTATTGTTAATGAACATATTGTTTCTTTCCCTCAAGCACCAACAAGCTTGACTTGAGTGGCCTTGTGCCTACAAAAAGGTGCATTTATTCTCACAACAAATTGATATCAAGTTTACTTATTATATCATAAACTTTTATTTTCAAATCCTTTGCATCTTTAAGCTCATGTTTTAATTTGTCAAATTCAATTTTCAAAATCGAATTTTTAAGTTCAATCTTTTTTTCTTCCAAAATGATTGCATTTGTGATTTCAAAGACTCGCGTTATTTTGACAAAATTTTCAAACGCAAAACCTTTGAATGAACTATTTTGAACTTTTCTTCTTTCTCATTAAGTTCATTTTATAAAACTTTCACTTTGTTTGAAAAGTCAATGTTTGATTTTTTTTAAGCCCAAGAGATTCCTAATAAAGATCATTAAAATCTTTTCAAAATTATTCCTCATCATCATCACTAACATCCATATCACCAACATCAACCTTCTCATCGTCATCACCAGTACAAGATGAAGGATCATGAGGCGACTTATTTTTAGAATCCTTGATCCTACTCTTGTTTGCCACACTCATATTTCTTTACCATGAAGTCAAAATCACTTCTATTTTCCTTCAAAATCGAAGAATTGGTTTCTTTTTAATCATGTGATGAACATTCACTTAATGAAACAACTTGAGAAGAATATGATTTATTTTTTAAATTTTTGTATGAGTCAAATTCATTTTTAAAGTACTCAAATCCTTTCTCAAGTTCACTCTTAGAACCTTCACAAATAAGAAGTTATTCATTCACTTTTTCAAGTTCAAAATTTAAATCATTTTTCTCTTTATCAATAACCTAGAGTTTTTCTAAGTCAACTCTTAAAGAATGATTTTATTTTCTCAAATCAGAACTTTGTTCTCTCAAAGCATAGATATCTTCAAATAACTCACCCTTCTATTCTTCAAACATTTTTAACTTTTGATTGGCAAGTTAACTAATCATTTCAAACTTTGTAAAAGCTTCTTTTTCTTTGTTAAGTAGTTTGACTTGATAGTCCAATTTAACATTAAAAAATTTCATTTTAAGAAGTTGAGCATTTAACATATCACAATTTTAACTCAATGAGTTTCCATTTCTAATTCAATGGATTTTGATTTTACCGGAGAATAAGAAGATTTCTTTTTCTTCTTTTTCATTTTGTATGTCAAATGTTCTGTCCTTTCACTATTATTCACAAGCATAGGATCCAAAAATATGGCACAATCAATACTAGACAAATGAGAACAAGCAAAATCCATCATATTCACAAAATCTAGAGCTACTTAAAAACAAACAAGATCTAAGTAACAAGCATAACAAACACATAACAAGATCTAGTCTAGCGTGTTAATGTTATTCAAATGAGAACTTGGCTCTAATACCAATTGAGAAAGTGTGTAATACGGCCTGATACCAATTGAAAGAGTGTGTTATATGCACTAAGTAAACATCAACAACAAACTTAGAGGGTGGGTGTGAATAGGATTAAAGACAACTTATGACTAATTTTTTATTTCAAATCATTTTGTTTACACATTCAAGTAATTTAACAGAAATACTGCTAAATGGATTTTGATTAACTTACATAACAAATTAATTAGGTGAATCTAGATGAACAAAACTAGATCAAACACACCTAAGTCAATTTTAATTCAATTCACTAGATTCAAATTAGATATAAGTCATATGCAAGTGTTCAAATGTGTTCATATGAGTATAAATCATTCAAAAACTCACATAAGACATATTTACGAGGAAAAGCCCTCACCGAGGGGTAAAAAACCTCGACGCACTCTAATTTTTATTTCTACTTGAAAAGAAATTTTATAAAAGGCAATAAGGTACCCCTCACACAATCTATATTGTGTAGTAACCTATGAACCTTTTGACTCTTCCCCATAGTCAGTGAGAATCCGCAATGAGCTCCACGCTGCGAATGAAAAAGTCTATTCTTTTCCTTGGAATTGTGCCACACTCTAATTTCTCTAATAAATCTTAGTGCCTCCTCTTTTTAGATCTATGAGTAAATGATCATAGTAATTCAAAAAAAAATTGAATTAACCAAGGCTAGTGTACAGATTTGAACCAAAACGCTCTCAGTTCTTTCTCAAAGGCATAGATTTAAGTTTTGACAATTTTGGAAGGAACAAGTGTGGCACCCCATAAAATTCATAAATATATTAACCAGGTCTAAAACAAAAATCACAGGAATAAAAAATTTGGTAACATTCTTGGCATAACTAAAATCGAATAAGTAACGAAACAAGATAATGCAATACTCAGTACTACAAAACCAACTTTGATGTCAATCACCATCAATATAATAATCCAACTCTGATACCAATACAATATGTACAAAATCTCATTTGGGAATAAATTATACAAAATATAATCTAGCTATAAATATAAAATAATGCAAGAGTGAATGAGAGAACCTTCTCACCTACTACATCCTACCACTATAGGTGATCCTCAAATGATTAACTCTAACAATGGCAGGAACAACGATCTAAGACCTATGAAAACACAGATATAACAACAACGTAAACAAAAATTTTATGAAGAATAAGATTATAATTGAATTTGGGTTACATCATAGATACACATCTTCCTCTCGACTTTTATTGGATTTTAAGTTATTAGCTACCCAACCCAATAACCTAAAACAACATGGGGTTGTAATCTCGAACCCATATGTATTGAATGTGGTTAAAGTTTTATTTATGAATTCTTTAATCCTTTTGTTTTAAAATTAGGTTAATCTCTTTCATTATGAATCATATGTTGTATGGTAGTCTCAAACCTATAGAATGTCTCACCAAATAACCAAGGTGCCACTCCTATGCATAAATCATAAATCTCAAGTTTATCTTTCCACGACTATCGCATGCCACATAGTAATACATACATATCTAATATAGTTAACGAATAAATCCCGAGTCATAAGTATATAGATACACATCCCTATAATAATTATATATCTCAAGTATATCACGTAAACTGGTATAACTATCTCTAGTACCACAAAATATAATAACATAAGGTAAGATAAATAAAATCTCTATGTCTAACATCCATACATAGGTACTACCTCCAGTATGTACAAATAAATGGGCTACACGCACGCACGCATATAACGAAGGCCTATCCCTATCACCTTTGAGTATCACTCGGGTGTACTAGTTGTAGTCTAAGGCCATCCCAAACCTAATTACTCATCAAAACCCTGTAATAAATCACTACGCCTACCCACCATTCGTATAGCCTACCATACCCAAGACTATAAGATGAAATCTCCCTGTGAAATCCCCTCGGAAAACGGGTACCAAGACGTAGGACTCGGGGTAAAAATGACTATGGCAAACTCGTCTACTCTCCGAGGAACCATCGTGATCAATGTCTCATGCTATCCATAATGGAATTCCTCCTTATACGTTCGCCATGATAAATCGTACATGGTATGCAATTCCCATAAAGCATCTAATCAAATATATCCCTCGCTAATGGGTTAGATCAAATAAACATATATATAAACTGACCCAATGCTATCGAGTGACATTTTAGGGGGAGATTTGTAAGGACATTTTTTTCCATTATCAATTTGTATGTCGTACGCCGTTACACCGTTGAAGAAACTCAAGATCACATCTACATCAACGGATCCGAATATCAAAGCATCTTCAACATCATAGCCTATGCGTGAATGAACTTAGTAAAATAGTGTTTTTACGTTCCTTAAAGTTCATATTTAGTATTGGGAAATTTTTATAAAATGTTTTTTATAAAAATAAGAAGTAAGTTTTTTCAAGCAAAATGAGGCTTTTAAAAGGATTTTATTTTTCTGGGAAAACCGGACCGGTCCGCCCCCTACCGGACCGATCCACCACTGGACCGGTCCGCCCCTCAACCGGACCGATCCGCTTGCTGCTGATCCAGTATGCCCCGGATCGAATGCAAACCGATGGAGCCATATTTTAAAAGAATCGATCCTGTCATCCGGACCGATCCGCGCCCAAGCCGGACCGGTCTGCCTGGGATAAGTTCGAACAGTTCCGTGAAATTTTTATCCACCATCTTATATTTCCTATATATATTACTATTCCGATGGTGTATTTTTTCAAGTCTTTCAGAAAACGTTTTTAAGAGATAAAACACAACAAGACTTCGTTTTTTTATGTGCCAAACATCTTTTTTATTCACACCAAAAATCCCAATTACTTTTGTGAATCTTTTAGAACCCTAGAACACAAGCTTTGCTATTGTTCAACCCTTGTGGAGAAGTCGTTCTCTTCTTCATTGCTGCCCTCCAGGAAAGAGAAAATTCCAGCCGCCGACATAGGAACCGACACCTGCGGGTATTTCTGTGTCACACCTTTGTGGAGAAGCCATTTCTCTTCTTCATTGCAGCCCTCCTGGAAAGGGATATTTCCAGCCGCCGACTACAGAATCCGATACCTGAGGGTAATTCTTAGTCACTGTATTTTCATTGTAATCCGAAATTGTATGTTACAATATTATAATGAAAATAAAAGGTTTTTCCCCTTTGGGGGATTTTTCCTGAAATTTATTTTTTTTATCCTGCATGCTATATTTTATTTGATAAATCATCTAGATGCATGTCTTAGGGTTTAACTAAAATTTTGGGATTAATTGAAATTGGTTTTTATTTGAGAAGTTGCAATAATTCCGCTGTAGCTACTCTCTCAAATTGGTATCAGAGCGGGTTACGCTAATTTATCGCGTGATCCTGTTTTTTAAAGGATTTATTTTTTGATACAATTTGACTTCTCCCGTCGTCAAATTGGTATCAGAGCGGGTTACGCTAATTTATCGCGTGATCCTGATTTTTTTTCGAGGATTTACTTTCTGATACAATTTGTCTACTCACGTTCTCAAATTGGTATCAGAGCGGGTTACGCTAATCTATCGCGTGATCCTGATTTTTCGAGGATTTATTTTTTTTTGATACAATTTGACTTCTCATGTCGTCAAATTGGTATCAGAGCCGGTTGCACTAAGTTATTGTGTTTTGATCCTGATTTTGCACAAAAATGGCTTTTGATGGTTTTGATGATCTTCGATGTCAAATTTTTGAAAAAATTAATTGAAAAATTCACACGAACTCTTGTTTTAAATCTTCTGTTGAAAACGAATCTGAGAGGTGTCCTTGTTGTGAGGGTGTTGGTCACACGTTACATGAGTGTACCACAAATTTAAAGAAGAAATTGAATAAACCGATTTCTCATGTTTCTACCCTTAGTGATTGTGATTCGGAAGAAAAAGTTTTTTATGCTTCTAGGCGAGAGTTTCCCATCCATGTGATTAGTGATGATAGTGAAGGTGATGGGAGTGTGGATGAAAGTGAGGAGGAAAGTGTAGATGAACATGACTTGCAAACTTCTTTCAATGAACTTTATGCTGAAACTTTGAAAACAAAGAAAGAAAATTTGAAATTGAAAGCTAAATTGAAAGAGTGTGCCATAAAAAATAATGATTTTTTAGTTGAAGAACTTAGGGCACATGAGAAAATTTTGAAAGAGAAGCTTGAGTACGTCGAGGGTGAGAGAGATAGTCTTAGAGGGTTGATGGAGACTATGAAAAAGGAGCTTTTAGAGTTTGGGGATTCTAAACGAGTACTTGAATCTAGGATAGGTGAACTTGAGGTGAAATTGAAAGATTCAAGTAAAGTAAAATTTGATTTGGAGTCTAGGTCTGAAAAACTTGATAAGATTTTAGGCACAGTCGAGATCAAAACGGATAGGGGTGGGATTGGTCTTGAAAAATATGTTTCACCCATTCCCACACGTGTGAGAGAGCACCCTAGGATTGTTAAGAAAGAGACACCTACGGGTGTTAGGAAAGAGCCCCCTAGGAACATCATGAGAGTGCCTCCTAGGATCATTAGGAGAGATCCACCTAAGCAAATTCAAAAAGCGCCACCTAGGAAATTGATGAGGGCACCACCTAGGATCATTAGGAGAGACCCACCTAGGCAAATTCGGAGAGAGCAACCGATAAATTTGAGGAGAGGCCCACCTTTAGGTAACACACACCGCCCGATTTACACTTGCACACATTGCGGTAGGCAAGGTCATCTTAGGCGAATTTGTTACAAGATTTTAAATGGACCTAGGAAGGTTAATGAAAGAATAAATTCGATTCCCAAAACCCCCACACTTTGTTACACATCAATTTGGGTTAGAAAATCGGATTTAGAGGCTTATGGTTTATTTGTCCACGATTCCCGTTTGCTTGCACGTGATTCACCCCATGTGAAATCTTTTGGTTGATTGTGGTTGCATGTTTGTCATACACTAGTTGTGGTTTCAAGATATATTTTTACTAGTGTGATGACTTGAACTTTTTGTATAAATTCTTGTTTTTGAATTTTTTTTGAAAAATACAAAAAGATTTTATTTTGATAAAATTTTGAAAAATCCAAAAAGATTTTTGTTTTTTGTTTACACCGTTTATGGATGAACACTTTGGATGACCAAGTCACAACATCATTCCATTTTTTTCATGTGACTATTTGATAGTGTTTTGAGATAATAGGTCAATTCATCCTTGTACTTTATAATGTTTGGAGTCATTAAGATGTAATTAAGTGTTACTTCCTACATGTTTGACTCATGTTTCCTTTATTGCACACATGCACGGATTTGTTTGATTATTGTGCTTGTCTTATCACATGTTGGTTGGGTGTTTTCATCTCAAACCTGTCTTTAAAACAAACCAAGCGCGATAATTTTTTGTAAGGAAATTGTGCATATAAAAACCGTGTTGTGAGTTTGTGTGCTTTGTTTGAATAACGGGGAGGGGCTGCGAAAGGTAATTATCTATCCTTTGCGCAAAAGCCACCGTTAAAAAGGACCTAAAAAATTGAGGAATTTTATTATCCAAGGTCCAAAGAGGTTAAAAAAGCCCGAAAAAATTGAAAGGCAGTAAAAAGATATTCATGCCAAAAAGGGGCCATTTAGGTTTTTGCACCAATTCTCCAATGTTTGAGAATTTAGATTACCTCTAAAAGAATATATATATGAGGGAGTTTGGTTGGAGAATTAAAACGGGTTTGCACGTCCTTGAAATTCTTGAAAATGCGCTATATAGTTTTGGACGTTATTAGTGTGAAAATCATTTGACTTTGATTTGTTGATTTGCATAAAACGATGTCATCTAAATTCAACAAATGTTTACACATAAGGATACCTTTGATGTTCATTCGTTAGGAGTACACGTATGCATCGTGCACATATGATTGATTGAGTTGATTTACCTGTCGAATGTGTTCACACCCATTCATTCCATTTCCATGACTTGGTTGTTTGAGTCTAAATCCATGGTGTGATTTTTGTATCATATTTGTTCAAATTGGTATCTTCTTTTTTGTACGAAAAATTTGAAAAATCAAAAATAGTTTGTGTTTTTTTATATACCGTGACACCCCGATTTTGCTTGTTTGATTCATTCTTCTTATTTGTCTATTTGGACATCATAAAAAGGGGGAGAAAGAATTATCATATTATGGGGGAGTTTGAATTTTGGGGGAGTTTTTGAGATATAGCTTATGTTTTTATTAAATATTGGTATCCATGTTTATCTCATTTCAAACTCGATATGTCACGTGGTATTTGCTTTGTCTCATGTGTGTAGGTATGAAGATTGAAGATCAATATGTTGCACACCCTGATGAGAAAAGCTTTGAGATTTGATGATTATTGAAGATTGAAGAACATACGATGAAGATTTATACCTTTGTATCTTTCCGTCTTTAGGGTTCATGGGAGGGTAGATTTGTATAGGTCATAAGTTGATAATTCAGATATTTTTTATGTATGTACCGGCATAGACATAGGGGGAGATTTGTAAGGACATTTTTTTCCATTATCAATTTGTATGTCGTACGCCGTTACACCGTTGAAGAAACTCAAGATCGCATCTACATCAACGGATCCGAATATCAAAGCATCTTCAACATCATAGCCTCTGCGTGAATGAACTTGGTAAAATTGTGTTTTTACGTTCCTTAAAGTTCATATTTAGTATTGGGAAATTTTTATAAAATGTTTTTTATAAAAATAAGAAGTAAGTTTTTTCAAACAAAATGAGGCTTCTAAAAGGATTTTATTTTTCTGGGAAAACCGGACCGGTCCGCCCCTCAACCGGACCGATCCGCTTGCTGCTGATCCAGTATGCCCCGGATCGAATGCAAACCGATGGAGCCATATTTTAAAAGAACCGATCCGGTCATCCGGACCAATCCGCCCCCAAGCCGGACCGGTCCGCCTGGGATAAGTTCGAACAGTTCCGTGAACTTTTTATCCACCATCTTATATTTCCTATATATATTACTATTCCGATGGTGTATTTTTTCAAGTCTTTGAGAAAACGTTTTTAAGAGATAAAACACAACAAGACTTCGTTTTTTTATGCGCCAAACATCTTTTTGATTCACACCAAAAATCCCAATTACTTTTGTGAATCTTTTGGAACCCAAGAACACAAGCTTTGCTATTGTTCAACCCTTGTGGAGAATCCGTTCTCTTCTTCATTATTGCCCTCCTGGAAAGTGAAAATTTCAGCCGCCGACATAGGAACCGACACCTGCGGGTATTTCTGTGTCACACCCTTGTGGAGAAGTCGTTTCTCTTCTTCATTGCAGCCCTTCTGGAAAGGGATATTTCCAGCCGCCGACTACAGAATCCGATACCTGAGGGTAATTCTGAGTCACTGTATTTTCATTGTAATCCGAAATTGTATGTTACAATATTATAATGAAAATAAAAGGTTTTTCCCCTTTGGGGGATTTTTCCTGAAATTTATTTGTTTTATCCTGCATGCTATATTTTATTTGATAAATCATCTAGATGCATGTCTTAGGGTTTAACTAAAATTTTGGGATTAATTGAAATTGGTTTTTATTTGAGAAGTTGCAATATTTCCGCTGTCTCATAGTTTCACACCGAACTTATACTAAAAATATGCCCAATAATTGTATTCAATATCATATGATCCTATACGAAATTCCTGAGGCTACATGTCTAGGTATCGTCCCTTCCAAAATCCCATTTAACAACTCATCCTCCTCTCAGATTTTTAACTAATACATCCTTCACAATTCGACCCCCTAAAAACCAATCAAGGTCCAAACACCCAAATAACCCGAATCGAATTTGCTAATCCTCAAAAATTATAATTCACTCTGTCATATAATTATAATAAACCTAAAGTCCAATCCATCTTAGCCTTAATCCCCAAATCAAATAATGCAATCACAACACAAATCCCAAATCAAAATCACCAACCTAGAATTTCATCACTGCTCACTCTTGGTAAAATATTCATGAGAAAATAAAAAAAATCCAAAAAAACAAAACTAGTGCCCACGCATTCATAATTCAATTTTCTACAATCCTGGGTGGTTAAAAAATAATGAGGTTCGATCGATTGATCGATTAACCCTATAGGTTGACACTTACCCTTGTTACGGGATTCACCTTCTCCAAACCCCAAATTCTCTCTTTAAAACACCATTAATGACTTTTCAAGCTTCATCCAAGCCCTAACCAACAATCAAACATCAAAGCCACTTTAAATATATGATTGTAACCTAATTTTAACGATAATTACACAAGCTTCTATCAACATTTAAAAGGGAAATCTCAAATTAACTCACAAGAACCCTAATTTCATCAACTACTATAATTAATTTGCAATTTATATGGATTGTGTAAACACCCCATCCTAGTACCATCCAAATGCCTTCTTAGGTCCCAAACACCCTCAGACCCCAGGTCCTACTCCAAGACCTAATCTAGAGGTCAATCCTCCAACCAGAGCACAGCTTATTCCTCTCTCATAAGGTTCTGAATCTCATTTCCAACGATCTATATTGTGCATAAATCGGACTTGCGATTCATGAGTACTCACCTTTTTACTCTAAACCCTGATCTAGAGGCCACTGAATGATTTTGAGATTTTTTTGACTTTCGTCAACCCTCTAACACAAGCATAGCTCATTGTAATCTCTTAGGGCTCTGAATCCCCTTTCCAATGGTCCATACCGTGCTCAAATCGGCCTTACGGTTCGCGCGCACTCACCTTTTTACTCCAAAGGCCATTGGGTACTTTCGAGATCTGTTTGACTTTGATCAACCCTCTAACCAGAGCATAGCTCATTTCACTCTCATAGGGATCTGAACCCCCTTTCCAACCGTGCATAAATAGGCCTTACTATTCGCGCGTAATCAACTTTTTACTCCAAGCCCTGATCCAAATGCCATCGGGCGCTCCTGCGCTCCATTTGACTTTGATCAACCCTCCAACCCTAGAATATCTCATTGCACTCGTATAGGTCTCTTAATCCCCTTTCCAACATTCCATATCGTGTGAAAATCATCCTTATGGTTCACGCGTACTTTTTCTCCGAGAACCCCCGTTTAGAGTTCATTGGGTGCTTCCGAGCCCCATTAGACTTTTGTCAATTATTGAACCCGAGAGTGGCCCAATATATTTTCATTGTCTCTGAATTACCTTTCCAATGATCTCGAATATACGTGATTCGATCTTACGGTTTGTATTTATGCCTTTTTTTGAAAAAGTTCTTTTTGGACTACCTATATGCACCCCAGACCCTCTACCTATAGGCAGAGGCGTACTTTACTTTTCCAACAAGCCAGGGGTATGATGATAGGAAAGCTAGGGCATATACCGATCGAAAGACCCCCTAACCCTAATTTTTCCTATTTAAGGAGGTTATGAACTCATTCCCAAGGACCCCTTTTTCAGCAATCAGAGCATCCTTTGCCTCTAAGTTAGAGCATCATCATCTCAAAACATCCATTTTCCACATGTTCTCTCCAATTTTCTTACATCACTTTCACCCCCACCTTCGGCCACCTATTTCACTCTTACTCCACCACCATTCAACCACTATAAAAATCAGTATACACCACTTCAAAATGAGTAGTAAAGTTCTATAGGAGGTCTACTTTTATCCTTTTATATCTCATTTAATTAGTGTTATTTATTTACATTTTCCTCCACTTTTAATATAATATTTATGTATTTCACTTTCTCACCATAAATAATATCTTTTTCATTATTAGTACACACAAAACATATTTTCATAAAACCAAAAAAGACAAAAATGGGGTTTACCTATAAACCCTAAAATATAATTTCCCCATTTGTTTTACATTCTCTACACTCGCACCTTTCTTCAAAACAAACTAAGGGAAGTTCTAATTTGGAGTTTATGGGTTAAACCCCACCCTTGCGTGATTACCGAACTACTTGGACTTTGATGGTTTTTTCGGCTATATAGGCGTCCTAAGTCATTCTTGGGATTTGATTCCTATTTTGTTTATTCCGCTACTTTACTTATTTTCCTTATGTATATATATAAGTATATATACTAGTGCCTCCATCAGACATGCATATTCATTTTCTTATAGTGAATCATGATCTTGTAGTTACTCACATCATATATTCATATTCTCTTACTATATTTCCCTTTTTTGCAATCCCATTAGACAGGGATATCCACTTCCACATAGTGAGTCATGATTCAGTGTTTTGCACATATTGTAGTCTTGATTTACCCTTTTTTTTGTGGCTCTATTAGATATACATATTCCATTCCTCACAATGGATTATGATCCGGTGTGCCGCTCACATTTTGGCTACCTTATCATATTATTTTCTTTCTTTTTATACTCTTTAGAATGACTCATATCCATATTTCCCATGACGTGAGTATGAAGATTTATTTTTCTCACCTATTTTCATATCACACGCATTATACACATGAGTTATAATTTTGAGAAAAAAGGAGAATATTATAATAGCCCTTGAGAGATCGAAAGGGAAGAATGGATGCCTAACACCTTCTCATTCCGTAACTTAGTCCCTGGACCCTCAATTCATTTAGTTTTGTTTACATCAGTTTATATTTGATGTTGTTCTTTCGGGGACGGCTACATTCATTTGTCTATTTTGAGAAAAATAGGTCGGCGACTCCATTTTTTATCTTTTCCTCCCTTTTTAACGACGGAGGATTTATATCCAAGGTATCTCGCGAGCATCACGCGAGTGGCGAAAATAGGACCTTTATCCTTGAATCCCCACACCCGCAGAGAGGTTTTCTTCTCTCCATTTGGGGCAAGCCCGTGTCGAAGGAATACCAGATGTCCATAGATTGATTCAGTTAATCATAGGGATTTTAAAGTATTTTCAATATAAATTAAGTTCTAACAATTTCAATTCAAGTTCGTGGGAAAATCATTCAATATAAGGGGGAAATTGACCTAATTAACATCTTAATTAGATTAATTACAAAATTTAATTATTTAATCATTTAAAATAAAATTAAAACATGATTAGGTTTATATTACAATGAATAGATATAATCTAACTTAAAAGATAAACTTACCTCAATCAAAATGTGGAGAAAACCATGCCATGATCCTCCCAAATCCTCTTCTCCTCCTTGAGTTCCTTCTCTCTAGTCTCAAGGTGCCTCCCAAATGTAATATGTGACTTATGAGATCCCTAACGACTCACTAAAACCTTTTATCGATGAAATTAGGCTTGGTCCCCAAAGGAGCATCATCTAAAAGAGACCAAAATCACCTCTAAATGAATTAAAATCTTATCCAAGCCTTATGCTAACCGAATAGGCCTAAAATCCATCATTTTAAGATCACAATGGACATTCTACGCATCCTTAAAAACAAGTAAAATATTCCAAATCAAATATCTAGCAACTCATACATTTAGTAATCAATCGCTACGAGTCCAAATATCACTTAATCAATTAATTGATTAACATACACAAAATTTGATTTTAAATTCAAATTAAATAATACATAAAAAATGTTAATACTGACATCTCTAATCACGAAAAGCACACATAATTATTTTCCACAAATTTTATAATTAAATAATACGCATAAAAATAGAGGGTATTACACCCCCCCTAAAGTTTCATTATTGAAATTCGAATTATTTATAGATCTACTTTAAAGTCTTAAAGATATCTCGTAATGCCCTCACACAACTATAAAGTAATATTTTCTCTCTATGTCTCAATACACACTAAGGGATCTCTTGTTGCAAGTTGCATTTGGCTAAAAATCTGCACCACTCTACGCTAATCATTATTATGACAACTTTTCTCCCCAACCCACACACGTTAATGGTGATCGGGGAAAGTCAAACAATACTAGCCCTAACTAATCTAAAATTCCTATTGGAAACTTCCATCGATTTTCCTACCCCTTATGGGAACCAAACTAAACAATTTCCCATACTAGAGAGATCAATAAAAACACCTTATCCCTCACCTAAAACTCTAAAGTAAACCCCGATTCGTTCTAAAATTCCTTAACCTTTTCCGATAAAGTTCACACGCTCTACTGTGAACACCTTATCCTCAAGAGATTCTTAATACGGCCTAACACGGATAGCTTGCTACTCATACCTCTAATTGGTTTGGCCAAAATAACTCAAATGGCCCCAAATGGTCCTATTCCCTCTTTGGAACTCTCGATTCCCATCAAAATTGGTTTACTCTCCCACTTTTATGTTAGGATTACAAACACTGCACCTCCTCAAATGTCTTTGTTGTTCTACCATATCGATTGGTAGGAACACCATCTTGACACAAACCATGCCAATAATTACTTCATCGTAACAACTATACGAACTCCCCCAAATACTTCACACCAAACACTTTTGGAATGTATAGAAAATCATAAAACATGGACCTCGGTCAAAGCTACTTCTTAAAGTTTGGGACCCGCCCCCTAACAAAAATAATATCCTGGAAAAATCTAACCCTTTCTTGTCTTAAAACAGATTAAGGACCTATTCCCAACACTATTTTCATACCCACTCTCGGTAAACTTCAACGTTAAGGCATAAACCACCCTTAATCACAGATTTTGGGTGAAGCGGACACCACTTCTACACCATTCTCTCTTCAATAAGATATCGTCGCAAATCACATCGAACTACCCCCTTCGCACGGTTAAAAATCCATTAATGATGCACTCACTCCATATTGTGCTACAAAGATGCCTTTGGGATATTCTCCACCTGATTGTACCATTGATGATAACTCACTTCCATTTCACTTACTAGGAGGAAACAATCTCTCTAACTATTCCAATAGGTCATTACTACGTGATAACAAACACTCGTCTCTTGCACCTAGTGGTCAACACATCCTCTTAGTGAACCCTCCCTCTTTTGGAGCTTCCACAAGGTAATGTCATTCTCGAATACTCTACCAGATAAAAAATTATGGTGTCTACTCCCACGACACCTCTATTATCCCTGGAAAATTCGCTCAATAAATTGCCCTCATAGTGGATCCAATACTAGTTTAACTCCAAGGGAAAAGCCAAACTCTTATGTAGGTGATAACTCAATACCTATACGACTAAAGACTAGAAGGACCTTGGACTATTGGTTACACTTGTACATAATCATAATCCCCTTTAATATACTCTCATCCGTACATGAACAAGTGTATTAGACCTTCTCTCGAGCCTAAGCACCCAAAGTAAATCTCGGCCCAAAAATGGCATATAAAAGCTTACCCCGGTAGTAAATATAAGCGCATAACATATCTATACACACAAGCTCGGGGTTAATATGAAGATATCTCATCTAAAAAGTCAACAAAGCGGTTGAAAACCAAGCCAGTTAAACAAACTATCACGTCTCAATAATCACGATGTAAAGAAGCCCCTTATCCGCTGGGGTATCAAAATATACATAAAGCTTGGAGATAAAGTCTATATACCTCATAATCTTAGTACACACATTGCAAATAAAAGAATGACGTATCCTAGATGTTTAAGCCAGACTCATGAGCGTGAGCTATAAATAAACTTGTATCCACCCCTCAGTGGCACCCCAAAAAGACTAGTTGCCACTAAGGCATCTAATAAATACATGATCTCACTCGTCACTTTGTTTAACACCTTACTCTGTAGGAACTATCGAAATAGCGGCCCCACTACTAGCCCAACTGACCCTATTTCTTCGGTCGTTTATGCTAAAACTTATTTCATTCAACCTGTTCTTGTTCGTCATGACCCTACTGGTTATAATTTCTTGGGACCTACTAGCAATAATAGATCATTTATTTTACTCTTGGAAACCCATGTTAATTCTTCTCTTAGTGAGGTCTCCTCCTGCTCCGTTAATGTCACACCATCACTAATTATTGGTTCCACTTTGGAATCGGTTTTCAAAGCCATAGGGAATCTATCCCTCCAATTGTTATAATGCTCCTACTGATGTTGGAGGGTAACTTTATCCACCTGAATGTAAGTGGTGAAGAGCGGTTTACCCAGTAACACCAATCAAAGTTTTCACACAAGGTTTTCGCTAATGCTAAAAAGTATTCTCGAAATGTAACTGATAATGGGAGATTCCTTATTCACTTTAGCATTAATCTCTCCCAGGTAGACAAAAAATACAATTAAACTCCTCCTCATACTGTCCACCACACAGTTGAACAGACGAGGTCTTCAAAAAGTTACTTTTATTTCCGTTACAGATAGTGAGGAGAAAATTTTCCCCTTACACCAAACGCTAAGCACTTTTTAAAGGTCTCTCAAACAAAAGTTCCTAACTCCCTATCGCAGTCGACCTCATGCTTGGGATGTCTTCCAAGCGAAATCCAAATAATTAACCCTTCCTATACACTTGGTATTATTCAAATCGTTCGTCTAGACCAATGGTGTGAAACACCCTAAGCGCTCATCATTAGAGAGAATACAGTCCCTAAACTATAAGTCTCACACCCCAAACCCAATTATATTCTAATCATTTCATTTATATTATGATTAAATCATAATCTTCTGTCCATTCGAAATTTAATTCATTTATCAATTTTTTTTCATGTATAATAAACATAATCATGTTCTTTATACCATAACGTAATTTACATCAGAGTCATAATTAAATGAACATGTTATACTACGATTGACTATGATTAAATATTACAATCATCAAATCAACCCATGCTAACTCAATATATAAGATGTACGAGCCAACGTCTAATCCCCAGATCCTTCTAACGGTGCAACTCTCAAATCACAAATCATATGATACCCTAACTGGCAGCGTATAGACCTGAAAATGTTAAAATATAAACCGTAAGTATTAAGCTTAGTGAGGTACTCCTTCCCTGAAATGAAATAATAGTTCTTTATTAGATATGTGGATATAAATTCCAAATAATCCTGCCCTGCTATGAAATAGTAATATTATATCAAATATCTAGATATAAAATCCAAGCAATCCTTCCCTATAATGAAATGAGAATTCTATATCAAATCTATGGATATATAATCCCAATAACCCTACCTTGCTATGAAATAACAGTTTTATATCAAATCAGTGGATATGAAATCCAAACAATCCTGCCCTGATATGAAATAACAGTTTTATATCAAATCTGTGGATATGAAATCCAAACAATCCTACCCGTTGGCAATAACAAATCCTAGAACATAAGTTCCAACAAATCCTAATCATAAGACAAATCAAATTATTAGATCTTTGTCCAATTCCAATCCTGGATCATAAGATCCAAACAAATCCTGGATATTTTAATAGCCAAACAAATCCTGAATACCGAAGAATTCAAACCAATCCTGGATAATAAGACCCAAACAAATCCTAAAAACATTTTAATATCTAAACAAATCCTGAATAGCGAAGTATTCAAACCAATCCTGGATCATAAGACCCAAACAAATCCTGAATATTTTAATATCCAAACAAATATTGAAACAAATCCTTGATATTTTAATATCCAAACAAATCCGGAATATCGAAGTATTCGAACAAATCCGCTGTTAGAGATATATCCAAATTTATATATGAAACAAATCATAAGTACACTCACCTTGGAGATTTAATCAGGCTTTTCCCTTGCCTTTATCCGGTATTTTTTCAGTCGGTTCTTCTTCTCTTCCTATCAATCGTAAAATATTAGTATCATCATAAGAATACTAGAAATTCAAAGAATAACTTGAAAATAACTCATTCCATAAGCATCATATGATTCTATTCAAATCATTCATCATAAATGAAGTTCCATCCAAATTCATGTTAATATATTTGTCATATCCAAATCATAGACCAAACATATATTCATTTATTCTTTATAATTCAATCCTTGTCATACTAGTATTCCAATTCAAAAGACGTCACATCATTTCAAGTTTCCTAGAGCAAGATAGGCCCATTTCTTTACTACATAGCAAATCTTCCCTATAGGCTCTTTTATCGTTCATTCAACTTCCAGGAATTTTCATAATTTTTCTACATCATAAATTTCTATGATATTTCACTCAACATCAATAAACATATTGAACAATACAAAATTAAAGTTTCATAATTTTTAAGTTCATTTTCTATGTCAAGTAAAATATCGAACACATGTCGTGCATACTTTCACCCTTGGGGAAATTTTATACCTGAACTTCAAACTCTCACCAAAGAATCATTTCTTGGTATTTTCACATAATTTTAGGATATGTCACACATATATGAGTCTATTTTCATTTTCAACTGGAATTAATCAATTCAAGTAAGTATACAAAAAGATATGGAACTTTGAATGAACAAGGTTACTAAACGAAGCAATTTAAGGGTTTACACATTCAACTTTGTTTAAACTCGTATCTATTCATACGTATACCTCAAGACATGAAAGTTTAGTAAAAAAAAGATTATTTCTATCATTTAAATCATAAATACAAGAAAAATAAAAATATTCGTGAATGGAATTACCTTAGGGACTTTTATGTAATTTTCTATGAATTTTTCTCCTCACTTTCTTCTTCATAACCTTCACAATTGTTTTTCCTCAACCTAAAACTCTCCCAAACTGAGTTTGCTGAAGAAAGGAGGATATATCAAGGGTTTAAGTAGGCCAAACCAACCTCCACCTCCAACCAATCAATTTAAGACACTTTTTGGGTATAAAGGACAAATTACCACTTAAACGGATGGACACATTTACCCTTGGTTAGTAATTTTCGTATAACTTCTTACTCGAACCTCCGTTTCACACACCGTTTGTTGTGTTACAACCATAACTCACATGTATACAACTATCTAGTTTTCACATCAAGTCAATTGTTATGTCATGAAGGTCAAAACTAGTCTTAAACATGAACATTCCTACCGAAAACTTCAAATTTTCATATTTGTAACTAATTCTAGATTTCATGCTTTATGAAGGCAGAATTAGACTAAACATAATGGCTTAACATTATATATACTAATAACATATTATACATATCACATAAGCTAATCATGATTTAAGCATAATTAATTATAATTATATTCAGATTGTCACAATAAGGCTCTAAAGTCATCAAAGAACGCAATGCGAAAAAGTGACGGACGCATTTAAGACCCTAGGAAACTAGAACCTGGAATGCTTTGATACCAACTGTGGCACCTCGTAAAATTCATAAATAGATTGATCAGGTAAAAAACAAAAATCACGGGAATAAAAAAACATTTGGTAACATCCTTATCATAACGAAACAACTAAAAGATGAACAAATAATGAAACGAGATAATGAAATACTGAGTAATACAAAACCAACTTTGATGCTAATAATAATCCAACTCTGATACCAATACAATATGTATAAAATCTCACTCGGTAATAAACTATACAACATATAATCCTGCAATAAATGTAAAATAATACAAGAGTGAAAGAGCCACCCTTCTCCATTACTACACCCTTAGAATGAAGGATAGAATGCCGCTAGCGGTGATCCTTCAATGATTAACTATGACAATGGCAAGAACAACAATCAAAGACCTGTGAAAACACAAATATAACAATAAAGTAAACTTCAAGTTTATGAAAAATAAGATTATAAACTACACCAAATCTACACATTTACCTCTCATTTTTTAGTGGATTTTAAGTTATTAGTTACCTAACCTAATAACCTAAAATTACATGCAGCTTTAATACCGAACCCATATGTAGCCCATGTGGTTAAAGTTTTATCTCTCAGTTCTTTAATATTTACTTTCTCAATGTTAGGTTAATCTATTTGAATATGAGTCATATGTTGTACGGCAGTCTCAAACCTACGATACGTCTCACCAAATAACCAAGGTTCCATTCACAGGCTTAAATTATAAATGTCAAGTTCATATGTACAGGGCTATCGCACGCCACATAGTAATACATACATCTCTAATATAGTTAACATATAAATCCCGAGTCATAAGTTTATATGTATACATCCTTATAATAAGCATATACATCTTAAGTATCGTACGTAAACCAGTACAACTATCTATAGTAACACAACATATAATCACATAAGGTAGGATAAAGACAATCTCTACATCTAACATCCATACATAGCTACAACCCCCGCCATGTACAAATAAATGGGCTATTTGCATTCCCGCACATAATGAAGGCTATCCCTATCACATTTGGGGATCACTCGTTACACCTACCCATCATTTATATATCCTATCATACCCAAGACTATACGTTGAAATCTCCCCATGAAACACCCTCGAGACATGGGTATGTAGATTTAGGAATTGGGGTAAAAATGAGCATGGCAAACTTGTCTCCTCACCAAGGCACCATCGCGGTCGACGTCTCATGTGCTCCATAATGGAATCCCTCCTAGTACGTTCGCAACGAGTCTCATATATGTTATGCATTGCGCATAAATCATCCGATAAAATATAACCCTCGTTAATGGGTTGAATCAAATAAACATATATGCATACTGACCCAACGCTACCGGATCACATTTATAACCTTCACGAGTGGGTCAAATAAACATAACATATATATAGGCCCATAACTACCAGGTCATTCGTAATAATCCAGACTAATGAAAGGTAATACACCAATAACCCTTGTTTGAATCTATATGTTACTAGCCCTATTACTAAGGCCTTTCAAATTCTAGATATAGTTTCACACCCAACTTATACTAAAAATATGAATAATAACTATATTAAATATCATATAATCCTAGACCAATCTCCCGAGGCTACACGTCTAGGTATCATCCCTTTCAAAATCCCATTTAACAACTCATCCCGCTCTCAGATTTTCAACTGATACATCCTACACAATTTGACCCCACAAACCAACTAAGGTCTAAACACACAAATAATCCAAACCCAATTTCCAATCCCTCAAACATTATAATTCTCTAAGTATAATAAACCTGAAGGCCAATCCATCATATCCTTAAGCCCCAAAATCCAACAATCAAATCACAACATAAAGACCAAACTAAAATCACTAACCAAGAATTTCATCCCTCCTCGCTTTTGGTAAAATTTTCATAAGAAATTCAAAAAATCCAAAATAATATGAAACTAGTGCCCACCCATTCATAATTTAATTTACTACAATCTTGGGTAATCGATCGATCGATCACCCCTATAAGTTAATACTCCCTCTTGAAACGGGATTCACCTTCTCCAAAACCCAAATTCTCTCTATAAAACACCATTAATGACTTCCCAAGCTTCATCCAAGTACCAACCAACAACCAAACATCAAATACACTTCAATTATATGATTGCAACCTAATTCAAATAATAATTACACAAGTTTCTATCATGATTTAAAAGGTAAATCTCAAATTAAATCTCAAGAACCCTAATGTCATCAACTACTACAATTAACTTGCAACTTATATGGATTGATTCAATTAATCATAGGGAATTAAAGGATTTTCAATTTAAAACAAGTTCTAACACTTTTTTAACCTTTTCAATTCAAGTTCATGGGGAAATCATTCAATATAAAGGGAAAATTAACTTAATTAATATCTTGAGTAGATTAATTGGAAAAATTAACTATTTAATCATCTAAAATCATACTCAATTCAATCATGATTAGGTTTAGATTTCAATGAATAGATATAATTTAACACAAAAGAAGTTATAATCAAATTCTTGAATAAAATCGCCTCAATCAAAATATGAAGAAAACAAATGCCATGATCCTTCCAATTCCTTTTTTCCTCTTTGAGTTCAATCTTTCTCGTCTCAAGATGCCTTCAAAATGCAATATTTGAGCTATGAGATCCCTAATGACTAATAAAAAACCTTAATCCACGAAATTAGGCTAGGTCCCCAAACGGGCCTCATCTAAAAGAGCCCAAAATTACCTCCAAATGACCTAAAACCTTAACCAAGCCTTATGCTAATAGAATAGGCCTAAAACCCATCATTTTAAGCTAACAATAGACATTTTACACGTCCTCAAAGACGAGTATGAAATATTTCAAATCAAATATCTAACAACTCAAACATTTATTAATCAACCGCACGAATCGAAATATCACTTAATCAATTAATGGATTAGCATACATAAAATTTAATTTCAAATACGAATTTAAATAATACATAAAAAAATGTAAATAATGACATCTCCAGTCACGACAAGCATTCCTAATTAATTTTCACAATTTTTGATAATTAAATAATACGCATAAAAAATACGGGGTATTACAACAAGTGAAATTGGAAAGAGAAGCAAAGGTAAAATGCTCTCAACATCGAAAATTATCTCAGAAAGGTATTTGAGTTATGAGGTTTTCAAATACTTAGAAATGGAAGGAAAATGGGCCTTTAAATAAGATTTTTTCCAAAAACCTCAAAGAAAATAGGTGATTGTCCATCATGGTGAGAGAGAGAGAGAGAGAGAGAGAGAGAGAGAGGAAGGTTAGAGGCATGGAGTTTTCGGTGGTAAGATTTCAGAGCTGGCAAGAGACGGGGTTTAAAAGAATTAGGTCACTAGTGCAATGTAAACGGTCTATTAGCAATTGTATATTCAATCCATGCAAATATAAAGTAGGGGTTTTGTGAGAAAGGCCTAATCAAAATTAAAAGTTTGTAAAAATAGAACACACCACACGATTTTATAAATTTAATCCCTGTACTAAAAAGACTATATATATTATTTGACAACTCATACAATAAAAATCCATCAAATTTTTAAAAGTCCATAACTTCAAATCCAAAATTTAAAAAATTTATATATTTGAAATCTACTCATAAATATCTATCCAACAATACCCATATTCGATATCTTTTGACAAAAAAATTGAAACAGATAAATTTACTATTTCAATAAAAACTCCATTTTTTTCGACGAAAGCTCCATTTTTTCGGCGAAAGCTTCATTTTTGTCGTGCACACGGTTAGATTTAACCATGCACACGATTTTGTCCAGTATATACATCGTGGGCAAGTCATTCAAATAAAAACAAAACAAGACCGTTCGAAAGGTCCATGTGAATTGGCACACTATAAGGCCATTCAAACGGTTAGGCCAAGGTCATTTTCTCAAAATCAATTTCAATAAGGCCTTAACAATGGTCAATACTAATCCATTTCCCAAGACCATTTTCTCAAAAGTTCTAAGATAGTTTAAAAATATTTTAAACACTTGTTCCATCAATTTAATCATCCTCACAGACTTTTAAAAATGTTTTGTGTGTGTGTGTGTGTGTGTGTGTGTGTGTGTGTGTGTGTGTTTAGCCATAATCAATTCACTATCTACTAAAAATGGTATAGTTTTCAAACTTCTAACTGAATGCATGGCAATGGAAGTCTGAAATGAGCAACGACGCATAATCTTCAATCTTCAATGTTAATCTAACTTAATATAGACCTCGCCTCACATATAACAAATCCAGTTTATATGACTTGATAGACTCAATGTTTTAACACGGGAATATAGCCAAATTATTTAACAATACAAAATTTACATTCTCATCTTAAGTATTAGTTCACCCTCTGGGATGTTTCGTTCCTTGATATTCTATTTTTTTAGCTAAATTTAGACATTCAACAAAGTTTGGGCAACTACACATTCAAACATCAAGTTGGATTAATATTATGAGATTTATAAAAAATACCTCAATAAAAACGACCACAATAGAAATAACCAAATATAATCAAATCAAATTAAATAATAACCACACAAATCAAACGTTGATATAATAATAAAAAATTTAATTTGATCAAACATTCAGACCATAAATAAATGTTTGTGTTTCCTAGATTTTAAGCATTCAAACACTAAATAAGTGATTAGGGTGGGGCACTTAAGATTTTGGTTGTAGAACCCAAACAAAAACCATATAAACACCTCAATATACCTTAATATAAACAACCACACACACACACACACACACACACACATATATATATATATATATATATATATATAATGAATTGGAATATTTAAGAAAAATACCTCAATAAAATCATGTAATAGCCTCAAACCCATAATCCATAATAGAAATTTGCAAAACCATAAATAACAACTAGATCAAACTATATTATACAATAAACAAAACCAAAATCAAACACCAAACTAAACGAACAACAAACAAATCAAATCCTAAATAAAAATCGAATCAATTTAAACTAAACAACAACTAACAAAACCCTAAACAAAAATAATAATTACCATGAGAGAGAGAGAGAGAGAGAGAGAGAGAGAGAGAGAATTGGGTGGCCATAATCCCCATTCCTCATTTCCAGTGGGGAATTATAAATTAATTTAGGAGAGAAAGAGGCTAGCCAGTTTTTATTTTGGGTTTCTTTTTTTTCTCTCTTCATTTGAAACCAAATTTTAACGAGCCAGGTTGGTCTTAATTCTCAAAGCAGGGGCTGCTAGAAAGTTATTTGACTTATAAATATTTACACAAGTAGACCCTCAAGGTTATACTACTTTACAAAATCATAAACCTTTAAACATGTAAATTATTTTTACCCCAAGCAAGGCATATCTCCTTTATCACTGAAAAATATTTCTCCTTTGTTGTAATTATGTAGTGAATTTGGGGTATTGATTTTCATTTTACTTGTGTTGAAATTTCTTTTCATTTTACTCGGAATTATTCATTCTTAATATTTTAATGCATTTATACCTTAATATATAATATACATACACAATACATTAATATATATGTAATTCTCATAAATAAATAATATATATGTACATGTACAAAAAATTACATATATTTATATTTTATTAAATTATATAATATACTAAGATCCATATGTTAAATAATATTATCAATAGATATATAATACTTATATATAGTTTTATACATGTATTAATAATGAGTAAAATAATATAAAATATACATATAATACATATGTATTAAAAAATATTATCAATTCATGTTTGTATATAATTTTATTGTAAATTATACATGCAATATCATTATATATATATATATATATATATATATATATATATATATATATAAATAAATATATATATATATATGTATTTATACAATTATGTATGTATGTATGTATGTATGTATGTATGTATGTATGTATGTATGTATGTATACATTTGTATTATGTATGTATGTTTATGTATATATAGTTAAACTCCCCAACATACCTCATTAAATATATATCAAATCATATGATATATTGATGCATCTATGATGTATGTATGTATGTATTCATATATCATGTATGTATGGAAGTTTTATGTAGGTGTTTATATATATATATATATATGAATGCCAATTTTGTCAAAATTTCAAAAAACAGTATTTAAAAACAAGTTTACCAAACGCGCACCAATATTTATAAACACAAAAACTGTATTAAAAAATAGTGTTTAAATCGAGTTTTCTGAATACGGAACCAAGCGGGCCCTTTGAGTTTCAAATTTACTAGCATGCAACCCGCGCGATGCGCGAGCGCATATCAATGAAATAGGATTCAAAAATCAAATATTATAAAAAAAATTACTTACATCAACAATGTACGATCATTTTTTGGCAAGATCATTGACGGAGAGTGAGGTAGACGTGACAGAGGCTAAATTCGGAAATATATAATCTGAAATATTTATATCTTGCGTAGTCCATATGTGCACTTGGTACTGGACACAAAATCTCTTCAGGAATTCATTGGTTAAGAAAATAATACATAATAAAAAGAAAAGAAAAAATGGAAATAAAAAACAAATTCCAGTGTTCTAATGTATCACAAACTCAAATAGAAAAGTAAGATGATTAAGGAATATAAATATGATTTGTCAAGTAGACTACATGTGTTCTTAAAACGTCAAAGACCAACTGAAGTTATGTAAAAGATTCAAACAGAGTAAGATGAAGCCTTAAAAATATTTATACATGGTGGATTGTCTAATAGTACTTCATCACTAAAATAATCACCATAAATTATTTAGAAATAGCACGGATGTAATGAATAGTTACAAACTGTACAAAAAATTTATTTATAGTATATATTTGGGTGAGACATTTCATCAAACAGTTTCTGGACAAACAGTAAGTTGAAAACCATAATAGTAAAATTTTAAAATCTATCACCATTAAAATAAGGAGCAAAATAAGTCATTTGCTAGCGTATGATATAGATGACGCGCGCGCGCACACACACACACACACACACACACACACACACACACACACACATATATATATATATATAGTGATTGCAAGAAATATCTCAATAGAGATCCACGAAAAAAATTATAAATACACAGAGTAAAGATCACGCACACAACAACAGGTGTACATGGTTCGATAACTTGCCTACGTCCACAGAGTTGTTATTGTTTTATTATAGTGTCTCTCAAATCCTCGAATCACATCCCTTTGCCCTAGGTCAGGATTTACAATTTGTAGTTGTAGAAATAAGTGATTGAATTGTACAAGTAACTCAATCAGCTTGTAGATAACTCGTAGGTGTTACTGAATATCTCCTCTAAGATTGTTGATAACCGATTTGATTATATCTCCATACATTTAAGCACATGCTAAATACATGGGTCTAAATAAACAAATGTGTTGGGTAAGGCAGTCTGTTATATATGCTGGACTGGTCGGCTGCACTATTGGTCTTGAATAAATAAGCCCCCATAATTGTCCCTAAAATCTTTGGGCCAACATATTTTAAGTAAGTTCAAGGCCCAAGTCCCAAAACTATTTTAAAACAGACGTGGCACATTTGAAATACTCTCGAACTTATGAGTACACGCTTGTTTGAGGATAAACACCATGGAAAGTCTGTAATATTATTGAAGATGCGGGGCTACGCTGGTTTGAGCTGGTAAGTGAAGCGCCAAAATCTTTGTTGTGAACTGGGCTTCATCATTAGCACGAGATTCAAACCAAGCTCGTCACCTTCGAACGTCATTTCTCAAATGCCTCTCATCCACAAGCTTCCATAGCATTCTTTCTCTAGCTCTTTATATTCTCAGAGATTTTTTTTATCACAAACTCTGTAAGTCCCTCTATTATGTTCTTCGTTTTCACCATTTCAATTAATCTTCTTTGTTACTTAAATTTTTTTTAATCCATGGCTCTTCTCGATAATAAAACTGTTGTATAGTTTAGGAAATCTTATAATATCCAATAATGGGTGGAAATCGAATGTGCTCTCATGCCCAAAGACATCCGGGACATAGAGGAAGGGCACTCAATTCACACTCTTTTGATTACATATAGGGGTTTTAACTTTTCCCCAAAACACTTTTTTTCTAATAATTTTTAAGTACTTTGATGTTGTTCCTACTCAAGGCGCCCCAAATGTTTGGAAAATAGTGCATGGGGTTCATAGAATCAACAAACTGTATGGAACCAACTTGGGGCTTGCGGAAATTTTCTATTACTATGTGTGGTCGCTCACCAACGACAGTGTTTTGTACTTAAAAACTAGGAAAGCTGATAGAGTTTTGGTCATGAACCTTCTTGACTCCCAGAAGGATTATTAGGGGCAAGGCTTTAGTGCCAGTGTAGGAGGGTAGTATGACTGGGGTCTGATAAGAAACTAGAATGGGTGAGGCGTGACCCACTCTAATGGACTCTACCTCCAAGGTCTTCAAAGTATCAAGAGCAGCTGGGTATGAAGAGCTTTTATTTTGGGTAAAAATGGAGTAAATGTTATGGACCTCTCCTTGTAAATATGAAACTTCACAAATAATAATGATAACTTGTAGAAGAACCTACTAAGAATGATGGTTGCAATGATAGGAGTGAAGATGTAAGCACTCAGAACTTAGAGAGAGCAAGGAGAGAATATTAAGTGGTCTGGTGAAATTTTGACAGAATAACGACTTATCTTGAGTTTTTGATCTCTGATTTAACTTCACCAATGGTCCTATTTATAGGTGAATACTAAGGCTAATTTTGGCCTTTGGGGGGATAAAAAAAAGGGAAACTTAGAGGGACAAGGTCTGCAATGTACCTTTTATCCCTACTAGGTCTGAAGCCACATGTCCCCTCTTACATACAACACATGGTGTAAACCAAAGTCAAAAAATATATATATCTGATAATGGTGACAAAATATCTGATTTGGTAAATATCTTTTCAAACAATAACTTGTACAAACTTTGTAATCTTGAGAGCCACGCTCTCTAAAATCAATTTGTAAAAAGTGTTTTTCTTGTGAGCAGCCCATTGACTACTCACTGTAGTTATAACTAAGTGTGCATTGTGAAAGTGTTTGATTATCTGCTAGGGATCTCTCTATTAGTATTCTCTTTATCTTAAATTGCTAATTTGTTGAGTCTTGCTCAACAAACCTTGTCTCTCAGTTATCAAGCCAAAACTCCCAAAAAATCCCAACTAGCCTATTTGAGCCCCGCCTACTCACTTAGGCTACATGTATAAGTAAATAAGCATTAATAATTGTGAACAAATAATAACTTTGTTTACGGCGAGGGTTCCCCTCTGGTGTCTTAGACCCCCTCGTTGTAAGATAGTAATTAGATTTGAGCTGTTGGCAGAGGGGTCTCTTGTTGTGGACTCTTTTTCCCCTCTACATATAAACTTGTGTTGGCAGAGGGGTATCTTGCTATGGACTCCATCACCTAAACTACATTTTAACTTGATGTTTCCCTTGTAGTGGACTCCTTTGCCTAAATATCATTTTAACTTGGTAATGGGTAGAGGCGTCCCTCGTAGGTGACTTTGGCATAGGGGTCCATCGCTTGTGGAATCCCTCGCCTAATTCGTTATTTTCATTAACATTGTTAGTGTATAGGGTTCCCTCACCACTTTCCTTACTTCCATTATCATTGGCAGTGGGGGGTCCTCACTTGTGGAGCAGTACCCCTATACATTAGCCCCCTTGTGCAAAGTCTTTTGTGTTGGGCAGACTAAAAGGCTTTGTACGCCATAATTAAATGCTGGTAAGACAAGTAATATTCATTTTCATGTACTATATATTGTGTATAAAAAGCTATGCTTATTACTGCCTTTATAAAAAAAACTTTTTACATTTAGAGCAAACTATTAAGCCTTTCTTAAAATGAACACAAATCTAGTAAGAGCTAAGCATATTACTTCTATAGCCAGTTACAATTAATAGATTGAAGACAGTCACTCTCAGGCTCTAATATCTGGCAGTACCTTGACTTACCCACCCCTCTCACGACGAAGGGCCCTTCCCAATTGGTCTTGACCTTGGATGTTGACATACTGCGAAAATGGTGGGTAGACGCGCGTAGGACCAAGTCCCCTACTTGAAATTCTCTAGGTTTTACCAAGTTCTCATAAGACCTGTACAGGTACTGGGTGTAGACCTTGAAGTTATCCTTGGCCTTATCTATGTTCTCGTTTAGTGCCTCCAGTTGCACGTGTCCAGGGTTTGGTATGAGGCCGTTACTTAGAGCAACCCTTACTGAGGGCACTGCCAATTCCACTGGTAGGACAACTTTGGTCCCATATACCAATGAGAACGGATTAAACCCTGTCGATTTTCTTTTTAAAGTAAGATAGGCCTATAGCACCATAGGTAGTGTCTCATCCCATGCCATTGACATGTCCTCAAGTCTTTTTTTAGTGTGTTGATCAAGGTTTTATTTATGGCCTCTGCTTGGCCATTTCCCTTTGGGTAAGAGATTGTTAAGTTGTTGTGCACGATTTTGTATTTGTTAGTGAGGAGTGCCACCTCATTCCATACAAATTGCTTCCCATTATCTGTGAAAATCACGTTGGGTATACCAAACCTGCATGGGTTACCAATTAGGTAGTTACTCTCCTTAGCGGGATTGCTTCTACCCACTTGGTGTATAATTCTATAGCAACGATAATGAAGGCCTTGCCATAAAAAGTTGGGTTAATATTTCCCACCACATCAAACGCCCACATGTGGAAAGGGGTAGGGAGTTGGTAAGCTTTGCAGACTAACTAAAGGGGCATGCACCATATTGTCGTGTACTTAGCATGCTCTACGTTTCTTCACATAACCAATGGAGTCGGCTTCTATGGTTAGACAGCAATACCCCAGCATCATCAATTGATCGTACAGTTTAGCACCCCCTATGTGGGATGGCTCATGGTATTCCTTTAGTACTCTCTCTATATCCCCTTTATCTATGCACTTCAATGCTTTCTCATAGTAAACTTTTTGGTAGAGTTCCCCCTCCACTAGATAGAAGTGAGTCACTCTCTTTTTAAGATAAATCTCATTTGCTCACTCGGTTGGCAACTCACCATCTTTTAAATATGCTATGTAATTTTTCCTCCAATCCTCAAATTCTTCTATGGAGTTAGCTTAAGCTGGATAGTATTGGGTTTGGCACTTTAGACAACATTGTTGTAGACGAGCAGCCTTCGTACTCATGGTGGGCCATTAGTAGTCCCCCCCCCCCCCATCACTCGTTACAGACGGCGATAAAAATGGATACCAGTATATCCACAATGCTTCTCATGTATTTCTTCCAACCTCTCTCTAGGTTCTTCTCCTACATGCCTTAATAAGAAGCCCTCAGTGATCTTATAATAAAGTGTTCCTTGCAGTAGTCGGTAGTTGGCCAGTTCTAACATCTTCATCTTTCCTTCTCTAGCTTAATTGTTGCACCAGTGGGTACCTCCAATCTTCTGGTTCGTCACTTGGAAATAGAGACTTAACCGTGGTAGGTACCATCCTTCATCGTACCGTAATGGTTGCTTCTGGTTCATCTATATCTAATTACTGAGGTATCGTAACTAGCACGTCTGGGTGCCTATTCATCGTTCGTTCATGTGTCTTAATAATTATTTTTAAGAACTGTCTCATCAGCCTATAGATGATGGATCTATATGGTGTTATATTGGCGTGATTGAGGGAGAACTCCTCATTAACTTGTTTTACTACGAAGTTAGAGTCCCCTCATACACATAGTACTCTGATAGATTTTCGCAGCGCCTCCAATAATCCCAGAATGAGGGCTTCGTACTCAACCTCATTATTTTGAGCACTTGAAATCCATCTTGAATGATAGAGTGATCTTCTCCTTACTATTTGAGAAGATAATGCATACACCCCACGTTCCTTGTACACAAGAACCATCAAATTCCATCTTCCACTCCTCCATTTCCTTTGCTAAACATGCTTGGAAATTTTCTCCAAGCAACTCTTCATTAGGAGGCTCAAAATTTTGGCTCAGGAGGTGGGCTAACAAATCTTCCACTACCTGGATCTTGATGGATTTTAGCACCACACACTTCAAATCGTACTCTGGTAGAATTAAGAACCACCTTGCTTATTGCCCTACCAAGACAATCAATGCCAAGAGATACTTAATAGGGTCACATTTCGTGATAATGTGAACTGTAAAGGCCAACACGTAGTGTCTTAACTTTTAGGCACCAAGGCAAGACAATGACTCTCAATATTGGTATATATAGATTATGTGCTTGAGATCACCCTTGGCATATAGTACACCGCCTCTCTATTCCCTCCATTTATTGAGCAAGTAATGCTCCTATAGACCTCTTTGTTGAGATAAAGTAGAGCAGCAACGGTGCTCCGGCTTCTATCGGTATCATTGTAGATGGGGATGCTAATATTTTTTTGATTTTATCAAAGTCCCTCTTCTGCTCTTCTCCCCAGATCCACTTAGATTTTTCTTTCATCAAGGGAAAAAATAGGTGGGTCACCTCCGTCAGTTCTCGTATAAATCTTCTTAGGTAGGACACCTTACCTAAGAATCTCTTGAGTTGTTGCTGACTCTTTGGCAGCAGCATCATCACAATGGCCTTCCTTTTTTCCTCATCGACCTGCACCCTTGTCGGTTTACTACAAATCCCCAAAAAAAATCTGCAGTGACCCTAAAGGCATACTTCGAGGGATTCATTCTCATATTGTACCTGTGGCATCTTTCAAACACCCGCCTAAGGTCTTGGATATGCTTGCTTTCTTTCTTTGACTTCATCACTAGGTCATTCGCATAGAACTCCAATATATCATGAAATAATTCATGGAAGATGGCCATTATAGTCTGCGGGTATGTGGCCCCTGCATTTTTTAACCCAAATTGAATGACCGTGCACTAAAAATTTCCCAATGGCGTGCGAAAGGTAGTCTTCTTCACGTCCGCATGGTCCATCTTAATCTGAATGTAGTCGACATACCCGTTTATGAAACTATATATTTTATGACCCATGGTGGCGTCTACTAGACTATCTATACTTAGTAAAGGAAACTCATCCTTAGGACATGCCCGGTTCAAGTTGCAAAAGTCAACACAAATCCGAATTTTACTTGTATCTTTCTTTGCCACAAGCATAATGCTAGAAAGCCATACAAGGTGTTGGATAGGTTTGATGAACCCTTCCCCCAATAATTTCTCCACTTTTTTCCTTTATTTTAAGGTCTAGCTCAGCCTTATATTTGCGAGTGGCCTGTCTAACTGTGAAACATTAGGCAAAACATTTAGTTTATAAGAACTCGCATTTGGGTCTATCCCAAGCATTTCTGTGTATTTTTTAACAAACACGTCAGTGAATTCCTTGAGTAGGCTGATGAGATCTTCCCTCTTATTTGAGTTCAAACCTTTGGAGATTAGAATAGGTCTACTCTCACCCCATTTTATTCCCAAATTAATTTCCTCCAGCTCTTGCAACTGTTCACTTAGACTATCTTCCATCATTCAGACGCCTCCTCCGGTTCCTCTACATGTTCTATTATATGAGACTCATCCACTACAAAACATTTTAGTGTCGGGTCAATGATCTCATCCCTGAACGCCACCCGTGTAGATCATTATAAGCGGTATATAACCTTTTCATCTGGCAAGACAACCTTTTTACATGTTCGAGGGGGTTTGGATACCTCCTCTACCTTCCTCTTTACTTTTTCCATCTGGGGGATCACTCTTCGTCCCTAATGATCATGAACAGACATCCTTGGACCTCCTCCAAGCACTTACATCCCCTCTAAATTTCTTGCTTAGCTCTTTCTCTCTTCGTCAAGCTCGGTATAAAATGTTGCATCTACTAGAAGGGCCTCCTCAATAAAAATGGTTTTTGCATTGCTCTGATTATGATCTCAGTGCCTCGAATATTAGCTTTGGCACATTGATGATATGTGGAAGGCACTATGTCATGAGTGCACATCCACATTCACCCTATAACCTATAACCAACTGGTAGCTTGTGTTGTCGTTGATAACATGAAATTTAACGGGGAAGTGAAATTCCCCAACTTGATATCCATATTCGCGTATCCAAGCGACTGCATGTCTGTGCTATCAAATCTCGAAATCACCAACGGCACGAACTCTATCTTTTATTGAGAGATCCTTGTCCTATATAATGTTCTAATAGGTATGATGTTGATGGATGATCCTCCATCCATCAGTGCCCTAGGGAAAGAAATCCCATTGATCATTGATGTTACATAGAGGGTGCGATTGTAAAAATATGGCACTTGCCTATCTTCTTGAGAAGACCACCTCAAAAGTGTATCTTTTAATCAGCCGCCCAATGAGTCCTGCCAGCTTAGCGAGGGGTCCCTGCACTGCTGCATTAATTCCAAAATCTTTCTAGTGATGACCACTCGAGTGTCATACTTTACTCCTATCTGATTGAAGAACTATTTAAACTAACGGATTATTGATATGGGCTCGCACTCGGAGTCCAAGTCTACCTCATAAGCTTAAGCATTGTAGACATATTTTGCCTCAGATTTTCCTCCCTCATCTAGAGCAAAGATTACATTTACTTGGCCTTCTGAGGGTTTATTTTCTCAAGCCCCTTACATTCATCCTCTTCTTAATCAGGATTGAAGAACCATTACTCACACGTCCTCTCATTCTCAGCTCTCTGTCCTTTATTAAGTGTCAACCCTTCTAGCTCTGCGCACATCTTCTCACTATCTTCCCATTCCTTCAGATCTCAAGTTGTTGCTTTATCATATGCTACTACCATATTGGCAGTGCCATAGTGATGTGCTGGAAGTAGGTTCTCATTGACATTTACAGGAGATATCTATAAAGTACCACTGGCCACCTGCTCGCCAATGATCCTCCATAGGTAGTAATAGTCTTTGTTGGCATGCTACACTCTCGAACGCAACTCGCAATATTTGGCATTATCCTTATCTATTATTATTCACACTTTCCCATTTAAATAACGGGGACCTGCTACCCCCTCTCTAACCAAAGTACGATAATATTCCATTACTTCTGCCACGCTACAAGGCAGTGGGGGTGGGACATCATCTCCAAACTTCCTCTTGTTAGCTGGGTTGCTGCTTTTGAACCCATCCCCCCTTCTTTACCTTTGAACCTCCATCTATATAATTGACCGCTTGCCTCCTAAAGACTTAAAATGGTTATGAGGTCAGAGGCACCTGCATCTTCCAATTTAAGGGTCTAGGCTTGATTGTCATAGTTATGTTACTGGCAGCCTGGGTGAGTTATTTAAAAGTCCCATCTTTGGTCTCATTGACCAAATGGATTTTTTATTTTTCCAATATTCCCTCGATAAATATTTGCAGTAGCCTCATATTAACTACATCTTCATGGACATTTAGTGACCTCTCGCGAAAATGTTTGATATATTGCATCAGCTCTTCACTGGGCTTCTGCACTTCCTGAGCCAGTTCTCTCAATGTGAACTCATCTTCTGCAACCAATTTTTTTGAAGGAACTGCTTGTGCCTTTCCTCCTAAGTTGGGATGTTTTTAAGCGCCAGGTGGGAGTTCCACGTGTATGCCTTTCCCGTGTGGGTCTTAGAGAACTCCCGTAATTTTATGTTCTTGTCATTCCATGCACTCCTAGGTACTCCACAAACCTTTTCACATTCACTCTTGAGTTTCTCCTTTGCCATTGAATTTGATGAATTTTAGTGGACTATACCCCTCTGGGTAGGGTTTCTCACTCTGCAACTCCTTATAAATATAAGAAGTTTCCCTCTGAGAAGAAAGTATCTTCTTCACTTACTCTATGGTAATAGTCTTAGAGAGAGACTCCTCCAAGCTCACATTCTTTGTTGCTGGTGAACTCAACGGTGTTGTTGCTTTCTTCAGCACCACCTTTTACGGTGGAGTCGCCCCTACTGTTGTTATTACTGCAGCAGTTGCACCTATGGGGGGAGTTGTTGTTGGTATTACACAGCTTTGGCTCAAACTTGCCAAATCCATGTTATTTTATTTTAAGAACTCAAAAAACATGCTCATTAAATTCATACATATCAATGGAGCAATTATTGTTGAACCAGTCTATCCTTCTTGAGGAGCAGGTACTCTAGCTCCCGTCATCACCACATCTTCTTGTATGGTATGATCACTCTGAACTCCATTATCGGTCAGAGTAAATTCAAAAATCAGCTACTTAGAAGCATTATGACCTTCTTTGTCCATGGTAATGAGTATACCTCCCCAGTAGAGTCGCCAAATATAGAAGGTTACTGAGACTGGGGTCGGATAAAAAATGGAATGGGTGATGCGTGACCCACTCCAATGGACTTTACCTCCAAGGTCTTCAAATTTTAAAGAGCAACTGGGTATGAAGAGATTCTATTTCGGGTAAAATGGAGTAGATGATATGGACCCCCTGCAAATATGAAACTTCACAGATAATAATGATAATTTGGAGAAAAAAACCTCCTAAGAATGATGGTTGCGATGATGGGAGTGAAGAGACATACACTCAACACTTAAAGAGAGAGTAGGGAGAGAATACTAGGTGGTCTGGAAATAGTGAGTGGGGTTCATAAAATCAATGAATTGTATGGAATCAATTGGGGGCTTACTGGAGTTTGCTATTGCTATGTCTAGTGGCGCACTAACGACAGTGTTCTGTACTTAAAAACTAGGAAAGTTAATAGGGTTTTAGTTATGAACCTTCCTGATTCCCACAAGGATTACTAGGGGCAAGGCTTTAGTGCCAGAAATTGGCAGCATCGTCCCGTGCCTGAGGGCATGAAGTACCGAGGTCCTTGGTTCCCTAACTGGGGGGAGTATCACATAGGTTTTTGTCTCTTCTACTTCTACTTTCTTGCTTTCTACTTCTACTTCATATCTTATGATTTATGTTTTCTTCCTCTATTTTGCAGGTCGTGATAAGAATCAAGAACATGCCCTTCGCGAGCTAAGAGTTGCTGATCTTGTTAAAGCTTAGAGTGTCCGAGAAAGGTTGTCCGATGGTGAGCACCCTCGTGCTACAGCTTACTTGTTGGAGTATAAAAATACTACTAGTATTTTCATTGCTCTTCCATTTGACATAGTTCTTGTCTTGGAACTTCCTAAAGAATGGAACTTTGAGACAATTGATCTAAAAGAAGAAGAAGAAGAAGAAGAAGAAGAAGAAGAAGAAGAAGAAGAAGAAGAAGAAGAAGAAGAAGAAGAAGAAGAAGAAGAAGAAGAAGATGAGGAGGAGATGGATCCCCCATGAAGATAAGAGTGTTGAGCATTGATGATGATGACCAGGTCGTGTTATCTGATCGAATGAAGTCTCTGAAAAGAGCTTAGGGGTATTCCCTTAAAGTTAGTGGTTCTAACTTAGGGACCAAGGGGAAGAAGAATAATGTCTAAAAGAAGAATAAATAGGAGGAGGAGAAGAGAAGAGATGGAGAAAAAAAGAAAAAAAGAGGAGGAGGAGGAGATAAAAATGAAACATGCCTCTAAGTTCCCAACTGAATATTCCCTCTCTTATTGTTGAAGGGTCTAGCGTGGCCAACACCCCATCACTTGCCCCTGATTTACTAAAGGCAATCATGCTCATGACTGATCGTGAGAGCTCATCGCGACTGGGGTTAGACAAGCTAGCACTCAAGTCCGCACAGAGACTTGCGCTGGTAAATATTATCCTCTTATTATTATTTTTTTGTGTGTTGTCTTATGTATACTAATTCTTCTTCTTCTATCCTTATAGTTTTTATCAGATTTTACTACGCTTCTGGATATAGTCATACCGACTAGTCTAATAAGAACCAGGGACTGAAAGAAGCCCTGAAGAAGTCCGATAAGGACTTAGCTGATGCCCATGCTACACTTAATTGGAAGAGAGAGAGAGTTTGGTAAAGGCCTATGTCGATCTTTAGGCAACCAATAATCGTGTGGTGGAAAAGAAGGAGAAGCTTGCTAAGGAAAACTTAGGCCTAGTCGTGAAGATCAAGAAGTTAGAGGATAAGGTCCCAAACATAAAGGATAACAACTATATGAAAGGCTGGAATACGGCCTATGACGATGCTGAAATTCAGATTGCTTATGCTAAGTAGGTGTCCTTTAAGAAAGGGTGGGACCAAGCCTAAGGGGTAGCGGGAGTCCTTTGAGAATATAACATGTTCCAGCTCCATCCTACAGGCCCTTCTACACTTGCTAATGAGGAGCCTCTAGTTGGTCATCCTACCGACCATGATGAGGGAAAATCTACTAAGGTCGAGATGGTTGTCGACCAAGAAGGGAGAGCTGCCGAGAAAGGGAAGGCACCAGAAAGTTTTAAGCAGGTAAAGGAGTAAAGTCCCATAATGTTAGGGATTTTTCTTTTTGATCATGTGCTTCAATTTCCTTTCTCCACTAGTTGTACTACTTTTACCTCCCCTTTAATTATTAATGAAAAGACTTCTTCTTTTATTTATGTTCTTGCTCTTTATGTAATGCTAATGTCCGTTGCATTTGTTATTTGTTATGTTGTTTATATCCCGTTATCATAGAAGATTACATCCCCCTACTTCAAATTTGGGGAGGATTTTGGGTCCAGGTGTTAGTGGACAGGTTTGCAGAGCCTTCTTGAAGATCTATAAACAGCTGAAAGTGAGAACCAAATAATACAAGGATCAGTTCGAGCTGATGGCCAAGATAAAGGATGACGTCCGATTTATAGAGGAAATTACCTCTCCAGTGCAAGAGGAAATAAATCATTTGAGGGACAAACTCTCAATGAGCAAGGATGTGGGTTACGTAGGCGAGCTGGTCCAAGCCAAAAATGATTCCTTGAAGAAGGAGGTAGCCGAGATGAAAAAGGAAGTTCAAAGAGGGTATGTTATTACAACTGGCCTCAAGAGGGATGTTACCATATTAAGGCATTTTTTCAGAATAAGCCCGCGAGAAGCGTGGGTAGAAGGCTATGATGAAGTTAAACTGATGCACCAATAAGGCTGAAAGAAGCCAATGAGGTGGCATTTAAGTGTGGGTGGCTAACTGCCCTTAGGGAGCTCAAGACCCCAAAGGAATCATATTTATGGTACAAGTACCAGGTGGATTGCCTAGCTTATCGTCAGCCCCCTTTCTCCAAGGATGATAAGTGGATCCCAATTAATGCCATTCCTTCCCATCTTATGAATCATTATCTTGAAGATGATGAGGAGGTGTTCGATCCTAATCCAGATGATGGTCGAAGAACACGCATAGCTGACTATCTTTCTTGTCATCCATAGTTGGTCTGAGTCCTTGTATGGTGTTTGGTGTTGTAACACCCTGTATTTCTGTGCATGTAATATTTAATTAATTCGAGAAATTTAAAATTACTTGTGTGTCGTAATTTAATTGAATTATTTATGGTAATATTTATTTAAATATTAATCGGAGAGTAAATGGTTCATATTTAAGGAAATTTAATTACTAAGTGAATAGTAATAATTTATTTACGTCATAACGTGTATTAGTGACGTGACATTTATTTATCTCAATCGAGAGTCGGTATAGACTAATTTGGGTGTGAGATAAGGATTTTTATAAATTAATTTGAATGTCGATTTCGAGTGCACGGTTGAGTTCGGATGGGCTGACATAGTCGAAAAAGTGCACCCGAGGGTAGTAAACGGGTCACGAGGCATTTTTAGGCATAATCGGGCCCACACGGGGATTAGTGTTTTAAGACTTAAATCTAAGAGTGGGGAACGACAGAGAAACATAAACCTAAATCTAAGAATTTGGGGAGAAAATGAGAGGGAGCAGTTATAGCCAATTTGGGGATCTTTTGGAGATAAAACAAGGAACAGATTGGGTGCTCACCATCAAGCTTACCTCTACACCAACGGATCAGACCCAGCGAACCCAAAAAGGCAAGTGGTTAACTTGCTGTGATGTTTATTTATGATATCCAATTAATATTTTTGTGATGTATAAATCAAAATTCGTTTTGGGTGTAAAAAATGTACAAAAATGGGGGTTTTGTATATAGAATACTTGAATGAAATTAATGGGAAATTAATGTGGGAATTCATTGTGTTACATAGTTCTGAGATAATTTATTCAGATGTGAAAACCCAGTAGAAATTTATGAACGAATTTGGGATAAACAGATGAAATTGGGACTGAACGAGTAACGACCCGGAAATACCCCAAATTCGGAAAAGTAGAGATTTGTGAAATTTAATTTTTGTTTAAGGTTCAAGGGGAGGTCCTAATTATGTTCCCATATGATTAAAATGTTGTGTATGCTTGAGATATACCATATAGGAGTTTAGAGAATAGAGGAATTCGTTACTGGCAGAAATAGGAAGTCGGAGAAGATGAAGACCTGTTCGATCAATCGATCGATGGCTGGGATCGATCGATCGATGACTGGGAATTTTTTACAGTTTGGCCTTGGGAGTTTTAGGTGGGAATTTCTTTTAGTTTAATTACCACCAAGTCTAATTAAGGGATAAATTTAATTATGGAGGTTAATATCCTCACAATTATAGGGGCATATAATTGGAGTGGTGGGGTAATTAAGTGTAACACTTACGTATGAATTTTGAGAATAAATTATGAGAAATAAAATAACGGAATGGGTGAATAAGTTCGGGTATAGTAGTAGGGCGACACTACTCGCTTAAATTAATTATGGATGAAAACTAATTAATTCAGAGTCGCGGAATTGACTCGGGTATTATATTAATTTTATGCCACGAGAACGAGCTGAGTATATTGGTTAGGTGACGCCAAAAAAATAATTTAATTAATTAATATGTAAATTAATTAATAATCAGAGTTGGACCATAAACTCGAGATACTAAGTATAGACTAGTGTTACGGACTCAGTACACGGTAAAGCCGGGATATTTTATATTTATATATATATGGTGTGTGATAGTATATATATGGTGTGTGCTTATAAATATCACTGATTAGATATTATTAATACATATAATCTAGTGCTATCAAGGGAGGTTGCGCGTAGTGGGTGAATCCCCTAGCTTGAGGAGTAGGGTGAGTATATCCCTAGGTCATAGCGTCCGTTATATGGGTGAGGGGCTTATCTCACTTTCAGGGAAGGAATATGACCGCCTCCATTATGTTTATATCTTTGACCGAGTTAGTGAGCAATTTTGACTTGGGGTAACTAGGTTATGCGAGTATACCTAGTGTGATAGCACTTTAGAGAATACTTCCGGTGAGTTATTACTCGGGAGGATGGGTTATATTTATATTCAACATATGTGTGAATGTTGTAATATGGTTGTACGTATATAATGGAATAAATAGTTATATACGGGTCATTAAATACATGAAGTGAACTGTATTAATTACATATGTGTTATATTCACATTCAACATGTGTGATTATTGTAAGATAATTGTACGTACATAATGGGGTGAATAATTATATACGGAAAATTTAAATACATGGAGAAAAATGTATTAATTATATAACTAGTGAATGTTATATGGATTTCAAGGAAAGATAAGTAACTAAGTTAAGACGATAAATAGCTTATAAGTCACACATTAAAAATACTCGGGATTGAGTGGGGCGGTTAACAAGAGTTATATCAAGTATCTAGTTTCGGGGTAGAGGACAAGGTGGGATATACAAAAGGTGTTAGGTGTGCATATGTGGATGTTGCAGGATTTGGATAGGCGCCTCTATTCCTTCTATTCCTAGTATAGGAATTTTCTATCAGATATTTGAGCATGTTGCTCACGATTTTATTTAGTATTTATTTCAGATACTTGAGATCCATTATTATATGTCTTTACATTTGTGTTGGATTTTAGCTGATGGTTTATTCGGCCAGTTTCTTATTTATATGTGATGGTTGGATTCAGTTAGCTTGTGATTGTTAATGATTTATATATGCATGAGTATTTCATTGAATTAATAAAAGATAAAACTTGGCACCAGTATAATTTTACTTAGGTGGTTAGTAATTAAAAAGTTTCGGCAGTGATTCTAAGAATGAACCAACTGAGAAACTTGTTCTAATTTAATTTAGGACTGATCACCCGGGGTTTAATTAGGCGGGGTGTCACAGGTGTATCTCTATATGATTGTACTCTTCAGTTTTTTGCCAAAAGTGTATAAAGTTTATTTATCAACTGTATCATCTTTTAAGCAAGTTTTGACTCAATATAGTTAATGATTACTTATCTACTTTGTCTACTGACTAGGAAGAGTTGATATTTACCAATCACTTGGGGATTAGACTGACCAAGTACTGTTATTAATAATTTTAGGCTTTTGCCGATTAAATGAGTTAACATTTAAGATTAATCATTTTGGTTTTTTTGCTGACTAAATGAATCAGTGGAAAATATTAATTATTGTGGGCCTTATCCGACTAAATGAGTTGATAACCCGTGTCAAACATTCTTCCAGTCCAATATGCCTTAGTGATTTCATTCCATCCACCTTACCTTTTAGGTTATTTCATCACACTCCCTTAGGCCTAGGTGATATGATGGCAAGAATTCACCTGGTTAATGGGTCATCTGCCCGATCAGGTTTTTAAACGACCAACATATTTAGTGACTAACCCAGGTTGGCTTTTTTCCTAAGGATACCCTGTAAGGCTTTTTCTATTGTAGGGGAAACTCATGATAACTGTTGTGTTTGGTTATAACAAATACTTGAGAATTATAGCAATTGAAATAAACTTAATAGTTTATTGTAATTACTGTGAACACTTCTCGGTATAAGTAGATTCATTGATCAAAAACAAGTCGAATAACCTATTGTAATCCGAAGGAGTTCTGTTGTGCACTAGTAAGTTCCTTGGTTGAAAAAATTAGAGAAACTTACTGTAACCAAGGGTGATTCCATATTAAGTTAAGAGGGTGGAGTTATCGTTTGGAAATGTTGCATAATATCGAGATACATAGCGTAAAATTGAGACAGCCAATATGCAAAAGCAAAATGCGAGGGACAATGGGCCTTTATTCATTAAATAATAATCTGAGAGCAACATAAGTTTGAAATGAAAATTTGCGTAAACTAAATGTGCTAAATAAGATTAAGAAGACTAAAACTATAACTTTTTGAGGTTGGCTGCATTCCATGCTCTTGGTATCACCCTTCCCTCTAGTGTTTCCAAGTGATATGCTCCTTGAAGGTCGTCCTGATCACCTTGAAAGGTCCTTCCCAGTTTGGTCCCAACCTACAATCTGACTATTTTACGGCACTACCGAGGACTTTCCTTTAAAACATAGACCCCTACCCGGAATTTCCTCGAATTGACTCTTTTTTATACTATTTGGCCAGCTGTTGCTAATATGAAGCCAGCTTGATGATAGCATGTTCTCTTTTCCCATCTACTAAGTGAAGTTATTTGTGTAATGCATTGTTCTTTAGCCTTTGATTGACCAAGTTAGTTCTCATAGCAGGGAGACCTGCTTCAAGCGGGATAATAGCTTCCATTCATAAGTGAGCACGAAGGGTGTTTTCCGAGTTAGTCTCCCATGAGTAGTATAGTAGTCCCATAGGACATGGCGGAGCTCGTCTACCCAGGCACTCTTTGCTCTTTCTAGCTTATTTTTTAAGTCGTCGAGCATCGTTTTGTTGAAAGCTTTCGCCTGACCATTGCTTTGGGGTACGCCACAGAATTGAAATAATGCTTGATGCCATGCTCATTGCAAAGGCTTTAAAAGAAATTGCGTACCGTTGTCGGTGATGATAGTTCTTGGTACCCTAAAGCATGTTATGACGCTTTTCCAAATGAACCTTGTCTTATCGGCGTCACAGATGTTCGCTAGTGCTTTTGTCTCTACCCACTTAGTGAAGTAATCTGTGTCAACTAACACAGACTTGCGATTCCCAGGTGTGGTAGGCAGTGGTCCCATAATAGTTAATTCCCATTGCACAAATGGCCAAGGATTTCAGGTCGTTGGCTGGCGGATGGACTATATGAGAGATTTTTTGGCACTTTTCACATTTTCAAACATAGACACTTGCATCCCTTTGCATGTGAGGCCACCAGTAGCCTTCTTTGATCGCTCAAAAAGCTAATGGCCTCCCTCTTGTGTGATTCCCACAATACCATTATAAAGCTTCTTGAGAATTTGCTCAAAATCTAATGGGTGGACGCTTCAGAGGTAAGGGCCTGTAAAGGATCTTTTGTAGAGCTTCCCCTTTGGGGCGAGGTAGAAATGGGATGCTTTCACTCTTATTTGATGATCCAACTTCTCGTCATCCGACAGTGTGTCATTCCGTAAATTAGCAATTGTGGGGCTTATTCAACTAGGGGACCGTAAATAAGCAATGTTAGGCGGAGAGAGGAGCTCTACTCGAATAGTCCTTCTGAGATCAGAGTCCATTGCTGAGCTTAGGGCTGCTAAGGCATCAACGTGACTATTTTATCCTCGGGGAAACAACTGAATATTAACCCTCTCAAATCTTGCCATAAGACCTTTTACTATGGCGAGGTTGGTTGCCATTCTGTCATTTTTGCGTTAAAATTTGTACTCACTTGTTTAAAGACCAGTTTGGAATCTTCGAACACGTTGATGCACTTTGCCCCAGCAGTTGAGCTTTGCGCAGGCCGATAATCAGTGCTTTATATTTGGCTTCATTGTTGGAGGCTTCAAATCTCAACCTGATTCCTTGTTCAATGAAAATGTCTTTTGATGTGATAAGGACGATTCCTACTCCCGCCCCCATGGAATTGAAGGCACCATCAACGTATAGGGTTTAGTCCTTGGACTGTGCTTCCTTATTTGTTGACTGCTCAATTACCTGTTGATCGCTGGGTTGAACCCCCATGAATTCGGCAATGAAATCGATCAAGACTTGTTCGTTAATCGTTGTTTCTGGTTAAAAGTGAATATTAAACCTTCTGAGATCTACCAACCACTTTGAAAGTCGTTCGCAGAGACTGACTTTTTGAAGAATAACTTTGAGGGGAAATGAAGTTATCACTATTATCAAGTGAGCTTCAAAGTAGTGTTTAGCTTCTTTGAGGCAACCACTAATGCGTAGGACATCTTTTCCAATGGCAATTAATGTTCCTCTACATCCAGAAGTATCTTGTTATCATAGTAAACAGAGTACTGCCAGCCTTTCTTCTCACATACCAAAGTCGAACTAACAATGTGGTTGAAACTGCGAGGTAAAGGTACAAAGGTTCTCCATTGTCAGGGATCACCAACAGGGATGGTTTGCTGAGGTAGGACTTGATCTCCTCCAAAGCTCTTGAGCAGTCATCATTCCATACGAAGCCCTTATCCTTCTTTAGTAGCTGAAAGAATGGTTAACAGCATTCTAAAGACTTGGAAATGAAGCGATTGAGTGCTGTGAGCATCGTTGTGAGATTTTGAATATCCCTCAACGTCCTCGGGGGATAGACTTTGTTAATCTCATCAATTTGATCTATATTGGCCTCAATCCCTCTTTTGCTGACCAGGTTACCCAATTTTTTTTTACTGTACATCGAATGAACACTTGCTTACTTATAGTTTCATTTGGTATTTTTTGAGGATTTCAAAAGTTTTAGCTAAGTCCATGAGGTATTCGTCTCTATTCTTGCTCTTGATCAACATGTTATCGATGTATACCTCCGTGGTATCCCTCATTTGCTGTTTGAACATCTTCGTGACTAACCTATGATAATTTACCCCTTTATTTTTCAGTCCAAATGGAATAACCTTGTAATATTATAGACCAACTAGGATTATGAAAGACTTTTTGTCCTGGTCGAGGCCGAATAATATAATTTAATGGTACCCTGAATAGGCATTCAAAAAACTCATCCTCTCACGAATTGTTGTAGCATCAACCAGTTGATCAATCTTGGGCAACGAGAAATTGTCTTTGGGGTAGGCCTGTTGAGATTTGTGAAATGAATACAGACCCTTCAACTGTCGTTGCTCTTTTATACCACCACTAGGTTGGATAACTATTTGGGGAACTGAACCTCCCTAATGGATCATGTATCCAGAAGCTTCCCCACTTCGTTCTCCACCGCTTTAGCCTTCTTAGGGGTTATTCGGCATGCCATCTAAGTGATCAACTTAAAGGTTAGATAAACATGTAGATGATGGCAGACTACATTGGGATCAATTCTAGGCAGATCATACGGCTCCCAAGGGAAAACATCAAGGTTGCTTCTCAAGAAGACAATCGATTCTTTCATTTCGTAATCGACGAGAGTGGTTCCGATCAGAAAATTCCTATCTGCCAAGTTATCATTAACACCTACTTCCTCCAGGATTTCAATGATCCTATGAGTGGGATGGATCCTGATTTCTTCCACCCCTAGTCGGTCGTACCATAGTTATTATTTAGAGAGTGTAGCCCCATCTTGGGTTTCCTTTGGAGCGACCTTCAGTTCTTTTTTCTTCTCCTTCCGAGGGTGAATAAATGCGATGAAGCACTTTCTTGCAGTGGCTTGGTCTCCACGAATCTTGACCATGCCCCGATCGGTGACATACTTCATCTTTTGGTGGTAGGTAGATGGTACGGCTCTTATGGCGTGTAGCCATCCTCTGCCCAGAATGACGAGATAAAGAGACTCTATGTACATCGCCAAGAATTCGATCAACTTTGAGTTATTTCCTGTTCTAATAGACAAAATTATCTTCCCCAAAAGCATCATAAATTTCCCTATAAAGTCGACCAATGGAATAATGGCCTCCTTGAGTTTGGCTAGGTTGAGTTTCAACTTGTGAAATAACTCTAGGTACATTACTTCTAATGAGTTTTCTTGATCTACCAGTAATTCATCGATGTCTCAATTCGCGTCTTTTAGGGTAATCACGAGTGCATCATGGTGGAGAGTCCTCACCCCGACTAAATATTTCTCCGTGAAAATGATATGTTTCGTGTAGTCGACATCTTAGTTGTCCGCGCTTGTCGATTTAACTTTTTATGGGGTCGATCTGTAATGCCTCCATGATAGCAGTGACCTTTTTTAGCTCCATTCGAAAAGCATTCCCTTGGATTTACTTTAGGTCGGATGCTCCATGGTCGTCATTGGTTATGACCTTATTGGCTTTCTTCTCTATGTATTCATTAAGATGTCCAGCCTAGACGAGCTCTTCCAGATGAGACTTTAGTGCTTTATAATTCTCTGTCCTGTGGTCGCCCTCCTTATGGAATGCACATATCAGTGCATTATTCCTCTTAGTCGAGTCACCACCAATCTTCTTGGGCCACTTGATGAAAGGATGATCCTTGATATTACTCAAGATCTTGTAGATTGGTTCTTTGAAGACTGTATTAACAGCCTAGAATGCCTTTGAAGGGTCAACCTTACTTCCATTCTTGGATCCGTTCTTGTCCCTGTTCTTATTCCTTTTCTTTGGAGTGTCAATATTGTCTTATTTTTTAGTTGCTTTTGCTCGATCGTTGTCCTCTTGGATAGAGTGGACCACATTTTCGACTTTGGCATATTTTTCGATAAGCGCCATGAAGTCGTCAATAGTGGTGGCCTCTTTCTTTATTAATAACTGGTGCTGCAAAGATGTCTTCGATAAACCAATATTGAAGGAAGTTATAGCCACCTGCTCCGAGCAGTCCTCCACTTTATTGAAGACCTCCCAGTACCTCTTGGTGTAATCACAAAGGCTCTCTTGTATCTTTTTCTTCATCGTGAGCAGTGCATCCATCTTCTTGGGGTGGGAGTTGATGGTTATGAAGCAAGCAGTGAAAACTTCTGCTAGGTCTTTGAAGCTTTTGACGGACCTATGGGACAGCTTTTCGAACCACTTTCGTGCTACATCATGTAGGCTAGAAGGGAAAATTTGACACATCAAGGCATCGTTGTGGGTCCACAGTGTCGCCTTCCTGTATTGCCGAACATGGTCTATGGTATCCGTCTTTTCGTCATAGATATTGAATTTTAGGAACGACAACTTCTTTGGGGGATCTTCTTCTTCGATCTCCCTTAAAAAGAGGATTTCATATGGGTGTTGAGAGCTCTTCTGGATATCTCTCTAGTGGAACTGACTCCTCAATGGACTTTATGTTGGTCCATCTCTCTTCGGACCAAGATTCTCATGTCTTTGTTATGACGATTGTTACTCCGGTGACGCTTCTCTAGTCGGCCACGCTCTGATTGATCATGACCTGACCTGCCTCATTCAGATCTATCCAGGTCACACCTAGAGCTCCTTCCTCGGCTGTGAGTATTGCTTGCCTGAGGGCTAGGAGACCTATCACGGTGTTTCCTGGTAACTCTATGGAGTTCTATAACCATTATTTTAAGTCACCTTTGCAGGAGAGAATCCTCTTCCATCTGGAGGAGTATTACCTCCTCATATTCTTTAATACTGGCTTCATAAGCGTCGGCTAGCTTGGAGATCTGAGTAGACCTAGGTGGTCCCTGCCTTTCTTCAAAAGGTTGCCTCTCTTGGCGAAACCTTGGATTTGGTGGTTGGAAAATCTCATACCTGACTCTAGGTGGGATTGGGTCATCCTGCACATCGCCAACCTGGGGGAGATTACTGTTATGGTGAGACATTACGGGCTTTCTTTTGATAACTGCTTTCATAGGAAAAAGAATCGTTTTCCACAGACGGTGCCAAATGAGGGCACGAAATATCACAATAGAGATTTACGAAAATAATTATAAATGCAGAAAGTAAAGATCACACACACAACAATAGGTGTACGTGGTTCGGCAACTTGCCTACTTCCACGGAGAGGTTACTATTTTATTATATTGTCTCAAATCCTCGAATTACATCCCTTTGTCCCGGGTCATGGTTTACAACTTATAGTTGTAGAAATAAATGATTGAATTGTACAACAAGTAACTCAATCATCTTGTAGATTACTCGTAGGTATCCCTAAATATCTCCTTTGAGATTGTTATTAACCGATTTGAGTATATAGCCATGCATTAATCACATGTTAAATACATGGGTCTAAATAAACATGTGTGTTGGTCCGAGCAATCTGCTATGTACGCTGGGTTGGTTGGCTGCACTATTGGGCTTGAATAAATAATCCCCCTATAATAAAAAAAAAAATATATATATATATATATATATATATATATATATATATATATATATAGAGAGAGAGAGAGAGAGAGAGAGGGAGAGAGAGACATACCTCTAGTACCAAGAAATAAAGATTTTCGTTCCATGAATATTATACCTAAGCATGGATGTAATGCATAGTTATAAATTGTACAAAAAATGTATTTATAATATACATTTAAGTGAGACATTTCATCAAATAGTTTCTAGACAAACAATAAGTTGAAAACTATGACAGTAAAATTTATTTGTCACCATTAAAATAAGGAACAAAATAAGCTGTTTGTTAGCGTATGATATAGATAACACACACACACACATTTGCTAACGTATGATATAGATGAAACACACGCACACACACACACACACATACCTCTAATATCAAGAAATAAATCATTTATTTGCATGAATATTAGACCCACCACAAAGTTTCATCATGTCTAAGAGTCAATAATGGACCTAAAGTGATATTTATATCTCTAACAAAATAAAGAAACATTCTAAAAATGATACTCCAATCAGCTACATATTAACCTATTGAAATGTACCTGGAATGGGTTGAAATTTTCTAGATTGCCTTCACCATTGCACATTATTCCAAGAATTGTCATAGATTCTTCTCCAAAACTTAGAATGATTTATAGTTAGTAGCCGCAATAATTGGCCTCTATTTTTTTCAGTGTTTGCCGCTACTTGATCACATGTGTTAAGAGGGATGGGACTGAAATATATATGCGAATAACGGGATAGATATCGTTACCAGAAAAAGGAACAGGCTATAAAATGAATGGTGAGAGAGATGAAAAGATTGAGGTTAAAAATGGTTAGGAATTGATGGGAGTCTTTGTATTTTGCAGGAAATAAAGAGGTGGGGAGACACTAAAGGATCTTGTGTAGGCATCGATGTAAATGAATAGAGAAGATGAAAGGATATATAAAATTGAAGGCAACTTAATTTGTTAATTAATAACTTTAATTAAAAATGTACACGCGGCGCTGTAGAAAAGCGATAAATGTCGATACTGGGTGTCGTTGTCAATTTTAATTATATACTATAATTCTCGTTTTATAGTAATGATTATTTTCGATGATCCCATTGCTAAACCTAATTAATTTTAGGGTTATCATATCAAATTAAAACACTATAGAACGATGTTATTTTTCTTCCTTTTTTATTTTGCAAGTTCTAGATTATAAGGGCATTCACATTTAGATCCTATTAGACCTTTTTTTAGACTAACTAGTCCCACCATGTTTTTCCCTTATATATAAGTCCTACTCCTAATTTTTTGGAACTTTTTTTGAGAATTTTACCCTTTTAAAACCAACCATCCGTAACTTCCTTGAGGAAGTTACATAAGTGAAAGCGTAAAAGTAATTTCCTTTTGTATATAATTCAATAAATGATGCAGAAACGTTGAAAGATGATGGTTCAACAACAATTAAACAAAACAAATTTTGGTTTAATTGAACAAGATTAAATCAATTCATTAATCCAAGTCCTAGAATTTGCCTAAGTCATAATTTTCAATTATCCAAAGTTAGGCGAAATCAATTTTAGCAAATGACTTGAATAAACCAAATTTACCCAAAATTTAATTTAGTCCCAAATTAAATGAGTGTGATAATTAAACCAAATTTTATCTTGAATTAAACCTAAAGCATGAATTCTAAATTATTGTGCAAGATAAAATAAACAATATCACACTACGCCGCGATGTACGAGGAAAAACCCAAGACGGGAAAAAACCTCGGACGGCCCTAGACACAAGTCCACTAGATATGGAATTACAATTACAAGACAAAAGACTTACATCCTCGACTCGAACCCTCTCAAGACTTGTTGCTCCTTCTTGTAGAAACCTCTTCCTAGCGGACAACCACGGAGCTCCACCGCGATCTCGGAATCCACCGATAGGACTTTGTATGGTCACCGTCACCCAAGCTTGGAGCCTTTCTCCAAGTGAGTAATACCGCAACAAACTTCTTCTTATTTATGATGGGATGTAGAAGCAAACCCGAAACGTCTCTTTTTCAATTCGGTAGAGAAAACCGGTGCCAAAACTCCAAGTAAAGATATGTATATAGAACTTGGATAAACAACTATTGGGTGTAAACACTAGAGTGTGTAGGATTTTTCATTAAAGAATAACACTCAAAACTTGATCTTTTTCCTTAAATAAATTTTCTATCAAAACACTCTCTAGGAGTTTGTATGGTATGAAAAAGATACACCTTCAAAAATGATTCCCGTCCTTAATAAAGCCTTAAAAAATCAGTTAAGAAACAAGTGGGGAAATGGGGTGAAAACTGCCAAAAACTGCTCAAAACTGTTCCCGCCTGGCATCTCGTTCGAACGAACTTGACTCTCGTTCAAACGAGACTTCTAACGAGCGACCAGACTGGGCTCGTTAGATATCTCGTTAGAACGACCAAACTCGTTCGAATGACATATCGAACGACTGACCAGTTTAGGTTCGTTGGCAAACTCGTTCGAACGAAACCTGGTTCGAACGAAAAAACTCGTTCGAACGAGACTTCGAACGACTTGCAGAAATTTTTGATAAATTCAATTTTTGGCCCAGAAACTTTATGTACTTTATTTTAAAGTTTCAATTAAATTATTCTGAAAGTAAAACATGGTTTTTTATTAAACCTAACACCCAAATAAAATTTTGTTCCAAGCTCCTAAATATAATTACATTCATACCTTGGGAGCATGGAACCTTAGTTGATGACGTAGAAACGAGGCACGCAAACCGGCATTTTGATGAAGCTTTAAATTCTTTGCCGCTACGTCTTCAATACATACTTCATAGGCTTGATAATATTACAATTAAATACTATCCTATGAATAAATGTTTTTGTCCGGAATTGAGCCAAAACTACATATGGACTCAATTGGAAATTTGTGTCCTTACAAATCTCCCCCTTTGGCTATTCCGGGACAAAAACCAAACCAAAATCCTAAAGGGCCGTCAATCTCACTAGACACAAAACATAACCCGCCCAATCTTGACTCAACCCAAGGATTAAACACTTTGCCTTTTAAAGTTGCCGCTTTAGTAGAATACCTGCACACTTAAGCAAACTCATCAAATGCATAGGGAATATCAAAATATATTAGTCGCAATTAATTAATTACTCCCCCTAAAATAATTCTCCCCTTTATCAAACAATGACATTTACTTAGAAAGACGTCTCCCCCTAAGATAAATCTCCCCCAAACTAAGATGAGAAAAGGATTAGATACCATTTCTCCCCCTATCATCATTCTCCCCCTTTTTGTTCAGGAATAGGCAAAGGATAAAGAACGAACAAACATAAAAGCATGTTGAAGCTTAAAGTGTTAAGACATGAAAGCATATGGGCAATAAAAGCATAGGCAAAGACAAAACAAATATCATATATATATAAACTAGAAATATATCAATGAAGCACTTTCATATATATATAGATATAAACACACACATGACACAAAATACAGTAAGTTTGCACACTCGTATGGCAAAAAATGTGTCATATGGAAACGGAAGTGTAGGGGTGTGTACTAGCAACAATTAAATTTAGACCCAAACACTTAAGAAACGTTCACGGAGTTCTCATTTGAATGCAAACTTCATCACAGTTAAATATAACCTCATGTGACAATATAAAGATTGAACTCAATGAACAAACATACACAATGCATACAAGCCTAGCATGATGATGATTCTACAAACCAAATAGAGTCATGACATTAAAGACAACTAGGATAAACGGACATTGTGCAAACCGTTGATATACCATCCAATTCTCCCTCAATGAGCATATATATTCTTTTGTTTTTGAATGAATATATCAAACAAACATAGGCCTTGGCAATCGCTTTCTGTTTAATGCCAAATATTCTGTGTTTAGGCCTTTGGATCACGTATTTCTTTTAGATCCAATCAACGGTGGCTTACTATCGCAAAGGATTTAATTCATCCTTTCGGAGCCCTTCCCCGTGCATATATTAATTTATCATGTTTTCATTTTTCACACAAATCTCACATGCAACGGATTTTGACATGCACTAGTCCTCCTAGGTCATAGATATGTAGATGACTAGATTGATAGGAGAACACCTCAAAAAGCTCAAATATAACATGTGACATTAAAATTTCAAAAGAGCTCGTGCATGTGTGAAAAGAGGCATATGAAAATAGAATCCATTTAATCAATAAAAAATCCAACTACTCCATATAAAACATGGTAAAGAACATTTTAAGGATTGAAAATCTAAACCAAAAGTTCTAGCCACGTGGGAGCGTAAATGATGGGATTCAAACACAAATATATGCCGCATAAAGTGTGTCAAACAAAAATACACACAAAACAAAATCTTTTTGAGTTTTTAACATTTTTAACCAAAAATAAAGATATATACTCAAACAACTAAACACAAATCATTTGTATTTTTCATTAAGCTTAAATGAAATAATAAAACACAAATGATAAACAAAAATCTTTTTATATTTTTCAATTAATTCAAACATAAAATATAATAAAAAAAGATAAACAAGTCATAATTTCAAGCATGGGATATAAACTAAGGCAATGACTAGAAAATGACTAAAACAAGCATACATTTAGCATATGAATATAGCATGAAGTACAAACGCTAAAGTATGCAAACACTAACACATTCATCCATTAGATTTAGCAAGGGAGGAAGCATGTGAAAGTAAATGAGAATCAAAATCCCTATTTTGTAAGGCAACCAAGTCGGATTTCCTAACCCAAATTAATGAAGATTGACTATCTTGGGGTGTAGGAGCTTTAACTACCGTGGTTACTTTACTATGGGATTTTCTAGGAATTCGTTTAAGATCAAAACAATATTTCCTAAGATGACCTTTTCGACCACAAAGTGTACAAGTAAGAACATGTCGAAAAGATTTGCCTAAGGAGTGATCATTAAATGCATTCCTAGTAGATTCTCCTAAAATATTGGTTTGGGCATTATGAGTAAATTCATTACAAGTATTGAAGCCTAAACCACAAGTGTCATTTTTAATTTGGATCGTTCCTAACATTTTATCAAGTTTTTCCGAGCGACATTCCAAATCAAATTTGACATTACTAGAATCTTTTAATTTATTTTCCAATTCTAAAATGTTAGATTCTAGTAAAAAATTACGCTCTTCAAAAGCATGAAGCTCCTTTTTCAAGGATTCCATTAAACTCCTAAGGCTATTTCTTTCACCTTCTACGTATTCTAGCTTCACACGAAGAGTCCTCTCACGTGTCCTAAGGTCTTCTATTAAGGCACTATCATCAACGACCTTGACACTCTTTCTTAAACAAGCTTCTAACTTCAAATTAGTTCTTTTCAAATTAATAGATTCTTTATATAATTCATGAAAAGCATTTTGAAGTTCACTCACATCAACCTCTTCTTCATTTTCACTCTCTTTCTTCTCCACTCTCACTATCATTAAAAACAAGGGAATCATGAACAATGACCTTGGAAGTGGCATGTGCTATCGTGTCATCAATCGATGAGTTCTCATTATCACTCACATGACTAGCCATAAAAGCCACAAAATTTTTCTTAGTGGGGGAATCGGGCTTTTCTTCCTTATCACTATCACTAAGGGTTGCATTATATGCAGTGGGTCGTTTACCCTCTTTCCTTAGTTTAGTGGGGCACTCATAAGCTCGATGGCCATAACCTTCACAACCAAAACACTTGTTAGACTCGTCCCTATCTAAATTGTCATTACTAGGTTTAGGGATCCTCTCGGCTTTAGAAATCTTCTAGCTTTTATCATGTTTAGAAGTATCAAATTTCTTAAAATCATTTTTAAATTTATCTTTGTTAAATTTAAGAAATTTTCTAAATTTGCGAGTAAACAAAGCCATATCTTCCGAGTCACTTTCACTATCGCTCTCTACTACTTGTTTGACCTCTTTTCGGGCTTTTAAAGCAACACCCTTTTCAATTTTCTTTTCAGTTTTAGAGGGAAACATATCTAGTTCATAGGTTTGTAAATCACCTACAAGCTCTTCTAATTTCGTAGAGGCTAAAGTGGGTAAAGAATTTAAAATGGTCACTTTAGGAATAAATCTATCGGGTAGGGACCTCAAAATTTTCTTTACAACACGGTCGTCAGGTATTTTCTCTCCCAAGTTAAAGGATGAATTAACAATATCAGAAAGTCTAGCATAAAATTTGTCAAAAGTTTCTTTTTCATCCATTTTGATAGTTTCAAATTGAGTGGTGAGGTTTTGGAGTTTTGAAGCTTTAACGACACTAGTTCCTTCATGAGTTAATTGTAAAATATCCCAAGCTTCTTTAGCTGTTTCACACGTCATAATACGTCGGAATTCATCGGGTGCGACAGCGCTAAATAAGGCATTTAAACCTCGGGAATTAAAGTTAGCAAGGTTAAACTCATTTTCAGTCCATCTATCGGGGGGTTTGATAACACGTTCATTTTCAACTAAATAGGTTGGTGGAGAGTACCCGTTAACAACAGACATCCAAACTCTCTCGTCGATAGATTTTAGTGCCGATTTCATTCGCGCTTTCCAATACGCGTAGTTTGAACCATCGAAAATAGGAAATTTTGAAAATGGTGAAAAATCCATTTTAGCCAAAAAATTAAAAGATCTTAACGAAATAATTTATCGTTTTTGGCTCTGATACCAATTTGAAAACGTAAAAGTAATTTCCTTTTGTATATAATTCAATAAATGATGCGGAAGCATTGAAAGATGATGGTTCAACAACAATTAAACAAAACAAATTTTGGTTTAATTGAACAAGATTAAATCAATTCATTAATCCAAGTCCTAGAATTTGCCTAAGTCATAATTTTCAGTTATCCAAAGTTAGGCGAAATCAATTTTAGCAAATGACTTGAATAAACCAAATTTACCCAAAATTTAATTTAGTCCCAAATTAAATGAGTGTGATAATTAAACCAAATTTTATCTTGAATTAAACCTAAAGCATGAATTCTAAATTATTGTGCAAGATAAAATAAACAATATCACACTACGCCGCGATGTACGAGGAAAAACCCAAGACGGGAAAAAACCTCGGACGGCCCTAGCCACAAGTCCACTAGATATGGAATTACAATTACAAGACAAAAGACTTACATCCTCGACTCGAACCCTCTCAAGCCTTGTTGCTCCTTCTTGTAGAAACCTCTTCCTAGCGGACAACCACGGAGCTCCACCGCGATATCGGAATCCACCGATAGGACTTTGTATAGTCACCGTCACCCAAGCTTGGAGCCTTTCTCCAAGTGAGTAATACCGCAACAAACTTCTTCTTCTTTGTGATGGGATGTAGAAGCAAACCCGAAACGTCTTTTTTCAATTCGGTAGAGAAAACCGGTGCCAAAACTCCAAGTAAAGATATGTATATAGAACTTGGATAAACAACTATTGGGTGTAAACACTAGAGTGTGTAGGATTTTTCATTAAAGAATAACACTCAAAACTTGATCTTTTTCCTTAAACAAATTTTCTATCAAAACACTCTCTAGGAGTTTGTATGGTATCAAAAAGATACACCTTCAAAAATGATTCCCGTCCTTAATAAAGCCTTAAAAAATCAGTTAAGAAACAAGTGGGGAAATGGGGTGAAAACTGCCAAAAACTGCTCAAAACTGTTCCCGCCTGGCATCTCGTTCGAACGAACTTGACTCTCGTTCGAACGAGACTTCTAACGAGCGACCAGACTGGGCTCGTTAGAAACTCATTAGATATCTCGTTAGAACGACCAAACTCGTTCGAACGACATATCGAACGACTGACCAGTTTAGGTTCGTTGGCAAACTCGTTTGAACGAAACCTGGTTCGAACGAAAAAACTCGTTCGAACGAGACTTCGAACGACTTGTAGAAATTTTTGATAAATTCAATTTTTGGCCCAGAAACTTTATGTACTTTATTTTAAAGTTTCAATTAAATTATTCTGAAAGTAAAACATGGTTTTTTATTAAACCTAACACCCAAATAAAATTTTGTTCCAAGCTCCTAAATATAATTACATTCATACCTTGGGAGCATGGAACCTTAGTTGATGACGTAGAAACGAGGCACGCAAACCGGCATTTTGATGAAGCTTTAAATTCTTTGCCGCTACGTCTTCAATACATACTTCATAGGCTTGAGAATATTACAATTAAATACTATCCTATGAATAAATGTTTTTGTCCGGAATTGAGCCAAAACTATATATGGACTCAATTGGAAATTTGTGTCCTTACAATAAGTGGTTGAACTTTTTTTTTAATCTTCAAATGATCATAACTTTCAATTGACATATCCGTTTTTCGCAAAATTACTATTTTTGAAATTTGCTCGACTAGATCTATCAAACAAGATCCACGGAGCCTATATAATTTCAAAGAAAGAAAATTACACAGACAGTAAACTTTACTGTATGCACCAGAAAGAGAAATAGGTTTATATCTGTAACATTTTCACAAACAGTAACATTTACTCTGCAAACACAGTATACACACGCACACACACAGTGGATCCAAACACTTTTTTTTCAAAATTATCTTATTTTTAAAGGTACATGCTATCCAACAACCTTCATCAGAGCTTCGATTTGGGGTGGGTAGGGTTGGCATTGGGTTAAGTTTATATCTGTAATATTTTCACAAACAGTAATATTTACTGTGTTATAACACAGTATATATATATATATATATATATATATATATATGGGGTTTGGATCAACTGGAGCTCCGGGTTAGGGTCGGTAGGGTTGGCATTGGATTAGGTTTATATCTGTGAGCTCCAGGTTGGGGTGGGTAGGGTTGGCATTGGGTTATGTTTATATCTGTAACATTTACTGTGTTATAACACAGTATATATATATATATATATATATATATATATATATATATATATACAGTTGATCCAAACCTCTTTTTTCTGATATTGTCTTATTTTTAATGGTCCGCGCTAGCGGCATCCAATTCCCACCACCACCCACCCCCATTGTCGGAGCTACAACAACCTTCATCAGAGCTCTGATTTGGAGTGACATGGGGTGCCGCTGGCGCGGACCTTAGGAAATAAGAGAATATTGGATAAATGGGGTTTGGATCCACCGGAGCTCCGGTTTGAGGTGAGTAGGGTTGACATTGGGTTAGGTTTATATTTGTAACATTTTCACAAACAGAAACATTTACTGTGTTATAATACAGTATATATATATACACGGTGGATCCAAACCTCTTTTTTTCTGATATTGTCTTATTTTTAACGGTCCGTGCTAGCGGCATCTAATCTCCACCACCACCCACCCCCATTGTCAGAGCTCCAACAACCTTCATCAGAGCTCTGATTTGCGGCGACATGAAGTGCCGCTGGCGAAATAAGAGAATATTGGATAAATGGGGTTTGGATCCACTGGAGCTCCGGTTTGGGGTGAGTTGGGGTAGCATTGTGTTAGGTTTATATCTATAATATTTTCACAAATAATAAATGTCACTGTTTGTGAAAATGTTACATCAGCATCCCATGCCACCTCAAATTAGAGCTCTGATGAAGGTTGTTAGAGCTCTCACAATGGGGGTGGGTGGTGGTGGGGATTGGATGCCGCTAGCGCGGACCATTAAAAATAAGATAATATCAGAAAAAGAAGTTTGGATCCACCGTATATATATATATATATTTTCTTTGTTATATGAACACAGTAAATGTTAATGTTTGTAAATTTTTTATAGATATAAACCTAACCCAATGCCACCCCTACTCACCCCAAACCGGAGCTCCGGTGGATCCAAACTCCATTTATCTAATATTCTCTTAATTTCAGAGGTTCGCGCCAGCGGCACCCTATGCCACTACTATCCACTCCAAATCATAGTTCTGATGAAGGTCATTGAAGCTCCGACAATGGGGGTGGGTAGTGGTGGGGATTGAATGTCGCTAGCGCAAACCTTTAAAAATATGTTAATTTCTAAAAAAAAGAGGTTTGAATCTACCGTGTGTATATATATATATATATAATGCTTTTGTGCGGACCGGACATGTGTCACCTAACGGTGCGCCTAGAAATTATCGCTTAAATTATAGGTACACTCTCTCTCTTTTCTGGGCTCACCGCGAGGTGACACATGTACGGTCCGCAATCTTAAAATGCAGACTAGTCCGCACAAGAGTAGGATTGTATATATATATATATATATATATATATATATATATATATATATATATATATATATATATTGTGTAATGTGATAACTCAGTAAATGTTACTGTTTGTGAAAATGTTATATATATAAAACTATTTCATAAATATATTAAGTGTTATTATTTGTGAAAATGTTACAGATATAAAACTATTTCATTTTCTCTCACATTTTCACAAATAATAACACTTAATATATTTATGAAATAGTTTTATATATATAAAATTTTCACAAACAGTAACATTTACTATGTTATCACATTACACAGTATATATATATATATCCAATATGCTCATATTTTTAAAGGTCTACGCCACCGGAACCTAATGCCACCGGAACCTAATGCCACCTCTACTCACCCCAAACCGGCGCTCAGAAGGATCCAAATCCCATTTATCCAATAGTCTCTTATTTTAAAAGGTCCGCGCCAGCGGCACCCTATGCCACTCCGGTGGATCCGAAACCCATTCATTCAAAAGTCTCTTATTTTCAAAGGTCCGCGCCAGCGGCACCACATGCCACCCCTACCCACCCCAAATCGGAGCTCTGATGAAAGTCGTTGAACCTCCAATAATGAGGCTAAGGATTGGATGCCTCTAACGCGGACCTTTAAATATAAGGTAATTTTAGAAAAAGAGGGTTTGGATCCACCGAATATATATATATATATATATATATATATATATATATATATATATATATATATATACTGCGTAATATTACCACAATAAATGTTACTGTCTTTGTGAAAATGTCACATATATAAAACTATTTCATATTCTAGTGCATACAATAAAGTTTACTATTTGTGTAATTTTTTTTCTTTGAAATTTTATAGGCTTCATGGATCTTGTTTGATAGATCTCGTCGATCAGATTTCAAAAATAATAATTTTGTGAAAAACGAATTTGTGAATCAAAAGTTATGATCATCTTAAGATTATTTAATAAAAAATCTGGAAGCAATCCTGGTGGAGTAAAATATGTAGGGTCAGAGAAGAATAAACATATATGCTCAAATTCACTTTTCTTTACAAGTCTGATACCTTTTACACATATTTGGATCTTAAAAGATATAGAGGAAACTGTGATAAATAGACCAAAATAGAAATATGTTACAATTTATGGAAACTGTGATAGATGGACCAAAATAGAAATATTTTACGATTTATTGAATCTTTTAGTACATATTCCTCTATATCTTCAAGACTCAAAGAATGATTAGCTTTACCCTGTTGAGAGGAGCACATATACAGTGAAACACACATTTAAGTAAGAATAAACGACTTGGGCGATAGATGATGTTTAAGGGGCAAAATAATATGACCATTACAAGAAAAGAAGAAAATAAGTTAGTTCATTGTTGAAGTTTGATAATAACAAATTGAGGATGGGTGTTTTAATTATCTTACCACTACTAATCCCACGGGGAGAAGTTCAGTGATTGCTTTGTAATCACCAGTTCTAGGGTCCATTTCCATGTCAAGGTTTCCAAGAACACTTGATAGAGCTAAAACTGCGGATACAAAGCTGACGAGGAGAACTTCTCTGTGGCCTAACTCAGTTCCTTGTTTGAATCCAAATATGAACGAATAATTGAGTCGGTACCTCCCACAGAAGTATATATTTGCGGCATACATAAGCATGTGTAGAACAACAAATCCGAAGAAGCTGCATATGTAATTAAGGGTCATTTAGGTCCAGCTTAATTGTCCCAAAATTATAAATGTATAACGTATAAACAAAGTAATGTATATTAATGTATTCATAGGTAAAACAGTTTTTTTAGTGAAAAAAGTAGGTCAAGTGACAATTTTAGACTACAACCAACTAATATGAAAAGCAATAAACCCCAACCTCTAAATAATGAGAATTAGTGGAGCGCAATGAGTAAATGATCCTAAAATTTAACATGTCAAGAACAAATTAGTTTTATCGTTATTTGAGTTATGCTCCCATTTATATGCTCATTTTTTAACTCTCCTAAAAAAATGAGGCTTGGCATATCAAAATAAGTTACTTTTTTGATGATGGGGTTTACTCAAAACTAGACAGACAAGTGGCAGTGTAGTTCAAAATAATCCTAGTTTTTTTATTTTTCTCTCAAAGAATTTGAGCTAGGCTTCGTTTGAATGGAAATTATCATGACATATTGGTATTAGTAGCTTTTACTTTTCTCGTGAGTAAATAGAATAGATTTTAACCAAATGCTTAAGCAGTCCTGTCCTGGATACTAGAACAAACTAGGGGAAAATTTTTGTTCAGGCCGATTCATGATTTTCATGTGTCAGTCATGACACGCTGACATTGGTTATGTCAGCGTGTCGCGGTCGACACATAAAAATCATGACTCGGAGTAGGACTCATTTTTGTTACACATAAAGAGGAAAGATAGTTCTCATGTACTGATGTCTGCCTTCTCTACTTAAAATATCTCGGGCGTGTATAATCAATATAAGGGCCAATATGAGAGCAATTGTGCAATATGAGATTAAGGTAGATAAATACTATAAAAAATAAAAAGTTTTGCCTTACTATTTTTGAGATTAAGGTAGATAGACAATTTCTTTGGGGCAAGGACAAATCTGAAATTTCAGGGAAATCGGCCCTTGCACATTATTAATTTGAGGCATTAGGGGAGTCAGAAAAATAAAATAAGACCACTCAAAGTCCAAAAAGTTAGGAATCAAGGAGAAAATAACTCCACAGTCCAAGAAGACTAGGGGAACAATAAACAGGTCATCAACATCCCAAAAGAATCACCAGTTGAGAAAGAAAGATCTCTCAATGAGACTAGATGGAAAAACATCTGCCAAATTAAACACCTAATAAGAGAGAGTGTCTACAAAAAAAACTAAAGAATTGATAATAAAATCAAAATTAAAGCAGAAATAGTACAACTTAAGATTCAATAGAACTCAGTTAACTGAACGGAACGAAAAACTTGAACTATTCAACAATGCCTTTCCAAATAAATTCTAATATTATGTTTTCTGTAGTGTGATTTCTTCAGTTGAATCACACTAAACAATTAGGCCTTCTTGTATAATGTTGTCATCAACGTTAACCAAATCATTCTTTCTAAGAGGAACTTATTAATCTATGTGTGTCTCAATTTTCCTCATAGAAGAGCTACTTGTACTCGATGTGTTTGTTTATAATTTTATCTTTTCAAGTTTTAACGCATCCATCTTAACATCCGGATCTCCATGATGCTCATTTTCTAAACACACCGCATGGTATAGAATTCTTGAAAATTACAATTTTCTTTTGTCCATATCTATGCTGGTAAAAAAGAGTAAAGAATGAAAAGTAGTGTTACCTTTTTCTGAAGTAGAGATTGATTCATGAATAAGTTGGCTCTGCATACATAAGTGGTTGAAATAATTATTATCAGCTGAAATACACACACATAAATAATATGTGTGAGACTTGAAAGAGTAGTTTAAAAGAAAATAAAAGAAAAAGGGATGGAGCTCTCAAAATTAACCTTCCTTGTTCGTATTCGCTTGAGAGCAGTGTCCAGTTGTTGCTCCAAACTCTGAAGCTCTCTAAAGCTTAGAGGGTCAAGATCTTCTTCCATACAGTTCCTAAAAATAATTGGTTGTATAAAATTATGCATCATCTCAATTCTGTTATATCTTGGAGAATGGTTGACAAGCATAAGTTGGGCAAGGGTCATTCTATGGAAGCACCTTCGCTGCCCGCTCCCTTTGAATTCATCAAATGCCACTACATCGATTGATTTAGAAGATCATGAATATGATCACATTGTTGTTTGGTTCATATGTGTGTTCTTATAAACATGTGGAAGTTGTATCTATTTTGACAACCGATCGAAAAGCCTTCAAATTTAAAGAATCGATATACTCCAAATCAAGATGCATAACAAGCTAGTGAGAAGATTATGCTACAGGTATAGACATGATGCTACCTCGTCATTATCTTAAAAATAATAATATTGCCCATTCGAGTGCAATGAAGATATGTGGAAGGCAACAGTTGATCGTGATTAATTTGAAGGGAAGCTGTGACCAATATATTTTCTATGCAGGAGAGAAGATTACTTCCATTACCAGATCATGCTAAATTGGCGATTGGCGAAAGTTGTTGTGGATGTATCAAAATGGGAGGTACCAAGAGTGTTGTGAGTTAGTATTAAGAGTTTGATCGAAACGATGGATGTATAGTGATGGTTGCATGAGATGTCCATGTTTTAAACAGTTGATAGGGCTTAAAATTAGCTAAATTTCTTAATTAGTGATTTCAAGAATGATGATGGTGAAGAGTTTGGCTCAATCCAAACTATTTAGAGTTTGGTTTCGACCGGAGATGTACGGGTGGTGCATTTGAGTTTAACTAAAACTCTTTTTGGTTTATCCTATCTTATCCTGGAGGGATTTTTTGGGTGTTGTAATAAGTTTTTTTTTGTTTGTTTTAGTTTTTACCCATAGAAATGAGTTTTTATTAAAGTCAAATGAAAATTTGTAAAGATTTGTTTTTTCTTTGACGTGCCAGTTTTCATCTCATTAAGTCTGGATTTTAAGTTTCTTTTCCATGTCGCTGTAGTTTTACTCTATATTTCTTTTCGATGCTTTACGAATATGCTTTACGAATGTGGGATATATATAGTACATAGAGTCCCTAGTGTTTGTTTACCACTCCGCAAAAATAGCACCAGACAGTGATTGATACTCAATAAAATACTCAATAACCACACTTTATACTCAATAAAATAAAATATAGGCATGAACCACCCTTTTTACTCAATAAAATAAACATTTGACAAATGAAAAACATCGAATACCGATTGCTAACCCTAAAACAACTATTGAGAGATGCTCTTATGGTATAAAGCCAACAAGCCTTGAATGAAGACTTTGGAAAAACAAAACATGCAATAAATTTGTAGCCACCCTTGCTATTATAGGTGGTAAAATTTTCTCCTCAAATTGCTTCCAATTTATAGCCATCCAAGCCTTAAATGAACATAGAGAAATTTCACGGTCCGATCCGATCCAGTTTTGAGGTATTTTTGGGACCGGATCGCATTAATCGGCTACAGAAAATTATGGATCGAGACCGGACCGAAATAATCGCTCTCAGTCGTATTCGATTTTCAAGCAATCCGTGTTCGGTCTCGGTCCTATTCACTCCATACTCATATAAAAGAACACATTTTTTTAATTAAAATAACAATTTTTTATAAAACAATTTTTTTTTTAAATTACACTTTATAAAAAAAAAACATTATTGAAAAAACAACAGTTTTTTATTTAAAACAACATTTTTACTTAAAAAACAACACATGTTTTTTTTTATAATAAAAATAGCATTTTTCTTTAAAAACAACATTTAAAAAAAATCACTTCAATTTTACCATACCCATATAAAATAGTTAATAATATCCATAAAAAATAACAAGCAACGAACAACTAATACCCATAAAATAATACGCTACGGATACAAAAGTATGTCCACCACATAATTAATAGATTCATAACAAAGTATCATATTTACTTAAAGTATTACAAATTCAACCGAAATTATTCAAAACTTCAACGTCTCCATGCCGCCACGCGTTAAGCTTCTCCACTTGTAGTGCCCAACAACACTACAAATCATTAAAAACAAGATTATCAATAATAGCATTTAAACAATCAAATACGATGGAGTATCACAATATAACAATTTGTTACCCGAATAAAGTTTCTCTAGTTGTTAAATGTCGTCCAATGTATCTCGAATATTGATTCGCTTTGTTGAGGAGCGTAGCCAATTTTAACCATAAACAAGTGCTTCCACTGTATTTGTTGATAATGAGCTACGAAAAAGGTCAAGAATACAACCGTCCATGCTAAATGCGGATTCGAAAACAAGGGTAGACACGAGAATAACTAATATATTAGGGGCAACAAGAGAAAGGATTAAATATCTATTTTGATTATTTTTCCACCAACAAGAGAAAGGATTGGATATATGTTTTTTTGACAAGATGTAATAGACTAGTTATTTGTAATTTTTGGGCAATTGGATGTAATTGATTTTTTTTTCCTAATTAAAACCATGTTTTTAAAAAAAAAAAATTGATATAGTATGCGCACTGTTCTTTTTTTTTGTGTATAATAGACTGTATGTGTTTGTAATACCCCGTAATTTAATGATTTTTATTTATTGGGTTAATTAAATTAAATGAGAAGTAATTTGAAAATTAACCCGAAAAAAAAATACTAGCGAGATGTGAGTTGGTATTTGACTATGATGTTAAAATAAAATACTACTGAGAATATATGGTAATATATGAGTATTGAAAATGTTAAAATTGTCACGAGGTAGAAATATGACAATTTGGGAAATTTAGTTAGGACGCATGTGTCAGTCGCGTCAAGAATTAATTTAATTTGATTAAAAAGTAAATTATATTTTTATCAACCGAATGATCATTTTGAGTACGCCAACGTGTCCGGAAGGGTCGAAATAGTCAGAAAACACTAGCCGGGAGTTTAGTTTGGATCCCGGAGCACTTTTAGGCGAAGTCGGCAACCCAGAAGGGTATTTTGGTAATTTCAAAAATTAAGAAATTAAAACTCACGAATTTTAGAGTTAAATTAAATATTATTAGAGAGGACACTAAGGCCATTACCAGCCAAAAACAAAAGAGTGGGATACGGGGGTTTTTTAGAGAAGTTAGAGAGAAGTTGAAAGAGGTTCCAAACCAAACCATCTCCCATCACCATCATTTTGGAAGGAATTACAACCAGAAAGAAGAGAGAATCAGCCTATAATCACCAACAACAAATCTGAAGAACAAACCTAAGGCAAGTGATTTGATGTTATTAATTTCAATGAATATTTCCTCCATGTTTAGTGTTGAAACTTTATATACCTTGAAAGTTTTGATGAAAACCTAATGTAATTGTCATGGAACTCATAAGTTTGGATAGGGATTGCATGTAGAATGATTTTGGATGAAATTAGCACCCAAAATACTTAACTTTTATGATTTAAAAACGGATTAATGATGAGTGTTTAAGTGAAATAAAATTATGTGTTCATGTTCATAGGGTTTGGGGCAAAATTTGGGGATTTATGATAATTGCATGTTGATTAGGAGGATTTGACCCCAAAAATATGTTAAGAAGCGACCTAGGAGGACTTAGAGTAGTTTAAAAACACTAAAACTTAATTGGGATGATCTTAGGATGGATTTAGATAAGAGAAATTGAAGAAAAACGAAGTTGGAAAATTTATGGGCGTTCTCTGCCATCTCGTTAGAAGACCAACCTAGGTCGTTCGAATGACCTCATTCGAACAAGCTTCTAATGAGATTTTAGTACCCCTTTTAACGAGTTCGTTCAAACGACACTCGTTCGAATGAGATTTCTAACGAGTTGACAGAATGACCTTATTTGGCCGATTTTAGTTCGAACTTTCCGTAGACGTATTTAATTAAGTGCGACTCTTCCCTTGTTGATTAGTGGGCATAATTGTGAGATTGGAGTACGTTGGGGATTGAAGCTTAGAATTATAAAATAGATTGGGTGACTTCTATGGGTTAGGTTATAAGTACTGGTATTTGTGACGTGAGAGGAGTTGTTATTCTATAATGTATATTTTTGGAACTTGCAAGTGTACTACATTAATGACGGTATAGGAATGTAAAATATACCTCTATTAATATTATAAGAAATATAAGATGTGTGAATGCTTAGTATATGTGGTTATTTGTGTATAACATACCTACCATACTTGTTATCACGGGAGGTCGACGTTCGATCAAGGCCATCTAATCTTTGTGTGCCTACGAGGGGATTTAGATTGGTACCTCGAGGACATAGGTCAGAGAATGACTTATTGGTGAGTTAATAAGTCTGTTGATCATGGGTGCGTAGGTATGTGCATGACCCATGTGATGTGAACTATATTTCCCTCCATTATGTGTGATTGTTACTTATCGAAATGGTTCCTGAGAGATTCGGAATACGTGGTCCTTATGTACGTGATGTACCGGGATTTGATAGCAGAGTATGTGTGCATCGTAGCTTGGTCTAGGGGTGCCATTATTGTATAATTATGGATGAGATTGATATACTGAAATATTGAAATGGACTGTTTATATAAGTACAAGTGTGAATTAATGTAACATCCTTGTAGTGCTAAAAATGGGAAAACTCTTAGTAATTATTGTAACTAATCCTGAGGAATGAAATTAAAACTCTCAGTTTATATTAAGATGTCGGGAATTAAACCATGAATAGTATAGTAAAGTCAAGTTATGGATTGGTCTAGTTAGATAGTGGAATAACTAAAACGGGTACGGGTACGGGTACGGGTACGATAGGCGTGCACAATTAGCTGAGAGGTGTGGAACTCATGTGCGAGCACGCACTATCATGTATTTTATATTCACTGTTTAATGACATTAAACACTTGCTATATTTTAAACTGTTTTCACAATCGGGCTCTGACCCGTTTGCTTTCAAATCTATTTTTTTTTTTGTAAAAACCTTTTAGGTGCCTAGCCACAAGGACACCAAGCTTAGAAGTTCCATTCCAGTGACGTGTTGCTGCTGCTGTGGAAGTTACAGGACCTCGATTATAGACGCCTCCACTTTCTACCTTGATTCCATTTCAGACTTATTTATCTGTAGGGAATGTCGCCCCTTTTTTCTTAGAGACAGTTATTTATTCAGTTTATTTCAGTTTTGAATTTAATTAATTTGTGATTCAGACTTTGTATTTGGTTGTATTCAGTATTCGGGTTATTTAGAGGAGTATTCCTCCAGATTCACTGTTATTCCATTGTTATTCTATTGTGACTGTGTTGTGATTATGGTATTAGCATTTCATAATTTAAATGGATTGTATGTTAATCTTATTTAATTTAAAATTGACAACTCACTTTTTAAATACTAGGTGGCTAGTAATTGTTAAAATATTTTTCGACAGTGATGCTATGAACTGAACCAACTTGACATTTTGTATTAATTTGAATAAAGGAGTAGCTACCCGGTATTTAATTAGTCGGGGTGTCACAGGTGGTATCAGAGCATCAAGTTCTAGTGTCCTTAGGATCTGTACGGCTTGTTATGTTTTCGCGTAGCATTCTTTGATGTAGAGCCCTATATTATAGGATTGTTGTACTATATTGTGTATGTTTCGCTCTTCAGCTATTTTGAGATAATAACTGCGAACTTATAAGACTTTTCTCCCATTTCAGATGCCTCCACGACGTGCACAGCGAGTTCCCAGGGACACTCAGCCCGAGCCACAGCCTGCACCAGTTCAGGGCACCATGAATGCCGCAGAGGTTGCCACTATTGTAGCCCAAGCGGTAAATGCCGCCCTAGAAGTTGTGCAGCAGGCACCACCCCGGGCGCCGGTAGTAGCGCCAGTACAGGCTCATGCATTCCCGTCTGCTTGGGAACGCGTTCATGATGCTTTTCAGAAAGGACATCCTCCGGAGTTTGTAGGTAGCTCCAACGTCGTTGTGTCCAGTCAGTGGAAGAAGGACATCCAAAGGCACTTGAGGATGTACAAGTGTACAGATGTACAGAGACAGATACTGGCTACTTTTAAGCTAATAGGGTCAGCGTTGCAGTGGCGGGAGTCCATTACCACCGTGGAGGAGAGAGATATCTTTTCTATTCGAGAGTTCTGGGTGCGGTTCGACCGCAAGTATTTTTCCTCAGCCGTTCACACCGAGATGAGGAGGAAGTTGATGAACCTCAAGCAGGAGGGGAAGACTGTGGCAGAATATGAGGCCGAGTTCACAAATCTCTTGAACATTGTCCCCGATGAGATTCCGATAGAGGAAAAGAAGATACAGAAGTTCATGAATGGGTTGACTTGGAGGATCCGTCAGCATTTACTGGGAAATCTCTCGTTGGCCACTTATTTTGATGTGGTTAACGCAGCAATGCTTCATTGCCAGGACCACCGCTTTCACTTGTGAGAGAGTAAGCGATCAGGAGAGTCCAGTCATCAGGGCAGGACAGGGAGAAATGGTGCCAGCGGGGCACAATCAGTTTAGGGTCAGCACAGGCAGGGTGATCAGAGTTCCCAGCAGGGGGATTCTAAGAGATTCCGATCGGGAGGTTTCAGAAATGGTCAGGGAGGTTTTCGTCACGGCCAGCAGGGCCAACATGGCCAGGGGAGGAATGGCAACGGCCACCAGGGCCGTGGGCAGCATGGTCAAAGAGGGGGAAATTTTCCAAGGAAATGTTTTACTTGTGGCAATATTGGCCACAAACGCCAGGAGTGTCCTGATAGGGCCAGAGCCCCACAGCAGCAGCAACAAGGTGCTCGACATGAGCCCTAGAGGCCTATGTTTCCCGCCGCCCTCCCAGCACCACCACAGATGTCAGCTTTACTACCTATCCCACCAGTCCCACTCCAGTAGGGACAACTTCAGTACGGGCGAGTTTATCAGCTCCAACAGGCCGCAGTCCCACAGGATCCACCTACTATTGAGGGTATGTTCTCTATTCAAGGGACTATGGGGCGTATTTTATTTGATACGGGGGCCACACACTGTTTCATAGCCACGAGATTTGCACACACTATGGGGTTGTTAGACATTACAAAGAGCACAATTACTTGCGTAGATTCACCATTAAGTAGGGGTTATATGATTTCTCTTATTTGTAGAGGTGTGGGTATAGAGATAGGAAGGTTTACTTTACCTGCCGATATGTTAGTATTAGAGATGACTGAGTACGATGCGATTATTGGTATGGATTGGCTAGTTTCGTACCGAGCTATGATTGATTATTTCAGCAGGAGTATTATTTTTACCATTCTCGGTCAAGAGATGTTCTTAGTGGCCATGCCTCGTTCTGAGGGAGGATCGTCCACACACTTGTATTATATAGAGGAGGAGACCTCTAAGGAAGTGGTGATACCACTCGATTCGATTCCCGTTGTTAGTGAGTTCGCTGATGTATTTCAGGATATACCTGGATTACCTCCTAGTGGAGAGATAGATTTTGTTATCGATTTGACGCCGCGCACTCGGCCTATTGCCCGCGCACCTTACCGTATGGCTCCAGCGGAGATGAGAGAGCTAAAGGATTAGATAGAGCAGTTGTTGGGTCAGGGGTTTATCCGTAGGAGAACTTCGTCGTGGGGTGCCCCTGTGTTGTTCGTAAAGAAGAGGGTAGGATCGTTGAGGTTGTGTGTAGATTACCCGGAGTTGAATAAAGTCACGATACGGAATAAGTATCCGTTGCCCCTAATCGATGACTTATTCGACCAGTTGAGAGGAACTTCTTTCTTCTCGAAGATTGACTTGCGATCGGGATACCATCAGTTGCATATCAGGGAACATGACGTCTCGAAGACTGCTTTCTTGACGAGATATGGTTCCTATGAGTTTCGAGTTATGCTTTTTGGCCTAACCAACACTCCAGCCATGTTTATGGACTTGATGAATAGGGTGTTCAGAGAGTTCCTAGACCAGTTTGTCATCGTCTTTATCGATGACATTCTGGTTTACTCTCAGACGGAGGAGGAGCATGCCGAGCATTTGAGACAGATTTTGTAGACGTTGCGTCAGAACAAGCTATACGCGAAGTACGAGAAGTGTGGGTTTTGGATGAAGGAGGTATAGTTTTTGGGGCATATCATTTCAGACAAAGGGATATCAGTTGATCCGGGAAAGGTATCGGCGGTGAGGGAGTGGGGACAGCCCTCGACACCGACTGAGATCCATAGTTTCTTGGGCTTGGCAGGATACTACAGGAGATTTATTCGGGGTTTCTCAAAGATAGCGGGTCCTTTGACACATCTGACTCGCAAAGGTGTGCCATTCATCTGGAGTGATGCCTGTCAGTTGGCATTCGATGAGTTGAAGGACAAGTTGACCTCAGCGCCTGTATTAGCATTGCCGAGACCGGGAGTTGAGTATCTAGTCTACACCGATGCATCCTTGAAAGGACTTGGAGGTGTGCTGCAGCAAGAGAGTCAGGCTATAGCATATGCTTCCCGTAAGCTTAAGCCTCACGAGAAGAATTACCCCACCCACGACTTGGAATTAGCGGCAGTCTTATTTGCTCTTCGAATTTGGAGACACTATCTCCTAGGGGAGAAATTTCAGTTGTTCACAGACCACAAGTCTCTACAGTACCTCTTCACACAGAAGGAACTTAATATGCGTCAACATCGGTGGCTTGAGTTCGTGAAGGATTATCAGTTCGATATCCAGTACCACCCATGAAAGGCTAACGTGGTAGCAGACGCGTTGAGCCGTAGGCCAGTAGGTGAGGTGGCCGAAGTGTGGAAAGCAAAGTGGAAGGAGTTGGGACACCATGATGCATTGGCCCGATCATTCATGTCTGTGATGACTGTTACGCCTCAGATTGTTGTGAGAGTGATACAGGCCCAGACAAAAGACTAATTCTATCAAGAGCAGATAGTTCGATTACTACCAGAGGGAGCCGAGTCCTATACCGTTAGTTCAGACGGGAGATTATGCTTCAATGGGAGACTGATTATTCCAGAATGGGAAGACCTGCAACACGACGTAATGGCAGAGTCGCACGGTTCACGATTCGCAGTTCATCCTGGTGGGGATAAGATGTACCAAGACATGAGACAACAGTAATGGTGGAGCGGGATGAAGAGAGATATTGCCAAGTTCGTTTCAAAATGTGCCACTTGTCAACTGGTAAAGGTGGATCATCAGAGACCAACAAGACTTTTACAACCGTTAGAGGTTCCTATGTGGAAATAGGAGAGCATTTCCATGGATTTCATCACGGGGTTGCCCACGTCACAGAGGGGTCACGATTCCATATGGGTAATCGTGGATCGGTTGACCAAAGTTGCTCATTTTCTGTCAGCACGGACAGATTACACTACGGGACAGTATGCCCAAATTTTCATAGCGGAGATAGTGAGACTTCATGGGGAGACTCTCAATATCGTGTCTGACTAAGACAAGATATTTATTTCACGATTTTGGGAGAGTTTCCAGTAGGCTATGGGTACGGAGTTGCGACTGAGTACGGCGTAATACCCACAGACAGATGGGCAAACTGAGAGGACGAATCAGATATTGGAGGACATGTTGCGTATGTGCATCCTAGACTTTGGAGGTGGTTGGGAGCAGTACCTTCCATTGGTGGAGTTTGCTTATAATAACTCCTACCAGTTCACCATTGGTATGGCTCCATTCGAGGCGTTGTATGGGATACCTTGTCGTTCCCCAGCATGTTGGTTATAGGTGGGGGACAACAAACTCCTTGGGCCGGAAGTGATTCAGGATACTTCGACAAGGATAGAGATGATACGGAGCCGTATTCGGGTAGCTCAAGATCGCCAAAAGAGTTACGCGGATGCCAAAAGGTTCTTTAGAGAATTCAAGGTGGGGGAACAGGGTTCTACTCAGAGTATCTCTGATGAAGGGGATTATGCGTTTCGAGAAGAAAGGGAAACTATCACCAAGATATGTGGGGTCGTTTCCTATCATCGAGCGGATTGGGCCAGTAGCGTATAGACTTGGATTACTGGAGCACTTGCATAGGATTCATGACGTGTTCCATATCTCCTCGCTAAGGAGATATATTAGGGACGATTTGGCCCATACCCATATTGCTTTGAAGGACATCGATCTACAACCCGATAGTTCCTACGAGGAGGGGACAATCGCCATTCTGGAGGTCGAAGATAGTACCATTAGTACGTGTTCAGTGGCGGCATCATAATGCTGAGGAGTCCACATGGGAGCACGAGGATGTGATGCGGGAGCGCAATACAGAATTAGTTATACCAGGTATGCTTTAGTTCTGAATTTCGGGACGAAATTCTGTTATTAGGGGGGAAGCATGTAATACCCCGTAATTTTAGTGATTTTTATTTATTGGGTTAATTAAATTAAATGAGAATTAATTTGGAAATTAACCCGAAAAAAAAATACTAGCGAGATGTGAGTTGGTATTTGATTATGATGTTAAAATAAAATACTACTGAGAATATATGGTAATATATGAGTATTGAAAATGTTAAAATTGTCACGAGGCAGAAATATGACAATTTGGAAAATTTAGTTGGGACGCGGGTGTCAGTCGCGTCAGGAATTAATTTAATTTGATTAAAAAGTAAATTATATTTTTATCAACCGAATGGTCATTTTGAGTGCGCCAACGTGTCCGAAAGGGTCGAAATAGTCAGAAAACACTAGCCGAGAGTTTAGTTTGGATCCCGGAGCACTTTTAGGCGAAACCGGCAACCCAGAAGGGTATTTTGGTAATTTCAAAAATTAAGAAATTAAAACTCACGAATTTTAGAGTTAAATTAAATATTATTAGAGAGGACACTAAGGCCATTACCAGCCAAAAACAAAAGAGTGGGATACGGGGGTTTTTGAGAGAAGTTAGAGAGAAGTTGAAAGAGGTTCCAAACCAAACCATCTCCCACCACCATCATTTTGAAAGGAATTACAACCAGAAAGAAGAGAGAATCAGCCTATAATCACCGACAACAAATCTGAAGAATAAACCTAAGGCAAGTCATTTGATGTTATTAATTTCAATGATATTTCCTCCATGTTTAGTGTTAAAACTTTATATACCTTAAAAGTTTTGATGAAAACCTAATGTAATTCTCATGGAACTCATAAGTTTGGATAGGGATTCCATGTAGAATTATTTTGGATGAAATTAGCACCCAAAATACTTAACTTTTATGATTTAAAAACGAATTAATGATGAGTGTTTAAGTGAAATAAAACTCTGTGTTCATGTTCATAGGGTTTGGGATAAAATTTGGGGATTTATGATAATTGCATGTTGATTTGGAGGATTTGACCCCAAAAATATGTTAATAAGTGACCTAGGAGGACTTAGAGTAGTTTAAAAACACTAAAACTTAATTGGGATGATCTTAGGATGGATTTAGAGAAGAGAAATTAAAGAACAACGAAGTTGGGAAATTTTGGGGGGTTCTCTGCCATCTCGTTAGAAGACCAACCCATGTCGTTTGAACGACCTCGTTCGAACGAGCTTCTAACGAGATTCAAGTACCCCTTTTAACGAGTTCGTTCGAAGTCCTTCATTCGAATGACACACGTTCGAGCCACCTCGTTCGAACGAGATTTCTAACGAGTTGACAGAATGACCTTATTTGGTCGATTTTAGTTCAAACTTTTCGTAGACTTATTTAATTAAGTGTGACTCTTCCCTTGTTGATTAGTGGGCATAGTTATGAGATTGGAGTACGTTGGGGATTGAAACTTAGAATTATATAATAGACCGGGTGACTTCTATGGGTTAGGTTATAAGTACTGGTATTTGCGACGTGAGAGGAGTTGATAATCTATAATGTATATTTTTGGAACTTGCAAGTGTACTACATTAATGACGGTATAGGAATGTAAAATACACCTCTATTAATATTATAAGAAATCTAAGATGTGTGAATGATTAGTATATGTGGTTATCTGTGTATAACATACCTACCATACTTGCTATCACGGGATGTCGGTGTTCCACCAGGGCCATCTAATCTTTGTGTGCCTACGGGGGGATTTAGATTGGTACCTCAAGGACATAGGTCAGAGAATGACTTATTGGTGAGTTAATAAGTCTGCTGATCATGGGTGCGTAGGTATGTGCGTGACCCATGTGATGTGAACTATGTTCGCCTCCATTATGTGTGATTGTTACTTATCGAAACGGTTCCTGAGAAATTCGGAATACGTGGTCCTTATGTACGTGATGTACCGGGATTTGATAGCAGAGTATGTGTGCATCGTAGCTTGGTCTAGGGGTGCCATTATTGTATAATTATGGATGAGATTGATATACTGAAATATTGAAATTGACTGTTTATATAAGTACAAGTGTGAATTAATGTAACATCCTTGTAATGCTAAAAATGGGAAAACTCTTAGTAATTATTGTAACTAATCCTGAGGAATGAAATTAAAACTCTCAGTTTATATTAAGATGTCGGGAATTAAACCATGAATAGTATAGTAAAGTTAGTTTATGGATTGGTCTGGTTAGATAGTGGAATAACTAGAACGGGTGCGAGTACGATAGGTGTGCACAATTTGCTGAGAGGTGTGGAACTCATGTGCGAGCACGCACTATCATGTATTTTATATTCACTGTTTAATGACATTAAACACTTGCTATATTTTAAACTGTTTTCACAATCGGGTTCTGACCCGTTTGCTTTCAAATCTATTTTTTTTTTGTAAAAACCTTTTAGGTGCCTAGCCACAAGGACACCAAGCTTAGAAGTTCCATTCCAGTGACGTGTTGTTGCTGCTGTGGAAGTTACAGGACCTCGATTATAGACGCCTCCACTTTCTACCTTGATTCCATTTCAGACTTATTTATCTGTAGGGCATGTCGCCCCTTTTTTCTTAGAGACAGTTATTTATCCAGTTTATTTCAGTTTTGAATTTAATTAATTTGTGATTCAGACTTTATATTTGGTTGTATTCAGTATTCGGATTATTTAGAGGAGTATTCCTCCAGATTCACTGTTATTCCATTGTTATTCTATTGTGACTGTGTTGTGATTATGGTATTAGCATTTCATAATTTAAATGGATTGTATGTTAATCTTATTTAATTTAAAATTGACAACTCACTTTTTAAATATTAGGTGGCTAGTAATTGTTAAAATATTTTTCGACAGTGATGCTATGAACTGAACCAACTTGACATTTTGTATTAATTTGAATAAAGGAGTAGCTACCCAGTATTTAATTAGTCGGGGTGTCACAGTGTTATAACTGTTTTTTCTAAAGTGTTCGGATCTTTTTTTCTTTTTAACTGTAGGGAATCTTTTGGGTGTTGCAAGAATGTTTTTTTTTTTTTAGTTTTTACCGGTAGAGATGAGTTTTTTATTAAAGTAACTCTTTGTATTGGGTTGGTGTTTGGCAAAACAAATGAAAAGTTATAGAGATTTGTTTTTCTTTGACGTGGCATTTTCCAACTCATTAAGTCTAGATTTTTAGTCCCATTTCCATGTCGCTGTAGTTTTACGTTATATTCCTTTTCGATGCTTTACTAGTGTGGGATATATATAGTACAAACTAGTGGACTAAATAAACATCCATAGGGTCACTAGTTGTGTGTTTACCACTTTGCAAAAACACATCCAACAGTGATTGATACTCAATAAAATACTCAATAACAACACTTTATACTCAATAAAAAAAAATATAGGCCTAAACCACACTTTATACTCAATAAAATAAATTATAGGCATGAACCACACTTTATACTCAATAAAATAAACCTTTAATATATGAAAAACATCGAATACCGGTTGTTAACCCTAAAACAACTATTGAGATATGCTCTTATGGTATAAGGCCATCAAGACTTAAATGAAGACTTTGGAAAAACAAAACATGCAATAAATTTGTAGCCACCCTAGCTATTATAGGTGGTAAAATTTTATCCTCAAATTGCTTCCAATTTATAGTCACCCAAGCCTTAAACGAACACATAGAGAAATTTCGCGGTCAGGTCCGATCCAGTTTTGAGGTATTTTGGGGACCGGACCGCATTAATCGGCTATAGAAATTATGGACCGAGACCAGATCGAAATAATCAGTCTCGATCGTAATCGATTTTCAAACAGTTTGTATTCGGTCTCAGTCTTATTCAACCCATACTCATATAAAATAACCCATTTTTTTTAATTAAAACATCACTTTTTTAGAAAACAACATTTTTTTAAAATTGTAATTAAAAAAAACAGCACATTATTGAAAAAACAACACTTTTTTATTTAAATATTAAAAACAACTCTTTTATTTAAAAAACAACTTGTGTTTTTTAAATAAAAACAACATTTTTCATTTAAAAAAAAAACACTTCAATTTTACTATATCCATATAAAATAGTTAATAATATCCATAAAAAATAACAAACAATAAACAACTTAGTTTCAACGCCTCCATGCCGCCACGCGTTAAGCTTCTCCACTTGTAGCACCCAACAACTATACAAATCATTAAAAACAAGATTATAATTAATAGCATTTAAACAATCAAATAAGATTAAATATCACAATATAAAAATTTGTTACCCGAACCAAGTTTCTCTATTTGTTGAATGTCGTCCAACGTATCTCGAATATTGACTGACTTTGTTGAGGAGCGCAACCAATTTTAACTATAAACAAGTGCTTCAACTGTATTTGTTGATAATGAGCTACGAAAAAGGTCAAGAATACGACCGCCCGTGCTAAATGCGGATTCGAAAGCAACGGAAGACACGGGAATAACTAATATATCACGGGCAACAAGAGAAAGGATTGTATATCTATTTTTTTACGAGATGTAATAGACTAGTTATTTGTAATTTTGGTGCAATTGGTTGTAATTGATTTTTTTTCCTAATTAAAATCATGCCTTTGTAACACCTCGCCCGCCCGGGGAGAGCTAACGGAGCGCTAATGCGATAAAATAAATCTAAATCCACAAGTGACAAGGTATAGAGCATCTAAATAAACTCACAATAATATAAATCCACTAATCTCAAGCTCTTCAATTACAACAAGTCTCTCGAATTAAAATTACAACTATCTAACTCGAATAAAAATACAAATCTCCAAAGCTCTATACATCAAAATAATACAAATCTTTCCCAAACAATCCTCGCTAAAATCAATCTCCATAGCGCCCCAAAATCCGCGCTAACCTGCCACTAAAAGAAAATATGGGGAAGTACACAATACGACAGGAAAGATGCTCAACAAATATATATTAGCGATGAATAAAACGTAACAACACGAGTACGAATATTCAAATCAAAATGCAAATCTCAATAGCATTTTATCAATAAATTTCTCAACAACACTTTAACCGGGTCACCAGGCCTCACCACATCCGTATATGCTTTATCAAGCCATAGCCCGGGAAACAGGAATTTTGGCGGGTACTCAACATCCGTGCCATATTAAAATCTCATGACAACGTGCTCATCAATAATATAATGATACCACATGAATCAAAATAATTTCAACAATTATTTTTCAGATTTCAATGAATTTATCAATTCAAATATGAGTTCAATTAAACAAGAATTCAAAGAGAATGACACTCGCGAGATTTAAGGAGCATATTGTGTAAAACCCCATACCTCAAACCATGATGAGAAACCAATGGTCATATCCTCAAGATCAACACAAAAGATCTACAAAAGCTCCTCTAAGAACCTCCAACAAAATATCCCCAAGAACACCTCTAATCTAAGGTTGGAACTCACGAATCTCAAGGGCCAATGTGTATATAAAAAGAAGAGGAATATAAAATATATTTGCTGCCAAAATTTGTGACAAAAGTATGTTAAAAGGCTTGCCCACAACTTCCTTTTATAATGCAAAGAAATGAAGAGTTGGAAGCCAAAAGACTCCTTTAAATAAGGCAAAGAAATGAAGAGTTGGAAGTCAAAACAACTCCAAGAGTTATAAACATTTAAAAATCATTTTAAAATCCGTTTTAACTCCGTTTTCGAAACCGTTTGAAATTCTCGCCTTTAAAAATAATAACCAACATATTTTAGCAATAAAAATAATTTTATCAAAAACTTTATTTTCCTCCATTTTCCAAAAATTAATTAAAATAGCCCAAAATTACGCGGGTTGTTACAGCCTTTTTTAAAGTTTTGATATAGTATGCGCACTGTTCTTTTCTTTGTGTGTGTGTGTAATAGATTGTATGTGTTATGATTATTTTTTCTAAAGTGTTCGGACCTTTTTTTTGTTTTTAACTGTAGGGATTCTTTTGGGTGTTGTATGAATTTTTTGTTTGTTTGTTTGTTTTAGATTTTATTAAAGCCACTGTTTGTATAGGGTTGGTGGTTGGCAAAGCAAATGAAAAGTTGTAGAGATTTATTTTTTCTTTGAATTGGCATTTTCTAGCACATTAAGTCTGGATTTTATGTCCCATTTCCATGTCGTTGTAGTTTTACTCTATATTCCTTTCCGATGCTTTACTAATGTGGTATATATATAGTAAAAACTAGTGGACTAAATAAACAACTGTGGGATCCTTAGTGTTTGTTTACCACTCCGTAGAAACAGCCCCATACAGTCCGTGTTATAGTCCATACTCATATAAAAGAACATATTTTTATTAATTAAAACAACACTTTTTTAATAAAACAACATTTTTTTAAATTGCACTTTAAAAAAAACAGCACATTATTGAAAAACCATCACTTTTTTATTTAAATATTAAAAATAACTTTTTTATTTAAAAAAGAGCACATGTTTTTTTAAAATAAAAATAGCATTTTTCTTTAAAAAATAATATTTTTTAAAAAGCACTTTAATTTTACCATACCAATATAAAATTGTTAATAATATCCATAAAAAATAACAAACAACAAACAACTAATACCCATAAAATAATATGCTATAGATACTAAAGTATGTCTACTACATAATTAATACTGATATGCCCCAAGTGTAACCTCGGCCTTGAGACACCAACCTCGGCTTGGGCCGAGATATTGATCGACCCTGGATAAGCCATGGGCCCACGATATCATCCCTCAGCCTTAGTAAGGTCGGCCCAGGCCGACACTTCCACCTACATATTCAATGGAAACTACGCGCATCGCAGGCATCAACAGCATCCTCATATACCTGGGTATGGCAACCTCGGCCGATAGTAGGCCGAGGTGACAAGGAGCCTTGGTAACCTTTAACATGAAGCCAGTCCAACCTCGGCTTGGGCCGAGGTGACAAGGAGCCTTGGTAACCTTCAACATGAAGCCAGTCCAACCTCGGCTTGGGCCGAGGTGACAAGAAGCCTTAGTAATCGTCAGCATGCTATATGTACAACCTCGGCTGGGGCCGACCCCAGCATAATGTCTCAGCTGAGATCAGGCCGAGACTCCCTATGACACATCTCGGATTGAACGGACATCAAGCCTTTACAGCTCGGCCTCTCCCAGGCCGAGGTCATCCACCAATATGGCGGACGAGCATCTGTCGACATTTGGATAAGGACACATGGGCACAAATCAGTTGTAACAAGATTATTCTCCACACATGGGGAGAATATTTCATCATCATTCCTTACAGGTGACAGTGACAGATGGCACTCCCACATTGGTGAGGCTACTACACACATGCTCATTACATGCATGGGGGGTACATTACACCCCCTAGGCACTATATATAGGGATCATCCCCTACCTTGCAAAAGGATCCCAGTTATTCAACCCTAGCTAAAACTCTGTCTAAATATACAGTAGAGAGAGAAAGCTTGAGAGATTGTGTCCATGGCCATTAGTGCCTTTATTCAGTGATATTACTCACACACTCACAGTGGACGTAGGCCAGATTGGCTGAACCATTTATATTCCGGTGTTGATTCCTCTTATCCTCATCTCATTCTCTTATCTCTTTATATAACTGTGCTGCCATTGTTATTCTTATATTGAGCTTGAAAACACCTTATCTGGTGGTGTTAATTCCGGCATCATCATTTTGGCGCCGTTTGTGGGAACGAGAAGCTGTCTCTTCCTCTTCTTCAGCTTAACCTCACCGGAGACTCTGGTGGTGAACCAAGAACCACCCCTTACGTGGAGCTGTTTCACCATTGAAAGAGGTCCTTTAAGGTATTAAGCTCACTTGCTGCTCAAGCTCTTTATTGTTAACACATGGCACCAGAATTACCACCGCTTCTTCCGTTGCCCGGAGGTGGAGGGGCTAGTTCCAGTCAGGCTCCTCCACAGTCCGAAATGGCGGAGGTAGCAGCAGCCTTGAAATCTTTAGCTGCAACACAACAAGCCATGAAGGAGCAATTTGCCCAGCTCAGCCAAACCATGATGATGAGGCCACCTGGAGTCTCACCGGACATGATCACTCCGGCGACAGTTCAGCCCCATCCTGACGCCAGGGGACCACCCCAGGCGCCGATGAAGGACCAGCCTGCACCCCAGCGGAGAAGGGACGTTGCTGACCCTAGGCGCTTGCGCCTGGGGAGGCAGGGAAACCCTTGCCTAAAGTACAGGTATGATGACCTAGAAACTGAAGAATCCCCAGAAGACTGCTAGGAGCCGTATGAGGTGTCAAATGACACTATACGACCTCTTAGGCAGAGTCAAGGATGTCTCGGCCGAAGAAGAGAAGAGGCACAATAAAGAGGGTCGGCCTTTGATAGGTTGAGCAGAGGGTCGGCCTTCGAGAGGCTGGGCCCGGTGAATGACCTAAGACACAGGCTATCAAGGTCGAGGAGCGCAGCAGGCTCTCAGAGAGGGGGTAGGTAAGGTCGGCCAGACCAAGGCCAACCCTGTGGAGGAAGAGCCAGGGAGCAGGAAGAGGTCAACAGCCAACGTGTTGCGGCTGGGGAACCCTCTGTCCATCGCAGGGAGGTGGCAGGGGATAACCTCGGCCAAGTTGATGACAGAAGACCCTGGAATGATTCCATCCAACGCCTCGAGGAGAAGATAGGAGACCTCATTAAAAGCAGGGACCCATTACAGAGGGGTTACTCAGAGGGCTCCCCATTTGTGGCTAGGATAGTGGGGTTCCCAACCCCAGCCAAGTTCAAGCCTCCTACAGTGACTCCCAAGTATGATGGTAGCACTAACCCTGTACACCATATCGAGATGTATCAGTCGGCAGCAGACATTTACTCGATACCTGATGAGATGAAGTGTAGGGCCTTCTCAGGAACCTTAACAGGGGCAGCTCATAGTTGGTTCACCTCCCTTTCGAAGAACTCAATTGAGAACTTCAAAGGCTTGGCTGAGCAGTTCATCCACAACTTTTGCTTTGGGGTAAGACCCCAAAAGAAGACTACCCACATGCTGTATGTCAAACAGGCCAAGGGTGAGAGCCTAAGAGACTACATAGCAAGATTCAATAAAGAGAAATTGGAGGTGGAAGATTATGAAGAGAGCATAACCATGACCGCCCTGATAGGAGGTCTCCAGAAGGGGAAGCTATTGTGGAAGCTGGCGGAAGACCCCCCTAGGTCCATGGCGGAGCTGCTGGCAACCGCAGGGAAAGTATGAATGTGAAAGAAGTAATGGCCGCCAAGTATGAGGAGAAGAACCGCGGTGGCACAGGAAGGTCCCAAGGTAAGAAAGAGGGGAAGAAGAGGTCAGGAGATGACAATTTCTCTCATTACACTCCTCTGACTGTGAGTTGTGAACACATCCTTAATAAGATTGAGACTGATCGGACTCTGAGGTGGCCGGAGAAACTGAAGGCCCCGCCACATAAGAGGAACAAAAACCTATGGTGTGAGTTCCATCAGGATCACGGCCATGTCACAGATAGATGCTTCACTTTAAAGGATGAGATTGAGAAGATGCTGAAATCTGGAAAGCTGAGGAACTACGTGGATGGTAAGGCTCCAAAGGGTGGAAGAGAAGACCCTAAGAAGAGAAGAAATGACAGATGCCGTGGCAATGTCCCGACCAGAAGGGAGAATGATTCAGAGGGAGATGATGAAGACGACCCGGATCTTCCGCCAAAGGATGACAACACCCCGGTGAAGAGGGTCGGCATGATCTCCTTTGGTGTTAGCACCATATGTGGGGGATTTGCAGGAGGTGGCTCTGAGGTAGCCGATAGGAAGGCCCATGTAGCAGAGGCCAGGTCAGTGGCCAAGTCTGAGGTTGTGAATCTAACGTCTTTCGATGCCGTGCAAAAGAGGAAGAAGGTAGACATGGACACCCTCGTAGTGGGGTTCTCCAGACTCGACTTCAAGGGAATCTTAGCCCCCCATGATGACCCTTTGGTCATAACAACAAGGGTGCATGGGTGCGAGGTAGGGAGGATCCTCATAGACGGGGGAAGCTCAGCAGACGTGATGTTCTGGCCTTGTTTCAAGAGCCTAGGTCTTAGCAGGGCAAGGCTGAGGCCCTACCATCACCCATTGATAGGCTTCAGTGGTGAAAAGGTGCACCCCTTGGGCATGTATGAAATGGATGTACGGATGGGGGATGAGTGGCCTAAGAGGCTGACCAAGAAGATAAACTTTTTCGTCATGGACGAAAATGTTTTCTCGGCCTACAACCTCATCGTAGGAAGGATGGCCCTCAAAGAGTTTGAAGTCGTGCCGTCGACGGTCCATCAGATGCTAAAATTCTCGACTCCTTATGGAGTAGGGGAAGTGCAAAGGGACCAGACCACGGCACGGGAGTGTTACTTCAACTCGATCGAAGAGAGAGAGGCCCATAAGAAAGCAACCACCACTTACAGCATTGACACTCTTGACCCAAGAGATGAAATAAAATTGAAGAAGGATGAGGCCGCGGAAGAGGTAGAATCCATCGTCTGAGGACGAGCCGGAAAAAACCGTCCAGGTCGGTAAGGCCCTAGAGCCATGGATCAAGGAAGAGCTAGTAAAATTCCTCAGAAGGAGACAGAGTGTCTTCGCATGGAGTCACGCAGACATGCCTGGTATCGACCCTGAGGTCATGAGCCACAAGCTCAACGTAGACAGAGATGCCAGGCCGATCAAGCAGAGACGAAGAGTGTACTCCAGGGAGAAGTATGACGTCATCCGGGAAGAGGTGAAAAAGTTGGAAGAGGTCGAGTTCATAAGAGAGGTTACCTATCCGGAGTGGCTCTCAAATGCAGTCATCGTGCCTAAGGCCAATGGGAAGTGGCGAATGTGTGTAGATTTCACTGACCTGAACAGGTCTTGCCCGAAAGACAGCTATCCCTTACCTAGGATAGACCAGATAGTGGATGAAACGGCAGGGCACGAGCTCATGAGCTTCATGGACGCTTATTCAGGTTATAACCAAATCTTCATGGATGCTGAAGACTCTGAGAAGACAGCCTTCATTACTGACAAAGGGACATACTGCTACAAGGTGATGCCCTTCGATCTGAAAAATACGAGGACAACGTATCAACGTCTTGTTAATAAGATGTTCGAGGAGCAAATAGGTAAGACCATGGAGGTGTATGTGGACGATATGCTAACGAAGAGCTTGAAAGCTTGCACTCACGTAGCGGACCTTGAGAAGACCTTTGATGTTATGGACTCGTACAGAATGATGCTCAATCCAGCGAAGTGTGTCTTCGGGGTAGGAGCCGGGAAGTTCCCGGGGTTCATTGTTAATCAGAGGGGGATTGAAGCAAACCCTGAGAAAATCAAGGCATTACTCGACATGAAGACTCCTAGGAGTATCAAGGATGTCCAGAGACTCACGGGAAGAGTGGTAGCCCTTAACAGGTTTATTTCTAGGGCAACGGACAAGTGTCTTCCATTCTTTAAAGTTCTAATAAAGGCCTTCCAATGGGACGAAGAGTGTGAAAAAGCCTTCAACCAACTCAAGTCCTACTTAGGGTCTCCCTTATTGCTGTCTCGACCCATCACGGGGAAAAGGTTATTTGTGTATCTGGCAGTCTCTGAATCAGCCATCAGGATGGGGTCCAGAGGCCTGTGTACTTCAATAGTAAGGCCCTTCAAGGGTCTGAACAAAATTATCCCCGAATGGAGCAGTTGCATTATGCCCTGATACATGCCTCAAGGAAGATGAAGCCTTACTTCCAAGCTCACTCCATGATAGTCCTCACTGACTCCCCACTAAGGTAGGTTCTGCACAAGCCTGAGAAGTCCGGAAGATTGATGACCTGGGCCATCGAACTAGGAGAGTATGATCTTACCTACCAGCCTAGGACAACCATTAAGGGGCAGGCCCTCGCAGACTTCGTCGCAGAGTTCACCTGGGAAGAGGCCGATAGGAGTTTGGAAGGGGCCGAGACAGAGAAAGGCTTAGATGACGGCGAAAAGACGAACCGTGGTGTCTTCTGAGATTCGAAAGAGACTGCACCAAACGTCTTCCGAGGCCGAGAAGAGGTCGTCCCAGGCAAAACCTGGAGCAGAGTGGAAGAGAACGAAGAGGATCGATACCTCTTCAAGAAGGGGGTTATGAGAGAAGGGGTCTTCTCGTCAGATGCAGACGTATGGAGCCTCTTTGTTGATGGCTCTTCCTGTGACAGTGGAAGCGACGCGGGGCTAATACTCACAGCTCCAGATGGCGCCAACATTAAATACGCCTTGAGATTCAACTTCCAGGCCTCAAAAAACGAGTCCGAGTACGAGGCCATGATGGCAGGTCTCTTATTGGCAACAACTCTTCGAGTAAAGCGACTCCTACTCCATAGCGACTCAAGGTTGGTTGTCAATAAAGTGTTGGGGGTATACGAGGCCAAAGATGAAAGGATGGCCAAGTACTTAAAGAAGGTAAGAAGGTTGTTAGAGTATTTTGAAGAAGCAAAGCTGAAGAGAGTGCCTCGACTAAGCAACAATCACGCTGATGCATTGGCAAGGCTGGCCTCGGCAATGAAGACAGATTTGGGAAGGACCATTCCAATCGAGGTCTTAGGAAAAGCAAGCATCGAGGAGGACGAGGTATGTAGCCCTTGTCACAATGTGAACCTAGGAGACTCATGGATCGACCCGCTCGTCAGATACCTAAGAGACGGAGAGCTACCTGAGCCCAAGATGGAAAGGAGAAAGTTGAGATACAGGGCTGCCAAGTTCTCAATAGTAGGAGACGTCTTGTACAAAAAGGGGTTTCTATTGCCTCTCCTCAGATGTGTGCATCCCATGGAAGTACCCCAGGTCTTACAGGAGGTTCATGAGGGTTCTTGCTCTAGCCACATAGGGGGAAGGCCCTTAGCCAAGAGGATCATCACTCAGGGATATTGGTGGCCTACCTTGTCTAAGGACGCTGCAGACTATGTGAAGAGGTGCGACAAATGTCAGAGGTTCGCCACTATCCCTCATCAACCCCATCAGCCTATGACGTCAATATCTTCTCCATGGCCATTTGCGGTATGGGGAATTGACTTAGTAGGACCTTTGCCAAGAGCTGTCAACAACTATAGATTCTTGATAGTTGCCATTGACTACTTTTCAAAGTGGGTGGAGGCAGAACCGATGATAATAATTACAGAGCAGAAGACCTTCCAGTTCATTTGGAAGAACATCATATGCAGATATGGCCTCCCAAACACTCTCATCTCGAATAATGGGACCCAGTTCAAGAACTCCTCCTTAGAAAAATATTGCCTAAGAGTGGGGATTAAACAGTTCTTCTCATCTCCTGGCTGACCTCAGGCAAATGGCCAGACTGAGGTCACTAACAGAACTATCTTGGATGAAATCAAGAAGAGGTTAGAAGATGCGAAGGGGAGATGGACAGAAGAGGTCTACGCTGTGTTATGGGCCTACAGAACCACGGCAAGGACACCAACAGGAGAAACCCCATTCATGCTGGCACATGGCTCAAAGGTTGTCATACCAACGGAGGTAGGACTGCCGACTCATCGAATTCAGACCTACGACCCTGACAGCAATGGGGAGAAGAGAAGGCTAGACCTGGATCTTATCGAAGAAAGAAGGGAAGACGCAGAGGTCAGAAAAGCAGCCTACCAGCAGAGGGCAGCGAAATTCTACAACCAGAGGGTGAAGTCAAGACCCACTGCAGTGGGAGACCTAGTGCTAAAGAAGACCCTACAGAAGGCAAACAAGCTACACCCAAACTGGCATGGCCCCCCTACAAAGTAACGGAAGAGGTTGTGCCTGGCACTTACAGGCTAGAAAACCTAGAAGGAGAACCTTTTACTAACCCATGGAATGCTGACCATCTCAAGAGACATTACATATGATGTTGCATAGAATTTTATGTAAATGTACCATCTTGTTGAGAAGAGATTATTAATAAAGATCAGTTTCCATGACAGTTCTTGCTTCATCCTTATATCAGAAATTTATTATGGGGATAACATCTTAGGTGATGACCTCAGACCCTCATAACATCACTCGGTGGTGAAGAGGTCTGAGCTCAGACACCTTAGCAGATGACCTCAGACCCTTAACATCATTAATTTGGTGAATTATGGGGATAACATCTTAGGTGATGACCTCAGACCCTCATAACATCACTCGGTGGTGACGAGGTATGAGCTCAGACACCTCAGCAGATGACCTCAGACCCTTAACATCATTAATTGGGTGAATCATGGGGATAACATCTTAGGTGATGACCTCAGACCTTCATAACATCACTCGGTGGTGAAGAGGTCTGAGCTCAGACACCATAGTAGATGGCCTCAGACCCTTAACATCATTAATTTGGTGAATTATGGGGATAACATCTTAGGTGATGACCTCAGACCTTCATAACATCACTCGGTGGTGACGAGGTCTGAGCTCAGACACCTTAGCAGATGACCTCAGACCCTTAACATCATTAATTTGGTGAATTATGGGGATAACATCTTAGGTGATGACCTCAGACCCTCATAACATCACTCGGTGGTGACGAGGTCTGAGCTCAGACACCTTAGCAGATGACCTCAGACCCTTAACATTATTAATTTGATGAATTATGGGGATAACATCTTAGGTGATGACCTCAGACCCTCATAACATCACTCGGTGGTGACAAGGTCTGAGCTCAGACACCTTAGCAGATGACCTCAGACCCTTAACATCATTAATTTGGTGAAATTTATTATGGGACTAACGTCTTAGGTGATGACCTCAGACCTTCATAACATCACTCGGTGGTGACGAGGCCTGAGCTCAGACACCTTAGCAGATGACCTCAGACTCTTAACATCATTAATTTGGTGAGATTAATTATGAGACTGACGTCTTAGGTATTGACCTCAGAGCCTAATTACAATTCAGTGGTGAAGAGACCTGAGGCCAGAATTATTGACTGAGTATAAATAAGAACACTGCAACAAAATAATAGAAGAGATTGACATTCAGTAAAAGGAAGAGATTATGTAGCATTCAGAGGCATTGATTACAAATATTCCTTACAAAATACTGAGGTATTACAAGTTACAAAATACAAATTTTTGTTACAAGTTAAAAAAGACTAAAGGTCTGAGGGGGGAACATTAACAGTCTCGGTCGGGTTGGCTTGATCGGCATTGGTCACCTCGGCCACGTCATCAGTGTGGTCTCCCCCTCCGACCCCGTTTCCTCCAAGAGTTGCAGTCTCGGCTGGAGAAGCAGCCTCATCCTCCACCTCTTGAAGCGCCTGAGCAAATTGAGGGTCAGCGAAGTCGAGACCCACAAAGTCAGAGGCCTTTAGAGTGCCTACCTCCTTCTCTCTGACTTCAGCCCATTTGGTAGTGGCCTTGATACCTCTTTCAAGATATTCAAAGCCAAAACCCATGAATTCGTCTGAGCCTTTGTAGTCAGAAATTATCTTGTCCGAGGCATCTGCAAGGGCAGACTTCACAGCCGAGCTGACCTTCTGCTGCAGGACATCATCTTTGGCCTTCAGGGCTTTGGCGTGATCTTTGACGAGCAGAGAGATGTCTTTTTCCAACCCCTTGACCTTATTTTCAGAGTTCTGCAGCTCTGACTTCAGACGGTCAACCTCAGCATTCAGGGCACTCTCAACCTTCTCAGCCTCTTGCCCCTTCTGGATACGGGGCAATTTCCTCATAGCCCAGTTTGATAGTTGATACATAGCAGTCACTCCCTGCACATTTAATGAAGAGGTTAAGCGGGAGAAAAGTCAGATGTTAATTTTGACAAGGGAACAAATCATACCTGGACGGCTCTGTGAAGGCCGAACTCAACCAGCAGGGAAGTGTCCATAGCTCTGTAGAAACGCTTGTCAGCCTCGATCATTACAGAGGCGAGTGCGTTCATGGCCTGCCTGCTGTTGCCGACCACACTATCAGTCAACTTCAGCTGATCCAGACGAGCCGTCAGGATATCGGCCGAAGAGATTGGAATTGCAGCATCTGAGGCCTTCTTTTGCCTCAAGGTCGGCCTCTGATCCTCAGAGGCATGGGCTTCTGGGGCCCTCTTCTTGGAAGCTTGAGATTTGGATGTTGAGGGAGCTGGGGGAGGAGCGTTCAGACCAGCCTTTTTGGCAAGCCTCGCCAAGCTCGGAGTAGCCATCTCCCACAGTTCGTCTGTAATGCCTGGTGGTCGCTCTGCAAAAGATTAAAAGATATGGGTTAGAAATCAGATATGAATGAGTTCAGAGGTTAGACTTACAATAAAAATTCTTACATAAATCAACAAGGGGGCTTCCACCCAGGCTCGTCCCCGAGAGATATTGGGGGGTCAGCAAGTGTTTGAACTTAACAAACAGACCATGTGCCCCTTGGTCTTGCAGGGACTTCACCTTTTGCATATTTTGAAGACTTAGACCAGGATCGGCCCTGGCAGACATGGTGACCTTGCCCCATTTGAGGGGTATCCTCGGCTCAAGTGTGGAAGAGGGGACGCACGGGCCAAATTCCCATGGTCCTGAGGTGAAAAAATAACGGGGCTTCCAGTTATGATTTGAGGTCTGAGTCACCTGGAGCATTTTCTTCTCAGGCCTCCGAGCCATAAAATGATAGCAGCTCGGATGGTTTTTGGCCGAGGTTGGGACATAACAACCAACGAAGACCTGAATTGGGAGGTCAGAGTGGTGGACTGCCCTCCATAGAATAATGGCCCCTATGATGACTCTCCAGGCATTGGGACATAGCTGTGAGGGGGCCAAGTTGATGTAAGAGAGAATGGATTTGATGATGGGATGAATGGGTAGGCGAAACCCTAACCTAAACATCTGCTCGTACAGGCAGATTTCCCCATCTCGGCTGTGATAGGCCCTCTCTTCCCTCAGAGGTCTCCTTAATTTGATGGAAGGACTGATGGAGTACAAATATCTGAAGCACAGAAGATCCACCTCAGTGACTGTTCTCTCGAACTCGGCCGCCTCAGAGATGTCAACATCGCTCTCAGCACCTTCGTCATCATCAAGCTGAACGTCGGCCGGAGCAGATGTAGATGGGTTATTAGGGAATCTCTGAGCGAATTCTGCCCCTGTGACGACAGACAGGGGGATTGCATCAAGAATGGGTGGCACAACCACACTCGGCTCAAGCACTTCAACCTCTGAAGAAGAGGCTGAGGTGCTGGAGCCATTATGGGATGAAGCTCGGCTGGAAACCTCGGCCTGATCAGGGGCCTGATCAGGCCGAGGTGTGAAATCCATAGCTTCCTGGAAAGAGTCCACTGACATGGGGTCTGAGGTAGAAGCTTCAGACTCAGACATAGGTGTTGGATCAGCAGGCACCCCTGTATAATAGAAGTTCTCCGGGGGGTCAGGATATATAACCCTCAGAGGTGGTGGAAACAAGGGTCTCATGGGAAACTCTTGTGACCTAAGAGCTTCCTCTTGAGCTCTCTCTATTTGCCTAATCTTTTCTAGGGTCTTCTCTCTGAGAGAGGGGAAATCCTCAAGAAGCTGGTATAAAGGTCTGAGCATCAGAGGACGACCCTAAACTTGGGAAAAACTCCTAAAACTACAAACACGATTGACTTGTGAAATAAAGGAGTTTAAAGATCAAACTTGGAAGTTTAAAGCAAACCCAGTTCGCCTGAGACAATGATGCTCGCCGGAAAACTTAAAAACTCGCAGGAAAATGCAAACCAAATACCAGAAACAAAGGAAATGGAAAGGAAGAAGTACCTGGAAATGAATCGATGAATGAAATGAAGAAAACTCGCAAGAAAATCGACAAAGGCTTCGGCAGAAGAAGCGTTGAGTAGAGAAGCTTTGGAGAGAGAGAAATCACAAGAACAGTTTGTGCGCAGGAATGAAGTGAAGAAGAAAGAGAAAAAGAAGGGTTCAAACCCTTAAATGCATGGGCACATTTCCCAAGCACATTATTGCCTTGGGAACCCCAAAGGACGGATGACAGCACACGCCAGCCAAGTAAGTACATTCTAGCATGGACAGGTATTAGCTTGGGACGGACAGGCCTCGGAGGTGTAGTAATCCCCTAGCCACTTGCTCTCGCATATGACTAAGGGCTGGGGGGTGATTGATATGCCCCAAGTGTAACCTCGTCCTTGAGACACCAACCTCGGCTTGGGCCGAGATATTGATCGACCCTAGATAAGCCATGGGCTCACGATATCATCCCTCGGACTTAGTAAGGTCGGCCCAGGCCGACACTTCCACCTACATATTCAATGGAAACTACGCGCATCGCAGGCATCAACAACATCCTCATATACCTGGGTATGGCAACCTCGGCCGATAGTAGGCCGAGGTGACAAGGAGCCTTGGTAACCTTCAACATGAAGCCAGTCCAACCTCGGCTTGGGCCGAGGTGACACGGAGCCTTGGTAACCTTCAACATGAAGCCAGTCCAACCTCGGCTTGGGCCGAGGTGACAAGAAGCCTTAGTAATCGTCAGCATGCTATATGTACAACCTCGGCTGGGGCAGACCCCAGCATAATGTCTCGGCTGAGATCAGGCCGAGACTCCCTATGACACATCTCGGATTGAACGGACATCAAGCCTTTACAGCTCGGCCTCTCCCAGGCCGAGGTCATCCACCAATATGGCGGTCGAGCATCTGTCGACATTTGGATAAGGACACATGGGCACAAATCAGTTGTAACAAGATTATTCTCCACACATGGGGAGAATATTTCATCATCATTCCTTACAGGTGACAGTGACAGATGGCACTCCCACTTTGGTGAGGCTACCACACACATGCTCATTACATGCATGGGGGGTACATTACACCCCCAAGGCACTATATATAGGGATCATCCCCTACCTTGCAAAAGGATCCCAGTTATTCAACCCTAGCTAAAACTCTGTCTAAATATACAGTAGAGAGAGAAAGCTTGAGAGATTGTGTCCATGGCCATTAGTGACTTTATTCAGTGATATTACTCACACACTCACAGTGGACGTAAGCCAGATTGGCTGAACCACTTATATTCCGGTGTTGATTCCTCTTATCCTCATCTCATTCTCTTATCTCTTTATATAACTGTGCTGCCATTGTTATTCCTATATTGAGCTTGAAAACACCTTATCTGGTGGTGCTAATTCCGGCATCATCAAATACATTCATAACAAAGTATCGTATTTAATTAAAGTATTACAAATTCAACCCAAATTATTACAAACTTTAACGCCTCCATGCCGCCAGGCGTTAAGCTTCTCCACTTGTAGCACCCAACAACTCTACAAATCATTAAAAACAAGAATATCAATAATAACATTTAAACAATTGAATAAGATGAAATATCACAATATAACAATTTGTTACCCGAATCAAGTTTCTCTAGTTGTTGAATGTCGTCCAACGTATCTTGAATATTGATTCGCTTTGCTGAGGAGCGTAGCCAATTTTAACCATAAACAAGTGCTTCAAATGTATTTGTTGATAATGAGCTACGAAAAAGGTCAAGAATATGACCGTCCGTGCTAAATGCGGATTCGAAAGCAACGGTAGATACGGGAATAACTAATATATTGGGGAAACAAGAGAAAGGATTGGATATCTATTTTGATTATTTTTCCACCAACAAGAGAAAGGATTGGATATCTATTTTTTTGACAAGATGTAATAGACTAGTTATTTGTAATTTGGGGGCAAATGGTTGTAATTGGTTTTTTTACTAATTAAAATCATGTAATTGTTTTTTTTAAATTTGATATAGTATGCGCACTATTCTTTTTTGTGTGTGTAATAGGATGTATGTGTTATGACTGTTTTTTCAAAAGTGTTCGGACCTTTTTTTTTTGTTTTTAACTGTAGGGATTCTTTTGGGTGTTATAAGAATGTTTTTTTTTGTTTTAGTTTTTACCGGTAGAGATGAGTTTTTTTATTAAGGCCACTGTTTGTAATGAGATAGTGGTTGGCAAAGCAAATGAAACGTTGTAGAGATTTGTTTTTTCTTTGACGTGGCATTTTCTAGCTCATTAAGTTTGGATTTTAAGTCCCATTTCCATGTCGCTATAGTTTTACTCTATAATCCTTTCCGATGCTTTACCAATGTGGGATATTTATAGCACAAGCTAGTGGACTAAATAAACAACCATAGGGTCCCTAGTGTTTGTTTACCACTCCGCAAAAACAGCCCCAGACGGTGATTGATACTCAATAACCACACTTTATACTCAATAAAATAAAATATAGACCTGAACTTTATACTCAATAAAATAAACTATAGGCATGAATCACACTTTATACTCAATAAAATAAAATAAAGGCATGAACCACACTTTATACTCAATAAAATAAACCTTTGACATATGAAAAACATCGAATACCGGTTGCTAACCCTAAAACAACTATTGAGAGATGTATAAAGCCAACAAGCCTTAAATGAAGACTTTGAAAAAACAAAACATGCAATAAATTTGTAGCCACCCTAGCTATTATAGGTGGTAATATTTTCTCCTCAAATTGCTTCCAATTTATAGTCACCCAAGCCTTAAACGAATAATTAGAGAAATTTCGTGGTCCGGTCCAATCCAGTTTTGAGGTATTTTTAGAACCGGACCGCATTAATCGGCTATAGAAAATTATGGATTGAGACCGGATCGAAATAATTGGTCTCGGTCGTATTTGGTTTTCAAGCAGTCCGTGTTTGGTCTCGGTCCTATTCAGCCCATACTCATATAAAAGAACACATTTTTTTTAAATAAATTAGCAAATTTTTTATAAAACAACATTTTTTTTAATAGCGCTTTAAAAAAAATAGCACATAACTGAAAAAACAACAACTTTTTTATTTAAATATTAAAAACAACTCTTTTATTTAAAAAACATCACATGTTTTTTTAAATAAAAACAACATTTTTCTTCAAAAAACAGCATTTAAAAAAACAAAGCACTTCAATTTTACCATACCCATAAAAAATAGTTATTAATATCCATAAAAAATAAGAAACAACAAACAACTAATATCCATAAAATAATACGCTACGGATACAAAGGTATCTCCACCACATAATTAATACATTCATAACAAAGTATCATATTTAATTAAAGTATTACACATTCAACCGAAATTATTCAAAACTTCAACACCTCCATGCCGCCACGCGTTAAGATTCTCCACTTGTAACGCCTAACAACTCTACAAATCATTAAAAACAAGATTATCAATAATAGCATTTAAACAATCAAATAAGATGAAATATCACAATATAACAATTTGTTACCTAAATCAAGTTTCTCTAGTTGTTGAATGTCGTCCATCGTATCTCGAATATTAATTGACTTTGCTGAGGAGCGTAACCAATTTTAACCATAAACAAGTGCTTTCACTGTATTTGTTGATAATGAGCGACGAAAAAGGTCAAGAATACGACCACCCGTGCTAAATGCGGATTCGAAAGTAAGGGTAAACACGAGAATAGCTAATATATCGGGGGCAACAAGCAAAAGGATTGGATATCTATTTTGATTATTTCTCCACCAACAAAAGAAAGGATTGGATATCCATTTTTTTAACAAGATGTAATAGACTAGTTATTTGTAATTTTGGGGCAATTGGTTGTAATAGATTTTTTTTCGTAGTTAAAACCTTGTCTTTTTTTAAAAAGTTTTGATATAGTATGCGCACTATTCTTTTTTTTTGTGTGTAATAGACTCTATGTGTTATGATTGTTTTTCCTAAAGTTTTCGAACCTTTTTTTTGTTTTCAATTGTAGGTATTCTTTTGGGTGTTGTAAGAATGTTTTTTTTTTTGTTTTAGTTTCTACCTGTAGAGACGAGTTTTTTTATAAAATCCTCTCTTTGTATTGGGTTGGTGGTTGGCAAATCAAATGAAAAGTTATAGAGATTTATTTTTTCTTTGATGTGGCCTTTTTCAGCTCATTAAGTCTGGATTTTTCGTCACATTTCCATGTCGCTGTAGTTTTACTCTATATTCCTTTTCGATGCTTTACCAATGTGGGATATATATAGTACAAACTATTGGACTAAATAAACAGCCATAGGGTCCCTAGTGTTTGTTTACCACTCCGCAAAAACAACCCCAAACAGTGATTGATACTCAATAACCACACTTTATACTCAATAAAATAAAATATAGGCGTGAACCACACTTTATACTCAATAAAATAAAATATAGTCCCGAACCACACTTTATACTCAATAAAATAAACCTTTGACAGATGAAATATATCGAATACTGGTTGCTAACCCTAAAACAACTATTGAGAGATGCTCTTATGGTATAAAGCCAACAAGCCTTAAATTAAGACTTTGGAAAAACAAAACATGCAATAAATTTGTAGCCACCCAAGCGATTATAGGTGGTAAAATTTTCTCCTCAAATTCCTTCCAATTTATAGTCACCCAAGCGTTAAACGAACACATAGAGAAATTTCGCGGTTCAGTGCGATCCAGTTTTGAGGTATTTTTAGAACTGGACCGCATTAATCGGCTATAGAAAGTTATGGACCGAGATCGAATCGAAATAATCGGTCTCGGTCGTATTCGGTTTTCAAGCAATCCATGTTCGGTCTCGGTCCTATTTAGTTCATACTCATATAAAAGACCACATTTTTTTTTAATTAAAACAACATTGTTTTTATAAAACAACATTTTTTTTAAAATTGAACTTTGAAAAACAAACACCACATTATTAAAAAACCAACATTTTTCTTTAAAAAAAATGGACTTCAATTTTACCATACCCATATAAAATAGTTAATGATATCCATAAAAAATTAACAAACAACTAATACCCATAAAATAATACTCTACGGATACAAGAGTATGTCCACCACATAATTAATACATTCATAACAAAGTATCATATTTAATTAAATCATTATAAATTCAACCCAAATTATTCAAAACTTCAACGCCTCCATGTCGTCACGCGTTAAGCTTCTCCACTTGTAGCACCCAACAACTCTACAAAACATTAAAAACAAGATTATCAATAATAGCATTTAAACAATCAAATAAGATGAAATATCCCAATATAACATTTTGTTACCCGAATCAAATGTCTCTAGTTGTTGAATGTTGTCCAACGTATCTCGAATATTGATTGACTTTGCTGAGGAGCGTAGCCAATTTTAACAAAAAACAAGTGCTTCCACTATATTTGTTGATAATGAACTACGAAAAAAGCTCAAGAATACGACCGCCCGTGCTAAATGCGGATTCGAAAGCAACGGTAGGCACGGGAATAACTAATATATCAGGGGCAACAAGAGAAAGGATTAGATATCTATTTTGATTATTTTTCCACCAACAAGAGAAAGGGTTGGATATCTATTTTTTTAACAAGATGTAATAGACTAGTTATTTGTAATTTTGGGGCAATTGCTTGTAATTGATTTTTTTTTCCTAATTAAAATCATGTTTTTTTTAAAAGTTTTGATATAGTATGCGCACTGTTCTTTTTTTTTTTTTTGTGTAATAGACTATATGTGTTATGACTCTTTTTTCAAAAGTGTTTGAACCTTTTTTTTGTTTTTAACTGTAGGGATTCTTTTGGGTATTGTAAGATTTTTTTTTTATTTGTTTGTTTGAGTTTTTACCGATAGAGATGAGTTTTTTAATAAAGCGACTGTTTGTATTGGGTTGGTGGTTGGCAAAGCAAATGAAAAGTTGTAGAGATTTTTTTTTTCTTTGACGTGGCATTTTCCAGCTCATTAAGTCTGGATTTTAAGTCCGATTTCCATGTCGGTGTAGTTTTACTCTATATTCCTTTTCGATGCTTTACCAATGTGGGATATATATAGTACAAACTAGTGGACTAAATAAACAACCATAGGGTCCCTAATGTTTGTTTACCACTCCGCAAAAACAACCCCAAACAGTGATTGATACTCAATAAAATAAAATATAGGCGCGAACCACACTTTATACCCAATAAAATAAAATATAGGCCTGAATCACACTTTATACTCAATAAAATAAACCTTTGACAGATGAAAAACATCGAATACTGGTTGCTAAACCTAAAACAACTATTGAGAGATGCTCTTATGGTATAAAGCCAACAAGCCTTAAATGAAGACTTTGAAAAAACAAAACATGCAATAAATTTGTAGCAACCCTAGCGATTATAGGTGGTAAAATTTTCTCCTCAAATTCCTTCCAATTTATATTCACCCAAGCCTTAAACAAACACATAGAGAAATTTCGCGGTTCGGTCCGGTCCGATTTAGTTTTGAGGTATTTTTGGGACCGGACCGCATTAAAGCAGTCCGTGTTCGGTTTCGGTCCTATTCAGTCCGTACTCATATAAAAGAACAATTTTTTTTTAATTAAAACAATACTTTTTTTATAAAACAACATTTTTTTTTTAAATTGCAGTTTTAAGAAAAACACCACATTATTGAAAAACAACACTTTTTTATTTAAATAATAAAAACGTCTCTTTTATTTAAAAAACAACACATTTTTTTAAAATAAAAACAACATTTTTCTTTAAAAAATAACATTTAAAAAAAACACTTCAATTTTACCATACCCATATAAAATAGTTAATAATATCCATAAAAAATAACAAATAACAAACAACTAATACCCATAAAATAATAAGCTATGGATACAAAAGTATGCCACACCACATAATCAATACATTCATAACAAAGTATCATATTTAATTAAAGTATTACAAATTCAACCCAAATTATTCAAAACTTCAACGCCTCCATGTCGCCACGCATTAAGCTTCTCCACTTGTAGCACCCAACAACTCTACAAGTCATTAAAAACAAGATTATCAATGATAGCATTTAAACAATCAAATAAGATGAAATATCCCAATACAACAATTTGTTACCCGCATCAAGTTTCTCTGGTTATTGAATGTCGTCTAACGTATCTCGAATATTGATTGGGTTTGCTGAGGTGCGTAGCCAATTTTAACCATAAACAAGTGCTTCCACTGTATTTGTTGATAATGAGCTGCGAAAAAGGTCAAGAATACGACCGCTCGAGCTAAATGCGAATTCGAAAGCAACGGCAGACACGGGAATAACTAATATATTTGGGCAACAAGAGAAAATATTGGATATCTATTTTGATTATTTTTCCACCAACAAGAGAAACGAATTGGATATCTATTTTTTGACAAGATGTAATGATTAGTTGTTCGTAATTTTGGGGCAATTGGTTGTAATCGATTTTTTTTCCTATATAAAATCATGTTTTTTTTTTTTTTTTAAAGTTTTGATATAGTATGCGCACTGTTCTTTTGTTGTGTGTGTAATAGAGTGTATGCGTTATAATTGTTCGGACCTTTTTTTTTGTGTTTAACTTTAGGGAGGGTCGACTCTAGGCATAGGCGGGTTAAGCCGCCCCCTAGGGCCCCCGATTAATTGGGGCCTCCTTCTGGAAAAAAAAATTTAAGTATAAAAAAAAATTAGGTTTAAAAAAAATTACTCGTAAAAAAAAATTAGTTATGAAAAAAATTAGAATTATCATTTAAGAAAAGGCCCCCCAAAAATAAAATTTGTTCTATTTAAAATAAACCCACACACTAAACCCAATAACAACATAATAACCCACCCACACATTAAAAAGTAAACCCACCAACCCAACCCAACTCAACCCATTTACTTATTCTATTCTAACGCTAACTGTCTCATTTATCTCACCCGCTTTCTTCTCTCACTCTTCTTCTCTTCCTCTCTTCTTCTCTCTCACTCACACTACTCTCTTTCTCTACTAACCAACGCAAGAATAAATCTCTCCTCGCTTAACCCCCCCTCCCAAAACCCTTAGCCGCCCCTACCCCCCCTCAAAAAACCAATTTTTGGCAGCGCCACCCCACCCCTTGTTTTTCTTGAACTAACCTCATCAAAATAGTAGTGACCATGTAGATAAAACTCAATTAGCAAATGAATGAAAATAGCAGTGACCATGTAGATAGTGATGGGACTAGACATTAGGTTGTATCGAGCGATACAAATGATAATTTCGGTTATAGTATATTAAAATTGATTTGCTATATAAAAATTGGCTTTGCATCGAAAAATGCGAGAATAACACATTTTTTTTAATTTGATTTTTTTATACAAAAGGGCCCATTTTGATTTTTCGTCTATGGTCCCGAAAACTATAGAGCCGACCCTGACTTTATGGATTCTTTTGGGTGTTTTAAGAATATTTTTTTTTTTTTATTTTAGTTTTTACCGGTAGAGTTAAGTTTTTTTTTATTATAGCGATTGTTTGTATTGGGTTGGTAGTTGGCAAAACAAATGAAAAGTTGTAGAGATCTGTTTTTTCTTTGACGTGGCATTTTTTTTTATCATTAAGTCTGGATTTTAAGTCCCATTTACATGTCGCTGTAGTTTTACTCTATATTCCTTTTTGATGCTTTACCAATGTGAGATATATATATATATATATATATATAGTTCAAACTAGTGGACTAAATAAACAGCCATAGGGTTCCTAGTGTTTGTTTACCACTCCGCAAAAACAGCCAAGACAGTGATTGCTACTCAATAAAATATAGGCTGAACCACACTTTATAATACTCAATAAAATAAACCTTTGACAGAGGAAAAACATCGAATGCCGGTTGCTACAAATTTATTGCATGTTTTGTTTTTCCAAAGTCGTCATTTGAGGCTTGCTTAACCCTCCCTCCCAAAACCCTTAGCCGCCCCTGCCCCCTGCCCCCCACCCCCCTCAAAAAACCAATTTTTGGCAGCGCCGCCCCACCCCCACCCCATGTTTTTCTTGAACTAACCTCATCAAAATAGTAGTGACCATGTAGATAAAACTCAATTAACAAATGAATGAAAATAGCAGTGACCATGTAGATAGTGACGGGACTAGACATTAGGTTGTATCGAGCGATACAAATGATAATTTCGGTTATAGTATATTAAAATTGATTTGCTATATAAAAATTGGTTTTGCATCGAAAAATGCGAGAATAACACATTTTTTTTAATTTGATTTTTTTATACAAAAGTGCCCCATTTTGATTTTTCGCCTATGGCCCCAAAAACTATAGAGCCGACCCTGACTTTAGGGATTCTTTTGGGTGTTTTAAGAATGTTTTTTTTGTTTATTTTAGTTTTTACCGGTAGAGTTGAGTTTTTTTTATTATAGCGACTGTTTGTATTGGGTTGGTAGTTGGCAAAACAAATGAAAAGTTGTAGAGATTTGTTTTTTCTTTGACGTGGCATTTTTTTGATCATTAAGTCTGGATTTTAAGTCCCATTTACATGTCGCTGTAGTTTTACTCTATATTCCTTTTTGATGCTTTACCAATGTGAGATATATATATATATATATAGTACAAACTAGTGGACTAAATAAACAACCATAGGGTTCCTAGTGTTTGTTTACCACTCCGCAAAAACAGTCAAGACAGTGATTGTTACTCAATAAAATATAGGTCTGAACCACACTTTATACTCAACAAAATAAAATATAGGCTGAACCACATTTTATAATACTCAATAAAATAAACCTGTGACAGATGAAAAATATCGATTGCTAATCCAAAAACAACTATTGAGAGATGCTCTTATGGTATAAAGCCAACAAGCCTTAAATGACGACTTTGGAAAAACAGAACATGCAATAAATTTGTAGCGACCCCAACTATTTTCAATTTATAGTCACCCAAACCTTCAATGAGCATATTAAGAAATTTCGCGGTCCAGCTCAATCGAGTATTACAAATTCAGCCCAAATTATTTAAAATTGGTTTCAACCGGTGACATTTTCATCCATAATCAACTTTTAACGGGACATCAACAAAAGATAAAATACCTGGGATCGGAGGTTAAGTGTTCTTCAAATGTAAGACTAATCCCCAAATCTCCCAAGATTAAATTGACAAGTTTTTTCCATTTACCCGTATTACCCTTCGCCTCTTTCCTGTAGCGATCCTCATTTTCAAAAAGACGAAAACACGTGCACCACCCGCGTTTCCAGGACCCCTTTTTTCTTCTTCCAAACCTACACTATTATTATGGGCCGTAGTGGCTATCCTGTAAAATAATTGGCCCTCAGTGGCAAAAACAAGCAACGAGCGTATTTAGGTGAGCTTGTTCCTTAACGGCAGTGGGGCGAAACGAGTTTAATTTAATATAATGATACACATTAATTGAAGTGAAGGTTGAAGGATAGTAGAGACGGAGGGCGTTATGACGTCGGGATGTCGGCTTCCGACCTGGAAGGAGAGAGAGAATAACAAACGGAGAGAGAGACGGCGGCGGGCGATCGCCGCCAAGATCTTCACGGGGCTGAGGATGTACGGTAATTTTAAGCTCCCCAAGCACTGTGATAATAACGAGGTCTTGAAAGCTCTTTGCAACGAAGCTGGCTGGATCGTTGAAGAAGATGGCACCACTTATAGAAAGGTACTTCAGTTACTCGCTAAGCCACAAATTCTAGATCTAGATTTTGATTTCATTTTGACCTTAATTAACAGTGCTCAGGTGTTGAGATGAGCTCGATCCCAACACAAACGATTATTAGATTAGACAACAGTGCCCCTTTCAATTTACCCCCTAAAATCGTATTCTTGATTGCCACACTCAACTCTCACTTTCTTTATTGCTGATATTATATTTGTGCATATACAGTCCGTTCCTTTCTGGAGATTCTGATTTTCTGAGGACTTCTATTTCTCGGCCTCAAATTCGAGTTCGATTTCAAGCCACTGTAATTTTTAATTCTAAAACTTAACTCCACAGCTATGGCTCCATTGACTGTGAGTAGAGTTGAGCGAAAGTGAAAAGTATCAGTCAATAGCGTATTGTTATTATGAATAGTTTACATGTAAATATTTTAGCAGTAGTTGTAGTAGTATTAGAAATAATTTTACATGCTAATATATCCAAAATCCTGTGCATATGGTAGGATGTATTTGTGGGAAAGTTTTTATTGTAGGAAAATTTGAGGAAACACCGGTAACCAAACGTCAAAGTACTGGAAAGTTACTTTTCTTCACTTTTTCTTTCCTTTCATAACAATTAAACGCACCATGAATATCATTATTTATGGTCCTCTTTAAAAGTCGAAACATGCTATTAGGGATTATTGATGGGAAGAGTATTTTCAAGGATTATTGAATAAAGAATATCCCCAAAAGTTGTCGAGAATATAGAACTGAATATAGGGATGGTGTGCTCGATTATTGAAAAGGAGGAAGATATATTAATAAAAAAATGGGGAGGAATAAAGCAGTTGGCCCAGATAGAAAACCTATAGAGATGTGAAGAACCCTTGAAAGACTAGGGTAGAGTGGTTAACATGTTTATTGAATAAAATTTAAAAAAAAGGAAATATGCCAGATGAGTGGAGGAAAAGTACCATAATCATAGTTGTCAAATCGCGAATCGTATCGTGAATCGTTTACCCCCCGCATCGCGAATCGTGAATCGAATCGTGAATCGTATCGGAACCAAACGATAAAAACGTAGTAAAACATATGTAAATGGAATTTAACACTATAGAATTGGTAATTAAGCGTAATATGACAAAAAACTAATCGTAGCACATGATAATATACCAAAATATATCACAAAAATTAACCATAGCACATGTTCTCATTCATTTTAAGCTTAAAAACAAAAATATATCATAAAACAGCGTACATATTAATTTAAAACACCCTACATAAAACAAATATATATCATAAAGAGCCTATATATTAATTTAATGTAAAAAAATCGCGAAAAAAAAAAAAAAAGTGAATCGGACCGAATCGGACCCGAATCGGAAGATTCGAATCGTGAATCGCCGATTCAGTCCGATTCTTTAGACATTTGCGATTCTAAGGTTGATTCGAATCGTTTTGGTAGTGAATCGAATCGAATCGTCCGATTCGAATCGCGAATCGGACGATTTTGACAACTATGACCATAATACCTTTGTATAAAAATAAAGGGGATATACAAAATTGCGGTAATTATAGAGGAATCAAAGTGATGAATATCATTATGAAGTTATGGAAAAAGGTTATAGAACAAAGGTTAAGAAATGAGTCAACTATTTCTGACAACCAATTTGGATTTAGGCCAGGGGATCCACCGCGGAAGCTATTTACTTATTAAGACAATTAATGGAGAAATGTACAAGTAGGAATAAAAATTTACACATGATCTTTATAGACTTAGAAAAGGTAAAAGGTATAAGTACCTAGGGATATAATATGGTGGGCGTTAAGGAGGAAAATAATCCCTATGAGTTATATTAAAGTTATTGTAGATATGTATGATAACACAAATACTAGATTAAGAATTATTTGTGGTGAAACTAATGATTTTACGATTAAAGTGGGTCTACATCAAGTATCGGCTTTAAGTTCTGACTTATTTTCCGTAGTATTGGATGAGATTACTAAGGACATAAAGAAGATGTCCTATGGTGTATGTTATTTGCGGATGATATAATTTAATAGACACTTCAAAGGAGGCCTTAACGATGAGAATTGATACTTGGGGAATGCATCGAGTCTAAGGGACTGAAAATCAGTAGAAATAAAACTGAATTTATAGAATGTAAATTTAATAATTAGGCGTCTGATAGCATAATGTTAAAGATTGAAGAAAAAGTGATAAACCAAACGAATAAATATTATTATTTAGGTTCAGTGATACAGAGTAATGGAGATATTGATGAGGATGTTACGAGTAGAATAACAAGTGGTGGATGAAATTGAAACAAGCGAGTGGAGTGTTATGCAATAAGATGGTACCTAATAAATTAAAATGAAAATTTTATAGAACAATTGTTAGACCGACAACCCTCTATGGAGCGAAATATTGGGCTTTAAAGAAAAAACATGAGCAAAGTATCCATGTTAGTAAGATGAGAATGCTCCAATGGATGATAGGAATTACTAGAAAGGACAAAATTAAAAACCCCATTATGTAATAGAAAAGTTAGGAGTAGCTCCCATTAGCGATAAATTAAGAGAAAGTAGACTTAGATGGTACAGACATAGGTTGCGTAGACCAGTAGATGCGCCTATGATGCAGATTTTTTTTTAAAATAGAGGGTAAAAGACGAAGGGGCCGTCCTAAGCTATCTTGGAAAGAAATTATTAGAAGAGATCTTAAGGATTTAAATTTGAATGATAAGATTGCTTATAATAGATTAGAATGAAAAAGGAGAATTCATGTGGCTAATCCATGTGATGGGAAGCAATGATGATGATGATGATGATACATAAAAATGAGTGCCGACCACATGTTTAAGAGCGTGGGGTGAGTGTCAGCGTCCGACACGTGCTGAACACGGCAACACTGCCTTCTTTGAAGTGTTTGTGCTTCCTAGAACAAAGTGTTCCTAATAGTTTTAATATATTACACATGCATTGGGTTTAGTTGCAACTGTGAAGGGCAACAATGTGTGTGCGTGTATGATGTATATGGAATTTTTAGCGACACGTGACGACTATCTTTTATTTTCTATTTATAGTTTAGGGTTATTGTAATTTTTCTTTATTTTTAGTGTTTAATTAGTTTCCAAGTATGTTTGGGACTAATGGGTTATTTTTATGTATTTGTTGTCCTTTTTGGGTAATAGCTTGACTAGCAAGCTAAATTCTCCTATAAATAGGTCCTTTGGCCCTCATTTGTACTTAATCTTGAATATTGAGAATTGAGAATAGAGAGAGAAAGAAGCCCATTTCACTAGTCAAATTTATTTGTTGTTGTTGTTGTTGTTCTTGTTGTGTAGTGCAGTAATAACGCTTTCGTGTTTGAATATTTACATCAAATTGGTATCAGAACTCGGTTTGTACTTGGTGTTCGTCGGGGTGCATGAATCGGGTCACAAGTTGACATTCCAACTCCGACAACCCTTCATTCGAAAGATTGATAAATGTCCAAATGAGAATCGGGTGAGTGGAAACCCTAAAGTCCATCACCACTAAAAGGGGAGATACCAACTCTTTTAGCTTCTCCACCCTCCATCTCCACAACCACCATCCTCCACCTCCACCTCCTACCGTCACACAACCACCACCCCGTTTACACGTTCAATTTTTTTTTACCCAAACCCCAACTAAGAAAACCCCCCAAAACAAAATTCAAACCCTAACTCTCAAGAAATCAAGAACCTATAAAACCTAGCTAAGAACCTATGAAGCACGGATGTGGGTGCGGGTGCGATTGAGTACGGGTGCGGCGATTCAAATTTTTTTGAAAAAATAGGGTGCGGGTATGGCAAGAAAAATAAATTAATATAAAATTATTATTCTTTATTTTATATATCAATCTTTAGAGTTAGAAAACGTGCACCATAATAAAATCAACAACTAAATATGAACAATAATTAAATTATAATTGAAAAGTAAACTAGCAGGAGCATCAACTAAGTACCATAAGAAAAACATCCTTATGATTCATGTTCCAATTGTTTAGTAGAAGGATTTACAAATCAAAACACCATAAATGTAGAGAGAAGAATCATGAAAAAACAAAGCAAAGAGAAAAATCATGAAAAAACAAAGCAGTGGTCCTATTTCACAAACAAAGCAAAAGAAACAAATCATGGTCAACTAGGGCTTTGACTAGTGAGAGAGAGAAGGTTATTGAGACTTACAGGAGAAAGAAAGAGAGAAAAGTCTGGTCGGTGTGTGTGTGTGTGGGGGGGGGGGGGGGATGCTTTGGAGATGGAGGGAGAGAAGTTTGGTTGCTGTTTTTTTTTTTTTTAATCTGATCGTATGTCTTTTTTTTGTTTGATTGTTTGTCTCATGGGCCCATGTTTTAAGAGAATGAATTAGTACCTGTTTTTTTAATAAGTTTGGCTACTTAATTTTTTTTTAAATTTTGAAAAAAGACCCAAAACTTTTACACAACTTACTTTTTATTAAGAGTGATTCTACAGTGACCGAGCTTTCGGCTGAAAGTTGGTCAACTGAAATACGTGTCATGTTTTTATTGGTTGGTTTTTGGGTCCTAGTGGCGTGGACCCCCCAAACCAACCAATAAAAACATGACATGTATTTCAGTCACTCAACTTTCGGTCAAAAGTTCGCGCATAATAGAATTTCTGTTTTTATTAAAAATGAATCCAAAACTAATCGGATTTTTTTTTCCCATCGATTCTTCTTGGGTGCGAATCGGGGCCGCACCCGCACCTCAGGAGAATTGGATTCGTACTCGAGGCTATTTTTGAAGAATCGGTGCTTCATAGCCAAGATCCCAACAAACTCTTAAGAAACTCCTAATCTACCTCCAAAACTCCTGCCGTTTACTGCCAGCCTAAAACCCTCGTTTCCCCACCCTAACCCACTTTTTCAGTGACCGAAAATATCCCCCGAAGGGCTGGACCCTCCTGCCAAACAGAGATTGAATGCCGAACAGGTCTGAACAATCTTTTCCCCTCCGAATGGGACTCTCCCACCCCTGTTTGACCCCGATGTCTCTCCCCCCGCCTCCGGACTCACCCAACACCAATTGGACCCCTTCCACCCCTGCCGACAAGGGTGGATATCACGCCACCAGCCGTCGCTTGCTGGTACAAAGGTCAACCAACCCTTATTTTGACCAACAACCACCCTAGCAGCCCCCTCCCCCCTCCGGAAAGCCTCCGGCCAGACCCCAGCCCTTTTCTGGCGCCAGAACATCCCCAAAACAGGCCCCTTACCCGATCAGCCCCAACACCTCCCCAAACCCAATTTTTTTTAACCGGATAGCCTTCCTCTTACCCCCCTAGGGCAGCCCACTTCTAGGGTTTGTCCTCCCACCCTTTTCTTGCCCACAAATAACAACCTTACCCCACCAACTTCAAGAAAATCCAAGAAACCAGCCCCACCCTCTCCTAACCCTAATTTTTTCCCTTTCCCACTCGTTAATGCCCAATTGCAATCAAATCCGACCCAAAACGGGCCTGCCCTACTTTGGGCCGTTCTCACCCTCCCTATTGACCTCTGTTCCGGTCAATTTTTGACACAACATATGACTTCCATGAGAAATGTACCCACTGGGGATACATTTTTCAACTATTTGCCACCGGGGCTGTCGCCGCCTTCATTCCTCTTGTACCGTCCGGTCGGATTCAAGGGTTTACCAAGACAAGTTGCAACAATGTGCTTATGGTGTTGAGAAGACGGAGTGGTCGTCAGCTTTTGATTGTTCGGATTCTGTTGTTCGGATTCTGTTGAGAGACATCGTTGAGATTCGGGTATATTAGATCCACTTGTTGAAGGTCCGTATGGGTATAACAGAAGTTCGGCTAGTCCATTTGCGTGTTGGATTTGATTTGGGGTCTTGCTTTGCTTTGAAAGATAACACTTGTACCGACACGTATTCATGTGTGGCATTGATGAGTCACCCTCCAAGCTCGATGACGAACTTTTTCGAAGACGGAGAAAATGATGTATATGGGATTTCTAGTGACATGTGGTTATGCCTACGGGAGACGACTATCTTTTATTTTCTTATATTTTTTATTTTTAGTTTAGGGTTTATCGTAAATTTCCTTTATTTTTAGTGTTTAATTAATTTTCAAGTATGTTTGAGACTAATGGGTCATTTTTAGGTAATAGTTGTCTTTTTTGATTTTTTTGGGTAATAGCTTAACTAGCAAGCTAACTTCTCCTATAAATACGCCCCTTGGCCCTCATTTGTACTTAATCTTGAATATTGAGAATTGTACTTAATCATTTATTTTTTGTTGTTGTGCAGTGTAGTGTAGTAATAACGCTTCCGCATTTGAAGATTTACATCAATGTGTGTATTTATATATATACAGAGGGACCGAGAGGACATGAGTTGAAAGATACACAAACACATGTTTATAAAGTATCATAAAACCCTCAATCTTTGACTTTAGGGACAACTGATGCTTTTGAAGGTATTGCTAATGTTTCGTCAAGGAATCCTCAAGCTATTATTTCATCTAAATTATTGCATTAACAGAAAAAGATTCGAGCCGCATTTACTTTCATTGAATTCTTATCGCCCTTTGAAATGGAAAGTTTTGTTGTTCATTAAATGCTTTGGAATGTTCGTTCTTTTATTCTGCAATTATCTTTTAGTGCATATTGGGTGAGTAATCGCTATAGACTTTCTGATAAGTGGGAAACTGGCCCCAAGATGGGAATTGGAATCTGCGACTTCTGAGGCTATTTTTTGTATGGCTTCAGCCATTTCACCAACTGGGTTAGGTAGTGGACTTTGTTTCATAGGGGTCTAGCTTCCTTTTAATGCCTTTTAAGATCTCTTCATGCAAAAGTAAAAGAGAAGGACAATGCAAAAAAGAGTGGGATCTTCCATTTAAGGGATCATTATTATATTTTGTGGAAAAAAAGAATAAGTGGAAAAGGTTGACCTTTACACGAAGGGGAAAAGCCCAGCATCATCGACAAAGGACTCCTGGAACCCAAAAAGCCAACATGAATAGCGGCAGCTAACCCAAGCAATGCTCCAGCAAATCAAATAATCGCAATTACCCGTAAAATATACAGAAAACTCCCCTGCTCCACTTGCTATATTTAGTTTACCGAATATTCTAGATTTTTTACTTCTCTCTCTTGGCCCATCTTGTGTCGATTTTTGTGCACAAGAGCAATAGCTTCCTTACCCTTTGCAACTAATGAAACTTTCAATAAAGAAACAAAGTCTTTATAGGTGAGCTCCCCATCTGTATAATTAGACATAACTTTAACCTAACCTTTTTCTATACTATATTCCCCAATTTCAGACTCAAACCTGACGAATCTTCTGAAGCCAAAGAGTGACTGTCCACCTCCGCCCTCTCAGTATACCATAAATTGCTTTCACCATTGTCTACGTCTCCCACCTCCTCTACATCAGTAGCAATGTCCCTTGCCCAGCCGACCACCTCCTACAGCCTTGTATTTCGTAACCCGAATAGTCCAAAATCTCCTTCTCACTGTCACCTCCATCCCTCTAATCCCCCCTCCACCTGTGAACGATATATCAATCACCTCCTCTGGTTTGGGCACACATCTAGAAGAAAGCAAAAGATATTCCCAATTCCCAGTCGGATTATATTGTGGACAAGAGAAATACCTTCTCGCATGTAAATCAGTAGGAACCTTACCAGTTTTAAAAGGACCTACAAAATCTTTCCCTCTATCCGGAGCAAGGTGATGCTCATTTTACGGATCTCCACTGCAGACCTTTAGATTGTGTGGTGCGATCCACGTGTCCTGTCTCCCTCCAACCTAAGAAGCAGTCATCGATGACAATATTAGCTAATGGTGTAAAGTCATAATTACAAGAGATTATTGTGGCGCCAGATCTACTCCATCTACGATTCCAAATTGATTTTCAGGTTCTTGAAATACCAAAATGTTTCCTCCCTAATTTCCACCATCCATTCCGGAATTTAAATAGATATTATTATTAAGACACTTCTGGATTTCGAGAGCTGGAGGAGGATCATCCACTAGAGAGTGAAGACCCATATCTTCCTATCAAACCCCTATTCATCACCTCAAATTTTTCACTACACCCTTCTTTTAAACTACAAAAGACAAACACTTATCCTCCTTATACGTTACCTGGCCTATCCGTGCAACACTTGAATCGAGTTCCCGCTTTCTTGACTTACCTGAACTTACAATATGGTAGGAATTTAAAGACACCTCTGTATCAAACCAACTGAACTTCTCTACCGAAGCCAACCCCACAAAAGATGTTTGTCTAGGAACCGGATGCCACTTTTTTCCCAAAGATACAACTTCCACCAAGAATAATTTTCCCAAATGATTTTGATAAAAAAAAAACTACTCAAAAGTGCTCCACTTTTGTGTTTTTTACTTCTGAAGAACTGCCCGATGAGGCCTCCACTAAACATTTACAAATCCATTGCCACTCCCCTTTGGAGAACTAGATTTGCCTCACAACTCTCGTGTTTCGCTCCACCACTTGAACAAGGCTGTGAGAAATATCTCCCTCATCATACAGATCAAATGTCCTCTACACAACTTAAATATAACGCTTCTTACCACCAGAACTTCATTATACATATCCCTAAAGTTGATGCAATAGAACCATGATGAGTACATATCCACCAGAACTTTGTTATTTATTTTTTTCCTAAGTTGCAATACGAACATCCCACCAAGCAATATATTCTTTCCATATAAATCAATTTAAAGTCTTCTTTGGCCTCTTTGAACTCTTCTCATGTCCCTTAAAATTATATTTTAGAATTATTTTAATAATTGAGCCACTTTGGAGTTTGTCTCTTTGTTGGGAAAATTCGAGGGTGCTCGTTTGATTCCGGGTCTTGATGATGACCTTCCTTGCGTTATGGAGCATAATATTTTACTCTTTCCTTCGAGCCATTTCAGACCCATTAAGTTTGGAAATTTGAGTGATCAAGCTGATTCAACTGGATTTTGTAATCATGATGTTTTAAGTGGAATCAGTCAGTAGTAAATTTTTTTTTATTTTTTCTTCTCTTTTTGTTTCTTTTTTACTTGGAAGAGGTCGGCTATTGTTTCTTTTACTTGGGCAATTTGATCTTGATGTTTTAATTTGTAGTTTCCTCTTATGTAATCCTGGGAAAGAGATGATTTAGACACAAAGTAAACGGATAGAAAGAGGTTCTATTGGGTCATCTCATGAATTTTCTTGGACAAGATCTTTAAAATGACACTGTTCAAAAGGAAAAATCTGTCCTTTTAAGATTCCATTCAGAATATGCCAATTGTGATCCCATTTGGTATTATTGAGCATGATTCTTCTTCTAGGAAACATGAACACTTCGCCGGAGGTGATAAACTAATGGCGGACATAGCACACGCCACGTGGCGTGTCGGGCTTGTTTTTCCATGTCAAAGAAGGTTGACACTCCACCAACTTGATTTAACGGACTTTTAGAAATTTAGGGTCGTGTAAAATAAACCAATCAAAATTTATTAATTGCCAATTTAAAAATATGAAGACATTGTTTGTTTGGCTGAAGGCATATAACACAAATATATATATATATATATAAACAGACTAGGAACCAAACACACCTTTCAATAATTTTCTGTACTAAACAAAGTGGTTATAGATTCCACAATCATCATAGATTACAGTGGTTGCAGAGAGAGAGAAAGAGAGAGAGAGAGAGAGAGAGAGAGAGGTGGGGTGGGGGTGGGGGTGGGGGGGGGGGGGGGGGGGAGGAGGGAGAGAGAGAGAAAATGGATGGGACTATATATATATATAGATTTATTAAAAACAAAATACTTGCCGAGTCTTCATTGTGTTGTGTCCTAATTTCTTCAAATTTATCGTGTCAGCATATCTGTGTTGTTCTAGATGCCATGTCGTGTTTAGCGTTTGTGATTGATAGAACTAATATGCCTTGTTTTCCTTTGTTAGGTTATCAATTTACCAGTTGACATATTTTCCTTCCTTTTTCGTACAGATTAAAGTCTTCCTTAAATATGATATTTTCCCCAGGCCCAGCCAAAGGATTGTATAGCAGTTTGTTACAGTTTGTTATCATTATAACCATCACTTCAGTAAAATAGAATCTAGGGTACACTGCAAATTTAATCTTGATGTTAGGGGTCAATTTTGATTCATTACTCAGTATTTCAATTGTTACAATGTTAACATTTGTAAATTGTTCAATGTTGACCCGCCGCCTTACTTTCATTTGGAGACTTGACGGACAATTAGAACGCGAAAAATTCGTACAAAGTATTCAATAATGTGTTATTTTTATTAACTAACGGAACATATTTTCACACCCTAATAATCAAGAATTTTGATAAATTAAAAGCTGTTGAGATATAGAATATATATAATTCCCCTACTCAGCGTGTGTGTATCCTTCGCGCTCACGTGTGAGCCTGTTCATGCGGATGGAAATTGAATCTATTGCAGACTTCAGTTACCGATCGAATCAATTGGTACTTTGATGGGGATCAAATTTCTCAGTCTCTTGAGGTTAATATATTCATTCTGAAAATCAAATTAAAAACTATAATTAGATCTATAGATAGCAGGTATATACAGTAGTGGATGTGAGTTTATTGTTTGACTTGTGCTCTGAATCTTTCTCTTGTTTAAGCTTTGAGGTTGTTCTACAATGTATCATTGGAAGATAGATTTGATTTGGTGCTCTTTATCATTCTGTATAAAGTATAAACAGATGATGTAATTTCTTTTTCCCTTTTGTTTTTGGTGGTAGTTGAAGAAGAGCATTTGTAGTGTTCAATAAAGTTAAATTAGAGTTTTCTAAAATGAATTTATTTTTTAGGTGACAGTGATTTAGTAAATTAAGTTTTTTAGCCACATGAAACTAATTGTTGGGTAAATGAACGAAGGTTAGTGTATAGCCATGGTTCAAAGTCTCGGTATCGGTACCGGAATCGGACACCCATTTTTCAACTCGGTCGCGGTATCGGGCGATACACAAAGATACGCTATTTAGAGGGTGCCAAAAATTCCGGAAAAAATATAGAAAATTTAAACAAAATAAGATTAACAATGTGGACCAATGAGATACATTCAAACCCATCATTCAATATGCATTGCATTGTAGAATTAGTTATATTGAAGCGCGGCAGAGTTATGAAGCACGAACGCTCTCCAGAAAGCCAACGTGTCGTGTCCGACGTGTCGGACACCTATGAAGCATGAACACTCTTCCGGAAGCCACGAGTCAGCTTTGACTCAAGTGATGGTGATTGTGCTTTATTTATGATTCTTAAGGTCAAAGTGTGTTTGAATTTTGTTTTGTATGGTCCATTTTCTTAATTTCATGTTAAGAATGCTCTAATAATGTATTTTATGGAGAAAATCTATTTTATTTCATTAACATATATTTAAATATATATTATATATTATATATTATATATTATATATTATATATTATACGTATTATAACGTGTCGTATCCTAGTTTTTGGATCAATCATGTGTCGCGTATCGCGTGTCGAAACACGTATTACGTGTTCGTGCTTCATAGCGGCAGAGTTGTCAGATTCAATATTGCATAGTAAATCAATAATAATATTGAAAAACAATCAAATGTCATATAAAACTTAATAAAAATTTACATGGAAGATAAATAGAAATGATTACAATGTTTTATCATTTTCATCTCCCTATCTAGTTGCGGTATCGATCATACGGATTTGGATAGGGGTAATTTCTTTCAGTTGGGTAAGGAAAAAAATATGAACCATATTGCTGCTCACATGGTTGGGATGACTGGCTAGGTGATCCATAATTTGGAAATTGTGGTTGACGATCTCCTGGTTGACTACCGTGATGATAATATCTAAAACCTCTATACCCAGAACTATCAATTGAAGACCCATCATATTGCGTCCCTTGATTATATCCTTAATAATCACCACCTGTTGTGCCACTACTAGTAGATCTATAAGTCTCTATAACGATCATAGTATCCACCTGTACTAGTACTAGTAGATCTTGGAAGTTGTGCCGGACCATAACTAACTGTGCCACTCCCACTCCCAGAGATACTATGTCTTCCACTGCGGTATGTATGATTTGTCATTAAACCCATTGCCCGTAGTTGATCATTAAGACGTTGCGGATCATATCCGCGTGAATACTCGTCACTACTAGGGAATCTCGTCAAATTGTCTTAAATGTCTCCGTTCACTGATTTTCGGGCGATAACCATGATCTGTGTCGTGTGGCATAATAGTTTTCATCTCCTTGTGTCCATGTCATACCACCACCGTGTTGTGTACTAGTATTGTAAGAACCACCCATTTGTTGGCTACCACTCGCAGTTTTCCTACTAATATCTCCCCTGCCACCACCTTGGGGTCGTCGTCATCGTCATCGTCATCGGTGCCGGTTGATTGTGACCCCTCGTCCTCCTTTCCTTTCGCTTTGTTGAATACCTTCATCCAACCATTCTAAGTCATCGGCTGGTAAGACCCTTTCATCATTCTCTCAAATCCACTCATCCATGATGTCATCCTCGTCAAATATTAAATTCAAGTATCGGATTATAGAAATCTTCGGTATCTTGCATGTGCATCAAATTCCTAACTTTAAGTCGCCAATTGTAATGCGCATACACCAATTTATGCAATTTTTTTATTGCCAATTGGTTGCGAAGTTTTGTACAGATGAGAGAACATGTGCTTTAATTTCTCTCACAGCCCGAAGATGAGCATGCTTGACTTTGGACTTTGAAAGCAATGGTGCACCCTCACCGTAGTTTTTCCACCATTCAGCTGGAAGAGAAGACTTGACTGCTTGTTTGGTAAGATCTGAGCCAAACTCCCTTCTCCTATCTGTAAAGAGTTTAACCCCAAAAGCAAACAAATCAATTTAGAAACAATACATAAATGAAATAAATATAACTTGATGGAAACAAATGTGATACCTCATTTATTGCCAAGGCCTGTTTTTGTACGTCTTGGCTTTGTCCTTTTGATGACCTCTTTTAGTCTGGCTCTTATCTCGGGATGGTTTGAAAAATTAGATTAATACTGAAACACGGGATTTAAGAAATATCCCGTGGTATGCAAGTGTCGGTATAATTGCCTCTCCCATCTTCCATCAATCACCTGCCAATACTTCTTCCAGTTTTTGACAGTCGCCTGGATTGCTAGTTTCGCTTTATCCACCTCTTCGTAAATGATAGAGAGTGTAGGCTTTTTATCTTGATCTACTATCTTCAAAAGCAATACTAAGGGCTCCATAATCTTGGCAACTTCGACAGCCCGTTGCCAGAATTGACCTGCTAGAATTAAATCCGACACTTTAGTGGCCGCACTCCTTTGGGTCCTCTCACGCTTGAATTCACGCCATTCATTCGTGGTACACATTCGCTTCAACTCAGACTGATAGCGAATGAGACTCTCAAGGGCAATAAACTCGGCAGTGAATCTCGTAATGCCTGGTCTTAGCAACTCACTATCTCTGGTATACTCTTTCATTCAATTCACAACCTTTTTACTGTTATATATGAACGAGGTAATTGATTTGGCATCATTCAATATCGACTTGATTGACTTCATATTTCCAATTTCCTCGAGTATCAAGTCAAGACAATGTGCCGCATAAGGTGACCAAAATAAGTCTCATATTCGCCATCAATAACGCGCTAGCCGCCTTAAAATTTGGCTCGTTATCAGTGACAATATGTACGAGATGAGCCTCGTCAATTTCCTCAACAACTTTATCCATAAGGGAAAAAATATAATATGCCGACTTGATTTTGTTAGTTGTGTCAACAGAAGTGTGAAATATCATATTACGATCACAGTATACCATGAAATTAATGATAGGCTTCTTCGTCCTTGAACTCCACCCGTCACACATGATTGTGCAACCATACTCGGGCTATTTCTCCTTTAGAGCTGCTATGTACGCATCCACCTCTTCTACCTCCTCGTCCAATTAAACACCTCCAATCTAATAATTACTAGGGCCTTAGTCCCTGGACCCTCCATATCAATCATATCAATCATATGTTGATAGGCGCGTCCACTATCAGCAGCATGAAACGGGATGACATTAAAATGAAAGAACTTGCTAATGGCCTTCCCAACCTTCTTGACTCAATCTGTAGAGAACATGGATTTCACAGTTTTTTGATCAGGCAATTCAACTCCCTGTTTCAATGGCCATGATCGTAACACGTGCGGTCACTTAAGCGCATATGTGGATGGTCTTGCGCCGGAAATGGAATGTCTATGTTCTTCATTTGCCATTCTTCGACTTTCTTTCATAACAGCCTTTAACTGTGCTAATTCTAAACGGGTCGCACACAGATCCCACACAGAGCAACCGCAAAGACCCAAACCACACCCCGAAAAGATTTCGGCCGATGACATAAGAGAAGAAGAGAGAAAATTAATGAAACTACAAAGATTTCAGGGAAGATTTGGTTTGCACAGCTGAAGATTTCAAGCAAGATTTGATTTATAGAAAAAGTTCTTTCAACCCGTGACAATTCGTCTGTCTTCTCCGGATAAATCTACTGCCAAAAGGTATGTCCAACAAAAAAATCCGTGACTAGTTGAGATTCTTTCACTGTTGTTTTTTACTTCACTTTTTTCTTTTACATCAACTCGGCCGAGACAAATACCGTATCGTCCGATATCTCGGTCTGTTAACTCGTAACGCCCGATTTATCGATGAGTTAGGGATATAACATCCATTATATATTTTTTTCCGTAACTTGACTCTGTTTCGTATCGTTGGCTGACGATTTCGAGTTGACTCGGCCGATACCGAGTCAACGCGGCCGAATCTTTGAAGCATGTGTATAGGATACCACGTGAGATGTCACAACGGATGTCTCTGGACATAAGTGAAACGAAGGTTTAAATTGAACAATTAAATAACGTTAGGAACACCATTGAAACAATCAAAACATTGAGTAACGAATCAATACTGACCCTGTTCATTTTACCCTAAAATCTGTCTTGAAATATATGGCTCGGTTTCCCAACATATAATAAACAATTGAAGTGACATTAAAATGCATCATGAATCTTACATGTATTATATTGCAGTTGGATGGATGAGCCATTGTTTTGTGTCCATGCAGCCAAGTTATAATTATATAGTTCAGTAAATTAGGAATATGTTTACACTTCTAATTATGTTTTGCCTTTTTCCCCCCTTCCTCTGTAGGGATGCAAACCAGCAGAACGCATGGATATTATGGGTGGTTCAGCATCTGCCAGCCCAAGCACATCGTACCATCCAAATCCATGTGCATCCTATAACCCGAGCCCTGCTTCGACATCCTTTCCTAGCCCAGTCTCACCCCTATATGCTGCTTCCAATACCAACAGTATCCTTGCTGATCCTAATTTCCTCATTCCATGGCTAAAAAACCTCTCATCTGGCTCCTCACCTTCTTCGTCCAAGTTTCCTCACCATCTCTACATTCCCGGAGGTTCTATAAGTGCTCCGGTCACCCCTCCCTTAAGCTCCCCCACTGCCCGAACTCCTCGAATGAACGACAATTGGGATGACCCAAACGCGGGTCCTGCCTGGGCGGGGCAGCGCTACCCCTTTCTACCCTTCTCTTCCACCCCACCAAGTCCGGGTCATCAAACTCCACCTGAGTCGGGGTGGCTCTCTGGTGTTCAAACTCCTCAAGAAGGCCCGTCGTCTCCCACATTCAGCCTTGTTTCGTCAAACCCGTTTGGCTTCAAGGAGGGAGTATCAGGTGGAGGGTCCCGAATGTGGACTCCCGGGCAGAGTGGGACCTGCTCCCCGGCAGTTGCGGCGGGGTTTGATCAGACGTCAGATGTTCCCATGTGTGATGTGATTTCATCTGAGTTTGCTTTCGGGAGTAATATGAAGGGGGTAGTCAAGGCATGGGAAGGAGAAAGGATCCATGAGGAATGTGTTTCTGATGATCATCTTGAGCTCACCCTTGGGAACCCTAGCACCAGGTAACAATGGTATTAGTTTGTTGCTAATTCTCTATTCTGAATTAATCCCATCCTATACCCCCCCCTCCTCTCTCTCTTTCATCCCTCGCTGTGTGTGTTGATGGGCTTAGTATTATGACTAATGGTTTATGTTGATAATGCAGATAAATAGATGTGAACAGAGATATCAGTGTGTTTTATTGATTTGGTATCAACCTTTCCTTTGTGAGCATTTCAAGTTACTCTGGTTGGCAAACCAGGGAAGATTATATGCAGAGAGTAGGAGCAGTTGTCTTTTTTTTTTTTTCCTATTTTTTTCCCAGAGGAAAGTATAAATTAAATTATACATAGTTCATACTTCATGTGGTGGCTGTGCCTTTCTTTGAAGATATGCCTTGTTTTTCGCGATTTTTTTTTAATTTAACAATTTTCTATTACAGCACTGATACACATACTGATTGTTGGGATTTTGATTTTGTAATTGAAATGGATTTTGGATCACAGCATTAACACCAATTGTAGTTTTTCTGTGTTATTTTGATTTTATATTAGAATTTTTTGTATTTTTTAAATGCATCTGGTAACTTTAACTTCCCCCATGACATTTGAAATTAAAAGTAATTTAAAAATTCTAGAAAAACCTGAAAAAGATTAAAAACTAAAATAAAATAAAAAAAAACAACGAAAGAATATTAAAAAAACAAATAGAAAAACTTTGCATCTTCTTCAACCCCACCTTCCCTGCCCCCTCTGTAACCCCACCATCCACCGCCAGTCACAGCAACCCATCACCCCCAAACTCTCTATACCACCTCTGCCCCCACACCAAATCCGCCCACTGGAAACCCAACCCCTCCCCACTGGTAGCAAACCCCATCCTTAGGAACCCCAAACAAAACCAAACTGAGATGAGATTGAACAAAACTTGGCAAACCCAACTCTGTCCACTGCCAACACCCCCTCTACCTCCTCATTTTCCCCTTGCCGCTGGAAAACAACATAAGAATCAAAGCTGCAAAAGCCACCAAACTTTTAGCTGCCCACATGGCAGACGACTAAAAGTTTTTTTCTCCCCCCTTGGTTTTTTCTTCTTATTTCCTTTTTCTTTGTCAAGAGTTTTTTGAATTATCTTTAATTTTTAATTTCTCGAAATTTTTAAGTTACTTTCAATTTGAAATGTCACGTGGCAATTAAAGTTATAGATCTTCCAACGGTTTTGGGCTAAGTCTAGTTTTTAAACTAGAATGCATTTAAGTTCAAAATGGAGAATTATTAATGTATTAAAATTGCCCAAATTTATTTTATACTAGCATATAACTTGTGCGATGCACGGACGATGCACAATAAATAAATCTAATGATAATTATAATAATTAGTATATATCATCAATTCAGTATCTTATTTTAAAGCCATTATAAAAGGTTCATTTTCTCATTAATAAAATTTGTTTATTATTTTTAAATATTTTTATTATATAATAACTATTTTTTATAAATAAAAACTTCAAACTGTACGTATTTTTATATAAAAATTATACTTATTTTTATTTGTTTTTAGTTTAAAAAATTGTATGCCATTTATAGATACAAACTTATTTTTTTCTTTTATAAATACAACGTTAAGAATGTTTTTATAATCAATTTTTTTTTATTAAAATTAAAAATAATTTTGAAAATTTGAATACTTTTTTTAACTTAAAACTATTTTTTATAAATAAAAACTTCAAAAAAATTGTACTTATTTTATGTAAAAAAGCAATACATATTTTATTTGTTTTTAGTTTAAAAAACATGATGTAATATTTAAATGAAAACATTAATTTTTTTTTCTATAAACACAACATTAAAGATGTTTTTATAACCATTTTTTTATTTATATAAAAAAATTGAAATTTGAAATATTTTTCTTAACTTCTTATCAAAAAATAAGAACTTTATGCAGATATTGTAGTATTAGTAGCATTATGTAATATGATTTGAGTGGATAGTGATGAAACAAGATTAATTGAATCTAGATTGTGTTGAATCGAGAGATTATTTAATGGAGTCTAGAATGAATCATCTTCTAAGTTTTGAAGAGACTTTTACTTTATTCATTTTTTTGGTTTAGAAGAGATTTTTGATTTATTTTTATAAACAAAAACTTCAAAACAACTGTACGTATTTTATATAAAAAAATTATACATATTTTTATTTGCTTTTAGTTTAAAAAACTATATGTAAATTATAGATACAAACTTAAGTCTTTTTATAAATAAAACCTTAACAGTGTTTTTATAAGCAATTTTTTTTTTAATTTATATGAAAAATGATTTTGAATTTTTTTTTAACTTGAAAACTATTTTTTGAAAATAAAAACTTAAAAAAACCTGTATGTATATTATATAAAAAATTGTATATATTTTTATTTGTTTTTAGTTTTAAAAACACTAGTTGTGCCCACGTGCGTTGCACGTGTGGCCGTTTCCAGATATTAATCTTTCACTGCAAATCTGTGCAGGTCAAAGTAATAAAATACTTGCAACATATTATATAGAATCTGTTTTGTTAGAATATAACATAAAGTACCTAGTACGAAGCATCAATCATTACCCCCCAAAATCAAACCTTCATTCAACTGTAAACTATACAAGATATTCCCGTGAATACTCTAAATCTATCACACACGAACTCGAAACTCCCTACTCAAAAGCAGGAAGAAATACACACAAATATGAATGTATATATAATCCGAATAAATATATCACAATGAAATTAACTTGAAATGATTTATAGGGAAATATCATTAAAAAAAAAGAAGTTAAAAAAGCTTCAGCAAGCAAATTCCAAATCGCAGTTATTGAAAGATGACATTTGATAAAAACAGTGTGTAATTCTAAAAATTGAAAATTTAATGCTTAAATATGTTGCTTTTGACGTTTGTTAGGATTCAATGGTTCTTCTTCCTCTTCAACTTTATGAGCGACGAACATGAATGACATTAGCCGAAGAACCTTTGTACAACATTCTTGTTCCGTTACATAATCCAATTGATGGATTTATATTGCGTAGAAGAATGATTGGACAATTATGTTTAAGTTTTAATGCGTGTGGTGGCAATCCATTCGACATCAAATAATTTAAAAATTCTCCTTGGTAATAGTTGTGCGTGTCATCCACAGCTTCATCAAAGCTATTTAATGTCTTTAATTCTTCGGAGAACATATCAATCATCATATCATTGAGTGAGTCTACGTGCTCGTTTGTTGTTGTAAGAATTGCTCGATCTGTCAAGAAGTTTGGTGAGTTGGCATTTATATTTAATGATGGGAAGATAATGTCAATGAGAGACTGTTCGGGAACCTCATCATGTGTTGATGCTTCCGTCCCATTGTCAATCCTTAGAAGGAAACCGCTAAGTGAAGAATTGATACCCAAATGTTTAATTACTTAATCATCACTATGAAGTTAAACAAGACATTGATTCTTTTTAGTCATTACATTTTCATAATATGATGGATGTATTATCATTCTTAACATATCAATACAACAACTTTCAAAGATAAATTACGTGAGACAGAGAAACTGCATTCATGTTCATTGAATAGAAATTACAAAATAACAAAGAGAATCCATCCGGTTAATAAGTATGGTCAAACCTAAGTTTCCAAGAAATTAAAATAATTTACTCAACAATCAGATGGATTGAAAACAACAATTGTAAATTAATTTTAAAAAATTAAAAAAAATTATGGTACTTAAATAAGTGAAATGTATTCCATAAGTATCCATAAACCATGAACTAAATAAGTGATACTCAGTACTAAATATTAAGAGCAGGGAAGAACAAACTGAAATTCTTTAAACACTATGTATTTAAAGATGCTAAAGATATAGTTTAGAGTGTGTGTTTGAGTTGACAAAGATAATTCAACCAAGGCATTTAATTGCAACTTCAGTAAGGTAATTTGGACTCATTTGCTCACTTATTTGGTTGTTCTTGGAAGTTATGTTTTTCTTAGTTAGGGAGTTACAACCGGAACCGACGTAAGACTTAATAAGAAGAATATATGTATGTAGAGAGACAAAATGAATACATTGAACCATACAATGTGAAAAAATTCCAACACAGAGGAATTTCAAAAATAATCTTTTTACTATTTAAAAAAATGGTTCGCTCCAACGGTACGCATAGGCGGGAACAATTTTTTTAGTATCTTGGTACTCACCAGCGGTATATATAGGCGGTATTATAAAACATTTTAAATAAATGTAGAAAAAAAAAGCAGTTTTAAACAATTTTTTAAGCTCCTAAAGATTTTATTTAAAAAAAGAAAGATTCTAATAGTTACTGTTTTGGGACTACTGACTTTTTATTTTTATAAAACAACTTTTGTAACTATTAGAATTTTTGTAACAATTTTCTTAAAACACTCCCATGCTTGGATTTTACTTAAAATAATTTTTTTAAATAAAATCTTTAGGCACTTAAAATATTGTTTAAAACTGTTTATTTTGTACATTTTATTTAAAATATTTTATAATACGCGACCAAGATAAAATTAACACGACATGACACGACACACCTCAAAATCTTAATTTTACGTAAAATGAATATGAAATATATGAAAGTGACATGGCACGACACAAAATCCATTTTTTTACGAAATGCGAATACGACCCACTTGTCGTGTTGCATTTTAAGTGGGTTGTGTTAGTATTTGGTAAAAAATGAGATTTCGTGTTGTGTCATATTACATTTATAGGTGAAAATAAGATTTTGCTCTGTGTCGTGTCATTTTTATTTTGGTTGGGTTCGTATTTCGTTAAAAAAATAACATATATTGTGGCGTGACACTTTTACTTGGATCGTGTTCGTGTTTTGTAAAAAAATAATATTTCATGTTGTGTCGTGTTACTTTTATTAGGATCGTATTCATGTTTGGTTAAAAAAAAAAATTATCGTGTCGTGTTGTGTCGAGCTGCTTTTATTTGAGTCGTGTTCGGTTATAAAAACAATTTTCAATTTAAAAAACAGTTTTTTATTTGTTAATTTTTCCCCCAATTTTATGTAAAAAATATTTTTTTTGAAAAAAAAAACAGTTTTTAAATCTATCTTAAAAAAAAAACTTCTATAACAGTATCATAACAATTTTTTTAAATAATTAAAACTATCATAACAGTTTTATAAAAAACAGTTATTTTTTAATTTTAAAAAATAAAAAAATGTTTAAAATACTATTTTTTATTGAAAAAAAATTAACAAATAAAAAAAATTTGTTTGATCTTTAGAGCAAAGGGCAAGTTTGTCTTTTAAAAAGTAATTGGAGTGTTTTAAGAATTTTTAGAATCTTTAAGAAATAAACATGAATACAAATATGTCCAACTGAAAAATACATATGAATGCATAACAAATAATACTCTAATAAGGTGTGAACTTGGTAATTGCTTAACTTAAAAAACATATATAATTTTTCTGAAATTAACATTGAATTTAGAATTATTATAAAACATGAATAGAATAATAAAATTGAAAATACAAAATCTGATCACAAAAGAGAGACAACATTCATGAATGAGATAGATATAATTACAAAAATTATGTATTTTCTCTCAAATTAACAAATGCATACTTTTCATGGCAAATGAAAAAGGAGTAAAAAATTAGAGAGGAAATTATGAGTATTGACCTTGTTTTTTGGACAAGAAACAATAACAACGAAGAAACTATGCAATATGAATCTGATGGGAAGATGAAGGAACTTGGGCAGTTGACTTTTGATTTTTTAGGGTTTCAAGATGAATGTATTTGGAAGTTTTGTTAGAATGTATTAGGAGAGAGAACGTATCAAGTTAAGATTCATGGAATGATTTTAATTTAATCAATGTATGAGACTAATATTAAGGGTACGATAGGAAATGTTAATTTAATGAGGGTAGTTTAGTACTTTGAGATTTGAAGAGGAACTTCCCTCTTTTTAAGTAGTAGAGATTATGTCATTTATAGATAAAAACTTGAAGTTTTTTCTATAAATACAACGTTAATTAAATCTAAACTGAAAACGTTAAATCTAACTAGAGTCTATAAAAACTTTTTTTTCTATATTTTTTTTGAAAACTTTTTTTTAAACTTTTTATCTAGAAATATAAACATGATATAGTTTTATTAGTATTAGTAGCATGGTGTAATGTGATTTGAATGGAGAATGATGAAAATAGATGAATTAAACTTAAATTGCCTTGGATCGAGAGATTAATTAATTGAGTTTAGAATGGATCATTTTTTCTTAGTTTTCAAGAGACTTTTGATTTACTCATTTTTTGGTTTCAAAGAGATTTTTAATTTATTCATTTTTTTGGTTTCAAAAAACATAATGTTCAAGATAAAAGATAAAAGGATATCTAGTGTTAAATTGTCATTAGTGTAACGCTCCGTAATTTTGAGAATTTAGTTTTTAATTATTTTTGGGAGATACAAAAATATTTAAATTGGAGAAACTTAATGTTATAAAGCATTTCGAATGACAATTCCAAGTGCGCGGTTGAGTCTGGATGGATCGAAATAGTAAGAAAAGAGTACCCGGGGGTAGTAATCGGGTCTCGGGGTATTTTTGGGCATAGCCGGGACCACAAGGGGGGATTTGGGCCATTTTAATTAGGCCCATGTGGCCAAAAACGGGATTAGGGGGTTTAAATCTAATTGAGGCAGTGTTGAACGGCAGTTAACAAAATTCTAAACTTAGGGCTTTGAGAGAGAAACATAGGAAATTAATCAAGAATAAATTAGGTCTCTTTTGGAGTCAAATTAAAGGGCAAAGTGAGTGTTCGTCATCAAACCATTAATTACACCAACGGATCAGACTCTATGAACAATTCCAGGCAAGTGGTTAATTGTTGTGATTTCTAAATTGTGATAATTAATTCATATCATAGTATGCGTATAAAAAAAATCTGTTTTGGTTATGGGTTAAATAGCTAAAATGAGGGTTTCCGCATTTGCATAATATATGTAGGTTTGAGACTAAATTAATGGTGAATATGGATACGGGACTACTGGAATCAATTGTAGGATTCTAATTAGTGAGTATTGGTGACAAGTTTCGAATTAGTATGACGAATTTATATCTCCGTAGAATAAACCCGGGTGGAACCCAATTCGGAAAAAGTTTGGGATTTTGATGAATCAATGAATAATTTAGGTCTTCTAGGAAGATTAAAACATATCTATATGTAAATGAAATGTTCGTGGTGATTGGGTAAGGGTTTAAGAAGAAACTAAAAACCCGAGGGTTCATTAATGGTCGAACAGGAGGTTGGAGAAGGAGCAGACCTGTTCGATTGATCGATCGATGGAAAGGATTGATCGATCGATGGTCCCAGCTTTTTGGCAAGTTCACCAGTTTTATATATAAAAGGGATTAAGATTTTTCCACTACTTTTTATTTAGTGATAAATGCATATGTAGCACATATTCTTTAGCAATTATAAGGGGGTATAATTGGGTTTAGGAGGGTGATAATTGTATGTCAAGAAATGAATAAATTTTGAGAAATAGTTTGTAGCTATTGATTTTTGGACCGATGGAAAATGTTCGGGTATTGTAGTTGAGTGACACTACATTATTAAAGGAATTGAGGTGAAATTAATTAATTATGGGGCGGAATATAGAATCGGGTATTAACGATGGTACAGGCCAAGGGAGTGAGTTCGGGTATATTGGTTCGGCGACACTAAGTATTAAATTAATTGATGTGTAAATTAATTAAATTAGAGTCGGACTGTAGACTCGGGAAGGTAATAAATAAATTAAGGAGAAAATTAATTAATTTGAGTCGGACCATAGACTCTGGAATATACAAGCTAGTGTTACGAGTTTTAGTACACGGTAAAGCCGGGTATATATATATATATATATATATATATATATATACGGCGTGGTGATAGTATATATGTATGTGTGTACTTTATGTGTGCTATTAAATATCAGGGACCAGATATTTATTTAATTTATATAGTCTAGTGCTATCAAGGGAGGTTGCGCGATGTGGGTGAATCCCCTAACTTGAGGAGTACGGGGAGTATATCCCCAGGTCATAGCGTTCGGTATATGGGTGAGGGGCTTATCTCACTTTCAGGGAAGGAATATGACCGTCTCCACTACATTTATATTTTGGGCCAGGTTGGTGAGCGATTCCAACTTGGGTAACTAGGTTATGTGAGCACACCTAGTGAGATAGCACTTTAGAGGGAATCATCCGGCGAGGGTATACTCAGAGGGATGGATATACATATGATATATGTGTGGATGTTGTACTAAAGGTACGTATATAATGGTAGTAAATATTATATGCAGGGAATAATACGGTGTGTGATGTATTTATTTTATATAACTTGTGTCACAGTTATATGATATTATTTAAAAGAAATTACTTAGGTTAATCGGTGAGATAACTTATTACCCATGAATAATAATACTCGGTTTAGAGTAGAATGGCAATGGGATATTATACCAGGACTAGTTGGACGGGATAGTACAACTAGGTGGGGTTAAGAAAATCGTTAGGTGTGCACATTAGTGGAGGGGTGAGTATGTCCTCAGGAGAGTGCGACACTAACTTAAATATGAGGCGCATTCATACATTTTTAATTACTGCAGTTAATTCACTTGCTAAATATTTTCAAAATGTTTTGGGTTCTATCCCTTGCTGTAAAATTATTTTCAAAACCTTTTAGGTGTCCAGCCACAGGGACGCCATGATTGATATTCTATTCCAAGGACGCGGAGCTGCGGCATATGTGGATGTTAGCAGGAGCTTGGATTATAAGCCTTATTCATTCTTTCCTAGAGTAGGAATCATCTTTCAGTTTCAGTTTTACTTAGGGCTTGTCGCCCAGACTTTTCAGTACCGTTTTCAGATTTATTTATTCAGGTGTTAGATGTTTGTATTGGACTATTTACTTTGGTGGCCGATGGTTTATTCGACAATTTGTTTAATTAATTATTCAGTTAATTTAATTTAGTCGTTGTGTATGACTCATATTATCTTTCCGCATATTATTGTTTGTTTAATTAAAAAATTAAAATTTGGCACCGCCTTTTTGGAATACTAGGTGGTTCATATGTTTTAAAAAAGTTTTCGACATTGATGCTAAGAATGAACCAACTGGGATTCCTGTTTTAATTTGGTATAGGACTGATCACCCGATATTTTATTAGGCGGGGTGTCACAGATGGTATCAGAGCATCAGGTTCTAGTGTCCCTAGGATCTGTGCGGCTTTTCACGTTTTAGCTTAGCATCCTTTGATGTAGAGCCCTATCATAGGATTGTTGTATTCTTATACGTATGCGCATTTACGTTCTTCTGCCAGTTGCTTTATATTTGATGGTGAACTCATACGATTCGATTATCATTTCAGATACCGCCCAGGAGAGAGTGAGCAGCTAGGGCAGCAGGGGGAGATGAGACTAGAGAGGCTCATCATGAGCCAGAGTTACCGCAACAACTTTCAGAGATGATTTCGGCTGCACAGGTAACTGAATTAGTGGCACAGGCAGTTCAAGCGACGATAATCGTAATGGCAAGGTACTTTCCACGAGATCAACCACAGGCATTAGTGGTACCGGATGTCCAGGCCCACCCGAGGCCGTCGAAGTGGCAGCACGTACGAGAGGTCTTTCAAAAAGGCCATCCACCAGAGTTTCGAGGGGGCTCAGATGTGGTGCTCACGTGTAAGTGGAAGAGAGATATTCAGCGTCACCTACACATGGTAGATTGCAATAAGGTGGAGAAGCAAATGCTACCCACTTTTAGGTTAGTGGGAGCAGCGCTATAGTGGTGGGAGTCGATTACCACCATTGAGGAAAGGGATACATTAACTATTACAGAGTTTTGGGTTCGTTTCGACCGCCAGTATTTCCCGCCAGCAGTTGAGGCCGAAATGTGGAGAAAATTCAGTGAGGTGACTCGGGGGGATCGTTCAGTGGCCGATTACGAGGAAGAATTCACTCGTCTGGAAAATTTTATATCGGATGAGGTAAGCAACGAAGAAAGAAAGAAGTCGAGGTTCATGGATGGGTTAGTCTGGAAGATCAGACAACATTTGATTGGTAATCCTGCATTAGTAGCTTATACAGACGTCGTTAATGCAACACTCCTGCACTGCCAGGAATATCGCTTCCATATGAAAGGAAGTAGGAGGGGAGTGGAACCCAGTCAGTCGGATAAAGCAGGAGGGAACCGTACCAGTGGGGTATCCCAGCAGCAGACAAGGGGACATCAGGGGTAGTATTTTCGAAAGGGGAATCAGGCCAAGCGATTTAGATCTGGGGATCGACAGGATGGCCAGGACTTCTGACAAGGCCAACAAGGAAGGGATCAGTGGCAGAGTGAATTTATTAGGAGGTGCTTCGTTTGTGGGGAAGCGGGACACGTGAAGAGAGATTGTCTTAAGCGAGGAAGGGGCCAACTACATGACGAGGTCCTAGATGTACAACCATTACAACAAGTCATGGGTGCATTCGGGCAGGGGGGAAGCCGCTCAGGAACCCGAGGATCAGCCATTGCAGCTAGAGTATGGAGGTAATTATGTTTTTATCCTATGGGCATGGGGTATGTTTGGAGTGACAATGAGGGTGTCACAATATAAGAATTATTTTCATTAGAGTTTGCGGGTAAGTCGAATTTAGTGGGTGCGCTGGCTATAGCAGCCATATTACACATATATATTTCTGTGGGGTAGAGGATTTCTTTGGTGTTAACCACGAGAGAGTGGGGATGTACATATAGAGGGGATTGGTATTATGCGAGGAGTTACTAATTTCGAGAATTATGGAAGTAGGGTAGATGATTTTTCCAAATATCGGCTGGATAGCGATGGATTTGAACTATTGTGGATAGTGAGGGTATGTTTTGGTGTTCGTGACACTAGGGTATGAATGATTTTTACTAGGCATCACCTGAGAGGGTGTCTAGCCTATATATGTGTATATATGTTATATTGTGCGGTTCGATAGAGACGCATAATGAGGTCTTGTGTTCTAATATTTTATTCCGGTAAGTAGGGGTGTCTACTAAAGTGAATCAGGGTGGTTAAATTTATTTTCGAGTGGGGAGAGATAACTCGGGATTTATTTTGCACAAGAACTAGTGATAGAAAGGGCGCGGTACTTTATGTTTTCTTTTGTAGCATAAGAGTAGGCGTGTATGCTTTTGTGTTAAGAGACAAGTATTTGGGGGTATGTGATATGGACTGAGGGTCTAACAGATCTCAATGATCGACAATGTTAGGTAGTAGTGTATCGGGGGGATTTCTTGTTTGGATTTCGTGTGTGAGACGTCCCATGCATGAAACTTAGCGCAACGTTGTAAGTGGGGAGATGTTTGGTCGTTACTACATGGGTTGGGTACCCTGGTTATTATTCATATATGTGATATGACTACGGGTTGGAAGTTATATTACGGGTTACGGCTAGCATAGTCGGGTAACTTTCGTGCGGTTAAGCACGGGGACAGGGTGTATGGGCACCTTGGTTAAATTAGGGCAACTTTCGTGCGGTAAAGCATGGGTAAGGGTGTATGGGCGCCCTGGTTAATTAAAATACATATTTGTGTAACTCATAGTTAGAAGCAGGAGAGATAAATGTAGCGATCTTAGAGGCACAAGACTAGGGAGTGAGGCTTATCTTAATTTCGATGACGAAATTCCTTTGTAAGGGGGGGGGGGGGGGGGGGGGGGAGTATGTAACACCCCGTAATTTTGAGGATTTAGTATTTAATTATTTTTGGGAGACATAAAAATATTTAAATTGGAGAAACTTAAATTTATGATTTGGCACGGACCCATAAACACATGCTCATCTAATACATGACACGTGTATTAAGTAATTAATCAAAAGTAACAAAGTAAACACGCGTTAACATTAATGTCAAAAGAAAAAATCAGAATTAATCAAGTTCAACATTCACGTGTACTTTATATCAAATTGTGTGTACTTTACTGCAGTGATCCTTTGAGGTATATACATGAACAACATGTATATACATAAAGTATGCACACACATGAACACACAATCAAAATATATACATACACAACATGTTACAAAATCAAAACACAAAGTCAAATATATTCATATAAAATTATAATAAATTTATAAAAAAATAATCAAATCATTCATTCAATATTCGAGTCAATTAATTAAATCATTGTAATTGTGTAAATCATGTGCTGAATTAAATCATTGTAATTGTGTAAATCATGTGCTGAATTAACTCAAATATTGACTGAATGATTTAATTATGTAAATTCAACACATGATTTACACAATTACAATGATTTGATTAATTGAAAACAAATATATCAATCTATTCTAATTTATCGACATGTAAAGCATTTCTTCATAACAGGCATAGAGTTAAAAATAATCATATTAATACAAAGGAAATACATCAACCTATTTTAATTGATCGACATACAAAATATTTCTTCATAACAGGTATAAACTTACAAATGATCAAATTAATGCAAAGGATAATCTAGGTTAAACAAAGCAAAAAGAATTGATTTCTTCGAACAAAATGATAACTTATTTCTTTGAGGGAACAAAGATGGTTGAATATAAATGAAAAGAAATCATAAGATCCAAAGTTATTGGAGAGAACGAACATGTTTGACATAAGCGAAAGGAAGAAAGAGAAGATCCTAGCTTATTGGAAATGCTATCAATCGTTGATTAGGTCAATGATAACAAAATGAATGAAATGTCATTAAAGGTATTTCTAAGGACCTAATCATTTAAAATTTGTTTGACCCAGTTAAAATGTCTAGAATGTCCAGTCAAGGGGCTAGACCGTAAAAATCTAAAAAATATATAAGAAATACAACTTCTTAAAGAGGAAAGACGGATTCCAGTAGTCTTCCGAGTAAACATGTATTTTCATGAACGAAACATGTATAGATCGTTTCATATAAAATACTAACTATGGATTGCTAACTTTCCATATTCAGATTTTTTGTAGTGATTCCATTTTTTTTAATTCTTGTATCTGTAGGTGATGTTTCCAAAGTTATCACATTAGACCTCACTTTTTTGTTCAGTGACATTTCTTGCTAAGAGGAGCAAAGTCACTAGTGCGGACCAATTACTATATAAGAATTAAAATTAAGGGGTTATTAGTCAATTTTTGTTAAGATTCATTAAAATATTCATCTTTTTGGTTCACTTATGACACTCTCTCTCTCTCTCTCACACACACACACACACACACACACATATATATATATATATATATATATATATATATATATATATATATATATATATGTGTGTGTGTGTGTGTGTGTGAGAGAGAGAGAGAGAGAGGGCCTCTCCTATGAGGACTCCTTATGTTGCAGCCCTTGTCGCTTTTTTAAAATAGTAAAAAAATGAATTTTTTGATGAAACTTCATGGATATGATCTCCATGGTGAGAAGATCATCTCGAACTTTTTTTAACAAAAATTCAATAAAAAAAATCGTTCAGATGAGGTGATATGTAAAAAAAATTGTATAAATATGTATTTTCGACCGTTGAAACTTTGGCAATCATCTCACCTACTTTTTGATTGAATTTTTTTATGAAACTCCATGGATATGATTTCGACAATGAGAAGGTCATATCCATGAAGTTTAATCAAAAAATTCAATCAATCAAGTGGTTGATGCATAGCTAAAATTTTAACGGTCGAAAATGTATGTTTATACTAGTTTTTTACATATCACCTCATCTCAATGATTTTTTTATTACATTTTTTGATGAAAAAAATTGGAGATGATATTCTCACAGTGAAGATCATATCCATGAAGTTTCATCAAAAAAATTATTTTTTTAGAATTTAAAAAAATGGTATGTACCAGGGTCTGCACCATAAGCAGTCCTTACATGAAACTTTCTATATATATATATACAGTCACGCTCTTCAACATACTTCTTAGCAACATACCTATGAACATAACCATTTTTAAAAAATAGTAAAAAAATGTACTTTTCAACCAAATTTGGTATACATGATTTACATAATTAGGAGATCATCTATAAAAAATAATCAAAAAATTCAACTCAGAAGTGGGTGAAATGAAAAGTGAGTATATGTGCATTTTCGACTGTTCAAATTTTTCCATCATCTCACCAACTTCCGAGTTGAATTTTTTGATATTTTTGTGTACATGATCTCGTTAGTGTGTAGATTTTGTATACCAAATTTGGTTGAAAATATATTTTTTTTCTATTTTTAAAAAATGGGTATGTTAAGTGAAGTATGTTGGAAAGCTTGACTATATATATATATATATATATAAGAGGGAGAGAGAGAGAGAGATACTCGGGTGTGGGAGTGAGTCTACAAACCCTTAATGCGATATTTTTTTTAATAGGAAAAATATATATTTTTTATTTTTTTATGGCGTGTTTAAACATTTTAAAGGACCTAAAAAAATCAGCTCAAAATAATTTTTTTTCTATTTAAAAAAAAGGGTCAATATTTAACTGTTTTTACGCATGTAAAAAATATTGACCCATTTTTTTTTAAATAGCAAAAAAAATCATTTTCAACTTTTTTAAGGATCCCCTAAAATGTTTAAACACCCCGCAAAAAAATATAAAAAAAACCATTTTCTCAAACTCATTTCGCACCTAAGCCTCTCTCTCTCTCTCTCTCTCTCTCTCTCTCTCTCTCTCTCTCTCTCTCTCTCTCTCTCTCTCTCGTTATGTGTGTGTGTCTATGGGGGGAGGGGGGGGGGGGGGGGGGGGGAATATATTAAGCTTATAAATTTGATGCAAACAAGAAATAAAAGGCAAAAAATGAGATACTGAAGAATGAAACTAGAAAGTGTGTTTTACCTAATTGATCATGTATTATATTATCACTAAAGTCATTCTCCTTATTTTGCTTCCTTTTTTGAAACTTTCAAATTGAATATCTCTTAAACTATAAGATCGATTTACACAAAATTTACTATAAGTTTCTATTTAAACAAATTTATATAATTGGAAATCTCTCGAATGGGATCTATCATAAGAGGTCCATGAATGATAGGTAATTTTGTTATTTCAAAATGTTATTTTCACCCCTAACATATTGTATTTTACAAACTTTAAAATTAAATATCTCTCAAAATAGAATTCCGATTAACATGATTCTTTTCCCGTAAAGATTTTGTTCAGATCTATCAAAAGAGTCCATGAAGCATTTACCCTCAATGTTTTGTGTTTTACATGTGTATCAATGATATCACTAAGTTCTTAAAAATTTAGTTAAACATTGTCCATTTGGATTCACTATTCCTCATAGAGGGTTTTAGAATTGTATTCCACTTGTCTTCAATTGTTTCTTTTCTTGGTGATTGTGAGGATTTCACAAATAGGCTTAGGTTTAGGGTTTATATAAGAACATGTATATTTTTCGTAAACTACTTGTAAAGCAATGTTTGAAATTTAAAAGTTTGTTGATAATGAAAATATAATTTTTTTTGTATCAAAATTCATGCATTTTTATGAAAATGTGAGCATTATTATGAAAGTACACACATTTTTTGCGTGTCATCATGATCATCATCATTGCCTTAATCCCATCATATGGGGTCGACCACATGAATTCTCATTTTTCATTCTAATCTATTATATGCAATATTATTATTTAAGTTTAATTCTTTAAGATCTCTCCTAATAAATTCCTCCCACAATAAATTAGGGCAACTCCTTTCTCTTTTACCCTCTATTTTCAATAATCTTCCTCTTGTTATAGGTGCATCAACTAGTCCACGCAACACATGTCCGTACCACCTAAGTCTACTATCTCTTAATTTATCATTAATAGGAGCAACTCCTAACTTTTCTCTCATGTACTGATTTTTAATTTTGTCCTTTAAAGTAATTCCTATCATCCATCGGAGCATCCTCATCTCACTAACATGAAGACATTGTTCAAGTTTTTTCTTTAAAGCCCAACACTCCACTCTATATAGTTTTGCTGGCCTAACAACTCTTCTATAAAAAAATTCTTTTAGTTTATTAGTTATCCTCTTATCGCATAACAATCACCTTGCTTGTCTCCATTCTACCTACTCATAATATCTTCGTCAATATTCTCATTACTTTGTAACACTGAACCTAAATAACAAAATTATTAGTTTGGTTTATCACTTTTTTCAATCTTTAACATTATGCTATTCAATGCCTCATTATTAAATTTATATTCCATAAATTTCATTTTATTTCTATCGATTTTTAGTTCCTTAAAATCTAAGGCTTTTTTTTTAAGCATCAACTCTCATCGCTAAGCCCTCATTTGAAGTGTTTACTAAAACTATATTATCAGCAAACAACATACACCATGATACATCTTCGTGTATGTCCTTAGTAATCTCATCCAAAACTATGATAAATAAGTAAAGACTTAAGGTCGATCCTTGATGTAGACCCACTTTAATCGTAAAGTCATTAGTTTCTCCACATATAGTTCTTACTCTAGTCTTTGTATTATCATACGTATCTTCAATATCTTAAATATAACTCATAAGAATTTTTTTTCCTCAAATCCCACCAAATTATATCCCTAGGTACTCTATCATATGCATTTTCTAAGTCTATAAAGACCATATATAAATTTTTATTCTTACTTCTACATTTCTCCATTAACTATCTTAATAAGTAAATTTCTTCCGTGGTGAATCGCCCTGGCATAAATCCAAATTGATTGTCCAAAATAAATAACTCGTTTCCTACTCTTTGTTCTATAACCTTTTTCCATAATTTCATAGTGTGATTCATGAGTTTGATTCCTCTATAATTACCGCAGTTTTGTAGATCCCCTTTATTTTTATACAAATGTATTATGGTGATTTTCCTCCACTCATCTGGCATGTTTCCTTAGTATAAAATTTTATTAAATAAATGTAATACCACGTATTTTTAATGACTTTTAAAATGGGATTAATTAGAATTAATTGTGTTATAATTGAAAATTAATCCAAATTTAAATATTACTCGAGAATAAAGTAATATGTGGTTTATGTTGAATATTACTTAGTGATTAAAGTGATATATATGATTATGACTTTATAATTGATTATTACCTTATATAATTGTCGCAAATTATGTGTACGACAATTATGGTAATTAAGTCGGGACGCGCATTTGAGTCGTGTTGGGATTATAATTTAAAGAAATAAAAGTGAATTATTATGATGTCATCCAAATGATCATTTTGACTGCGCCAAAGTGTCCAGAAGAGTTCAAATAGTCGAAAAATTCTACTTGGGTGTTTGATTTTGGTCTCGGGGCACTTTGGATCCGAAAGGACACCCGGGAGGGGTATTTCGGTCATTTTACAAGGGGAGTGAATAGTAACTACGGAAATATAAGTTTATTTTATAAGTAAAGAGATTAGAGAGATTATGTTCATTCACCAAAAATAAGAGGAAAAGGTTTAGGGGAGATTTCGAGAATTCTATGGGAGAAAAAAAGACTTTTTTGGGAAATCAAAGGACAACCACTTTGCACCACCAAGAGCCGCCACCACCACCACTGCCAGAAGTTGGCCACAAAAAAAGAGGACCACCAGTAGAGTATCATCCCCAATGGATCAGACCTAAAATCTAAAGGCAAGTGATTAATTATTGCAATCTTAGCTTTTATATTATCCATGTTAGGATAGTTAGGAAAATTCTTAAAAGTTGCATGAACAAAGAAAAATTTGTGATAATTTTAAATGGATCTTTGAAATAGATATTATCTAGGAGTGATATCTTTTGATTATAGAATAGATTCATGAATTTTATATTATCTTGTGAAGAAATCTGGAATTTACACTCTTATTGATGATAAAGTAAAAAATTAGAGATTCTTGAGAATAAAATGAAATTTGAGTAAATTGATTCATGTTAATGATGTTTGAATGATTTTGTTTACATTAGAACTTATCCATATATAATGGTATATTATCTGAATATCATCAGATTAAATTGGGAATCATTTGGTAAAGAAAATTTGGAGTTTATATGATGTTCATGGATAAATATAAAATATGAGTTTTCTAGAAATAGTATGTTTTAAATCCAACCTTCTTGATGATTTTAGATGGTTAGATTATTCGAAATCATTTATATATATTGGTTTATCATATGGAATGAAGATTGGGGGGTTTGGGTTTATTTGATAAAGGTTTTGATGATTAAAAATCATGAAACCCGTGGGAAAAATAATGCAGAAACTGAGCAATATTGGTCGATCGATCGATCGATCGACTCAAGACTGTCAATCGATCAACTCCCCTGGAAAATGTGATTTTATTCCTTTTTAACTTTTGATTCAATCCTAACTTTGAGAAATCTTTGGTGATGATTTATTGAACATATTGGGACTTAGAGAAGGGCACCTAAGACCCGAAAATATTATTTTGGGGATTTTTGAATGAGAGGAAATTAACGAGTGTTAATTAAACGAGTTATTATCGAGACCTATGTTACTTGAGATTTAAATTGGATGAATGATGATTTAAGGTTGGGACTATTAGTAAGAGAGTTATTATTTACCAGTATAACCTTAGGAATAGGTGGGAGTAACCCTAAGAGATAGAATGAAGGGTTAAGAATGAATTAAGGGTTGTCGAGAATTAAACCTAACTAGAGATGAGTTTAATTCATAAATTTTGGAAGTTGTGATGACATGGACAAGTAGTGTGTAGACCTTTACCTACTGAATTAGTTTGAGGAATGCTTATTTAATCTTCGAGTAATAAGTTAGGCTCAGGAATATAAAATAAATAAGTAAAGTCATAATCTTTAATACGTAGGATTTGATAGATAAAAATACTACATATGATAATTATCATATGGTCGTGTGAATGCCTTATGGATGTAATATTTATATAGGTGTGATGCATACCTATATTATTATTTGTATGTATGTATGACATACCTACGTTGCTTGCTATCGGGGTGGAGGTTTCGTGTTGTGTAAGGTCTTATCCGGTGCGCCCATTTGGGAGGATTTTAGATTCGTACCCTGAGCATAGGACCTTGGACACGTGCTATCGGTGTAGTGATAATTTTAACAATTGAATGAGAGCGTAGGTATGAGCGTGACCCATTTGGCTGGGGAGTATGCTCGCCTACAATATATTTGTGTTATGATATGATTCTTGAGAGATGCCGAATCAATTGTCCTCTATACATTGACATTATGTATCATGACATGATAACAGAGTATGCATGAATCACAACTGTGACTGGGGAGGTGCCGTATTCGTATATATATAATTTTTGTGATATTATATATATAAACTGTGATTTAATCTACTGTGTGACATTGTAGATATAGAGATCTAATCTTCTGTGTGAAATTGTAGATTAAAAATATAAACTGTGATTTAATCTACTTTGCAATGTTGGAGATAGAAGTAAATAATGAAATCTGAATTGAATTAAGTAAGTGAACACTTAATTCAAAGGCTGTAACAAGACTAGTTCATATTAAAGACAAATGAATATGAATGATTAATATACGTATTATATGGGAAATACGAGAATATGATATGGGTTAGAATCATAGTGATATCAAGGCTAGTTATGAGGGACCCTTAACTAGGAAGATAATAAGATACGATAGGTGCACACTTTAGATGAGAGGTGAGAATTCTCAAGAGAGAGCCCAAAAAACTAACATGTACATAATACTTGCTTATTTGTAATTGTTAAACACTTGCTATTTTTAAAAATCTTTTACACTCGGGCTCTGACCCGTTTCTTTGCATACTATTTTCTCTACTATATCTTGTACATCAAGTATTCAGCAGCAGGGATGCCCGGCATAGATTATGGATGTTTCGATGGATAAAACATATGCGAATTTTGTTTAGACGCTTCCTGTATGTTGATTCACTCATCTATAGTGTCTACTTCATTTAGGGTTTGTCGCCCAGGATTCTAGAGGTTATAATTATTTATGTAAGCATTGAGGATATCAGTTTTATTTAGTGTAATGTTATAATTTAACTGGAAAGTTATTACAATCACATTTAGTCTTATTGTAATTCATTCAATTGTGATGTGTTGTTGCATATTATTATTCCGTGTCATGGAATGGTTTTAATTAAATTAAAAATTAAAAAAAAAAATTGACACTTAGCTTAATTAACTATTAGGTGATTAATAACAGTGATGCTGAGAATGAACCAACTGGATATTCTGATTTAATTAAATGAAGGACTGATCACCCGATAATTAATTAGGCGATTTGTTACAATAAACTTGTTAACCATTTTATCCCTATACTTACAATGGTCCTCTGTACCTCAATGGGTATTTTATCCGGGTCAACCACTTTATTCTTTTCCATTTTTTATTAATATATCTACTTAGTTTTCAATAATCGGACATACCATTTCTATATTTGGTTCAATGTACTCGACATCTTTTTTGAGATATTCTTCATTCAATAATCCTTGAAATACTCTTCCCATCTATCTAGAATTTCTTTATCGTTAATTAACATATTTTGATTTATGTCTTTAATACACTTAACTAGACCCATATCCCTTGTCAATCTATCTCTATTCTTTGTTAATTTATATATTTCCTTTCACCTTCCTTGGTACCTAATTTATTATAAAGATTATCTAGTGTGTTTTGTTGCCCATTTCTAATAATATTTTTTACTTCACTTTTTAACTTCTTATACTTTTCTAAATCTTCTTGATTTTTACTCTTTTGTCACTCCTTAAAACTTACTCGTTTATTTTGTATTATCTTTTGCACTTCCTCATTCCACCCCAAGTCTCTTTCTTAATTAATCTTTTTCCTTTAGTCTCACCTAAAATTTGTTTGCCTATTTTCTCGATATCATTCTTTGTTCTTGACCAAATGTTGTTAAGATTGTCGTCCCAATTCCACTTCATGTTTAACAAGAACTTCTGCCTAAATTCTATCTCTTTGCATCCTTTTAAATCCTTCCATTTTATATTTTGATGACCTATTTTCTCTTTTCGGTACTAAAATTCTTTAATTGCTAAATCTTTTACTAATAGGCGATGTTGATTTATTAGGCTTTCACCTGGTATAACTTTATAGTCTTTGCATGTGTACAAGTCTCTTCTTCTAAGTAAACAATAGTCTATTTGAGTTTCATTCTCTCCGATTTTAAATGTTATTAAATGTTCTTCCCTTTTAAAAAAAATGTGTTTGTTAACACTTGATTGTATGCCTTAGCAAATTCTAAGATTGTTTTCCCTCCTTCATTTCTCTTGCTAAAACAACAACCTCCGTGTATCCTTGGATAACCATCTCGTTCTACTCCTACATGTCTATTCAAGTCACATCCTAAAAATATGTTTTTATGCGTAGGAATTTATTGTAATACTTCATCCAATAATTTCAAAAATGATTTCTTTACGTTTTCATCTGAAGCTCCTTGGAGCGCGTAAGCACTTAAATATTCAATATTATTTAAGACGATCTTAATACTTATTAAGCTATCTCTCCATCTTTTAACATCCATGACTTTATCTTTCATAAAGTGATCAATAACAATACCCACCCCATTTCTACAATTATATATCCCGTCCGAGTAAAATAACTTACAACCTTTCCCTATCTTTCTAGACTTTTCACCCTTCCATTTAATTTCTTGTAGGCTTGCTATGTTGATTTTTCTCCTTTTAAGGTATCCATAAGTTCTTTACACTTTTCAATTAGCGTTCCTAAATTCCGTGTACCAAATTTAATTTTATGTATGCTATTTTTATTTACATTTCTTCTTTTAATTAAAGAATCCATCACAAGATTTGACATAAATTTTACAGTTGGCTGTCAACCTGACACTAACCCACCTCGTTTTGAATTTGGACTTGGACACCGGCAATGGTAAAGCCAAAAAGATTAATTATTTGATTAATTAAATACTCTTATAAATAAATATACAAAATAAATGTGCTAGAAACTAAAACAAAAGCAAACATATATACCCGAAGTCCTAAATTGCACAACCAAACTTTAAATTTACTTTAATTACAAGATTTCAAAATAATTTTCCAGAAAGTAACTCTTGTTTCAAAGCAGCAATCACAACATTAATTTAACTAATGTTAAATATGCAACCAGATATACACAATATTTTGTCCAAATTTCACATAAAGCGTACAATTTTGTTTCAAGATCTACCACCAAGTTTATATACACAGGGTCGTATTTTAAAATCTTGTATCATACAAAGATTTAACCAACATAAAAAAATCAGATCCAAATCAGCAGAGCATGCACATACAAACTAAGTTAACAAATTATGTTAACTATACAAAAAGAATATAGATCTAATAGTAAATGAAGGATGTTAAGTGAAAATTCAGAAGTTAACTACGAATGTTAACTCACAATAGATCTAATCTTAGAGCTAAATTAAAGAAGTGAGCCTCGGCTATTAGAATAACGAACCCAGTTGAATCCAATTTTTAAAGTAATATAATATATTGATTCAGTATTTGAATCAATATCATAAAATGATTGAAATCGATGAAAGGATGTTGAATAAACCTAACTAACCCTCGTTAGATTTTGGTTATTCGAAACAACATAACAGATCAAAAAATAGATAATCGAGTAAAACTCAAATCTCAGATCGGTTCTTAAAACAAAATCCTAAACTCAGATGAAAAAAAATAGAAACAAAATCCAATCAAATTTATTTCCATAAAAACAGATCGATGATGTCGTTTTTTTTTGGGAGGGGGAAACAAAAACAGTTCGATTTCAAAAATAGCAGTAGCAGATCTGTTTTTAAAAAATAGATCGAATGTTTTTAAAATATAAACTTGATCTATATCAGATCTGACCTTCTCTTGTGTTAATAACCAAGCAAGGTCCTTCAAAACGAATCGAATTGAAAAACAGAACGATTCCTGTTTTTTTACCCGATGAGAAAGATATGAGATTAATGGAAGCATAAAATACAGAACTGAACCAGATTTCTTGCGAAGAAAATATTGTTAGGTCTACTATTTATAAATAACAATTGTACAGAATTATGAACAATTAAAATAATGACAGAATAGAAACAGAATAATAGAAATGAAATACTTACTAGAATTTGCAGAAATAATAATAATAATTAGAAAGAAATCCGAGCCCTGTTGAACAGTCTCCTTAAGACAAAATTATTCCTCCAACGTGCTTGAGTTTAATGAATAATTGCCTCCCAAGATAGAACGGATTTTCGGATTTAATCAAGCAGCACAGCAATGAATAATCCCAGCGAACACAATTTCTGTGTTTGTACTCAACAGAACCAAGAATATGCAATGCAGAAATGAAGAAAATAATTTTCTGGGCAGAGGAAATAATGCAGTAGCAATTTCGGAATTTTTCAGTAGTAAAAACTGAGGGGGTAACATTTTATTTATAGTAAATGTCTTGACTGTTGGGAACAGTCAAAACCGAAATTAACTGTCAAAGCAGTTAATTTGGTTAACTGCTGACTCTTGGAATTAACTGATTATCAGTTAATTAAAGATTAATTAATTCCGTAATTAATTAATTAAATCCCAGAAAGTTAATTAGATTCGGCCCAAAAATTTAAGAATTTTTATAAGCCTAAGCCCAAGCCCAAGCCCGAGCCCGAACCGAACCGAGCCGAGCCGGCCGGACGGACGGACGCGCGCGCGCGCGCGGACTTTTGACCGAAAGTCAACCCGAGCATAGCTTAGGTCATCTCCCCTTCAAAGAGTTGGGATACCCCCAAGGCATCCAAGCCTTAGTCCATACTTGGGTTGTTATTAACTCATCAAAATTCCACTACTCTTCCAATGTGGGACAAGAGTTAAAACACACCCAATTCATTAACTTTCATTGCTTTGTGAGTCACTTTGGGGACATAATTATCATTCATAACTTATTGAAATTGGACATATGAATATACTACGTTAATCTCCTTGCGGAGGTGATCGCGTTCGTATATGGTCCCACAATTTTCATAGTGTGGGTCCCACCTAAATTTGAGCTCAAAGTTGCTCAAAAATCTGTCCAGAAAAATCTGGACAGCTTTATAATACCCATTTAAGTTCCAATTTTCCAACAATCCCCCACATGAATGATATATCACTATGAATAAAACAAAACAGATGCTTATGCAGATGCAGACACAAGTTGAGTAAAACTGAAGACTTATTGCATCGGGAGAAGTAGCCTAGTGGCCTTGAACTTTCCTTAGTGATATACTATCGGATTTACTTGGTTAATCAGTAGACTTCACGTCCTTGAACCGTCAACCGTTTTTGTAAACCTAGACAACAGTATTCATACAACAATTCTTCAACACAGTTGGTTCTCACGTTTGTGTTCATTTTGGCCGTGAACACCACTTGGTTTCGCAAGTATTTTAGAGAATATGCCTTTCATTATTCTCATAGAAGTGGCCCCCTTCTTACTCACGTAGGTGACTTCCATAAAGAGTATTCTGCAATACCCCACTTAGACGTACTAAGATATAGATGTCATTAAAAGCATAACTTATCCTAATTTCGCGGCAGATATGCACTGTCTCATCTTTGGAATGGATAGGATTAAATATCCTCCAGTGCTTACTGAATACAATGTAGTTCGGTTTGCCCATTGAACCTAGATCTTGGGATCTCCAGTCAGCTAGGTTGGGTTGCCACTATATTGATTCTTATTTATTTATAGGCTTTAGACCTATTCCTCTCGATGATCTTTCAACTTGCTCTCGGTTTAAACCTTTCGTTAGTGGATCCGATATATTATCTTTTGACTTTACATAGTCAATTGTGATAATTCCGTTTGAGAGAAGTTGTCTAACGGTATTGTGTCTACGACGAATATGTCGTGACTTTCCGTTATACAGGTGTCTTGGTAGGACTAATATCATACTTCTTGAATTTTTCAAGAACTTTCTCAATGTAATGAGATTGAGATAATATAAGTCCATCCGATGTTCTAGAAATTTTAATTCCTAATATAACATCGGCGATTCCCATATCTTTCATGTCAAATCTACTACTCAACATTTGTTTTGTAGTTTTGACAATTTCCAAGTTACTACCCATGATAAGCATATCATCAACATAGAGGCATACAATGACATATCCATTATGAATGTATTTAAAGTAAACACATCTATCGCATTCATTAATTTTGAAACCATTTGATAACATTGCATTATCAAATTTTTCATGCCATTGTTTAGGTGCTTGTTTTAATCCATATAGTGATTTAACAAGCTTACATACTTTTCCTTCTTGTCCGGGAGCTTTGAACCCTTCAGGTTGCTCCATATAAATTTCCTCGTCTAGTTCACCGTTTAAGAATGCAGTTTTTACATCCATTTGATGTATTTCAAGTCCATTAATAGCAGCTATTGCTATTAACATCCGAATGGACGTTATTCTTGTTACCGGTGAATATGTGTCGAAGTAATCCAACCCTTCCTTTTGCCTATAGCCTTTAGCTACAAGTCTAGCTTTATATTTATCAATTGCGTATAACCTAACGGTTTTGAACCTGGTGGAAGATCCACTAGTTCCCATGTATGATTTTGTAATATGGATTCAATTTCACTATTAATTGCTTCTTTCCAATTGGAAGCATCGGGTAAGGATATAGCTTCTTTATACGATTGAGGTTCATTTTCTAACAAATATGTTAGAAAATCCGGACCAAAAGAAGTCGAGGTTTTTGCTCTTTTACTACGTCTTGGTTCATCCTCTATTGATTCAATAGGTTGATGAGTACCACTTGTAGTAGCTTGATTTGTCCTTTTAGGAGGACCAGATTCTCGGGTCATGCTATACGGGAATTCATTTTCAAAAAATGAAGCATCCCTCGATTCAATAACCGTATTTACATGAATGTCCGAAATCTCAGATTTACAAACTAGAAATCGATATGCACTGCTATTAGTAGCATAACCGATGAATACACAATCCACGGTTTTTGGCCCTATTCTTACCTTTTTAGGTTTAGGAGCCATCACTTTGGCTAAGCACCCCCACACTCGTAAATATTTATAGGAAGGTTTTCGACCTTTCCATAATTCATAAGGTGTCTTATGAGTCTTTTTGTGAGGTACTTTATTGAGAATGTAATTAGCAGAAAGTAAGGCTTCCCCCCACAAATTTTGTGGAGCTCCTGAACTTAATAACATTGAGTTCATCATTTCTTTCAAAGTACGGAGCGGTTGTTTGATGAATAATCCCATTTTCAGAACAAAATTCCTCAAATGGATATTCATATTCACCTCCTCTATCACTTCTAATAGCCTTTATCGTTTTGCTTAATTGATTTTCAACTTCATTTTTATATTGTTTAAATGCATTAATAGCCTCATCTTTACTATGTAACAAATATACATAGCAATATTTTGTGCAATCGTCAATAAAAGTAATAAAATACTTTTTCCCACCTCTAGTTTGAACAAATTTTAAATCACAAATATCGGTGTGAATTAAATCTAAAGGTTCAGTTATCCTTTCAATAGAATGGAAAGGTAATTTAGCTAATTTAGATTCCACACAAATTTCACATTTATGATTTTTATCAATATTGAATTTTGGCAAAAATTCCAAGTTAATTAATCTACGCAATGTATCAAAATTAACATGTCCCAATCTAGCATGCCAAATATTAGATGACTCAATCAAATAAGAAGAACTAGCAACTTCATTTATTGAAACAGATGTTTTAGGGGTTACAGTAAGAACATTCAGTTTAAAGAGCCCCTCATTTAGGTAGCCCTTTCCTACATACATGTCATTTTTAGACAACACAAAGCGATCCGACACAAACACAAGCTTGAAACCATTCTTAGTAAGGAGAGATCCCGAAATCAGATTCTTTCGGATATCAGGCACGTGAAGAACATTGTTGAGAGTAAGTTCCTTTCCAGAAGTCATTTTCAAAGCAATCTTTCCTTGTCCCACCACCTTAGAAGTGGAAGAATTTCCCATAAAAAGGTTCTCCTCATTTTCCAAAGGCTTATAGGTGGAGAACATCCATTTGTTTGCACAAATGTGTCGTGTGGCTCCAGTGTCCACCCACCATTCCTTGGTATTTCCAACCAAGTTACATTCAGAGACAACGGCAGAAAGATTCATATCCGCCAAATCATTGACGATATTCACACCCTCAGTTACATTAGATTGAGGATTGTTTTTATTTTGCTTCTTCGGCTTACGACACTCACTTGAGCGGTGTCCCGGTTTACCACAATTGTAGCATTTGCCTTTGAACTTTTTCTTATTATGTTTGGAAGTGCCTTCCCCGTCATATTTTCGTTTGTTCTTTTTAGGACCTTCAACGACATGGACCTTTGTTTCCATCGGATTCTTCCCACTTTTCTTTTGAGATTCACTGTTGTCTTCTTCGATTCTTAGCCGGACCACCAACTCCTCCACATTCATCTCCTTACGCTTGTCCTTGAGATAGTTTTTGAACAAAGTCCAAGAAGGTGGCAACTTTTCAACAATTGCAGCAACTTGGAAAGTTTCACTGATTGACATTCCTTCAGCATGAATGTCGTGGAGGATCACTTGGAATTCTTGCACTTGCGAGATCACAGATTTAGAATCAACCATTTTGAAGTCCAGAAAACGCCCAACGATAAATTTCTTCATCCCAGCATCTTCAGTTTTATACTTCTTTTCCAAAGAATTCCATAATTCCTTGGAAGTTTTGATAGTGCAATAGACATGGTATAAAGTCTTGTCCAAGTAGGCCAAAATATAATTTCGGCATAGGTAGTCCGAGTGCTTCCAAGCATCGACAGCAGCAACCTTTTCAGCATCATCTCCCTCTTGAATAGAGGGGCAATCTTCATATACAAACCTGCCCAGTTGGCAGGTAGTGAGATAGAAGTACATTTGTCCTTGCCAACGTTTGAAGTCAGCCCCAATGAACTTTTCAGGTTTCTCCCCGTGTGGCATAGATACGGGTGCAGTCACATTTGTGTTGGTGACAATCAGTTTCGTAGGAGTAGTGTTCGTACTTTGCGATTCCATTTCTGTTACAAAAACAGAATTTTTATCAATGATAAAATTCATATATAATGAATTAATCAAAACAGAATACAAAATTCTGTGCAACAATTTCCTCCAAATATGATTCACAATAAATGAATTCCAAAATAATTCAAATAATAATTCAGAATAAAAGTGAAATATAAACAGAATTCCGTACAAAACAGAATTAAATTATAAAATCTGTGTCACACTAATTTTTAATAATAAAAAGAATTCCGTACAAAACAGAATTATAATTTAAGATAAAAAAAAATTTAGATAAACAGATTTTAACAAGAGTACAGAAATAAAATTTTATTTTCTAAAACAGAATATAAAAACAGTATAGAAACTAATTTCTATATTAAAACTGTTTTACTAATTTCTACAATAAAGCAGTAAATTAATTCATTTTTCTGTCAAAACAGATTTTATTTCAAACAAATAAATTTCTGTAATAAAAAAAATTCTGTACACAAAAAACAGTAGAACTAAATAATTTTGTCTTAAGATTGTTAGGTTTACTATTTATAAATAACAATTGTACAGAATTATGAACAATTAAAATAATGACAGAATAGAAACAGAATAATAGAAATGAAATACTTACTAGAATTTGCAGAAATAATAATAATAATTAGAAAGAAATCCGAGCCCTGTTGAACAGTCTCCTTAAGACAAAATTATTCCTCCAACGTGCTTGAGTTTAATGAATAATTGCCTCCCAAGATAGAACGGATTTTCGGATTTAATCAAGCAGCACAGCAATGAATAATCCCAGCGAACACAATTTCTGTGTTTGTACTCAACAGAACCAAGAATATGCAATGCAGAAATGAAGAAAATAATTTTCTGGGCAGAGGAAATAATGCAGTAGCAATTTCGGAATTTTTCAGTAGTAAAAACTGAGGGGGTAACATTTTATTTATAGTAAATGTCTTGACTGTTGGGAACAGTCAAAACCGAAATTAACTGTCAAAGCAGTTAATTTGGTTAACTGCTGACTCTTGGAATTAACTGATTATCAGTTAATTAAAGATTAATTAATTCCGTAATTAATTAATTAAAGCCCAGAAAGTTAATTAGATTCGGCCCAAAAATTTAAGAATTTTTATAAGCCTAAGCCCAAGCCCGAGCCCGAGCCCGAGCCCGAACCGAGCCGAGCCGAGCCGGCCGGCCGGACGGACGCGCGCGCGCGCGCGGACTTTTGACCGAAAGTCAACCCGAGCATAGCTTAGGTCATCTCCCCTTCAAAGAGTTGGGATACCCCCAAGGCATCCAAGCCTTAGTCCATACTTGGGGTGTTATTAACTCATCAAAATTCCACTACTCTTCCAATGTGGGACAAGAGTTAAAACACACCCAATTCATTAACTTTCATTGCTTTGTGAGTCACTTTGGGGACATAATTATCATTCATAACTTATTGAAATTGGACATATGAATATACTACGTTAATCTCCTTGCGGAGGTGAACGCGTTCGTATATGGTCCCACAATTTTCGTAGTGTGGGTCCCACCTAAATTTGAGCTCAAAGTTGCTCAAAAATCTGTCCAGAAAAATCTGGACAGCTTTATAATACCCATTTAAGTTCCAATTTTCCAACAAATATTTTATGATTTTTTTGAATTTTTATGAAAATTCTCTCGTATAAATTGCTTATACACATATTTTTAAATCGATGCATGTGGCTGTAAATTCTAATTATATATCAATGTTGATATAATTTTTAAGTTTATTTTGAAAATCAAATGCGATATTGCATTTTCAAAATCAAGGATCATATGCTTTAAATAGAGCTTGGTTTATATTTGATATGTTTTTTAGAGAAAATTGGTTATAAATGTGTCTTAAATTATGTTTTTGTTGTTTTACGTAACAATTATAGTAAAAGAACATAAATTTTGTGCAAAGAAGGGTTAAAGAGACCTATTGTATCATTGCAGATGAAAAGTTAGTTTTAGGATTGCAAAATAAAAAAATGTGAGAAGCGTCTTTTTTTTTCTTTTGCACAACGAACCTAAATGTTTATTTTATTTAGTAGAATATGCAAGAGTCAAAAATCTTTTAAAGGTGGACTAAAGCGTATATGACCGTTAAAAAAACAATCAAAAGTAAATTCTAAATATACACCTTAATCACACATGTTGTAGAGCGGGCTTGAAGGTAATTTTGAGATTAGAGGTAATTCCACATTAGCAACAGTGTTTTGGGGATTAAGGCACCAAGGTAGCTCAAGCGTGGCAGCTCAGTGTGACAGCTTAAGCGTAGCAGCTCATACTTTGTCTTGTTATGTCAATCAGTCATATTGTATTTTTTGTTTATAATGACTATGAGTTATAACGGTTGTAATTATGTAACGAGAATAATAATGAGTTTTAGTGTGAGGTCAAATGGTACTCGCGAGAAACCAGGCTTGGCAGGGCCTGGGAGAGCTTTCATTCTCTATCGAATGACCTCGCAGTGGGAACTTTAGAAGGACTTGGTTTGGAGGGTTGATAAGTGAGGAAGCACTGGGGCTTGTCCTGACCATCTTAGTACACTTGGTAAAACACCGAAGAACCCTGGTCGTGGAACCTCGGGCGAAAAAGCTTGGAGTTCCATCAGGGGTTGAGTTGTGAACCAAACAGCCCTATACTTAATGTCACATCTACTGTAGGTGATGTCACTAGAGAGCTAAACAATGTCAGACTTGCACTTGAGTAAACCACCGTGGTATTTGGGGCTGTCAGGCAGTTGGTGAGCCACCTCTGTGACAACAGCCCCCTGACACATAGTGGTTAGGCAAAAGGAATGTCTTGACATTTAATGTTTATGACGTGGAGACAATTAGTGCATCAAGTATTTAATGTTTGTGACATAAAGTATGAGGGAGGTCTTTCACAGGCATTGATGACTGAGTTGCCTCGGGGGTGGTGTGGGGGGATATTTAAAGACCCCAACCACCTTTGAGGAGGGGATGATCTTTTTTGAGAGTTCAGAAGTTATTGCTAGAGATAATATACATTAGAGAGAGTTTTTTACTCACCCACCATTGTCATTTATTATGAAGCTTTTAATATTTGATAAAGATTCTTGAGGGTGGTTGGTGTGTTTGGCTGCCTGCTAAGTTTAATACCCCGTATTTTTGGCAATATTTATTTTGGGATTAATTAATTAAATGAGAATTAATTGGGAATTAATCCGGATAAAATACTAGCGAGATGTGAGTTGGTATTTGACTATATTGAGTATATATGATGATTTATTAATATTGAATTATGAAATTTGTCGTGAGATTGATATACGGCAATTTGGACATTTTATTGGGACGCGGGTGACAGTCGCGTCAGGTTATAATTATTTTATTTATAAAAGTGAATTTAAATTCTATTAACCGTATGGTCGTTTTGAGTGCGTCAACGCGTCCGGAAGGGTTGAGATAGTCAGAAAACACTAGCCGGGGGTTTAGTTTGGGTCCTGGAGTATTTTTAGGCCATACCGACAACATAAAGGGTATTTTGGTAATTTTGTATTTTTGGGAATTAAAAGTGACGAAAATTAAGAGTTTTTATCTGATTGGGAATAGACCCACTTAACCCATTAACAACCCATATTAACCTAGAAGGCTACGTAGGTTATTAGAATTAGGTTTTCTAATATTTCCCAAAGAAAACCCTATCCACCATAGCCATTGGAGAAGAAAGCTTGGAGAGAGAGAAATAGAAAGGAATTTTGCAGAAAGAGAGGGAGAGAGCTTCATCAAATCGTCATCAAAATCTGATATTAAATCAAGGCAAGTGGTTTAAATTACGTTTTTATGCAGTAAATGCTTTTTCCATGCTTAGACTATCCAATAAATCAAATTGTTCTTGGGAGTTTAATAAAAACCCATTTTAATTGGACTTAGAACTTAAATTTTGAGAAGAAATTTCATGTAGAATCGTATAGAGATGATTACCCTGATGTTAATGTATGTTGGATGTAACAAAAACGGATCTAAATTGAGTAAATTGATGATATTAAATTCTAGGGTTTATGTTCTTGAAAATTTGGGGAAAAGTGAAGAGACTTGATGATTTAATGATGTTTAGGATGAATTGATTCCTTAAAACACGTTAGTATGTGACCTTGATATGTTTAGGATTTATTAGAGACCTTAAAACATGGTTGGGGTGAATTTTAGAGGAGTATTGAGGAGTAAAAATTGGTGGAAAAACGAGATAGGATTCTGGGCTTGAATCTGATCACTCGTTAGAATACCTACCCAGGTCGTTCGAACGAGCTCGTTCGAACGAGCTTCTAACGAGTTGACAGTTTGGGGTTCTAACGAGAGGGATGTTCGTTCGATAATCTCGTTCGAACGAGATCTCGTTAGATAGCCCAGTTTGTTCGAACGAACTCTCGTTCGAACGAGACTTCTAACGAGCTGGCAGTTTAGGCCTTTTTGGCCTGTTTTGATTTTGGGAGTCCCGTAAACTTGTTCGAGGATAGAGATAACATTCCTTTGATGGTGTATTAGTATACTTGGGACATTTGGGTTATAATGAGGAGTAAATTATACAAGTGTGGATCAAATCAAATAGACATTTGAGTCGAGACGTGAGTGCCTACTACGACGTGAGAATAAATTTTGGCGCGTATAAATATGGACCGGGATTATATAAGTTGTATATATATTAAGTTGGTACGAGATGCGATAAGTACTACAATTAAACTACGGTGATTACTAAGATGTGTGCTTACTTAGTATTGGTATATGATTTGTGTGTATGACATACCTACCATACTTGCTATCACGGGAGGTTTGCGTTCGCTTAGGGCCCTCTAATCCTTGTGTTGCCCGGATTTAGACTGGTTACCTCGATGAACATAGGTCAGAGAAAGACTTATTGGGATGTTAATAAGTCCACTGATCGTGGGAGCGTAGGTATGTGCGTGACCCATGTGATGTGACTGTGTTCGCCTCCATTATTTGTGATGTTGTTATCTGTGAACTATTCCTGAGAGATTCGGAATATGTAATCCTTATGTACGTGATGTACCGGGATGGATAGCAGAGTATGTGTGCACCGCAGCTTAGTCTCGGGGTGCTTATATTGTATATTTATGTTGTGGAAAATATACACTTAGTAAAATGAGAACTTTCATATGGTATTGTGTGTATAACTATGGAATAAAATAAAAGGGATAACCTATAACGAGTTGTATTACTTTTATATGAGAACCTGAATTTACGTTAAGCCCCTATTTAATTACGAGCGTTATAATGTTAATGGGAACCGAGTAATAAGGGTAGAACCTATGACATTCTAGCTAGATATGATGTCACTTAGCTAGTGGTTTGTATCATTTTAGATGGGTACGTACGTTAGGAGTGCACAGTTAGACGAGATGTGAGAATTTCATGTGAGTGCACGTCCGAACATGTACTTTGCATTTAATGTTTTAAATGTTTTTAAAGCACTTGCAGGTTTTTAAAATATCTCCACATTCGGGCTCTGACCCGTTTGCTTTCAAATCTATTTTTCTTGTAAAACCATTTTAGGTGCCCAGCCACAAGGACACCATGCATAGGATACTCATTCAGGTGACGAGCTGTAGCTGTTTGTGGAAGCTACAGGGATTTGCTTTTAGACACTTCTACCATTTGGAATCCATATTTAGTATTCTTCAGTTGTAGGGCATGTTGCCCAAATTCTATTAGAGACTTTTCCATTTCAGTTTTTCAGACTTTGGCATGTATTGATTCAGTATTCAGTATTTAGTTATTCATTTCAGTTGTGGAGTTTGTTGTGAGGAGCTTTTCCTCCGGATTTATTTATATCGTGTGATGGTTATTTTATTACTTCGTTATGGTGAGTGGTGATATTATTCTTGCATTAAATCTTTTACTTCATGTTAATCAGACTTTAATTAAAATTTGGCAACTTACTTTTTAAATACTAGGTGGTTAGTAATTATAAAAATGTTTTCGACAGTGATGCTATTAACTGAGCCAACTTGGCATTTTGGTTTAATTTAATAAAGGAGTAGCTACCCGGTATTTAATTAGTCGGGGTGTCACACTAAGGTGTATCTAGGATGCTTACTTATCTCTTCCTCTAGTTAAGTTACTTCTAAGTTCACTACTACCTTCTGAGTTATAGACGAGAGACTTGGGGAGTTTAAACTGAGTTCATCTTTATTGAGTAGTGTTAGTATGTCCTATTGTTAATCACTAGTGTCTCTATTTAACTTATCATTACCGTACTCAAAGGGGTTACACCTCCATCTTATCTAAACTACCCTCTAACATTTGGCGACTCTGCTAGGGAGGCATTCTTCAAAGCGAGGAGTATAGCGCAAGATAATGTTAATCGAAGGCTCAACTTTGATGACATCCAACACAATGAAGAACAAGCTACGAGAGAACTGGAGGCTCTAAGGGATGGAGCTCCTCGAATAGAGGTACCTACGGTTCAAGCGACGACAAGCGTTCCAGAGGTGACACAAGATTCCATGAGTGCAGGGTTGGGACCCACTTAGGTGGCACTCCTCATGAGTAAGTTTTATGGGTTTTTTCAAACTCTGGTAGCTTCAACGGTGTTGGGAGGATTTGAAACCAATTCCTTTGTAACACCAAGGGCAGCCCCAATGGGCCCACCAAGTGCAGGTGTAACGGTAACGGTCCCAGCGAGCATACCCTCTGTTATGAACCCAGCAGTGGGAACATCAGGAGTATCAATGGCCCCAACTATGATGACTTCTCTAGCTGCAACAGGCACTCAGCCCATGGTCCCGTTGGTTGTTGCCCTAGTAGCATCACCCATGGAGGAAATGAGAAAGGAGATGCAGAAAGAGATGCTGAAGTTCATGCAAGCCTCCTCGCAATCTGCTGGCGGTGTAGCTTCGGTCTATGATGACTTTAAAACACCTTATCCCCAAGAATACAATGATGAGCCCTATCCAAATGACTATATTCCTCCTATTTTTGAAAAATACACAGGGAAAGGTGGGAACTCGAAGGAGCACATTAAGCGCTTCATTGAACACTTGGGGGGCACATTGTAATAATAAGAATCTCAGGTTGAGGGAGTTCTCTAAATCCTTAACAGATAAAGCATATGCCTGGTATTCTCATTTGGCTCCCAAAAGCGTTTCTACGTGGGAAAAGATGCATGTTTTGTTCGTCCAGAAGTTCTTTCTGGCAGAAGATGAGTTTACTTTGACCCAACTGGGGAGGGAGAAGTAACGACCCGGGGAAGAAATGGTGGCCTACGTCCGAAGGTTCAGGGAAAGATCCCTCAATGCGAGGGAGGAGGCCAAAGAGTCCAAGTTATTAAAGATCTATGCGGAAGGACTGCTTCCTGAGTACATCTGTCACCTCATTAATGAAACGCATGAGGGGACTTTTTCGGCGTTCTTAAAAGTGGCAAGAAATATCTCCTTGGAGGTACGACCAAATTCGGTGGTGGTGCCAATAATGTTTAGGCAACCGATGCAACCTACGGGGGGAGGTCTCAGCCCCCACGGGTAGGGTACACCGAGGGAGGAGATGGGGGCAATGGCACCAAAGAAGGACAATAAGAGGAAGTTTGGAAGAGACAGGGAGGACCCGCCACCATTGCCTTGTACAGTGGAGGAAGATGTCAGCTGTTATAATGCGATGGTCCAAGGAGGAACAGTCTATGAACCAAATGGCATTCCCGTTGGGGAACTCGATGCGACAATAAGGGCGGATCCCAAGTATTGCCAGGTCCATCAGAAGATCCAGTACCCAATAGAGAGTTGTTTCACGCTGAGGAGAATTATTGACAAGTACGTAAAGGCAGGGACATTGCAAATCCCTCCGCAGAACATTAATAACAACCCACTCCCAGCACATGGGGCCAATATGGTGGCGGCCTACGATGAGGAGGCCGAGAGAATGGAAGAAAGCCAACGTCGAAGTAGGAGGAGTTCGAAGAATCCCTGGAAGATTGTATGAAGGGAATGGCTAATGTAGTACCAGCCTACGATGAGGCAAGCGCCAGAGACGTGGAGGACGTATACAGCGTTGAAGGTAAAGAAGCAGACCCAGTCCTAGAATACTATGCAGTTTTAAAATCCTCAAAGTTCACCTGGTTCTTCGACCAAGTGGGGATACCAAAGGATAATAGGTTGGAGATAACCCAGGCAATACTTGATATTACGAGGAAGAACGCAATCCCTTCGCTAAGATGGAAGGGACCCATGGACAGGATGGTGAGAAGGTTTATGTTAGAAGTAACCTTCAGCGATGCAGATAGGGCTGTAAGGTTCCCTCATAACAGGCCATTGTATGTGACCTCCAGCGTCAACGGAATTAGTTTCTCAAGGACTCTTATGGATGGGGGAGCTTCCATCAATATCATGACAATCAACTCTTTCCATGCAGCCAAGGTGATTTAGGGGTATGATAACCAATCTTCCCAATCCATTGGGTACGTCCTCCACGAGGTCCGTGGGAGATTTACTGGTATAAGAGATCAATGGGCAAGAATGGCCAGTCTACTAGCTCAGCAGGATCATCCATGGACTAGAAGTCAGATATAGTAGCTTTGAAAGGAATTATTTAGCCTTAGTATTTGTAGCGCAAAATCTAAGACATTATATGTTGTCTTTTATAATGCATATTGTGACTAGATGTGATCCTATTAAGTATTTACTAGCAAGAACGATATTGATTGGTAGAGAAGCTAGGTGGTTCCTCATCTTAACCGAGTATGACTTGAAGTGTGTGATTCCTCGCGCAATCAAAAGCCAGGCGTACGCCGATTTATTGGCAATTTTCCCCTCGAGAATGTTTGAACCACCCAAAGAAAGGCCAACCACCTAGATGCAAAGGATGAGGAATGGGTATTACAATTTGATGGATCTTCGACAGAAAAGAAAGGAGGAGCGGGGGTTATTCTCTCAAAAGGAATGGAGGATATTTTCCTTTCCTACAAATTAGATTTCCATGTTCTAACAACGAGACAGAATATGAAGCATTGGTGTTGGGATTACTAGAGGCTCTTCGAAGGGGGGTTCGTTCACTTTGCATCAAAGGGGATTCAAACTTGGGGGTTCAACAAGTGAATAGAGAATACGCGTTGAAACACATGAGCCTAGCACCATACAGAACAATCATTCAAAGGCTCCTCTGCTAGTTCCATCGGACCAAGATCAAGAGGTAGCCTAGAACGATGAACCGCCACCCAGACGCATATGCCACCATTGCTCAGAAGATGGTCATGAGGAACGATACATTTACAATCATTATCCAACGAAGAACATCTCCTTCAATAATACAACCAATTTTACCAATAGAAGAGGACGAAGACTGGAGGGGAGAGATTAAAAGGCAATTGGAATCGAGGGAAGGAGCGATGGAGCTGAGGGAATTATCTCAATACTTCACGAACCAAGGAAACATTTACTTTAAGAACGCAGGAGGATGGTTATCGAGGTGCATCGGTCCTGAAGAGGAAGAGCAAAGATTAAAAAAAACACATGAAGAGCACTACGAAATGACTGAGATACCGCTCTATCGAAGGATTCAAAGAGAAGGGTACTTTTGGCCAAGAATGAAATAGGATGCGGTAGAGCTACAACGGAAGTGCAACAAATGTCGATTATTCTTCGAGGCAGTTGAATGTCATTTCATGGAGGCTCAGGCTGACTGGATACAATGCTATATTGACTTCATTAAAGATGGAATTGTCCCAACAGAGAAAATTAATGCGATGAGACTCTAGCGAAGGGCCCCGAAATTCTACGTTCAGGAGGGGCAGCTTTATCGAAGGGGATACTTCAACAAGTCGTTGCGCTATATCACGAAGGAAGAAGCAGTCGAGGTCCTCAAACAGGCACACGATCCAACTCACATATGAGGGGCCAAATTATATGACCAGTTGATGACTTTGGGATACTATTATCCAACAATGGAGAAAGATTATGATGAGTTCGTTCGAAGGTGCAAGGCTTTCCAACTTCATGGAAATATGATCCATGCCCCATTAATGGACCTACACTCCCTAGCAACACCTTATCCTTTTCACACTTGGGCGTTCGACCTGGTAGGGGCAATACATCCTTCTTCGAGGGGGAAGATATGGATACTAGTAGTAACGGAGTGCTTCATAAAATGGGCTGAAGCGATACCACTGAGAAGGGCAACAGCAGGGGTAGTGAGCAACTTCATCAGAGAATACATCATTTGCCATTTTGGGATCCCAAAGGTTATCCTTTCAGACAATGGAACCCCTTTCGTCAATTTAGAAGTAATGATGCTCACAGACAAATACCCCATTATCCATCACACTTCGATGGTGGCATACCCAAAGGGAAACGGTCAAGCCGAAGCAACTAACAAAACTTTGGTTAATATCTTGGCTAAAATAATTGAGGATTTCCCAAGAGCGTGGGATGATAAGATACCAACTGTATTGTGTGCCTATCGAATAACCAAGAGGACGCCTACAGTGTATACCCCATTCTCTCTTATTTATGGGGTTGAGGCAATCCTCCCAGTAGAGTTAGAAGTTCCCTCTGCTCGATATGCCTTACGAAGTGGCATGCTCTCTTAGAATAGATATGTGTAGTTGAAGGCATTGGATGAACACAGAGATAATGCGATGCAACACTTTCAAATGTATATGAGGCAGCTCTCCAGGGCATATGATAACTTGGTAAGACCAAGGAAATTCCTGGAAGGATACCTCGTGTTGAAAGCAGCAGTAAAGCACATCAGAGGATTGCCCCTACCCAAGTTTACAGCGAATTGTGAGGGACCTTTTATTGTAAAAGAATGTTATGACTCAGGTTATTGCTTAATTTCTAAGATAGAAGAAGACATGCCATTCAAGATTAACAACAAATAGTTGAAAGTCTATCATGTGTAATCAATTATGTTTGGGCCACCGATTTATCTAACTGTTATGAATATACAAGTTTTTTTTCTTTATGACAGATATGCAAGTTCTCTTTATTTATAACCCAAGTGGGGACGAAAGAATTATAGAACTTCATAATGTGTGCAAACAGTTATAACACAAGGGAAAAGTATGAGAAAACATATATCTTTCTTCATTCAAAAACCTTGGGGCATTACAAAATTGGGAGCTATTGCCCAAGAATTACATAAAAAGGAGAGAAAAAAGAAAAAAATATATACAAAATCTCATTGGCCTAGGAGGAACCACAGATCTGGGGAGGAGAAAAAATCTCCAGGAAGGCCTGAAGAAGCTTCTAGGCAAGACCGTTGGGCATTAATAGAAACCTCCAACCTCATATGCGCTTGCGTGCACTCGATAAGGAGTTTCTCCCATTTTAGCTTCGCCAAATGCAGAGCTTCTTCGATGCCCTCCACCTCCTTGTCAATATCTCCAAGAAGAGGTGCTAGCTCGGACAACTTAGCTTCCTCAGCCCGCTGGTTCTCCTAATATTTCCTTAAGAGTTCCCTCTGGTTGTCCAGTCGTTGGCTCTTCAAGGTCTTCAAATGCGTGATAAGCCAGCCAAAACGGAAGCCGTTGCTACCCAACTCCCTCAGATAACCTAAAAATTAGTTAAGGAGGGGGTCTGGTAACGTTTGAGGTCGGAGTGTTGGAAATTTCAGCAACGACGGTAGCCATGCCTTGAAGCCTGTAACTCATAATGGAGATGTTTGAATGCAGGCAATCCACCATGAACGTCTTAGGATGATGATTTACAAGATGTTCAACGACCATACGATAGTTGGCAGGCATCTGAGGATAACACTGAAGCACCATCAGGCAGAAGGCATGAGGAGCTAGGTTAGGCATAGGAAGCTCACAGCCAGATTTTCTCTCCGCAGCAGCACCAGTCGTGGAACCTTGACCATTATGGCTAGAATCTTCTAAAACGACAGGTTCCCGATGGGGCGAGACCGTGGGCGAAGGAAATGGTCGAGAATCCTTCCGAGCAACCTGAAAACAGTTAGAGGAAATAAAGAGTTTATGAAAAAAAAACTTAACAAGCGTTTTCATTGTTAAGTCACCAATAAAGGTGGAGTTTATGCAAAATCTTATCAAGTGTTTTCGTTGTTAAGTCACCAATATAGGTGGAGTTTATGAAAAATCTTAACAAGTGTTTTCATTGTTAAGTCACTGATATAGGTAGAGTTTATGAAAAATCTTAACAAGTGTTTTCGTTGTTAAGTCACCGATATAGGTGGAGTTTATGAAAAATCTTAACAAGCGTTTTCGTTGTTAAGTCACCAATAAAGGTGGAGTTTATGAAAAATCTTAACAAGTGTTTTCGTTGTTAAGTCACCGATATAGGTGGAGTTTATAAAAAATCTTAACAAGTATTTTCGTTGTTAAGTCACCGATACGGGTGGAGTTTATGAAAAATCTTAACAAGTGTTTTTGTTGTTAAGTCACCGATATAGGTGGAGTTTATGAAAAAACCTTAACAAGTGTTTTCATTGTTAAATCACAAACATAAGTGAAGTTTGAGAAACTGAGAAACGCAGAGAGAAATTAGCGAAGTACCTCAGCAGTAGTAGAAGCGAGAACGGGAGTCACCACGGGGGCTATAATGGTAGAAACTGTTGGGGACGGTCTCATTGCCTCAGTAGCTTCAACGGGGCCCTTGGATGAAGAAGCCCCAACGGTAGGCAAACCTCCCTCACCAATATAAGGTACTAAGGCCAACAAGGGCGTATCATCAGAAAAAGACGTTGGACCTTCAAGAGATGCCCCAACACCGGTGGGTACAGAAGAACTAACATGAGGAGCAGCAGCATCAGCCTTGGCCTGGGAAAGGAAAAGGCCACTAAGAGCAAAGGGTGGGGTAAGGCTTGGCAAAACCTGCAAATACAAAACCAAGTGTTAGACACGAGAAATAAATACAAAGAAAAAATAAAGTTAAGGAATACATCTAACTTACCCCCATTATGGCACCAAAAAGGGGAACTGCAGTTAGGGGGTCTCATCAACGCAGTGGGAAGGAGAATGCTAGCTATCAGAGACGCCACTTCCACCTAAAATATCCCAACATATCAGAATGATAAACAAATCAATGGGACAAATAAAAGACGTGAGAGTTGATAAGAAATTTACCTCAGGGGCACTCTCCTCGACCATAACGAGGGGCAGAGGGACCACTTTCTCGGAGGGTAATTCAGAGGAGGCTGGAGTAGTTACCTTTGGTTGGCCAAACATTTCAGAAGACCCAATGGTAGCAGCTTCTTTGGCCCGTTAGGAAGGCAAACGACGAGAGTAAGTAAGGCTTATTAGGGGGAATGGGGAAGGGTAGCATCGAATGGAGAGATACCGCAACGCCCCCCCACGAAACAGCTTACGGGGAGGCTGAGGGGACTGGGCCCTTCTTCTTCAACTTCCTACACCAAAACATTTTCTTATTAAGAAATGAGCAGATGCAACACACCTTAAGAGAAGGGGAATAAGAAATAAATAATGCACACATACCTCAGATCCAGAGGGAGAACGAGAAGATATAACCACTGGTGAAGGTGGTGAGGAGGCAGCAACAGAGGGAGTAGAAGATGGAGGTATCTCGGCTATTCATTTCTTCGGGGACTTAGTGCCCAGAGTTTTCTTCCTTGCGCCCATTGCATCACCACTTTGAGGTACCCTAGACCTTTTTCTCCTCTTTGTCGATGGCTCAGTCAAATCAACCACGATCATAGGAAAGGCATCCAAAGGAGGAACAACGACAGCGCACAATTGAAACTCAACATTTATTCTTTCAACCTCAGTTTGAACCTGCCTCCTCATCTCTTCAGCTACCTCTGCAGACATAGGAGGGGGAACGAAGGCAATAGGGAATGCCTCTAAAGGAGTTTGTGCTTGAGCTTTGGACTTGGATTTTGAGGAAACCCCACTTTTGGACTTCTTGGTCTTTTTAGCAGGTGGCTGAGAAGGCCCTTCCCCTGTTAAAGCTTCGATCGAAGGGGCAGGTGGTCTGGGGTTTGCAGTGGCCTTATGCTTGGGCGTGGCAATGGGGATCATGGGGCAGTGTGGTGGAAGTTCAGCAGGAGGTACTTTAGGGGTCTGGCTTAGAGGGAACTCAATCCCAAGAATGGAATTACCCTTTAACCCCAACTCCAAGGTAGAAAAGGAAAAAAATGGGAGGATACACGGGATCCCCCTCGATGAACTCATAAATTTAGGTCAGTTGTCTCGGCTAGTACCTTGTTGCGAATAGAGGGGTCACGTCCCCTTTACTGGTGATGCTGGGAATGGTGACTCGCCCAGCCATTGTAGAACTCACTCCCCACGCAGCAGTTGAGGAGAACATGGAACATGCCTCGCTAAAGGAGACCTTGGGGTTAGACAGTTTAAAAACTGGACGAGGAGCCCCTTGATTGATGCCAAAATGACGGTTGCATCGGTTGGGATTGTAGTGCACGCTGGTGTATCCCCACTCGGTATAGGAGGGCAGGTAACCTAGTGAAAATAGAAGGACCACAGCTAATGAAGGATCTTCAATAATGAGGTTTAGAGTAGTTGCCTGGACCACTCTTGCTTCATGATTGAAAAAACCATAAGTGTAGAGAAAGATATCTTCTTCATAGGGCCTCATCACAAAATTCAAAAAACCATCGATGATGGAGGTCAACTACTTTCGGCTTTATCTATTGTGATAAACAAAGGAGTGTGGGGGTAAAAGTATTTCCCCCGAAGGAGGATGGTTGGTCTTGGCTGCTACGATCGGGAAACGTACATAGAGAAAGGCTGTTAAGAGGACACAGTTGGCGAAGTTAGCCAAGTTATAACGACCTAGAGATCGTTCCATGTCAAAAAGGATTCTATCAAGCCATGTGTAGAGGGATCCTAAGGTGATTGCAGCCAGAGGAAGCTTGATACCCTAAGCCAAACGAAGGGATAGGTTGATGAGGTACCTTCACGGCTGGTCGTTGGGTTTCCCCATTAAAAGAAAATAAGAAAGAACGACAAGAATGTAGGCAAGAAGTTCCAGCGATGTACCTTGACCGGGGGCGGCCTTAGAGGCAATACCTTCAGAAGGATCCTTAAAGAAATAGTTGATAAGAGGAGTAAAGGTCTCTTTGTTTGAAGTACCGATTCACCTTCGATATATACGGTCTAACTCCAAATGATCAGCAGTCTCTTGGGCGTCCAGGGCTTCATCAGAATAGGGCTCATGGCCTGTTGCCTCGAGTCCTAGGAGATTGCACATGTCCTCCAATGTTATTATAAATTCTCCCCACGCAGCAATGAATGTATGAGTGGTAACGTTCCAGTGAGATACCAGAACGGGAAGGGCGGCATTATTCTTGGACAGGGTGAACACACCAAACCACTTGGCCCGATGAAGCTCATTCTTGGTGAGAGTGTCAGCATGAGAACTTTTCATATGGGAGTTCCAAGCAACAAAGTGAGCAGGAGAGCCCCCAGGCTCTTCAAAATTGATGTGGGACCATGGGAAGTCCCCTCGCTCAAGACGAAATCAGAGAGTCCCTTCTGGAGGTAGAAATCCACAGTCATCAACACTCTCATCTTCATCACCAAGCGTCAGGGCATCATACTTAGCATTAAAAATGCAAGTCTTACAAGATCCAGCAAAGTCATCACCCTTGCCGAATATGGGGGACCGACAGTAGAAGCGCAGTTGGTCCTGGCGGGCAGCAGTCACTGAGGCGGTAGCGGAGGTGGTGACAACAGGGGTGGCAGGTGTGGTAGGGTTGCTTAAGGAGGCCATTGTAGACAACAACGAACTAAAGAAAAAAGCTTGGTAAAAGAAGGGTTGGGAATGAAGATGGAGAAGCACAACCACAGGTGGTGGCATAAAAGAGGAGAGAAGGAAGAAACTAGGTAAGAGCTTGGTAAACCATGGAGGTTTTCACACAGTTTTCTCTCTCTACAGAGGACGGGAGCTTGAAGAAGAAGAAAGAAAGAGAAGGGTTTGAAAAAAGAGACGTTTGAAACCTTTTAAGGAACTCGTCTGTTGAGTTTCCCACCACCGTATGTGCAAGGCCGCCTATAATCATTTCAAATGAACACGTGGCACTTCGGGAAGTGTTTTGACACTTGAAAAGACAGTGCTACGTCATTTACAAAGCGACGCATGGGGAATATAAGGGGTTGCCTTCTTCAGTAAGTTTAAGTTTTGGTGCCAGAATTTTTGTCAGACATATCCAATAACTCCCAACGGAAAAGATGTCCCAACGGTTCAAAAAAGCTACGATGTCCCCTCGCCACAAGTCCAAAGGTTGTTTAAATGGTGACTCGACTGCATCGGGGAGAATTTTTGCTTTTTTGAGCATAGCGAAGCATTACAAGGGAGAATTTTACCTACCAAGAATCAAAACGAGTATTTAAGAAGGTTGGCAGGCCTTTCAAGAGAATTTCAAATAATAAATCTAGAATGGTTGAAGTGCAGTATAAGGAAAAAGTGGCGATGCCCCTTCGTCAAAATCCCAACAAGTCGTAGTGCTTTGGCTCAGGTACATCGGGGAGAATTTTATTTTTCCTGGAGATTATAACGCTGTGGTTCTAAAGAAGGGAAGGAGGCAAGAATTTTTTCACACAGAGAAGGTTCATCGATTTGAGAAGTTTCGTGCAGACATTTCTTGTTCCAACAAATCTCTCCACGAAGGGGAATATGTAGAGGGGGCTTGAAGGTAATTTTGAGATTAGAGGTAATTCAACATTAGCAACAGTGTTTTGGGGATTAAGGCACCGAGGTAGCTCAAGCGTGGCAGCTCATACTTTAGCTTGTTGTGTCAGTCAGTCATATTGTATTTTTTGTTTATATTAACTATGATCTATAATGATTGTAATTATGTAACGAGAATAATAATGAGTTTTAGTGTGAGGTTAAACGGTACTCGCGAGAGACCAGGCTTGGTAGGGACTGGGAGAGCTTTCATGCTCTATCGAATGACCTCGACATGGAAACTTTAGAGGGACTTAGTTTGGAGGATTGAGAAGTGAGGCAGCATTAGGGCTTGTCCTGACCATCTTAGATACACCTGGTAAAACACCGAAGAACCCTGATCGTGGAACCTCGGGCGGAGAATCTTGGAGTTCCATCGGGCATTGAGTTGTGAACCAAGCAACCCTCTACTTAATGCCACATCTACTATAGGTGATGTCACTATCCAAATAAACAATGTCAGACATGCACTTGAGTAAACCACCATGGCATTTTGGGCTGTCAGGCAGTTGGTGACCCACCTCTGTGACAACAGCCCCCTAACACACAGTGGTTAGGCAAAAGGCATGTCTTGGCATTTAATGTTTATGACGTGGAGACAACTAGTGCATTAGGTATTTAATGTTTATGACATAAAGTATGAGGGAGGTCTTTCACAGGCATTGATGACTGAGTTGCCTCGGCGGTGGTGTGGGGGGATATTTAAGTACCCCAACCACCTTTGAGGAGGGGATGATCTTTTCTGAGAGTTCAGAAGTTATTGCTAGAGATAATATATATTAGAGAGAGTTATTACAAATCAGAGAATTTTTTACTCACCCACCATTGTCATTTATTACGAAGCTTTTAATATTTGATAAAGATTCTTAAGGGTGGTTGGTGTGTTTGGCTTCCTGCCAAGGTGTATCTAGGGTGCTTACTTCTCTCTCCCTCAAGCTAAGTTACTTCTAAGTTCACTACTACCTTCTGAGTTATAGACGAGAGATTTGGGGAGTTTAAACTGAGTTCATCTTCATTGAGTAGTGTTTGTATGTCCCATGGTTAATCAATAGTGTCGCTATTTAACTTATCATTACCGTACTCAAAAGGGGCTACGCCTCCATCTCATCTAAACTACCCTCTTACACATGCATAATTGGAGAAGGAAAAATGTTATTCTTACCTTATTTTCTTACCAGGTACATTAAAGGTACAATGATGTAAAAGCAACCCGGTAAGAAATGTATATAATAAATATAGGTAAGTGTAGCAGCACATCTCCCTAGTGCTAATATATATTTGGGCACATGGAGATTACTTTAGGATTTGTTGTGGGACTATGTTGCATTATTCTAATTTACTTACTCGGGGAGATTCACTAAAGTCAGGTCGTCACCTAGAAATCTATATTATACCTCTAATACGATAGTATTAGAGGAGCTATCTGTGACACCCTGCCTTATAAAATACCGGGTGATCAGTCCTATACCAAATTAAAACAGGAATCACAGTTGGTTCATTCTTAGCATCACTGTCGAAAATCTTTTAAAAACTTACTAACCACCTAGTATTCCAAAAAGTCGGTGCCAAATTTTAACTTCTTAATTAAACAAACAATAACATGCGGAAAGATAATATGAGTCATACACAACGACTAAATTAAATCAACTGAATGATTAATTAAATAATTTGCCGAATAAACCATCGGCCACCAAAGTAAATAGTCCAATACAAACATCCAACACCTGAATAAATAAATCTCAAAATTGTACTGAAAAGTCTGGGCGACAAGCCCTAAGTAAAACTGAAACTGATTAATGACTCCTACTCTAGGAAAGAATGAATGAGGCGTCTAATCCAAGCTCCTACTAACATCTACATATGCTGCAGCTCCGTGTTCCTCGAATAGAATATCAATCCTAGCGTCCCTGTGGCTGGACACCTAAAAGGTTTTTAAAATAATTTTATAGTAAGGGTTAGAACCCAAAATATTTTGAAAATATTTAGCAAGTGAATTAACTGCAGTATTAAAAATATATGAATGCGCCTCATATTTAAGTTAGTGTCGCACTCTCCTGAGGACATACCGCCCCTCCACTAATGTGCACACCTAACGGTTTCCTTAACCCCACCTAGTTGTACTACACCCTCCAACTAGTCCTGGTATAATCTCCTATTGCCATTCTACTCTAAACCGAGTATTATTATTCATGGGTTATAAGTTATCTCACCAATTAACCTAATTAATTTCTTGTAATTAATATCATATAACTGTGACACAAGTTATATAAAACAACTACATCACACACCGTATTATTACCCGCATATAATATTTACTACCATTATATACGCACCTTTACTACAACATCCACACATAAATCATATGTATATCCATCCCTCCGAGTATACCCTCACCGGATGATTCCCTCTAAAGTGGTATCTCACTAGGTGTGCTCACATAACCTAGTTACCCAAGTTGGAATCGCTCACCAACCTGGCCCAAAATATAAACGTAGTGGAGGCGATCATATTCCTTCCCTGAAAGTGAGATAAGCCTCTCATCCATATACCGGACGCTATGACCTGGGGACATACTCGCCTTACTCCTCAAGCTAGGGAATTCACCCACATCGCGCAACCTCCCTTAATAGCACTAGAGTATATAAATTAAATAAATATCTTGTCCCTGATATTTAATAGCACACATACATATATACTATCACCACACCGTATATATATATATATATATATATATATATATATATATATATATATATAATTCAGGCTTTACCGTGTACTAAAACTCGACTCAAATTAATTAATTTTCTCCTTAATTTATTTATTACCTTCCCGAGTCTACAATCCGACTCTAATTTAATTAATTTACACATCAATTAATTTAATACTTGATGTCGCCCAACCAATATACCCGAACTCGCTCCCTTGGCCCGTACTATCGTTAATACTCGATTCTATATTCTGCCCCATAATTAATTAATTTCACCTCAATTCCTTTAATAATGTACTGTCACTCAACTACAATACTCGAACATTTTCCCTCGGTCCAAAAATCAATACCTATAAATTATTTCTCAAAATTTATTCATCTCGTGACACACAATTATCACCTTCCTAAACCCAATTATACCCCCTTATAATTGCTAAGGAATATGTGCTACATATGCATTTATCACTAAATAAAAAGTAGGGGAAAATCTTAAATTAATTTCCCTTTTATATATAAAACTGGCGAACCTGCCAGAAATCTGGGACCATCGATCGAACAGGTCTGCTCCTTCTCCGACCTCCTTTCAGCTATTGATGAACCCTGAAGCTTTTATGTTCTTCTCAAACCCTTACCATATCACCACCAACATTTCATTTACATAGAGATATGTTCTAATCTTCCTAGAAGACCTAAATTATTCATCGATTCATCAAAATCCCAAACTTTTCTCGAATTGGGTTCCACCCGGGTTTATTCTACAAAGATATAAATTCGTCATACTGATTCAAAACTTGTCACCAATACTCACTAATTAGAATCCTACAATTGATTCCAGCAATTCCATATCCATATTCACCATTAATTTAGTCTTAAACCTACATATACTACGCAAATCCGAAAACCCCCTTTTTAGCTATTTAACCCATAAACAAAACAGATTTTTTTGATACACAACTGTGATATGGATTGATTATCACAATTTAGAAATCACAACAGTTAACCACTTGCCTGAAATTGTTCGTAGAGTCTGATTGTTGGTGTAGTTAATGGTTTGATGATGAACACTCACTTTGCCCTTTAATTTGACTCCAAAAGAGACCCAATTTGTTTTTGATTAACTTCCTCTGTTTCTCTCACAAAGCCTTAAGCTTAGAATTGTGTTAACTGTTGTTCAACACTCTCTCAATTAGGTTTAAAAACCCTAATCCCGTTTTTGGCCACATGGGCCTAATTAAAATGCCCCAAATACCCCTGTGTAGGCCCGGCTATGCCCAAAAATGTCCCGAGACCCGATTACTGGGTACTCTTTTCTGATTATCTCGACCCATCCGAACTCAACCGCGCACACAAAATTGTCATTTGAAATACTTTATAACATTCTCCAATTTTGACCTCAAAATGCGACACACAAAATTTCGAACAATTAAACTTAAAGTCGCCAAATATAAATAATTTTTTTCACTCAAATAAATTCTCAGTGGCATTGACAAATCTTGATGTTTTACATTAGTTAAGTAGTTTTTATATACAATAGCAGAAAATTATAGTAAAGTACACGCAATGTGATCTAAAGTACAGGTGATTTTGTAATGATTAATTCTCATTTGTTTTTTACATTAATTCTTCTTAATGCTAATGTGCATTTACTTTGTTACTGTTGACTAATGCTTAATAGAGTAGTCATGCCTTTGTTGGCCATGTGATTGTAGGTCCGCGCTAACAGCATTAATTAAACTCGAGCTTTAATAAAACCATTTTTCTGTTTTAATTTAATGCAGGTGATAATGGAAAGTTATCGGACTGCCCAGTGTTGTGGATAATATGGTTTGCATTGAAATTTTTGAAGACAACTCATTAGATTTCATACGCAATGAGTTATGTAGCAGGTTTATGGATTTGAAAGTTGGATCTTTTTCATTGAAGTACAACTTTGGTTATGAAAGTTGATTCATGTTAGTTTGTGATAAAGATGTTCGCTGTATATTGAGGTCTCAAGTGATTCTCAAAGCTGGTTTTATTTGGATATATGTCTTTGATTCAATATCTTTCGTGACTGGTATAATTCACGAAATAGTTGAATGCACATATAGAATTCATGAAACAGTTGATAGCAGTTATACAAGTTGTTAGAGTGTTGAATGCAGTGATAAAAGTAGAGAAAAATGGTAAACTATATATCATCATACACTGCGATTGATATTAGTAGTGGAGTTGAAAATGATGTTTATATTGGAGGCGTGGAGCCGATTACATCAAAAGTTTATCTCTCCAATGATTGGAAAACATATATTAGTCATGAAGGGCAGTGTTTTAAATGAGGCCTAGTTGAGTTTCGTGATAATTTGCGAACGTATGCTGTTGAGGTGGGTTTCAAGTATATATATTTGAAGAATGATAAAATTCGGGGGACAACAGAGTGTTCTAAAAGGAGTACAGAGAATTGCATGTGGTGGATTCATGCTTCATTATAAAAAATAAATGGTTACTTTTATATAAGAAGTCCGAACAATGAGAATACTTGTAGGGGTGTATATCGTAGTCCATCAAGTAGAATGATAGACTCCAAATTAGTTTCGACATTGCTTGGTGATGAGCTAAGGGATAAACTAGTGCCGAGACCAATTTATGTAGTAAGAGATATGAAAAAGAACTACGGTTTTGATATGGGTTATCATCATGCATGGCGTGACAAAGAGATGGCTGCTACTGAGTTGCATGGTGATGAGAAAGTTTTCGATGCATTAATGAATAATTATAGGGAACTTATATTATTGTATAATCTAGGATCGCATTGTATTCTTGAAGTCGAACCGAAGAGCAAATTATTCAAAAGAATTTTTGTAATGTTTTCAGGATCCATTGATGGATTTCAATACTACATGCCTGCTTTGTTTCTTGATGATGCCTTTTTGAAGAGCAAGTACTGTGGAACGATTTTATCGGCAATAACGAGGAATGGGAACAATGGTAAATGTGAATCACTGAAGTTTATTTTACAATATTATGCCTTTATTTTGGAATCCTTTGTATATTCTTTCAACAAAATATAAAGTACACGCAAGAAGTTTATAAAGTACGCGTGAATATATGCGTGTACTTTATGTATTACGCATGTACTTTGAGGTCTGTTGTTGTTATTTACATATAATCCCAAATTATATGCATTAGATAAAAGAGTACATGTGAATTTCTATGCTATGTCATGTGTATTTTGTAATTTCATGCGCGTACTTTAGGATTCCTTGTTCGTTTTAGTCCAATAGTTCAAAGTACACGCATATCATTGTAAAGTACACGTGAAATCTTGTTTACACTTTGTGTACTTTGTAATGTTTTGCGTGTACTTTGTGATTCTTTATTTTACATGGTCAAATGTGATAATAAATTACACCAATATATATTAAAGTACAAGCATAATATGTTTATACTTTACATTTGTGTATCCTATCAGTACAAAATATATTTATTTCACTTGTATAGCCTACGTGTTTGTTAGTTCGCACCAGCGACACCATTTTTAAAGTTCATCATAGAATATGTATGTACTAATATATTTCATTATAATTTCAGGCCTTTATCCTCTTGCATATGCAATTATTGATTTAAATACAAAGGATAATTGGATGTGGTTTCTCATTAATTTTGCATGATGCAATATCTCATCAAGATCGAAACATCACATTCATATCCGATCGGAATAATGGTTTTATTGAAGGTGTTTCTAAGGTTTTTCCAATAGCTGAACATTCTTACTGTATACATCATTTACAGGGAAATATAAAGAAGAAAATATGGGGGAGTGGGAACTTTTGAAAGAATCTCGTTCAAGATTTTATGTGTTGTGCATATACTGTAACAATTGATGAATTTCAGAAGAACATTGATGCCCTGAAGAAAGGAAGGTGGAATTTCTTTCGCTGATTTTCTTTGTAATTTGCCTCCGGAGAATTGGTCTTGTGCATATTTCACTAGGAAACATTATGGTGGCATGGCATCAAGTGTTGCGAAATCATTCAACTCTTGGATCCTAGAGGAAATCAAGATTATGAATTTCAATGCAAACAAAATTGTTGAATCTGAAACATGGTCAAAGGAGTTGTGTCCTCATTTTGATAAATGATTGACTGAAAATTGGAAAAAAAGTAGACATTAGAATATTAGTCGCTCAAGTACACATGTATACGAAGTTCATTGAGATGTGCGGGCCATGGTTGACTTAGAACAAGGAATTTCTCTCGTAAGAGTTGATAGCTATGATGCTTTCCATGTTCTCATGCTGTTTTTGTCATACAAAAGATGGGTGGAAGTATTTATGATCATATTGAGGCTTATTATAAGTTTTTTTTTCTACAAAAAATTATACTCATCACCTATAGTTCCTTTTTCTGATTTGATGTCCCTAAATACTCCATTGCTTGAAAATTCAGCAATCCTTTCTCCATCAACAAAGAAAGTGACACGGATGCTAAGAAATAAGAGAATAAAATTTGTTGGAGAGGTCATAATAAAATAAGTTACTCGCTCTAGATGTAGTAAAACGGGTTATTATAGGTCAATGTGTAAATAACCAATTTGATTCCTCTTAATATTATTTAATTCATTCATTTTAAAAGTAGTTTTAAATAAAATCAATGAACATTCACATTTGAACAAATTATTGTAATTTTATTGTTGAGTGTTCATTTTTGTATTATTTTTATGGGAATGGGATCAACACAAAGTACACGCATATTTTTGTACAGTACACGCACATTGTAATGACCAAAACTATTTTATAAATGCGTGTACCTTATGAAGCACATGCACAATATATAAAGTACACGCATTTAGAAAATGGTTTTGGTCAGTAAAATATGCGTGTACTTTATAAAAATTTGCGTGTACTTTATATATTGTATAACTTATAATTTCCATGTCACTTTTATTTATGTATTCTTGCATTTAGTTTGGATTTATTTTAGGGGAAAGTACTGTTAGGTCCCTCACAAACAAATTTTAAATCCTAAAGAAATTTTGACATATTTTAAACACTTACGTACACTAATTCTCTTCTTGTATAAGTCCACGCTAGTAGTATAAAAAGTGTACGTAATAGTATATTGTCCTTAAATGTTTAAAAATTGTTACTATGGGACCTAATTGTAAATTACCCTTTATTACATTTAAAATTGATCATTACAGGTTTACATGTAAAGAACCCATTTGATTACGTCTAAAATCGTTGAATTCATTCATTGTAACTATTTGATTGAATAAATTATTTAATAACACAATTGTTTTGAATAAAATGAATGTAATTTTAGTATTTAGTTTTTAGTCTCATGTTTTAATTTTTTTTGTATGGCAGTTCAATAAAGTACATGTATTATTTATAACGTACCCGTGATCAATTTTTCTAAAGTTCACGTGTACTTTACGCTTTGCACTCTTAAGTATGATTATTGAATAATTCCTTTTAACTTATATATTGAATAAATTATTTAATAACCCATTTTTTTAGAATAAATGAATTTAATATTATTGTTTAGTGTTTAGTTCTATAGTTTTAATTTTTTTTGTAGTAGTTCAGCAATGTACACGCACTTTTACTAAAATACACGTGATTATTTTTCCTAACTTCACCTGTACTTTATTAAATTTGTGTATATTTTATATTTTAACACTTTACGCATGAATCATGGTTCGAGATAGTACTATGTTATGTAGGTTTTAGTGTATGATATAAGTCACAAGACATGCATGAAAGAAATAAAATGTTTATTAAAACAAAAAAAGTACAATTTTTGACATAACAAAAGCTAAAAAAAATAAAGAAGCCTGCTAGTTGGGAAAGCTATTAAAGGCATCAGTGGCGTCAGGACGAGGGTCAATTAAATTCGATTAAGCTCGAATTTATTCTTCCATGAAAGCTACAAGGCCTTCATGGTAAGCCTTCTTCTCCTTCAGTTGACCAATTTTCATTGTAACCTAATGTGTATAGAAAGACATGAAGTCTTTATGTGTTTGAGGAGGGTACTCATCCACATTAAATAAATATATAGGATTAGGAGAAAGTCCAAAGTATCCATCCCTCACATATTTTCGAACTACTTAAAAGAAGTTTCATATAAGGATACATTTTCCTCAATTTCCCTTAATTTTTTTTGTTTCTTTCATCCTTCTCTAGAGTAGCTCACAACTTTTCTGCTGGGATAATCATTATCTAATTTTTACTTGAGATGTAATGGTTAATAAAGGAACAAATATTACTCTTTTATAGGCCAATGTTAAGATATTTATTTCTTTGACTAGAAGTAGCTGGAATAGTGAGCAGTTGAGCCTAATAAATGATTTTTGGTCATTGTGTCTTGCTGAATAAATATATGTGATTCATCACTTTTATTGTATTTTATACCCCGTTAATTTGTACATTCTAGCGTTCCCGTGCATGTATTTCCTGGTTCTTATACTCATTTATTGACTAACCCCTAAATTCATCATATATACTTTGTATGTGTCTTTATTGAGCTTTTATAGGTCTCGGGAATGAATTTTGGGAAGTTTGATTTTGTTCCGAAAAAGTTCCGTTGACACTTGCACAGTCGGGGGCATTTTGGTAATTTCATCACTCGGGTTTTGATCCCGATTTCTTTATAGAAGTTGTAGACCTTCTTCTTATCTTCGCGTGGCCTCCGACGGTGCTTGAATCCGACCTCGAACGAAGAAGTTACGGAAGTTTCGGTGAAGCATGGGAGAAATTATGCCAATATAGGCAGCTTTCCTTCGCCAGCAGGCCCGAATCGATTCGCGATCAATGCCGAATCGATTCGGTTTCATACAGGGGCAAATCTCTGCACTTCCGAATCGATTCGGATTTGGCACCGAATCGATTCGGCCCTGCATTTCCAGCTTTCTTCTTATTACTAGTTTGCCATTTTGGTTGGATTTTTGGGGGGATTTATCCCTTATTTTTCGTCTTTTGTGAATATAGACTACTTTTACTAGATTTTTGGATATAGAAAAACACTCTCTTCTCTCTCCTAGGTCAAGTTCATTTATGGTTTTCACTAACTTTTAAGGCTTTGATTACTAGTTGAATTGTGGTTATTAATGCAAGAAAGGTTCATTTACTTCTTCTCTACTTGATCTACTAGCTTAAATTTGCATTTAATTCCATCCCTTGTATTGGTTTGTGTTTAAACTAGATAACTAACTTAACTATGTTGTTAACTAGCATGTGTGGTTTAGTTTCAATTATGAGTAGCTAGACTAATGATTGGGGATCATAATCCCACCTTGGATGCTTGAACTTCATATTTAGGGTTTGGTTTATGATAGTTCTAATGGAACTTCATGTGTTGGTTTTGGAGTATCATGGTTTCTTAACTTCTCTTGTCATGCAAGAGTTAGTGTTTGAAGCTTTACTACAAACCCAACCCATCTAGCAATAATTAATTAACCCTTAATCCTCCATTGTTGAGTTTAGTCTCTACATGGTTGATGTTCGGACTTAATTAGTTATGCTCGATTAGAATTAATTTCAACCGTGCCCTATAAGCCCCTTCTTTGTGAATCCGAGGTGGGAGAATGATCCTCGATCCCTTTAATTTCTTGAACTCAAGCTTATCTTAGTTCTTTTCATAGTTCTGTAATCATTAATTAATTAACTTATCATCAATAGTATGCTAGTTTAGAGATTTGTCTCAATCACTCTTCCAAACTATTAAATCATCTTTTACACTTTAACTTTTGTGACGTTTAGAGAATCCCTTAAACCTAATCCTGTTCTCTTAGGAGTGTTTCAATCCCTGTGGATCACGATTCCGTACTTACCGGATATTACTTGTTGCGATAGATTTGCACTTGAATCAAAAGCTATATTTTGGGGGCACCAAGTTTTTGGCGCCGTTACCGGGGATTGAAACTATCTTAGGGTTTAGAAATTCTCTTTACACTATCGTTCCCTGTGGTCACCTTGACATCACGGTTTCCAAAAATCAATCCAAAATTCCGTGAATGCAAGACTCGAGTAGTAGCAATTTGAATCCTATTCGTGAACCATCGTCTAGTGAGCCCTCGGACTATTGGAGACCTTTACCATCAATTTCTCATTCTAGTTCGGTCTCGTCTTCTTCGTATACCTGGGCCCACTCCGATCCTAGAACCATGGCCGACAATGTTAGTGAGCACGGTAGTCAAGGGGTTGCACCCGACCCCCCGTATAGGACCATGCGTGATTATTTGCAACCGGAGAGGACCACCTCTCCGTCTTGTATCATTTTTCCTTACAATGCCGCGCAATTCCATTTTCGTAACGGAATGATCCAATTACTTCCTACTTTCCACGGCATGGAAAGTGAACAACCTTACCTTCATGTTAGAGAGTTTGATGAGGTGTGCGCTACTTTTAGCGATCAAAACTGCCCTCTAGATGTCACACGACTCAAACTCTTCCCATTTTCCTTAAAGGACAAAGCCAAAACTTGGCTTTGGTCCTTGGCTCCTAATTCCATCGGGAGTTGGCGCGAAATGCAAGCGCAATTTTTGAAGAAATTCTTTCCTACTCATCGCACCAACTCTTTAAAGGGTCAAATCCAAACCTTCGCTCAAGCCGGAGGTGAATCATTCGAGAGATGTTGGGAGAGATTTAATGAGGTACTTCATAAGTGCCCACATCACGGGTTCGAAAAGTGGAGATTAATCTCGTTTTTCCACGATGGCCTTACCCTCAATGCAAAACAAATGGTGGAGACAATGTGCTCCGGCGAGTTTTTTGGTTTAGATCCTGATGATGCGTGGGCACATTTTAAATATTGTGCCGAGACCACCCAAGCGTGGGACACTTCGGACCCTAGCAAAACCAATGCCCGGTCATCCAATCCACCTTCCTCTATCCATGGGATATATCACCTTGTCGAAGGAGATGATATGTCATTAAGAGTAGCCCAACTTTCTAAGCGTATCGAGGCAATGGATGCCAAAGCTCAGGAACCATCCCATCCTTCTCCCTCACATGTAGAGGAGTCTTGTGCCATTTGCGACGTTGACGATCACTCAACGAGGGATTGTCCAACGATCCTGGCATATAAAGTGATGCTTCACTATCAAGACAACGCGATGGCCACTTACAAGAAACAGTACATGACTCCTTTAGGTGAGGGCTATAATCCTTCGTGGAGAAACCATCCGAGTTTCTCTTATGGGCAGCCCTAACATTCTCAAAATAGACCTCCCCCAAATTATCAAAATCATCCCCCACCTCATAACTTTCAGCAACCATATAATCAAGTTCCTCCACCCCAAGCTCAAATGCAAGGTCCCCCTCAGGGACCACCTCCTCCGGTTATACCATTGTATGCTCACCCGAACAAGAGGAGCCTCGAAGAGACTCTTCAATCTTTCATAACCTCTCAACAAGCCACGAATTCTAGGCTTGAAAAGGAAATCTCCAAGTTAACTTCGGCTTTGAGTATCCAAAAGAAGGGAAAATTCCCTTCCCAACCTCAAAAGGCCATGGGGCAAAATAGTGTCACTGACATTTCGAGCCCCCCTCCTGATAGTGCTAAGGCTGTGACCGTTCTAAGGAGCGGGAAAGTCATTGATAAGCCCACCCCTCCTAGTGTCCCCACCGTCGTTAAGGAGGTTTCGCCCGACCCATTAGAGGTCGAAGATGCCTCCTTAAGGCAGAGAGAGGGGAAATCCCCGTTAGAGTCGGATGTGGTTTCGAAGCTTCCTAGACCCGTACCTTACCCTCAAAGGCTCCTGTCGCAAAAGGGGAATGTTAATAACGCTGACATACTAGAAATGTTCAAAAAGGTCAAAATTAACATCCCTCTTTTAGATGCAATCAAGCAAGTCCCCGCTTATGCTAAGTTCTTAAAGGACTTAATTACTGTTAAGCGGAAATTGTTTGTAAGGAAGAAAGCCTTCTTGGCTGAAAACATTAGCTCAATAATTCAATCTGAATTACCACCCAAATATAAAGATCCCGGATGTCCCACCATTTTGTGTGTGATAGGGGACTTTAAAATTGAGCAGGACTTGCTAGACCTAGGAGCAAGTGTCAATTTGTTACCTTACCATGTCTATGAACAGCTCGGTCTAGGGGACCTCAAGCCCACAAAAATAACCCTCCAATTAGCGGATCACTCCGTTAAGGTTCCTAGGGGTGTAGTAGAAGATGTCATAATACAGGTTGACAAATTCTACTTTCCTGTGGACTTTGTGGTGCTTGACATCCATCCTACTTCTCCTAGCGGTAGAATTACCCCCATTATCCTTGGTCGTCCTTTCCTGGCCACTTCCAATGCATTAATTAATACTAGGAATGGCCAAATGAACCTGACATTTGGGAATATGACCTTGGAAATGAACATCTTCAATGTTTCGAACCAAGTGGGAGAATCTGATGATGAGGTCCATGAGGTGGACTTTTTAGAGGAGGTGGTACAAGAGCATTTTGATGCTACATATTTTTCGGACCCCTTAGAGGGATGTCTTGTGAACCCGATTTACTTGGAGAATAGCTATTCTCCTTATGATGAAGAGGTCAAGTTTATGAGCTTGTTGTTAGACGAGGACGAGAGTGTTGATGATGTTAATTGGTGTTGTGTTTTTGAGGACTTACCCCCTCGTGATTCGTATGAAGTTCCCTCGGATGTGCGATTCCCCAAACTTGAATTAAAGCAATTGCCTTCCGAGTTAAAATATGCTTATTTAGGCGAAAATGAGACATATCCCGTTGTTGTCTCATCAAGCCTCGAGGCGGGTGAAGAACAAAGGCTGATAGACTTGTTAAGAAGATACAAGGGTGCGTTTGGGTGGACAATTACAGATTTGAAGGGAATTAGTCCCTTGATTTGCACTCACAAAATTAATCTTGAAGAGGATGAAAAACCTCTCGCGAGATGCAAAGGAGATTGAATCCGATGATGAAGGAAGTTGTGAGGGTGGAGGTAAATAAGCTTTTAGATGCTGATATCATATATCCGATATCCGATAGCAAATGGGTCAGTCCAATTCACGTTGTTCCAAAGAAATCAGGTATCACCGTTGTAGAAAACATGAAAGGGGAATTGATCACTAAACGCACCACCACTGGGTGGCGTGTGTGCATCAACTATAGAAAACTTAATGAAATGACATTAAAGGATCATTTTCCCCTTCCATTCATTGACCAAATGTTGGAACGCATGTCTGGCCATCCTTACTATTATTTTCTCGATGGGTACTCGGGTTACAACCAAATCGAACTTGATCTCAAGGATCAGGACAAAACTACCTTCACATGCCCTTTTGGGACATTTGCTTACAAAAGGATGTCCTTCGGGTTATGTAATGCGCCTGCTACGTTCCAAAGGTGCATGTTGAGCATGTTTAGTGATATGGTAGAACGTGGTCTAGAGGTGTTCATGGACGATTTCAGCGTCTTTGGCAACTCCTATGACCATTATCTTTCCATGCTAGAGAAGGTTTTGTCTAGATGTGTTGAGAAAAAGCTCGTGTTAAACTGGGAGAAGTGCCATTTTATGGTCACTAAGGGGATTGTTTTAGGTCACATCGTCTCCTCAGATGAAATTGAGGTAGACAAGGCAAAGGTTGAGGTCATTGCCAACTTACCCGCCCCTAAATCTCTGAAAGATGTAAGGTCTTTCCTTGGGCATGCAGGATTTTATCGTCGTTTCATAAAGGAATTTAGCTCGATTGCTAGACCCTTGTGTATTCTCCTCTCCAAGGAAACCCCTTTCGAATGGAGCGATGAGTGTCAAGCAGCTTTTGAGACTTTGAAAAGTATGCTTACCACCGCTCCCATAATTCAAGCTCCTGATTGGACCCTACCCTTCGAATTGATGTGTGACGCTAGCGACTTCGCGGTTGGGGCTATTTTAGGATAGAGAAGTGACAAGAAACCCCATGTCATTTCCTATGCAAGTCGAACTCTTAACGGTGCTCAGTTGAACTACTCAACCACCGAGAAAGAGTTATTAGCGGTTGTCTACGCTTTGGATAAATTCCGGGCATACCTCGTGGGATCCCCCATAGTTTGTTTTACGGATCATGCGGCGCTCAAATACCTTATGTCTAAGAAGGACGCCAAGCCGCGCTTGATTAGGTGTGTGCTCTTACTCCAAGAGTTTAATTTAACTATTAAAGATAAAAAAGGAGTGGAAAATGTTGTCGCGAATCACTTGTCGCGTTTAACGTTTGAGGCACCCAAGGACCAACTTCCCATTGCTGAATTCTTTTTGGATGAACAGCTATTCTCCACTTCCTCTCTGCCGTGGTTCGCTGATATCGTGAACTACCTCGTGACGGGTTCGATTCCATCTTAATGGACCCCTCAAGAGAAGAGGAAATTCTTTAGTTGGGTGCGGAGATTCTTTTTCGATGATCCGTATCTGTTCAAGTATTGCTCCGACTAGATCATCCGGAGATGTGTCCCGGATGATGAGTATGAGAGCGTAATTCGTCTCTCCCACACGGAGGCATGTGGGGGCCACTTTTCTTCCAAGAAAACCGCCGCAAAAATCTTGCAATACGGGCTTTAATGGCCCACACTTTTTAAGGATGCACACGAATTCTGCGTTTCGTGTGATCGTTGCCAAAAATTAGGGGCTATAACCCGTCGAAACATGATGCCAATGTCCCCCATTATAGAAATTGAAGTCTTTGACTGTTGGGGAATTGATTTCATGGGCCCATTCCCGTCATCTTTAGGTAACCTTTACATCCTGGTGGCCGTAGATTATGTATCAAAGTGGGTAGAGGCCATTGCGTCCAAAACCAATGATCATCGGGTGGTGTTGAAGTTCCTTAAGGAACACATGCTTTCGCGTTTCGAAACTCCGAAGGCGATCATAAGCGATAACGGAAGTCATTTTTGTAATTCTCCGTTTGCTAATCTTATGCGAAAGTATGGGGTAGCTCATAAAGTTGCAACTACCTACCACCCGCAAACAAATGGCCAAGCTGAATTGGCCAATTGAGAGATAAAGTACATCCTAGAGAAGACGGTCAATACCGACCGCAAGGATTGGTCTCTTCGGCTTCCTGACGCTTTATGGGCATATCGTACGGCCTACAAGACCTCCTTGGGTATGTCGCCCTTTAGACTTGTGTACGGTAAACCATGTCATTTACCAGTTGAAATCGAGCACAAGGCCTATTGGGCGATCAAGAAATTCAATTTTGATCTAGACAAGGCCGGAAAGAAGCGAATGCTCCAACTCAATGAGTTGGATGAACTCCAGAATGATTCGTACGATTGCGCGAGAATCTATAAACAAAGGGTGAAAGAGAGGCACGACAAGCGCATATCCCGTAAAACATTTCATCCTCTGCAAAAAGTACTCTTATATGACTCTAGGTTGCATTTATTCTCGGGTAAGCTAAGGTCTAGGTGGACGGGTCCGTTTGTCATTAAGACCGTCCATCATCACGGTGCAATTGAGATTGAGAACCCATCTGATGGGAAGTTGTTCAAGGTCAATGGTCAGCGTCTCAAGCCTTTCCTAGAACCATTTGACCCATGTTCGGACACGATTCCATTGTCCGACCCCGTTTACGGGGCTTTATAGGACTTCGGAATTATAATTTTTGTGCCAAGCATCCCCCGGCATGTGTGGGGTGCAAAATTTTTGCCCCGGACCCTTTGTACATATTAAACACCATCTTTAGGGTCCAAGAATCCACCCTATAGCAGCCCAATCCAGCCACCCTAAAAAAAAATGCTGTTTCAGCAAAGCAGAAACTTGGTTCCCACAAGCCGAATCGATTCGGTTAACCACCGAATCGATTCGCCCCCTTCCAGTAGCCAACTTTGGGTTTGCGAATCGATTCGCAATTCTGGCGAATCGATTTGGTAAATCAAAAGTGTCACGTCTCCAAATGCGAATCGATTCGGTTAACCACCAAATCGATTCAGCCCCCTTCCAGTGTTGAATTCGAGAAATGCGAATCGATTCGGTTAACCACCGAATCGATTCGGTCCCCCTGTCACTTAAAATCCCTTAATTTTTTATGCATCATCTTCTCATTCTCTCTTCTCCCTTAACCTGCGAAATCTCCCTCTCCCTTATCATTTCCATTCCTCCATTCTTATTCAATCCATGGCTTCCTCATCCAAGGCATCCTCATCCAAGGTAACTACTTCAATCCACTTAATTCAATTTCAATTCTTATTTAGTGTTCTTGGTATTGAAAGTAGGGTTATTTGGGATATTTTTAAAAATTAAAATTTTATGTCAAATGCTCCATATTATCTCATTGTTTGTGGTATGAATCCAACAAATACAACTTGTTTATGTTGCTTTGATGATTCAGTTGTATTTGTTGAGGTTGTTTCACATTAAATATGTTATTTTCACCCTACTTTCTATACATTGCACACTAAGTGTTCGATAAATTGCCTTTGTGAAGATTTTGTGCACTAATGCTCTATCTTTGCACCTTTTATCGCACATTCCTGTTGAATTGTCTTTGTTTGAGTGTGGTGTGCATCAGTTACGTCTACCCGACCATTTTTCCCAACGCGCACCCTCCAAACCTAGTTTCCCCAAATTTCACGATCACTTTGATTTTATGCATCGCACTTATCGTGTGTGTATTGAATTATTGTTTTGTAGGTTCCTTCGATCACCAAGCCAACCTCCTATGTGGTTACTAGACGGGGAGGGGATGGTTTTGACTCCTTTTGTTCCAAGGAAGAGATGGAGTGGTATCGGGCCATGTTCAAAACAAGTCGCCCGATAGCTATTGAGAAGGAGGTGATTGTTGAGGAGATGCCGGCTTCTGTGAGGTTTTTTTTTGGCCAAATTCAATTGGGAGGCCTATCTGGCCATGGGAGGTGAGGTCAATGAGGACCACGTGCGCCGTTTCTACGCTTCTCTCGTATCTGTGCGCGGCGGCGCGTATGAAGCGTTTATGAGAGGGAGGCGGATCACTATTTTGAAGTCCATCTTGGCTACACACCTTAGCGGGGAGTCTAACCCCGAGCTATTTCATTACCCGGTCCTTGCTGACGCGCCTCAGATTCCACAAGACCAACTCATTGCGCGTCTTGCACCCGATAAGATTTGGGCGGGGGAAACTTTCCCCACTTCGGGCATGCCCGATGTACATCGTATCCTCCATCTCATCGCAGTTAACTCCATCATTCCCACTCAGACCAAGGAGGTCCTTCGCTACAAGCAGGCCCTCTTCATTTATAGTCTCTTAACGGATGACATGGTCATCAGTATTCCCGCCCTCATATTACACCAAATTGTGAACGCTGCCTACAGCGAGAAGGGAACCACAACTCTTCCTTTCGCGCGTCTGATTTCCTGGATTTGTAGGGATGCCGGGTGTGAGGTTTTGGGAAGCGACAAGATACCGAGGCTGCCCAAGGTGTTTAATGATAAGACTATCGCAAAAAGCTTGGGGCAGGACTATTGGGAGAGGAGGAAGAAGCGTGCCTTTGATGCCCCTATTTCCCCCGAAGCTCCGGAAGCTCCTGATGCGCCCGATGCCCCTATGCCGGATATTCCGGATGTGCCTAATCCTATCCCACCACCAGCCCCATCTACTGTTTACCCCATCGCGTATCTCGGGGTGCGGATGGATGAGTTACAGGAAAATTTTTCCGAGTTTAGGGGCACTTACATGTCGAGCTTTGCTTCGTTTCGGGCTGATTTTATCGCGTATCGGGGCGCTTACGAGCGCGATATCTCTATGATTACTCGGGCGCAGATGGACCTATTCTCACACCTACGCGGGGGCGAGGCTCCTGTGCCTCCGTACCTTTATGACCCCTATGCCCCTCGTGACCCCCCTGCGCCCGAGTCCCCGCGCCGCCATCCGGACGATATGTAGGCCGCTGTGACCCCGTTTTCTCTGTCGCTGTCATCCCGTTTTCGCTGCTGCTGTCTACCGTGGTTCTTATTTTCATTTTTAGCTTGTAACTTTTTAGGTTGTGTTTTGATGTGGGGAAGAGAGAGTACATTGATTGTATTTTCTAATTTTGATTTTTTTGCCCCATGTACACAACTCGTAATTATTAATGAAATTGCTAATTTTCAGTTTCATATTTGTTCTTGTATATATCTCTTTTGTATATATTATTGTTTATGGTACTAACGTGTAACAGGCATGTCGTTGCACGTTTCTCGAGTTACTCCTTACGGGGTGACTATTTTCTAACCCCTTTTCCCTTTTTATCCTTACTAACATTGGGGACAATGTTTCATTCAATTTAGGGGGTATGGTTAACAATTGTGATGCCGGTTATCATGCTAGTATTTATTTATTTATTTATTAAAAAAAATAAAAAAAAATAATATATATATATATATATATATATATATATATATATAATTTTTCTTTTTCTCTCTCATATCTACTATGATTACTTATATGATCGACATATCCTATTGTATAGCTATGAAGCATGCTTTGAGTCATTGATTTATTACCCTTTAGCCCGTTATTGTTTGCATTGTGAATAGCATCATAAAATTAAACTATGAAGCTTTGAGCATATACACAAATAATTATTTATGATTTGGTTTAAAGTGTTTCAAATTCGTTATTCTAAGGCGCATGCTATACCCTTACAAAAGTGAAAATTGAGACTTATCATCATTTGTGAGCGTATACACCCACTCTAACTTTTTCTTGTCAATGAACTCGTTGTCGATCTCATTTTCTTTCCATTTGATTGCATACTAACTGATTTATCACTTGAGCATGATTTTCAATGGTGTTGAGTTCCGCGAATCACATGAAGCTTTGTGAAATGATCATAGGCCCTCTTTGATATATCACCCATATGACCTTGACCTCACCTTTTAAATGTTTCCCCTAATCAACCCCCTTGAACCTTATTAGTCCTTTCGTTTCAACCCCAAATCCCTTGTCCAACTCCACATTGGAGTCCTAAACCCTTATTTACTCCTCCCGTACCTTGATTAGGGATTGTTCCCGGGATTGAATGATGTTGTTTATATGGATTGCAATCAAGATTTGAGTGGTCAAAAGAAAAGGAAAAGAAAAGGAAAAGAAAAGGAAAAGAAAAGGAAAAGAAAAGGAAAAGAAAAAGAAAAGAAAAGAAAAAGAAAAAGAAAATAAAAAGAATAATTATCGAATAAAATGGGTCCTAGTTGTTCCCATTTCACCATGTGCATGAATATCAAAGTCTCACTCTCATGAATACATTGCTTGTGGAATTTGATTTCGATTCCTTAATTGCCCATTAAATCCATTATCCCGCGAGCTATTCCCGAATCTCCTTTGATCCTACACATATCCCGTTCTTTTCCTAACCCTAACCTAGCCTAAATTTTATACCCCAAAAGTCCTATTTGATCCTAGGGTGATGTGATTCAAGGGTCGAACATTAGCGATAATCTGTTTAAATGCTTTTCTCTTGGTTAATATGCGGTATCCTTTCATGAGATAGTATTTTTCATTTTTATATTGCGTTCTTCATTGATGACATGTGTGTGGCCTAGTTTCCCTTTACAATTACTCTTAATGCCCGCATGTCCCGTGTGTGTTACATCCCATTTCAAAGTGTTTCATTTGCTGAGTGTAACAACCGGAGAGAACTTGAGTATGCATGCCTTAGCTTTTTTATGGATTTTGAAAGTTTTGCCAAATCTAAATTACCACATGTGTCCGCTTATTTCGCTTTTCCATGGTTTTGATTTTTTATTGAAGTTATTTGTTTAATGCCGATAATTGCTGTCTTTTGTGTGAGCTTCGTTCACTTTGTTGATAAATTGTGCTTCTTAGATATTTGTTGAGCTACGTATTGGATTTTGCCGTATCATAGTATGAGTTGATTTGATGTTTGTGGGTGTCATCCCTGGAAACCCTCACGAGACCTCACTAGTCCGCTAGGGCCACCTAGGGGTTTTAAACGGCTTATTGCATACGCTAAATGCAATCGTTCGCCTACGAAAGTGGCATTTTTCCTTCGTTGTACATATTTTTTCTATTTTGGTTGCATTGTTGGCACTTGTTTCTTCATACTTCATTGCTCGGGACTAGCAATGTATAAGTTAGGGGGTGTGATTCGTCACTTTTATTGTATTTTATACCCCGTTAATTTGTACATTCTAGCGTTCCCGTGCATGTATTTCCCGGTTATTATACTCATTTATTGACTAACCCCTGAATTCATCATATATACTTTGTATGTGTCTTTATTGAGCTTTTATAGGTCTCGGGAATGCATTTTGGGAAGTTTGGTTTTGTTCCGGAAAAGTTCCGTTGACACTTGCACAGTCGGGGGCATTTTGGTAATTTCAGCACTCGGGTTTTGTATCTCGATTTCTTTACGGAAGTTGTAGACCTTCTTCTTATCTTCTCGTGGCCTCCGACGGTGCTTGAATTCGACCTCAAACGAAGAAGTTACGGAAGTTTCGGTGAAGCATGGGAGAAATTATGCCAATATAGGCAGCTTTCCTTCTCCAGCAGGCCCGAATCGATTCGCGATCAATGCCGAATCGATTCTGTTTCATAGAGGGGCAAATATCTACACTTCCGAATCGATTTGGATTTGTCACCGAATCGATTCGGCCCCGCATTTCCAGCTTTCTTCTTATTACTAGTTTGCCATTTTGGTTGGATTTTTGGGGGGATTTATCCCTTGTTTTTCGTCTTTTGTGAATATAGACTACTTTTATTAGATTTTTGGATATAGAAAAACACTCTCTTCTCTCTCCTAGGTCAAGTTCATTTATGGTTTTCACCAACTTGTAAGGCTTTGATTACTAGTTGAATTGTGGTTATTAATGCAAGAAAGGTTCATTTACTTCTTCTCTACTTGATGTACTAGCTTAAATTTGCATTTAATTCCATCCCTTGTATTGGTTTGTGTTTAAACTAGATAACTAACTTAACTATGTTGTTAACTAGCATGTGTAGTTTAGTTTCAATTATGAGTAGCTAGACTAATGATTGGGGATCATAATCCCACCTTGGATGCTTGAACTTCATATTTAGGGTTTGGTTTATAATTGTTCTAATGGAACTTCATGTGTTGGTTTTGGAGTATCATGGTTTCTTAACTTCTCTTGTCATGCAAGAGTTAGTGTTTGAAGCTTTATTACAAACCCAACCCATCTAGCAATAATTAATTAACCCCTAATCCTCCATTGTTGAGTTTAGTCTCTACATGGTTGATGTTCGGACTTAATTAGTTATGCTCGATTAGAATTAATTTCAACCATGCCCTATAAGCCCCTTCTTTGTGAATCCGATGTGGGAGAATGATCCTCGATCCCTTTAATTTCTTGAACTCAAGCTTATCTTAGTTCTTTTCATAGTTCCGTAATCATTAATTAATTAACTTATCATCAATAGTATGCTAGTTTAGAGATTTGTCTCAATCACTCTTCCAAACTATTAAATCATCTTTTACACTTTAACTTTTGTGACGTTTAGAGAATCCCTTAAACCTAATCCTGTTCTCTTAGGAGTGTTTCAATCCCTGTGGATCACGATTCCGTACTTACCGGATATTACTTGTTGCGATAGATTTGCACTTGAATCACAAGCTATATTTTGGGCGCACCAATATGTAGTAATTTTTAATTGCAAAATCAAAATTTATTACATTAATTAGTGCATATACTTTATTTTTATTGCGTGTATTTTGTAAATAAAGCCTGTACTTTTGATTAAAATGCGTGTACTTTGTTTAATTACCTTTAATCTGAAGAATCCATGCGTGTACTTAGTAAATATCAAGTCTACTTTTGATTAAAATGCATGTACTTTATTTCATAACACTTATGTACATTATTTGTGTACTTATCATTGCGTATATCTTACATGCATTGTGGTCCGCACCAACGAAAATACACCATTTTGGTGTAATACATATAATAAACAATAACTAATATAAAACAAAATAAATTACAAATATGGTATGTATTTGAATCAATTTATAAAAGGTCTTTCTTCTATTGGGGGAAGAAATATTCTGAAAAAATAATATCACTTAGTACATATGCTTTGTGTTTTAGCATTTCAGGGTCTTGAAAGGATTTTTGTAGTTCCTTGTTTCTGCTAATTTGTTCGATGTAGTAGATGCAAAACACCTCGTAGTCAGCCCTGAAATTAAAATAAAATAAATATACAAATTAGTTTGATGTGAATGAAATTTGTTGCAAATATAGAAATTAGTACTTTATAGAAATGAAGCTTTTGCTTACCCATTATATTACTTAGGGTATTCATGATCTCTTATTAGGTTAAATTTGAGATCACTTTTCAGTAAAAAAATCTATTGTTCTTTTTTCTTGTTTTGTTAATGGATCATCATGCAATGCAAACTCATTTGGTGTACCTTCATCAATCGTTCTCTGAGTTTTGAAACTATTTTTTTTCATTATTTCTGCTTCGGTCTTTAATACGTACAGTGTTTTTTGGAAGACAAAAAATTAGTAAGAGGATAAATAGTGGGTGTATACAAATAAAAAAGTACATGTAGATTAAAGAGTGAAAATTATATGCATAATATTAATGTACGCGTGCTTAGTATTTGTGCATTTCACGTGTATTTTAAAATAATGCGTGTACTTTGTATTAGTTGCATAATGTCTGGGTGATTATGCAACTAATACAAAGTACATGCATTATATGGTAAAGTACACGTGAATCATATAAGTACAAGTAACATTACTAATTAAGTTTGGGCTCTAACCATTTTTTTCGCATCATCGAAGTATGTTGTATTTTGTTCCATGTCGTCCGGTCGAAGGGAATCCATATGGATGACTTTCTTTTCTTCCTTTTATATCACAAGTAATGTGAAATGTCCTACGTTATGTCTTAGTACAATGAACAAATTATTACAAATGCCTATGTATTCAAATAAATCTCTGTATAAATCTCCGTTCTTATTGACTTTATTTTTGCTACAAGCTTCTATCTAAAAAAAAATATAGATATTGTGTTAATAAAAAAAGTGTGTGATTTTGATTCACAAAGCTTTCGATTTAATTTTACTTACCCACCAATAATTAGAAGAAGTGTGTGAGTGGAAGATACCTTCCTTTGATAATTTTAACCTCAATACTTCACTAAAGGCGATTATCATCTGTTTCACACAATATAAAATGTTGAGAATATAATAATATTCAAATTTAATGAATGTCTAATATTTGGACTACATACTTGGCTTGATATTTCTTGATACTTGAGGACTTCAACCAAATCTTCCCATGGGACATACGAAACCAGCACTTGGTAAATAAATTTCCTGCATTTTATATAAGAAATAATAATTGTATAATAAGAATAACATTATTCTTTTGCACCAAAAAAATATAAATAAGTGAAGTGACAAATCATCAAACAATACACTTTACCTTGGCTCAGCCTTTTGAATAAACTCTTCAATTTTATTCTTCGCAGATTCATCTAGATATTTTTGTATGCATTGACGTCTTCAAGCTTGAAGTGAGTTTCTTTATATTTTTAAGCTATTGTTAGCTTGCGTGTTCTCAACTTTCTCACCTTTTATTTTTTAATTGGGTGATTCTTCTCGATTTCATTATCATCTTTTTTATTCTTCTGTTCTCTAGTAACAAGCCCTTATTTTGGGTATTTCGGAGGTGGCCTGTAGTGTATTTAAATCATCTTTGTAAATATAATCACATTCTCTTCTTTATTTTCTATTATTTCTCTCATGGATTCTTTTTTACATCGAGGTTTGTTCAATCTTCAAGTTCGAAATTGTCCATGAGTTGTTTATTAGTACTTTCCTGATATATTTAAAAAATGAATGTAAGATTGTAAGAATTTTCTTATAACAATGAATTCAAAAGACATTATAAGTAAACAATGTAAAATACGTGTTCATTGATTTAAGTACTGCGTGTATTTTGATCAAATGCGTGTACTTTCATCAAAATTTACATTTATTTTATAAAGTACATGCGTGTATTTTGTAAAGTACACATTTGTACTTTATAAAATAACTAATGCGTGTCCTTAATCAAAAGTGGTTGTACTTTATAGATACCTGTTCAGTTTTTTCAGTTGTGATTCTTCAAGCATTTTCTTCAACTCTGAAATTTCGTCATTGAGAGATTTATTATTATTTTCCTGATATATAAAAATAATGTTTGATTATAAGCAATAATTAATTAACATAATGTCAAAGAAAAATGAATACAAGTTGAAACAAATGAAACAAAATATAAAGAAGAGTATTATTAATTTCGTGCGCCTTAGGAAAACTGCGTGTACTTTAGGAAAACTGCTTGTTCTTTTGGGAAAACTGTGAGTACTTTAGAATGCATGTACTTTCATCAAAATACTGCGTGTATTTTGATAAAATGCGTCTACTTTATAAAATAACTATTTGTACTTTATAGAATAATGATGCCTTTAGTTTGGAAATTAATCAAAAGTACCTGTTCAGTTTTTTTCGCTTTTGATTCTTGAAGATTTAGCCTCAACGTCATCATTTCAACCTCACCATCTCTCCATTTTTTGGAGTACATATTCATACATTTTTTTGAGATTTTTATTAGTCTCCGATAGGTAGGCATTAGTTTGATTCAACATTCTTGATGACTTAAGTTGCTTATTCAATGATTCTTCCTATTGTTTAATTCTTTCTGAGTCATTCAATATTGCTTGAATAAGTTTTTTATTCAAAGAATTATTTAACTCAACAAGTTTGGCATTTTCCACCTCTAACTTATTTAGTAACTCTTTTTCTTTCAAAAGTTGAGAATTTTTCACCTCCAACTTCTTCTTTTCCTTTTGTGTTTTCAGATGTTAATGACTATCTATTTGTAAATGTACATTCATAACAGTAAGGTTGACACTCTCCACCTCCAAAGAATTTACCTTCTTTAGTGAAGAATCACGGTCTTCAGCTACTTTAGATAGTTGGTTATTTTGTTTTCCAACAACTCCCATTTCAAAGTAGCAATTTGTTCCTCCAAATTTAACTTTTCAGCATTTTTAGCATCTATTGGTTTATAATTCTCAATATTCTCAAACATTTTAAAATTTCCAATATCCTTTGGTTGATCATTTACCTTCTTTATTAAAGGAATCACAATGTTGTTAAGGGGAATATTCCAACCTGACGAAAGCTCATTCTCATCAAATTCTTCAGCAACTTTTTATGACGATGAATCAGTATGTATAGACCTTGGTATGAGAAACTGTCTACCTTTTTAGTGTCTCACAAATTCGTTCGTGGCAGAAACGATCAAACATTATTTGTTAGAAAGGAAAATCAACATGTCTTAATCGTGCAAGTATATGTGGACGATATTATTTTTGGTTCCGCCTGTCCTAAACAAGTAGAGAATTTTTCTGATATCATGCATACCGAATTTTAGATGTCTCTAATGGGTGAACTACAATATTTTTTGTGTTAACAAGTAAAACAATACAGTGATGGTCTTTTTATTTCTCAATTCAAGTATGTTGCAGATTTAGTTAAAACATTCATCTTAGAAAATGCTAATACTTTAAGAACCCCCATGAGTACTTCAGCTAAACTTTCTAAGTGTTGATCCCACTCTGTATACAAGTATGATAGGGAGTTTGCTAATAACTCCATCTCCTCAATGGTTCAAATTCATTGAAGAAATCTAGTCCAAGAGAACCTTCAACATTAACATAAATGGAAGTTATTTCTAAACCTTAAAACCACAAATAGGACACTTGCACTGCATAATACATATCATCTATTTGCTTTAAAGGGTTTTTAACACTTCAAATTTATTTAAAATCAATTTAATTTAATTCAAATCATTATATATAATTTTAAATAAATTTCAACTGATTTTTGAATTAATTTAAACATGGTTTTAAAAGTGTGGTGGGTATAAATTGAATTTCAGAAACTTATTTTCTTTGCTGATTGTTTGCCTGGGTAGAATGCAAAAGCTCTAGAGAACTTAAGGTGTGCTTTGTAATTATTTTCAAACACGCGTCTTAGCCTTCATCTGGTTCGTACACGTGTTGGTAGCCTATCGATTGGATTTATGTTTTCTTTTAGACACAAAACCCGTACATATTTTCAGCCCTTGGATCAACATAATCAACGTACTGCATGTGTTATGACTTAATCCTTGTGAACCCAGTTTAAACCAATCAGTGTACTTTTTACCCACCGCTGGCATTGAACCATTGGATTAAAGTCAATTGGTCAAGACTCAATCCTAGCCATAGGATTGAGGTCGATGTTCTGGATCCTTCTACGTTTAGTATAAAAAGGAACCAAGCCTCGACATTTTGAGACTTTTGGCCATTTCATGAAATCTGAGGGAAAAGAGAGAGTAGAGAGAGAGGAGAGAAAAAGGAGTAGAGAGGGAAAGAATGAGAGAGATTAGAAAGAAGAAACCTTAGTTTTCTTCATAGTTCAAACCTTTGAGTGATTTCTCCAAAACCAAACACCAAAACCTAAACAGTTCTAAACACCAGATAACCCATTCTTGAGAGTTAGACATTCTTAGGGTTTATGTGTTGTTGGTGTTGCGTTTTCGTTTGAAAACCTCTTCAAATCTTTTATTCTCTCAGAATCATCTCTAAGAGAGACTTAAGTTTCATTGTTGAAACTGAGATTTTCTAAAAGAGAACATCTCACGTTTTATTTTTTCTGTTTCTATTTTAGATCTGGCATTATATATCCTTTCTGTTTCAACAAGTTTTGAAATAGAAACTTCTAAGTTTCATAGTATTTTCAAATCTAGTAAGTTGTTTGTGGTTCTAATTTTTATTTCATATTTTATGAAATACGTGTGACCAAAAATAAAAAGAACCCAAAGAACTTCTGTTAAAGTTTTAAGGTATAACCCTAGATCTGAGAAAATAAGTTTTATGTCAAAATATGTTGAATCAGTCTCTGCATGTTAAGTCTGAATCTGTTTTGACTAAGTAGACTTCTAGTCTAGTTTAGATATCAATTGGAGGTTTACAATTTCAAAAATATTTTTAAAATACAGAAATTGTTTAAGACCTTGAACCGTCTTCTGAGCAAGGTATTCTTGAGATCTGTGGATAAATAAAAGATCGAGAAGTCATTTCTTGAAAAAATTAGATTCAGAAATAACCTTCATTTTAGAACGGTTGTAATTTATTAGGAAAGTTTGTATAAATCTTAAGAGGGTGAGAAGCATGTTTGCATGTAATAGCACATCTCACACAAACACTTAGACATTGTGGTTCTGTCTGAGAATCTTGGAGTTTGAAAGAGTTACTGGAACCAAAATTCAAAGAGAAGGAGATCAAGGAAAAATCAAAGAAGCAGTAAGAAAAGATCAGTCCAATTCAGAATACCTTCGGAGTGGAGAATCTCATGTAGGTACATTCTGAACTTAGGTTAGGATCTTTGTGGTTTGCTTAAGTGTTGTAACTTGAATTTTATTCTAGTGGATTTTTGTTTCGTGCCGTAGAGGGCACCGTGGATGTTTCCCTTGTTTAAGGGTTTTACCATGTTAAAAATTCCTGTGTTTATTTATTTGAATGTTCTTAACTGTTGTTGTGATTGGGACTACACGGTAACTTTAGTAGATGTTTATTGAAACTTAAAAAATAAAGGTAATCAATTATCAAATTTAATCCATATATTCAGAAAGCTATTATAACACATCTTGTGTTTTTCAAAAAGAGTTTTGTCTAAAAAGTTTATTCAGAGTTTACACACTTGTAATAGTTTGTTATTAATCTTGTAAACAAGATTTTAGTATTAAAGCCTTTGTTCAACTGGTATCAGAGCGGGAACACCTTTTGTGATCTTGAAACTTGAGAAATTGTTTTCGAAACTTCTTTCTGGAAAAGTTTCTAAATAATGGAAGAAAAAATTGAGAAGTTAGGTAACCTATCCAGACCACCACTCTTTGATGGAAATAATTTTTCGTAAGTGCAAATGACTTCTTTCATTTAAGGAACCCTGGGTGATGAAGTCTAGGAAATGATTGAAATAGGGTTTGAACATCCTACTAAACCTACTTCAGCTACTGATACAACAAGGATTAAGAAACTTCTTAGTGAATTTACTAAGGAGGAGAAAAAATTATCTCTAGATAATAACAAAGGAAAGAATGCCATCTTTGTGTCCATAAACGAACATGAATTCAATTGAATATCCATATGTTCTACTTCTAAAGAGGCATAGGACACTTTAGTTATTGCTCATGAGGGTGATGAACGTGTCAAAGCTGGAAATACTCAAATGCTCATTTAGAAATATAACACCCAGATTATGAATGACAATGAATCCTTTGACGATTTTTACATGAGGTTAACTGATATTTTTACAAAACTTCATGCAAATGGTATAACCTATAGTTGAAAGAAATTGTTTCAAAGATTCTTAGGTCATTGCCGTCTAAATTTGACAACAAGAGATATGCTATTGAGGAAATAAATGACCCTAATATGACTCCTGAATTACTTAGCAGTAAACTTAGGACTACTGAATTAGAACTAGACTTTAAAAAGAAATTGACCAGACAGACTAATAAAGCCTCTAGTTTAAATGTTGTGTTTTCATCTAAATTACCAGTGCCTAAATTGAACACTCTAGATTTTGACACTGACTGCCTTGAAAACTGTGATTTGGAAAACCTCGACAATGAAATAGCTCTTATGAGTAAGCATTTCAAGAAGATTTTGAAATTTGGAAATGTTGTAGCCTCTAAACAAGGCAAATCAAATTATCAAGGTAATCAATCTCAAAGAACTCATGAGAGAGACAATACCAAACACACTTATGACAATAGGAGGAATTATGACCCCAACAGACCTAAACCTGACATAAAAGATGTTAAGTGTCACCGTTGTGGTAAACTTGGTCACTATGCTAGTAAATGTCCAACTAGTTTTAACAACAATAACAAGGCCAATATGTGTAAGACATGGGATGACTCAAGTGATTCTGATGAGGATGAAACTGATTCAACCCAGATAAATGAGTACTGCATGTCTTTCTTTGCTAAGATAATATATAATGATGATGCATGCTTGCCTGCTCATGAACTTGATATGCTTGTTGATGCTGTGAATGATCTTGTTGATAATTTTGTTCCTATTACCGCTGAAAGATTGTGTGTGAGTCGAAATGAGAATGTTGATGACTAATTGAACGTGTGCGTGAGTAATGGACCTATAAAAAACATAGGGGACAATTCACATGATGCACATAGTGAGTCTGATGATGATCTGCCTGATTTACATGAGTTATACACTAAAACGGTTAAGAAGAGTGCTCGCCTAGAAAAAATGATAAAAACCTTAAGTGAGCGTATCGATTTGCTTAACCAGACTATTAGGAAGAACAATGAAGATTATACTGCCCAATGTGTTGCTCATGAGACTGATATTGAGAATTACACCTTGAGAATAAACTCTTTGATTCAAAAGAACCAAGAATTTAAACAAAAATAAAAGGCAACCCTTATTGAACTCGAAGAGTCAAAGCAAAAGGTTTCAAATGTGTTTAAAAAATGCCAACACTTTGAAACACAAACCAAGTCTTATGAATTTTTTTTTACTAGAAGCAAATTTGACTCTGAAGCTACGTTTGGACTAGGATTTGGAGAAATAGTGCATACAAGTAAGACCAAAGTTTCTCCTAAAAATGTTACTTTAATAAAATAAGGCCAAACTTCTCAAAATGGTCAAAAAGGTGAATCTAATCTCAATGTGTCTCAAACAACACATAATCAGTACAATCAACAGTTGAAACCAAACAGTCAGACCAATTATGTTTGTCCTTTTGCCAAAGACCAAAGATAGAAACCTAAACCTAATGATGATTGGACTACTATACCCAATAGATCCAAGCCTATTTTCAAAGGCTTTAGCAATAAAGTCAAGTCCTATACACATCAATACTGTTCCTATTGCGATATTTTTGACCATACTCTTGATGAGTGTTTCCAGAAAAGGCTATACACTCCTACCTACCAGAACTTTAACTATTCTAGGAAATACAAAAATACTTATGTACTTCCTAGACAGGCCACAAACAACTCTAAAAAAAAAGGGAGGGTCCAAGACTATGAAAAAAGCATTTAGAAAGACCCCTCAAACCTTTTCTAAATCAAAAGGTCACAAAATTTTTAAAACTAGGACTATTAGGATTAGAAAAGATGATTTACTACCCCAACTCAAGTGCAACATTGTCATTTCTGCTTTAAAGGCACAAAGCACTTCAACTGGATGGTATTTAGACTCTGGATGGCCTAAACATATGACCGGGGATGAAATAAAATTGAAAAACACGACAGACTTACTTGGAGGTAGTGTCATGTTTGGAGATAGTGTTTCTTTTTAGATCATAGGTAAGGGAACATTGAGTGAGCATGGGCTTCCTGAACTGAATGACGTTCTCTTAGTTAAAGGCCTTAAATCCAATCTATTAAGTATATCACAATTTTATGATTCCAATCACTTAGTTACCTTTTCAAAAAATGACTGCAAAATTATTGATGAAAAAGGTAATTGTATCTTAATAGTAAACAGAACCCCAAAAAACTGTTACATAGTAATTCCCATTTTTGAATCTTGTAATGTTACCAGATTAGAAGATTCTGATCTTTGGCACAATGGATTGGGACACACAAATTATGATAACCTTAGAAGATTGAGTTCCCAAGAGATAGTTAGTGGTTTACCTAAAATTAAAAATTCTTTTACTCCTGTATGTGGACCCTGTCAGGAAGGCAAACATAAGTAAATCCCCACACAAGAAAGTTAAAGATGTCCTGACCACTAAACCTCTAGAACTTATCCACATGGACCTCATGGGTCCCTTAAGAACTGTCAGTTTCTGTGGAAACTCTTACATCCTAGTTTTGGTGGACGACTAGACAAGATATACATGGGTAGCCTTTATGAAACAAAAATCAGATACCTTCAATGAATTCTTAAGAATTCTCTTGAAAATTGAGAATGAGAAGGATACATAAGTGTCTCGGATTAGGAGTGATAGAGGTGGAGAGTTCAAGGACTCTGGAATTTTAGAGTATTATGTAGCTAATGGCTATAAACATGAGTTTAGCGCTCCCAAAAATTCGCAGTAAAATGGTATAGCTGAACGTAAGAATAGGAATTTACAAGAAATCGCTAGGGTTATGTTACATGCTAAAAATCTCCCTCGATATTTTTGGGTATAAGCTGTCCAAACCGCGTGTCACATTATTAATCGTATCTACCTCAGAAAAAATTCCAAAGAAACATCTTACGAGTTGTGGTTCCACAAAAATACAAACTTAAAATATTTTAAAACCTTCGGTAGTATCTGCTACCCGAGGAGAGAAGGAAATTTTTATTGGCAATTCCAAAAATAGTAGGGCTTTGCGCGTGTTTAATTACAGAACCAAAACTATTATGGAATAAATTAATGTAATTGTAGATGACACAAGTGTTAGGAGTAGTGACAGTCAACCAGTAACATTTGATGAGGACGAACTTTATTTATCCCATGATACTCAAGGTGATACTGATTCACTGCTACCTGAGAGTCCCTCTGCACCCACTTGGGTTTCTAAAGATCATCCCACTGAAACCATTATCAGTAATACTTCAGAATCAGTTCGAACTATATCCCAACTTTGACAAGTGGCACAATTTTCTTGTTTTGTTTCTCTTGAGGAACCTAAAAATGTTAATGATGCCCTTACTGACTCATTTTGGATAAATGCTATGCAAGAAGAGCTAATCCAACTTAAGAGTCACAATGTTTGGAATATGGTTCCTAGACCAAAAGATTCGAAGGTTATTAGCACAAGATGGATTTAAAAAAAATGATGAAAATGGGGAGGTGATTAGAAATAAAGCCAGGTTGGTTGCACAAGGATACTCCCCAATTGAGGGAATTGATTTCGACGAAACTTTTGCACCAGTTACATGTCTGAAATCATTTCGTATCCTCCTTGCGATTTCTTATCATATGCAATTCAAATTATTCCAAATGGATATTAAATCCTCTTTCTTAAATGGAATTTTATCTGAAGAAGTATACGTAGAATAACCCAAAGGATTTGTTGATCCTGCACACCTGGGCCACATTTTTAGGCTTAAGAAAGCCTTATACGGCTTGAAACAAGCTCCTAGAGCTTTGTATGAGAGACTGTCTACCTTTTTAGTGTCTGACAAATTCGTCCGCGACGGAAATGATAAAACATTATTTGTTAGAAAGTAAAATCAACATGTCTTAATCGCGCAAGTATATGTGGACGATATTATTTTTGGTTCCACCTGTCCTAAACAAGTAGAGAATTTTTATGATATCATGCATACTGAATTTCAGATGTCTCTAATGGGCGAACTACAATATTTTTTGGGTTTACAAGTAAAATAATGCAGTGATGGTCTTTTTATTTCTCAATGCAAGTATGCTGCAGATTTAGTTAAAAATTTCGGCTTAGAAAATGCTAAAACTTCAAGAACCCCCTGAGTACTTCAATTAAACATTCTAAGGATGATCATGCGAAAAGTGTTAATCCTACTCTGTATAGAAGTATGATAGGGAGTTTGCTATATCTTACCGAGTCTCGACCCGACATATCCTTCGTCGCGTGTATCTGTGCTAGATATCAAAGCAACCCTAAAGAATCTCACTTATTAAGTGTAAAAAGGATTATTAAATATATCAATGGTACTCTAAAATTTGGTATTTGGTACACAAACGATACGACTAGTTCTATTATAGGATACACCGATGCCGATTGGGCCAGTTGTTCTGACGATAGTGAGAGCACTTCTGGTGCTTGCTACTACATAGGCAATAATCTCGTAGGTTGGTCATGTAAGAAACATAATTGTATTTCATTATCTAGCGCCGATTCTGAATATGTAAAAGTTGGTAGTTGTTGTGCTCAATTACTATGGATTAGACAAATTCTTAGTGATTATGGTCTCACAGAAAAACAGTTAACCATGTTTTGTGATAACCAGATTACCATTAATATTTCCAAAAATCCCGTCCTGCACTCGCGAACTAAGCATATTAAGATTAGACATCATTTTATCCGTTACCTTGTCGAATCCAAAGATCTCATTATTGAATATCTGAGTACTCAAAAACAGCTCGCAGATCTCTTCACAAAACCTTTAGATAACATATATTTTGAGTATTCGCGAACAACTATAGGCATGATAAATCTTAATTAATCTCTATTTTTGTGATTTATACCCCTTGTATATTTGAGAAAAATTGGGTGAGAAGATCTTGAGTACTGCTTAGCGATTTTTCTATCTATTCTTGAATCCAACTCAACTAATATGCCAATTTAGTGTTTATCTTATTACAGGCATTTCATACCCGTTGTATATCTTGTTCTATTTTGTAGGGTATTGGTACGTATATAGTTAAGTGATGTATTTTCTTTACCTTATTTTCGGTTCTAGGATGGTAACGGGTAGTTAGAATTTTTGTATAGTACACATAGGATTTCTTTTTATTTTGACCCAAGAGTTCTCAATACTCAAGGGAATTTTGTCTCTAATATCCAAAGGGGGAATTGAGAACAAACTATATATTGACTTACTTGAGTCTGCATATATTGGAGTTCCAACTAGTTTGGATATCTAGACAAAATAGGTTAGAGTTTTATGAGAACTCCATCTCCTCAAAGGTTCAAATTCATTGATGAAATCCAGTCCAAGAGAACCTTCAAGATCAACATAAAGGGAAGTTATTTCTAAACCTTAAAACCATAAATAGGACACTTCTACTTCATAATACATATCACCTATTTGATTTAAAGGTTTTACAACACTTCAAATCTTTTTAAAATCAATTTAATTTAATTAAAATCATTTTATATAATTTTAAAAAAATTTCAAATGATTTTTGAATTAATTAAAACATGGTTTTAAAAGTGTTGTGGGTATAAGTTGAATTTCAGAAACTTGTTTTCTTTGTTGATTGTTTGCCTGGGTAGAATGCAAAAAGTGCTAGAGACCTCAAGGTGTGCTTTGTACTTATTTTCAAACACGTGTCTTAGCTTTCATCTCGTTCGTACACGTGTTGGTAGCCTATCGATTGGATTTTTGTTTTTTGTTAGACACAAAACCCCTACATATTTTCAGCCCTTAGATCAACGTAATCAACATACTGCATGTGTTATGACTCAATCCTTGTGAAAGCAGCTTAAACCAATCAGTGTACTTTTAACCCACCGCTAGTGTTGAACCGTTGGATTAAAGTCAATTGGTCAAGACTCAATCCCATCCATAGGATTGAGGTCGATGTTCTGGATCCTTCTACGTTTAGTATAAAAAGGAACCAAGCCTCAGCATTTTGAGACTTTTGGCCATTTCGTGAAATCTGAGAGAAAAGAGAGAGTAGAGAGAAGAGAGAAAAGGGAGTAGAGAGGGAAAGAAAAGAGAGAGATTAGAAATAAGAAACCCTAGTTTTCTTCGTGGTTCAAACCTTTGAGTGATTTCTCCGAAACCAAACGCCAAAACCTAAATAGTTCCAAACACCAGAAAACCCATTCTTGAGAGTTAGACATTTTTAGGGTTTATGTGTTGTTGGTGTTGTGTTTTAGTTTGAAGACCTCTTCAAATCTTTGATTCTCTCAGAACTCATTTCTAAGAGAGACTTAAGTTTCACCTTTGAAACTGATATTTTCTAAAAGAGAACATCTCATGTTTTATTTTTTATGTTTCTATTTTAGATCTGGCATTATAGATCCTTTCTGTTTCAACAAGTTTTGAAATAGAAACTTCTAAGTTTCATAGTATTTTCAGATCTAGTAAGTTGTTTGTGGTTCTGATTTTTATTTCATATTTTATGAAATACGTGTGTACAAAAATAAAAAGAACACAAAGAACTTATGTTAAAGTTTTAAGTCATAACCCTAGATCTGAGAAAAGAAGTTTTATGTCAAAATATGTTGAATCAGTCTCTGCATGTTAAGTCTGAATCTGTTTTGACTAAGTAGACTTCTAGTCTAGTTTGGATCTCAATTGGAGGTTTACGATTTGAAAAATATTTTCAAAATACAAAAATTGTTTAAGACCTTAAACCGTGTTCTGAGCAACATGTCCTTGAGATCTGTGGATAAATAAAAGATCAGAAGTCTTTGCTTGAAAAAATCAGATTAAGAAATAACCTTCATTTTAGAACGATTGTAATTTGTTAGGAAAGTTTATATAAATCTTGAGAGGGTGATTAACATGTTTGCATGTAGTAGCACATCACAAACACTATCTCACACGAACACTTAGACACTGTGGTTCTGTCTGAGAATCTTGGATTTTGAAAGATTTTCTGGAATCAGAATTCAAAGAGAAGGAAATCAAGGAAAAAGCAAAGAAGTAGCAAGAAAAGATCAGTCCAATTTAGAATACCTTTAGAGTGGAGAATCTCATATTGGTACATTCTGAACTTAGGTTAGGATCTTTGTGGTTTGCTTAAGTGTTGTAACTTGATTTTTATTCTAGTGGATTTTTGTTTTGTGCCATAGAGGGCACCGTGGATGTTTCCCTTGTTTAAGGGTTTTACTATGTTAAAAATTCCTGTGTTTATTTCTTTGAATGTTCTTAACTGTTGTTGTGATTGGGACTACATTGTAACTTTAGTAGATGTTTATTAAAACTTAAAAAAAGGTAATTAACTATTAAATTTAATCCATATATTAAGAAATCTATTATAACACATCTTGTGTTTTTCGAAAAGAGTTTTGTCCAAAAAGTTTATTCGGAGTTTACACACTTATAACAGTTTGTTATTAATCTTGTAAACAAGATTTTAGTATTAAATCCTTTCTTCACTTTATTTGTAGTCTCCTTCAAATTTGTTGAAGCGACATCTTTCACAGCAAATCAATCTTTTAAAGATGACATGTCCCATATAAGAAATTTTGGTGTCTTCTCTTTCTTCTCTTCAACATGATGAATGCTATCAAACTTCTTACATACCTAATACCGTGATCATGCAAAAAACAAAATGATATTAACAATTGCATTATCTAGGTATTCATAATTGAAAGTATATGTGATATTTACAATTGTACTTTATAAATATCACATGTACTTTCAAAGCATAGTTGTGATATTTACAAAGTACATGTATACTTTGTAAAATTAACGTGTACTTTCAAAGTACACGTGATATTTATAAAGTACACGCGTGAATTGGTTGTAATATAAGGTTCATTTTGAAAGTAAAAGTGATATTACAACTATGGTAAATGGAATTAAACTTAGATTCATATGTACTTTATAAAAATCACGTGTACTTTGAAAGTAAACGTGATATTTTCAAAGTATATACATGAATTGGTTGGAATATCAGGTGTACTTTGAAAGTACAAGTGATATTAAAACCATGGTAAATGTAATTAAACTCAGGTTCATATGAATTTTATAAATATCCAATGTACTTTGTAAGTACACATTATATTTATATGAACATGGTCAAATAAATAATGCGTGTACTTTCAAAGTATACGTGAACTCAGGTTTTCAAAAAAAAAATCCAATTGTTTGTTGGACTGTAGTAGTATGTTTTGCTCACCAATAGGGAAATGACACATCCAGTTGCTTTGCTAGGTTTTGAAATTGCTATTTTATTGAGTGAATTGATGAGAAACTGATGCACGACAAATACCCAATCATAGCTATTCATGGCATCAATATTGTTGATGTATGGTGTAAAAAATTCTCCTAATGTGAAATTCGAGTTGGAGAAAAACAACATTGTCAAGAAGTGGAGACAAACATGTTTTAAAAAATTAGAAATGCCCTTATCTTTGTCCAACTCTACCGATTTCTTCAAACCCTTATTTATTTCTGGATTTCCAATTTTTTTAGTTTGGAAGTATCGGGTAATGAATTCATGTTTTTGAGAAGTAGCCAATCTCTTTTTCAGATCTATTTCTTTTTTCCCCTAAAACATTGGGATCCCAAATATTTCACTTATATCTCTTGGTCTTATTTCAACCCTACTCTTCATCTCAAAATTATTGATTTCCTTTTTGTACACCTTGATAATGGATAAAATATTTTAATCAATTTTTTTGTGTTGCGCTTCTACTACTTCCTCTGTGTAGTAGGCACTGAAAAGCTCCCAGAATGGAGTGTTATTAAGCAGTTCAATATGCCTATAATTTATTTTCTTCTTAATAACAAAAAATTAATGAAAAAAACTAGCAACATTCGACCTATATTGGTCGTGTTTATTCACACCACGCGTAGATTCCACAGCCACACTAAAAGTAGAACTGCTTGAAGAACTTTCTTCAGAACTGCTCTTTTTATTGTTCTTCCCTTCTCTTTCCCTTATATTCATCCCCATTCTATTAATATAAAAACAAAATTTAAATTACTAATCTATAATGATAAATTACATGTACAAAAAATAAAATACAAGCGAATTAGAATAAAATTCAAACTTAATCAATAAAATACACGCGTATTTAAGAAAAGTACATGCGATATTCTCATAAACACTTCATGCAAGTCTCAACAAAATACATGCTAAAGGTTGTAATATATATCGCCCGTTATATAGTAATACCTAATACATGTTGTTTGACACGTAAAAAGCCAAGATTCTCTGTTCTTAATATATTCAGAAAAGAAGTGACACAATAGCTCCATGCTAAAAGCGCCAATGTTTTAAAACCTCTAATGCAATACTGATCAATTCATTTTTCTAAATCCTTCGCTTTTGATTCAGTTACTTAAAGCTTTTGCACATCAAAAGTGCACTTAATGTCTTCGTAGTAGTAGTAAAAACCAAGTAACGTTTTCTCTCTATCATTGAAGCGAAGGAGAAAATGAATCTTGCCATCATTAGTATTATTGACTGTCAATGTAAAAGTTTTTGTACTGTTAAGATCTTCAAAGGTGCAAGAAACAATTTTATAGTTGAACATGCTTAATGGTATGATTCCTAAATAATAACACGACAAGGATAATTCTTACAAACTTATTGTGACAACCCGCAATCCGAGATAAGGGGTGGCCAGCCCGATACTCAAACGCAACAGGGATCATGGATGGATATCATTCTCAGCATCACAAATATAAACTGAGTATACGGGAAAACCACCCAATAAATCAGAAAACGGGTTGCCAAAAAGTGTAAAATTTTAAAAATGCGGTTATGAAAATTTAAACTAAACAACCCAATCTCACAAGCAAGTGGAATTCCAAAAGATAATATATAAAGTAACTAAAACGAATGTACACAAATGGACCGAATAAGCTGTCGGTCCACAGCTACGTAAGACAACGTACAACAATATAAATATCTTACATAGTACAACCATCAATCAAATACAAATGTTTGGGCCACACGCCCGAGGGACAAGACCCGATCATAACTAGAATAACAAGAATGAAAGCGTCTAATACAACATCCTGTAATAACCCGCAAAATCTTACAGCTCGTCGAAAGTGCAGGGAACTTGGGAGAGTCAAGTCGGGCGTCCTTGCGGTGGAGCACCTGAGCGGATACAATAATATATATACAACAAGGAAGTAAACCGGTCAGGGCCGGGTTCTATATGATTTCTAGAAGAATAAAAAGCATGATAGATATGAACAGTTATACATGAATGATGAGGATGATAATATGACATGCTATCTACAATATAAGCAAGAATTTAAGGTAAAGCACTTTAAGTTAAAACCCTAACAATTCTAAATCATAACAAATCCATAAATATCAAGACTAATTATTCTACTTAAATCATAAATTTGCAAGTAGATTACTTGCCTCAAGTGTAAGAATCTGATTTGATGAAGAAGGAAGAAACAATCCAAGCTCCAATCTCCAATCTCTCTCTTTCTCCAAAGCTTTCTTCCTCTCTCTCTTCCTCTCTAAGATAACAATTTGGGGCATAAAAGGAATAGTAAGTCTTAGCAAGGCTAAATCGGGCCATAAGTCTAAAATGCCCAACTCTAATAACTAATGCGCGATAAAATAATACGCGATATCACTATTTAAGCCAAAACCAGTCAAAAGTGCCCGAAATGCCAAAATACAACATGGCACTTATTTTGACTGTCTCACACCTACCGGGACTAACTACACTATCCAAATTATCATTTGGAGATTTTATAACTCATTTTACTTCCGGTTTCATAATAAACCAAAATATCATTTTAAATCCTTATGACATTAAAAATTACCACATGAACATTTTATCCACTCAAGGGGTAACTATGCAACATTTTTGTAAATATTGACCTTGACATAACAAATTAATATTTACTCAGCATCTATCAGATAATAACTAATTAATACACATGGTAAATAAGGATAAAATGGGCTATCGGAAGAGAGGGTTATTACATACTCCCCCCCTTAAGAGGGAATTTTGCCCCCAAAATTCGGATACACCTCGCAAGAAGAAGTGTGGATACTATTCCCGCAAGTCATCCTCGCGACCCTATGTCGATTTCTCGACACTAAGCTGACTATATAGAACTCATCCCCCAAGGTACTACCGGCGATACCAACGTAACTCTACGCTCTAAGATAGCAACCGACTACATCGAATAAGAACCGTCAAGTTGCACCTACCCCGAAAGGAATGTGCCTAAAGGCACCATCGTATCCTTCGTACTCCCTTGCATGAGAGACAAGGAACAAATTACAAACTTGCTGCAAAATGTTTTAATAAAGCGAGCGAATAGTTTACCGGACCCACCGCGACATTTCTAAGAAAGGTACAACATCATGCGGTGCAAGTTCTCCCTTTCTCCTCGAAACGCATAACGCCCTTCACCGGCGATACTCACCTCAACACTTGGTCTAATGACCTCAAACTCCAGTCGCCTTCTTCTCGCATCGACTGAGCTCTTTCGTCGATCTTGGTTATATGAGAGACTCATCATCTCGCACTTCTAACCAACAAGCGGGAGATCCAAAAGTCTACCATACAAGGCTTCTTCTACGACGCCATCCTAACAGTGAATCGACACCCATTCTTATAGGCGAATTCAACAAGCGGAAAGCATTGTTCCCGACTACTCTTAAAGTTAAGCACGCATCTAGTGAGCATATGCCCCAACACATGGTTTATTCTATTGGTCTGGCCATCTGAAAAAAAAAATGACAAGAAGTGATTAACCATAATTCGATTCCCATAACTTCTTGGAAACTTGCCAAGAATGAGGAACAAAAGTTTTATTCTAGTCAGGATTAAAATCAAGGGCACCCCATGCAGTACAACAACCTTTCCATGCCCAGCCCAAAATACTAGCGGCGTACATCTTGGCACGATTCGTCATTACCCTGATGCACCGGAACGTTAGAACCGCTCGATTTCTCCATATCTGCTTTACTGAAGTCCCTTTTGTTCGGGACAAAATTCTCTTACGGGGACACACCCCACCATCAGTGTCAAAAGAGCAGAACTTATTTATGGTTTTAACCGCCCTTGCTTCCTCTTGCGACATCTTGTAATGAAATATTGTTCGCACGAAAGACTAAATTCTGCCCAGGAAGTAGCATTCTCTCTTCCTATACCGCGATCACCCCCAAGATGGACTTCAACTTAAATAGGGGATAATACTTCTTACAAGTTTAAACTTGTGAGGCGCATAAACAATAAGTCGATACTCCAGTATTATCACTCCCCATCGTGGCAGGGACTTGCTAATGGAATCTACCTTCGAGCTTAACCACCTGGCTCAGGGGTACGAGTTAATTCACCCTTTCGTTACCTCCGTAACACTCCACTACGAGAGGCCTCGTCTCCTTCGGCCTTAACCACCAACTTCTCAAAATCCTCCCACTTCACATAACATGAAACCAATCACTTGGTACGAGTTTACGCATGACGTAGTCATGATCAACTCCCAACAACCCTCCTAAACTTACGTCCCATACTAAAAGGCTCTACGTCTAGACAATCCTAAGGTCTATCTACCTATACCCTATCTAAGTCGTATACACCTAATGCTAAGTATATCCCTAGTGCCCAAGACCTTTCTCAACTTCCGACATTTGCTCCGTTTCGTGCGTGGGACGTCTCGCCGAAGCGAAATCCAAACAAGGAACCCTCCCGTTACACTACTACCTCGCGTTGTCAGTCATCGAGGGGTACAGGTCTAAGACACATGTTCGGGACCGAAAAGATCCTACAGCTACACACTAACAATTTAATAACTAAAGAAAAATTTTAACGTTCACCCTTCGTGAAACCTTAGGGTTATATTCCCTAAAACATATATTCATCTCATTAAGTAGCCTTCTATAAAGGCATAACCCGAAGTCTCAATTCGACTTCGTACTTCGGTCTCCCTCATATCCATCAAAGGAGAGAACTACATGCAGTGAGCCTATGTCGCACTATAATAGCCATTAATCACCCGTCTACGTGATTCTCGGCTAAACTTTCCAATCCCACTTCCGACAATAATTTAATAAAACAAAATAAAATAAAAGGAAAGAGTAGCATATCTTCACTCACAACATCGTTAAGTGTTCATGCGGCGGAGTGTCTCGCAAAGCGAAATCCAAACAAGGAACCCTTCCGACACATGCCTACTTAACTAGTTGATCATGGAGATAGAGCGTAACACACATAAATTAAGAGAAAGGAAAGGTGGTATATCCCCACTCCCAACGTCGTTAAGGTTCGCGCGTGGAGCGTCCCACAGAAGCGGAATCCAAACAAGGAACCCCTCCTATACGCTACCACTCAACTTGTTGGTCGTGGAGATAAGGCATAGCAATTACATACCAATATCACATCATACTCGACCATGTTAAGGACGAGTAAATCGGCCTCAAGCATAATTTAATAAGAGAAATTCCTACATACATACCAACAAATGAAATGAGCGAACCATTACCCATAGAACTCAATACTAATGAAAATACTCTCAGCAGATATTATGAAATCTGAAATCTGAGAAAGGCTCGTAAAACAAATGAGCGCGTAACACCCGCATCGAATAACATATAACTCACGTATTTCTGAGTAAAAACTTACCCTCATTAACGGGGGGTGCCGGCAGGGCTGGAGGAAACATAGCCTCCCGATTAAGACAAACATGCCCATACTGTAGTTGCCCCTGTTGCGGAGGAACAACCATAATAGGTACCGGAGTTGGAAATAGAACACATGGCTGCTGCGGAGCCCGAGGAAACTGACCCCCAATCAGTTGAGGACACTCCTTCTTGATATGACCTGCCTCCCCACATTGGAAGCACCGTCCCTTCATGTCCTCCCGACCTCGACCCTCGTTATTCCTAAATTGGGAAATGCCTCGGTCCGGATGACCTCTACCTCCAGGGCCACCCCGATCTGCCTGATGCAAAGAACCTTGTCCGTGCCTATTATTTCCACTCGTAGTAAACCCACCAGGCTTCCCTACTTGCCTCGTCTCAGTAGCTTTCTTGCTACCCAGCATATATAATCGATGCTCCTGGCAATGGAGTAAGGCTGCATTCATAACCTCACCAAAAGTCTGGAAAGCTGGATTACCCAATAAGTGTTTTCGAATTCTCCAGTTTAGACCTCCCATAAACTTCGAGATCTTCCTCTCTTCCGGAGTCACCTCATCTGGTACAAAACTTGCTAACCGGGTGAACTCCTCTTCATACTCCGCTACAGACCTCTCCCCTTGCTCTACATCTAGCAACTTCCTCTTCATCTCCCTCTGAATAGCGGGAGGAAAATACTGAAGATCAAACAAAGCCCAAAACTCAGTGATTGACATGGTGTCTCTTTGCTCTGGGGTGGTCATCGTCTCCCACCAGTGTAACGCAGGTCCGACAAGCTTAAAGGTGGTAAGGACTTGTTTCTTATCGTCACTGCATTCTATCATTCGAAGGTGGCGTTGCATGTCTTTCTTCCATTGATTGGCTTTAATAACATCCGCACCTCCCTCGAATTCCGGGGGATTGTCCTTTAGAAAGGACTCCCTAACCCTTTCCCACGGAGTAAGTCCCGTAGGAGCTTGAACACCTGGAGCCCATGGCAATTATTGGATCACTACGGTCATGGCGGCTTGAACCGCTCCAGCCACTATGCTTGCTACATCCGCAACATTAACCGTCCCTTGTAGTGGCGGTGGAGGACCTACTTCCTTCTCTACGACCTTAACACGTCTCGCCGAGCGACCTCTCTTAGACGGCATCTGAGATGGAAGAACAATAGTATTAGAATGCTAGTTAAAACAATCTATCTTGCAGAAGATCGCAAACATAAGCAACAAGAAGTCCTAGCATTAGGCCCTACATCAAAGAACGCTACGGTAGAACGAGACAAGTCCACACAGATCCTAGTACTCTAGAACCTGATGCTCTGATACCATCTGTGACAACCCGCAATCCGAGATAAGTGGTGGCCATCCCGATACTCAAACGTAACAGGGATCATGGATGGATATCATTCTCAGCATCACAAATATAAACTGAGTATACGGGAAAACCACCCAATAAATCAGAAAACGGGTTGCCAAAAAGTGTAAAATTTTAAAAATGCGGTTATGAAAATTTAAACTAAACAACCCAATCTGACAAGCAAGTGGAATTCCAAAAGATAATATATAAAGTAACTAAAACGAATGTACACAAATGGACCGAATAAGCTGTCGGTCCACAGCTACGTAAGACAACGTACAACAATATAAATATCTTACATAGTACAACCATTAATCAAATACAAATGTTTGGGCCACACGCCCGAGGGACAAGACCCGATCATAACTAGAATAACAAGAATGAAAGCGTCTAATACAACATCCTGTAATAACCCGCAAAATCTTACAGCTCGTCGAAAGTGCAGGGAACTTGGGAGAGTCAAGTCGGGCGTCCTTGCGGTGGAGCACCTGAGCGGATACAATAATATATATACAACAAGGAAGTAAACCGGTCAGGGCCGGGTTCTATATGATTTCTAGAAGAATAAAAAGCATGATAGATATGAACAGTTATACATGAATGATGAGGATGATAATATGACATGCTATCTACAATATAAGCAAGAATTTAAGGTAAAGCACTTTAAGTTAAAACCCTAAGAATTCTAAATCATAACAAATCCATAAATATCAAGACTAATTATTCTACTTAAATCATAAATTTGCAAGTAGATTACTTGCCTCAAGTGTAAGAATCTGATTTGATGAAGAAGGAAGCAACAATCCAAGCTCCAATCTCCAATCTCTCTCTTTCTCCAAAGCTTTCTTCCTCTCTCTCTTCCTCTCTAAGATAACAATTTGGGGCATAAAAGGAATAGTAAGTCTTAGCAAGGCTAAATCGGGCCATAAGTCTAAAATGCCCAACTCTAATAACTAATGCGCGATAAAATAATACGCGATATCACTATTTAAGCCAAAACCAGTCAAAAGTGCCCGAAATGCCAAAATACAATATGGCACTTATTTTGACTGTCTCACACCTACCGGGACTAACTACACTAACCAAATTATCATTTGGAGATTTTATAACTCATTTTACTTCCGGTTTGATAATAAACCAAAATATCATTTTAAATCCTTATGACATTAAAAATTACCACATGAACATTTTATCCACTCACGGGGTAACTATGCAACATTTTTGTAAATATTGACCTTGACATAACAAATTAATATTTACTCAGCATCTATCAGATAATAACTAATTACTACACATGGTAATTAAGGATAAAATGGGCTATCGGAAGAGCGGGTTATTACACTTATGGAATATCATTCAAATGCCGCTAGACCGAACCAAAATAACATAGGATTGATTAAATATGGATATGACATATATATTGTATAGAGTACACACATAGTACATAAAAGTACACGCATATTGGATTGAACAAATTCAATTTCAATGTACGTGTACTTTGTGAATTTTGCATGTACTTTTTGAAAGTACATGCAAAATTCACAAAGTACACGCAATAATGTAGGACTTGTATAAATACAACACCTAAATTAATAAACTACATGCAGTCCAAAATAAATGCTGCTGGTGCGGACCATAATTAATATAGGAGTTATACAAATATAAAGAGTATGCACATATTCCAATCATATATATATTCTTAGTCCACAATAAATGATGTATAATGATGTATATAGGAGGAAATGTACAATGATGAAATACATAAATATAACATGCAAAAAGTGTGTTTTGCATTTAAAATCAGGGAAATAAATGTATTTTTTCATATCATGAAGAAGAATAATGTGATTTCATCAGTCCATGTGTAATGTCTACAAATTTATACATATGAGAACACAAAATACATAAGGACTAACAGGTGATATCAGAAATAAAATGCTAAGAACACAACATATACATAGTGTATGGTATAATCTTAAATACAAAACTTAAGAACATATATATGAGCATGTATCCATACTTGCTAGTGTTGTTTGGAAGAATTTGATTGAGAATGTGAAATACTTGGTAAAACTTCCACAATTAGGATTTTGATCGCTTTAATTTCTGTGAAGTGTGTTTGTTTTGAAATTCAGGGGTATTTACATGTTGTTTTTGGACCGAAATTTGATTGAGAATGAGAATCGTTTTGTGGTTTTGATCGAAGAGACAATACAGTTAGGTTAGGTTTTGATCGAAGAGAGAATACAATGTTTTTGGCTCTTGAATTTTGGTAAAGCGCGCGTTTGTTTTAATTCGGTGGTATTTATATGTTGGACCTAATCGTTTAAAATTTGTTGGGCCAAGGTTTTGAGTCCAAAATTGTTAGTCTTTTTTTATTATGTAAAAAGTCGTTTGTTGTAACTGGATCTGGATATCTCTTCGAGTATTTGTTTGGAATTAATTATCACAACACAATTGTCCTGCTAATGAAGACGTCCTATCATAAGCATGTGCTTTCTTTTAAGTTATTGAATAAGGTTCTGGTGTGTGTAGGGGTGGGGTGTAAAAAAAATTCGATCGACACGCGTGTCCGTTGCCATTGGCGCGGACCAATTACAAGATATGAATTAAAATTAATGGATTGTTAGGTATTTTTTGTTAAGGTTCATTAAAATGTTCATCTTTTAAATTCACTTGTGAACACCTCTCTCTCTCTCTCTCTCTCTCTCGAGAGGGGTTTGGGGTCCACTACTTTTTATTTGGGCGTTGGGTTCATTATTTTTTATATTAGTTGTTTAAAATTAACGAATACCGCCCGGAAACCATTTTAACTGCCTGTTAACCGATTTTTTTAACTAAAATTATTTATTTGCCCATGAATAAATTAATATACATTATTGTGTATATATACCTTAACATGTATATTTATTTTAAATTTACATTCACGCACACACACACACACACACACACACACACACACACACACACACATATATATATATATATATATATATATATATAGAGAGAGAGAGAGAGAGAGAGAGAGAGAGAGAGAGCTAAGTATTTACATTATTATATGTTAATATTTATAATAATATAAATATGAAAACCACCCAACCACGATATGCCATGCCATGAAATCTCTTTCTTTACCAAACACGAATACTACCCAAATAAAAGAAACATGACAAAATCTTTTTTTAATCAAACACGACAATGATCCAATTAAAACATGAAATGAAACGATACGACACAACATGAAGTCTTATTGTTTTTTACATAACACGAACTTAACACAAATAAAAGTGACATGAGATGATATGAATTCCTATTTTTTTACAAAACACGACCTAATTTAAATGTGACACAATACAAAATCTTATTTTTAACTAACACGAATGTGACACAAATAAAATCCACACGACAGGAAATCCTTATTACCAAACATGACCCAATTAAAATATGACTCGACACGAAATCTTATATTTTTCAACTAACACGAATACGACCTAAATAAAATCTACACAACATGTATTCAATCTTATTTTTTGTACTAAACACGATCACGATCCAATTAAAATGTGACGCGGCATAATATTTTTTTCACCATATAGAAAAACGACCCAAATTAAATGCGACTCGGCACGATTTTTTTCACCTAGTGGGGACACAACCCACATAAAAGCAAAACAACACGACTTGAAATCCTATTTTTTTAACCAATCACGAACATGACCTAATTAAAAAATGACACACCACAACACGAAATCTTACTTTTTCCGCTAATGAACACGACCCAAGTAAAATCGACACGATGCAATATATATATATATATATATATATATATATATATATATATATATATATATATATATATATATATATATATATATATATATATATATTATTGAACACGAACATGACCCAATTAAAATGTGACACGACATGATACGATACGACACGACACGACACGAAATCTTATCTTTTTATTTAACATGAACACGACCCAAATAAAAGTGACATGACGCAACGCGAAATTTTATTTTGTTAAGAACCACGAACATAACCCAATTAAATTGCGACAAAGCATGATACAAATATTATTTTTTACCTAACACAAATATGAGAATTAAAATGCAGCACAACACCTTGTTTTTTTTTTACCAAGCATGAACATGACCCGTTGAAATCGACAGAACCCGACACAACATATTTTTTTTAACAAAATATGAACATGATCCAATTAAAATGCAACAAGATACAAGTTCTCATTTTTTTTACCAAACATGAACAAAACGCAATTAAACACGACACAACAAAACACATGAAATCTTATAATTTTTCATCTAACACGAATACAACCCAAATATTCATAACACGACACGAAATCAACTCTTATACCAAACACGAACACGACCCAATTAAAACGAGACACAATCTAACACAACACGACACGACATAACAAGAATTTTTATTTTTTAACTTAACACCAACACGACCCAAATAAAAGCAAAATGACATCATCCAATTAAAATTCAACACGAAACGACATAACAAGAAATCTTATTTTTACCCAACACGAGAATGACCAAATATTTTTTTTAAATAGAAGAAAAATTAGGCAATGGACCCACCGAGTAACCACCGACTACAACTAGGATGTGTGAGGATATCCTACGGTTAAAAAGATGTAGTAAAATGTTTGGGTTTTCTAAAAACTTGCAAACTTGTTTTTCAAGATTAAAAGATGACCACACTTAAGAATAAACTATTTTGAATAATGATTTATCAAAACTAGCTTGAGTACGAAGGTCTTACTTTTAAGGGTTCAAGAATGAATCAAAAAACTTGAAACACACGGGTCAGGTGAACTAAGAAAAATGCTCTTTTAAAATCAGAATATTTTTTATCTTTTTTTTAAAAATAAAATTTCAACAAAAAATCAACACCGAAGGAGGTAATACATGCGTATGTATACTACTTAGGGCTGTAAATGGATATTCGAAAATCCGCATCCGTCCAATATCCGCATCCGAATTTGCGGACATTTATCCGAAAATATGGAAACGGATACGAATATGGATACTCTATAAAAATATTCGAGAAAACGTATACGGATATGGATAGTACTAGTATCCGACACAGATAATCCGTCTCCGATGCGGAGTATCCATTTTATTGGATATCCGTTTTACCGGATATCCGTATCCATTAAACATATGTTTAAAATATTACTAATAATATTAGTATTAGTATTACTAATAAAATAATATTAAAAAAACCTTAATCATTTATTCCCTAAAACAAAATAAACACATACTCCACTCAAAACAAAAACACCTTAAAGTTATTATTTTATTGGGTATATTATAAAATGTCATGTATTATTATTTTATTGGGTATATTATCATGGAGTTATACTAAAGTTACAATACACCCTATCACACACAACATACACCCACTAAAGAACATATACTCCACTAAAAAAAAAAACAAAAAAACTAACTTCATTTCATTTCACTTTCGTACAAAACAAGAGAAAAGAAACCCTCATGTGGTTGTTCATTAGTTTCCTTAATTATAAATAAATGTACGAGAGAAAGAGAAAAGAATGTAGAGAGAAACATAATAGAATGTAAGAGAGAAGCAAAAAAGTAAAGAGATGGTTTTGATTGTGATGAGAACTGAAGTTAACAACATGTATATTATATACAAAATAAAAATGTACACTTATTAAAATAAAAATATCAGTATGTTTTGAAGACAAAAGGTTCACGAGGTTATCATTCTCAATAAATTTGATTTAATCTAAAAGGTGCATATTTATTTCTAATGTCATAGAATGCGACTGTTATTTTTTTTTTATGGCTTTAAGCTTATATGGTTGTAAAGTATGGATGAATTTAAGCCATATTACCATTATGGAATGATACTGTTATTATGGAATCCATAATTACTGATGTTAAGAGGCAGTAATTTTATTATATATTTATTTGGATTGGATTGGATTTCATTGGATTGGATATTTTAATAGTTATTTTTTGCGATGGCTAAATAATGTAAACGGATACGGATATTATTCGAATCTCAGGTATCCGAGCGGATACGGATATGGATAGTTGTTTTAACTATCCGGGCGGGCGGATACGGATACGGATAGTACATTCAGATAGCGGATACGAATATGGAAAACATGGTATCCGATCCGTATCCGTCCGTTTACCACCCCTAATACTACTTGTGTATGAAGACAAGTTGGATAACACTCAAGTGGTGCAATCCAAGTGGCTAGAATCAATCTATATTGGCTGCTAACAAAGATTTTGTCAAGGCATAACTCCCAATGAAATCAACATGGAAAGATCTCAAAAAGGTATGAAATTCGATGGCTTCGCGAACTATTCATTGCACTGATGGCATTATTTGTTGACACAAAAGGTCAGAGACCAAGGTCACACATGTATCCAAAATTTATCTATGTAGGTTAACATATGTTGCGACCAACATATTAGACGCTTCACCGACGCACGCGAAATCCTATTTCGCTGAGGTGATAAGCTAGGGAATGAAGTCATGCAAGAGACCGACGATTTAAATCGACATAGTTTCCATTATCGCGATAACAAACCCAACACTTCATCGACAGAAAGTACCGTGTAACTATTGTGAGCTTTCATTGAACAAGTTGCAAATGGAAACATATTTTGTCAAGTTTTGCACATTTTCATAAAATATAGAATTTTCTTTATACAACCTAGGACAAAAAAAAAATTCTAAATATAAAAGATACATTTTAAAAACATAAGTTTTTTATATATGAAGAATATATCATCTTGTATTTGGCAATCTCAAAAGTACCACAAGATTTAAACTATAAGATTTTGCAATTATGAAAAATTAATTTAATTAAGGCTGAATCTAAGCCCGCTAGATAGTATACATTTATCTTAAGTGATTAACTCGGGAAAACAATATGATTTATCCAATATGAGTTTGATGGAGCTTTTTGAAGTCCCATTGGACTAGACTTAATGTGTGTTTTGCTAAACACAATTAGACAATTTCAATGTAGTGGGGCACATCCATTTGTATATTTTGTGATAATAACACACAAAATAAAAATTATAAGTAGTTGACTCAAATTCGTCACTTACAACATGACTTGCCTGACCAAAGGAGTATAAGATAGACACAATACAATTACAAGTAACTAAAGACAAGATGCTCAAGGACTTTATTCAAGGATCTTCTTGTTGTAAGTGATGGATTTGAGTCAACTACTTATAATTTTTATTTTGTGTGTTATTATCACAAAATATATAAATGGATGTGCCCCACTACATTGAAATTGTCTAATTGTGTTTAGCAAAACACACCTTAAGTCTAGTCCAATGGGACTTCAAAAATCTCCATCAAACTCATATTGGATAAATCATATTGTTTTCCCGAGTTAATCACTTAAGATAAATGTATACTATCTAGCGGGCTTAGATTCAGCCTTAATTAAATTAATTTTTCATAAGACAAGATGCTCAAGGACTTTATTCAAGGATTTTCTTGTATCTATTTTCCTATCACACATTAGCATACTCATTAAATATCATTGTTTAGTCTTAAGACAAAAAATATAAGAGTAATAAGATGAAACATGTGGATATAGCAATGCATACATGTAAATATAAAACTATTAAAATACCCCCTTCCTCAACTATGCAATTCCTCCCAATAAACATGAAATAACAGGCAAACATTCTTCGTAATCTTACGTGACTCCCCTTTTGTATCACATAAAGAGATAATGAAAAGAACTAAGCACATAATGAGATAATATAGAGCTAATCAACTAATGACAGTAAACATGCCAATAAAGATTTTATTTGTAATATATGATAAACAGGCCTAAGATAACACATCAAAACTACGAAAGGAGATACACAATATATCAAAGAAAAGATATATAATAAACTCATACTAGAACTAATAAGCATTAAAAACAACTAAGAGTTATATAATTTTCACAAGATATAAGCACTAACATTAAATCCTAACTCACAAACCATCAATAGACCTAAAAAACAATAACTTCTCACTTTCCTTTCCTATTCTTCATAAAGCTCTTAAGGTATCAAAAACTTTATCTAGTTGTACCGAACTTTATCTAGTTGAATGTTGGTGTCACATTGATATGCTTTAGAAGACTATGAAGAGGAAGAACCATAAGACGAAATCATGTTACGACATTCATCAAGAATAACATAGAGAGTAAGATAATTGAGTATCTATCTTATACAAATCTCCTTTAGAAGTAGTATGCACATCAGGTTCACGAGCGTAAGAGAAGGATGTGGAGCACGGAGTCATGGAGGCACAACATGTGGTGGTATAAGAAGATCACTGTAATTTTCTAATGGAGAAATCGATCGATAGTATAATTCCATTATGATCATCCCTTCAGTTTCTCTATAACTTCATTGGAAGTAAGGGAACCTCTAACTCCAAAATCAAGAGCCCGATCAAACTATCAAAAGGCAATGTGTGAGACTTCATCTTTGTAATACCCCGTATTTTTGGCGATATTTATTTTTGGGATTAATAAATTAAATGAGAATTAATTGGGAATTAATCCGGGTTAAAATACTAGCGAGATGCGAGTTGGTATTTGATTATATGTGCATATATGATTGTATATGATTATTGAATTATGAAATTGTCGAGAGATTGATATACGACAATTTGGACATTTTATTGGGACGCGGGTGACAGTCGCGTCAGGTTATAATTATTTTATTTATAAAAGTGAATTTAAATTCTATTAACTGTATGGTCATTTTGAGTGTGCCAACGCATCCGGAAGGGTCGAGATAGTCAGAAAACACTAGCCGGGGTTTTAGTTTGGGTCCCGGGGTATTTTTAGGCCATACCGGCATCTTATAAGGGTAGTTTGGTAATTTTTATTTTTTGGGATTTAATAATGACGAAAATTAGGATTTATATCTGATTTAGGAAACCAACCACTAAACCCACTACCAACCATATTGACCCATAAGACTACGGGGAGTTTTAGAATTAGGTTTTCTAAGTTCCCAAAACAAACCCTAGCCACCTTTGGAGAAGAAGGCTTGTAGAGAGAGAGAGAAGGAATTCTGCAGAAAAGCTTCACCAAATCAACACCAAATTCAGAGACACTCGAGGCAAGTGATTTAATTTACATTTTATGCAGTAAAATGTTTCTTCCATGTTAGAAATCTTGATAATCATTCTTATTTGAGAGATAAAGGAAAACCCATGAAATTGGAGTTGTTAGTTTAATGGTGGATGTAGGTTTGCATGTAGAAACGTTATTGGAAGATTGAATTAAAAGAATTACAAATTTATGTGTTATAAAAATGGATTAAATTCTGGGAATTGATGATGATAAATTCTAGGGTTTATGTTCTTGAAAAATTGGGGAAAAGAGTAGAGACTTGTGATTTGATGATGTTTAGGATGTGTTAATTCCTTAAAAGATATTAGCATATGACCTTAGTATGTTTTAGGATGATTGGAGACCTTAAAAAATTAATTGGAAGAATTTTGGTTGAGATTTGAGGGTAGAAAATTGGTGAAAAAATGAGATAGGAATTTCTGGGCTTGAAACTGGCCACTCGTTAGAAGACCTACCTAGGTCGTTCGAACGAGCTCGTTCAAACGAGCTTCTAACGAGTTGAAAGTCTGGGTTCTAACGAGAGTGATGTTCGTTCAAAGTTTTTGTTCGAACGAGATCTCGTTAGAAGACCCAGTTCGTTCGAACAGCCTCGTTCGAACGAGACTTCGAACGAGTTGACAGTTTAGGCTTTTTAGCCTGTTATGATCCCGAGTGCCCCATAACCTTGTGTGTAGGTAGTGATAGCCTTCCCTTGATGAGTAATTGGTATATTTGGGATGTTTGGGATATAATGAGGAGTCAAACCTAGAAGTGTAGTTTGAGACTAAAGGAAAATATGAGCTGAGACGTGAGTGCCTACTACGACGTAAGAATAAATTATGGCGCGTATAAATGTGAATCGGGATTATATAAGTTATATATATATTAAGTTGGTACGAGAATGCGATATGTACTACAATTAATTACGGTGATTACTAAGATGTGTGTTTACTTAGTATTGGTATATGATTTGTATGTATGACATACCTACCATACTTGCTATCACGGGAGGTTTGCGTTCGCTTAGGGCCCTCTAATCCTTATGTTTCCCGGATTTAGACTGGTTACCTCGATGAACATAGGTCAGAGAAAGACTTATTGGGATGTTAATAAGTCCGCTGATCGTGGGAGCGTAGGTATGTGCGTGACCCATGTGATGTGACTGTGTTCGCCTCCATTATTTGTGATGTTGTTATCTGTGAACTATTCCTGAGAGATTCGGAATATGTGATCCTTATGTACGTGATGTACCGGGATGGATAGCAGAGTATGTGTGCACCGCAGCTTAGTTCTCGGGGTGCTTGTATTGTATATTTATGATGTGAATAATATACACTTAATTAATGGGAACCTTCATGTTAATGTTGTGAATATAATTACAATATTTTTTCGAGAAAAACATAACGGGTTAACTGATAGTGAAATATATGGCATATTGAGCATCTGAGTTTACGTTAAACCCCTATTTAATTGAGATCATTTTTATGTTAATGGGAACCGAGTAATAAGGGTAGAACTTATATCAGTCTAGCTAGATATGATGTCTCTTAGCTAGTGGTTAGTGTCATTTTAGATGGGTACTTACGTTAGGAGTGCACAGTTAGACGAGAGGTGAGAATTTCATGTGAGTGCACGTCCTAACATGTACTTTGCATTTAATGTTTTAAATGTTTTTAAAGCACTTGCAGGTTTTTAAAATATCTCCACATTCGGGCTCTGACCTGTTTGCTTTCAAATCTATTTTTCTTGTAAAACCATTTTAGGTGCCCAGCCACAAGGACACCATGCATAGGATACTCATTCAGATGACGAGCTGTAGCTGTTTGTGGAAGTTACAGGGATTTACTTGTAGACGCTTCTATCATTTGGATTCCATGTTCAGTATTCCTCAGTTTTAGGGCATGTTGCCCAGTTCCATTAGAGATACTTTTCCATTTCAGTTTTTCAGACTTTGGCATGTATTGATTCAGTATTCAGTATTTAATTATTCATTCTAGTTGTGGAGTTTGTTGTGAGGAGTTTTCCTCCGGATTTATTTATATCGTGTGATGGTTATTCTATTACTTCGTTATGGTGAATGGTGATATTATTCTTGAATTAAATCTTCTGCATGTTAATCAGACTTTAATTAAAATTTGGCAACTTACTTTTTAAATACTAGGTGGTTAGTAATAATAAAATGTTTTCGACAGTGATGCTATTAACTGAGCCAACTTGGCATTTTGGTTTAATTTAATAAAGGAGTAGCTACCCGGTATTTAATTAGTCGGGGTGTCACAATCTTATCCTTAAAATAAGCCATAATAAGGTCCAATATCATGCTTGTTACATCTAAATGATATTCATCGTTTCCAATGGCATGCAATAAGTACTCATATTCTATGGAAATTTCATGCAAATACGTAGTCGGTAAAAATCTTGAGGATACCACCATATCAAGAATGTAAAAATCCTTAGCCAAGAAGACTTGAGGAGGAATTTTTTTTGTAGGGATAACGAGGATAGTGTCCATCACTCCAAAGCACAATAACTTCTTATCTAAAAGGGAGAGGGACTATTCTCCATGAATGGGTAATCGGGTGTATTTTCTACGTCAATATTGCAGGGATTTGTTATCATCTCTAAGTATACACACTTTCACAATACGAACTTTATCATTGAGAACTTCTAAGCCCCATATTCCAATTTTCCCCCATAACAGATGCATAAAATTCTCTATCTAGGTTCAGATAGATTTCCTTGGTTTGAGAACAAAGACCAGTCCACCCACGCTTTCTCAAAATCTGGGGCACATAAGTTTTAGATAGAGAATACAAATCAATAGATAGTTACCAATGCACAGAGCACCCAAAGAACAAATCATCAAATATGGAACGAGTGTTCGTAGAAGTCAAGGCATGTGAATGCAATTTGGGAGGCATCTTTATATCCTGAAATCACGAACCAAGGCAAAAAGAACGGAACTCCTATGAGTAAATAAAAACCATCACTAGGTAATCCAAAGGATCTTATACCAAAAAATATGTGAAAGAATTTCATGTAAGACATAATGTCATACAATCACAAACTCTCACGCATACTTGACATCAGAGTAATAAAGTCCTAAATTGGTGAAGCAATGAAAAAAGTTACAAGGCGAAACTAATGAACAACTACTATAAGACAAAAAAGATCATCTCAACACAAATATAGGAGAAAAACTTACCAAAATAATGAATAGCCGCTTAGATCTAGAATCTAAACACCTAAAGTTCCAAGAGTTGGATTATTGGGGTTTTATTCTTCAAACCATTCGCCTTTTGGTAAAGATGTTTCAGTTAATTTTTAAATAAGAATCATGGTTGTGAGAATGCCTTATATTTAATTCAAATTCATTATAAACATGTAGGTTAATATATCTCAGTAGTAATTTCGGTGATTGACTTTTGGTTAATCACTAAGAGATCGTAATTTCGGTTGTAACACTATTAAAATGTTCACAATCTAGATACGGATTTGACACCCTATCAGATTGGTTATGATGCAATCCTAGTAGTTTATCTCAAACTATGGAATACGATAGTTCAGTAGAAGATTATGGTCAGTACATCCTAGGAATGTATTGAACATGGCCACCCGTGAGATTTGAGTATAAAGACTGTCTTGATTAGACCAATTGCAAAGGGTACATAGTTTTTTAATTTCAAGAATTATGAGCATTGGAATGCTTATATAGTTGTCGCTTTTATTTTTATGGTTGCGTTTCAATTTTAGATTGAATCAAATGATCTCCACATGTTGGGAGACAATTATATAAGTAGGTTTGAGATATTAATTCAGAGAAATTCGCGTCCGGAGATACCTTGGATTGCGATACTCCTTTGATAGACTTATATATTTTGTTTCCACCATGTAAAACTCAGTTGGTGGATTATTTTATAATCACGGTGGAATAATAATTAAGTGAAGTCTGAGAATCAATGGAATTAATTTGATGTTGGTTAAAGTCAATTAACAGTAAATTGATTTGACCAAGTGGGTAACATGAGCTTAATGTGGGGAATCGTATTATGTACCATAATCAACTTTGAAAATAAGAATTCATTATACCTGAGCGATTCTTGAGATAATTGAATTGTAGTGCAGTTATAATTATTTAGTGAAATTAATTATGATTAAATAAAGAAAGAAAATGGATTACGGTAATGGTAATTGGGATTTCCATGTATCTATTTAGAATTCAATTTAATTATTTGTCTTGGGTCCCTCGTATAGTCCACATACCCAAGTAGGTAGTCTCGAACTCTCAAGTAATCCGATTTGGCCCAATCCTACCTTTTGTACACGTATATAAAGGTGTAACAAGAGGTTTTAATAACTATTATTCATTATTAGGGTTTGAGATGGGTGATGGAAAATACTATTACTATTTTTGTGAAGAGGCTTTGAGAGAGACCACAATATCTCAATCATAATCAAGGTTTTTTCATCTCAAAAGGAGTTCACCCACCTACCCGACTTTGGGGAGGATCATACACTAGAAGATCCCAGTGTGCAGAAGGCTTAGTTAAGGTTTTATGGATACCTTGAAGGGAAGCAATGATTTCAGCGTCATCTATCTTTGTCTTCATATAAATCACAATAAGATTCACAATGGTATGGATTGTTGAAACCCTAGGTTTAATATTTAAACGTAGTTCTTGCATTTCTTTTCAATGCATAGTTAATCAAAGATCTTATGGGCTGAAATTTTTCCACAAGTTAGATGTAATTCCTAGTTGTTTTTCCCAACATGGATTGGTACGAAGAAAGATAAAAAAATGGGAGGAAAAATAGCTTGGTTTGGGTGGATATTGGTAAACCTTCGAACTCGATTTATAAAGAAATTTTACTCCTCCTTCGAGACCAATTCGATGACTCAAAGGTCTTATTTGTTGGTCGCAAGTATGTTAATGTAGTGAAGTCATATGTTCTGGGGGCACGACCATATCAAGGGATTCTAAAAGTTCGATAAGAGAGGCACACAAAGTATATAAAATTGTCTTCTTAGTTTAAGCAAGGACATTATATCCCTTAAAAAACAATTTTTGATATGATTATATTTACTTCTAAATATCTTACTCAAGGTTAATGTTTATGTTAAATTATCAACATAAAGAATGGTTTAGCATTCAAAAGGCATAATCGTTCAAATTACATCCATTTAAAAAGATGAGTAATTTAAAGACATAACTCATGATAGAAATATAAAAAATAAGCATCACCTATAAAATTGAGAATGGAGATAAATTTTTTTATCTCACTTTTGAAAATTTTGGGTTTATGCAACTTAAAAAAGGTACATTTCCCCCCATAATTTTTAACTTCCAATTTTCTTCCTCATTTATATATCTTTAATTGAAACCTCTCAAGTCTCATATCATCGGTGTTACCTAATTCCAGATTGATCATAATTTTTGAGACAACATAAAAAATGATTTTGCAAGTGGAAACTTTCACATAGATACAATAAAAGGGGAACTTATTTCCAATTTTAAATGGTAGATATCCCTTTCGACCTAATGTCATAGTCCTGTCCACTTTTTTTCTCATGACTTTTTGAATGTAAAGCATTTAATTTTTCAGCTTTAGCCATGGTCAAACTTCTCTCATATATAAGGATTAAAAATAACATTTTTCTATCAATAATCACATAAAACTTTTTAATTTCCTATAGAAGAAGAAAACAAACCCCTTCATATTATTTTATATAGAAATTTCTCAAGTTAGAGTATAGTGTAACGTGTGATCCATGACAAAATACTCTAAAAATTTTAAGCTTAATTTATTAAGGCATTTTGAGCTATAGAATTCTAAATATAGAGTATTTAAGCCATAAAGGAAACTGATTTCACAATATCTAAGTATGTAGGTTAAAATGTACCACATGGAATATATGAATACCTGCAAACATAGAAAATCATATTGTATGAAAGTAATGTTTTCCAGTATGAACAAATAATGATCAATACCAAATAAATAGCTACTGATGAAACCAAACCTAGATATAACCAAGGAATAAGATAAGAAATTTAAAGCACATCCTAGGCATATCTATCAAATCCTAACTCTAATCACATAGATAAGGGAAACGACCTCAAATGCTTTTGAAGGTCATAAACTTCAGTTAGATCAACGTCAAAGTTCTTAGACCAGCTACTATGTATTCATATGGTAATGGAATAAAAGATGATTTCAAGAAGAATTGTGGTTGTTTTTCCCTTAAGGGCCTTATTAGGGGTCCCTACCTTCTTCTTAACCTTTTGATCAACACTCAGACTATCCTTCAAGCTCTTCAAAGGATGGACGGATGAAGAAAAACATAAAATTCTCTTAGGTGACTTATCTTATGGTAATGGGTACACTTATAGGGTTTAGGTTCTATCGGACTGATTAGGTTCCTTACAGAATGTTTCTTACACTTGAATCAAATATCTTTTATATACCCCTCTATATCACAATAGGAATATGTGACCATCACTTCCTTTTTTTCTTCATGGATGTGTTATTTAAAGAAAAACTATTGAAGGGCAATGAAATGATGGGTTATGATTTGGTACGTGGACAAGAGACTAGACAACAAGGAGATAAATATATCTCACTTAAAAATTCAATTCCACTCTTGTATGAGAGTAGTGTGTTCTACACAATATGTTCAACTCAAATAAACCTAGAGGGCGTGAATAAGTTTTAATGGGAATTTTTACCAATTTTTTTGAATTTGTACTAATCCAAAAATAAAAAATGGTCACGATAGGGTGGTCACAGTTCAAAATCATGACCATTATTTTTAAACTGTGACCAAGTCTGTGACCCCATATAAGGGCGATCTACACCATTAGTTGGTCATGGTCCAAAACCGTAATAGTAATGGTCACGATACATGATCGTGACCTTATTGGAGGGAAAAATAGGGCCAAGTTGGTCACATAATGGGTCACGATTTTGGACCATGGCCACCGACAAAATATCGTGACCAACTAGTGTGAAATATTTTCATGGTTCACAACCGTGATCCATAACTGTGACAACTCTTGAATTCAAAATGGTAACATAAATTGTGCCGTGTTTCTCTATTGTGTATGCTTCAACAGACTACATTTTTATAAGGGATTTATGGGATGAATTTTCTCAGCTCAATTATTCAATTAATCTCCGTTGGATGGCTATTGGTGACTTCAACAATGTTTTGGGGGCTCACGAATGCAGAGGTGGCAATATTCCTTATCATAGAGCCTGCTCAGACATTCAAAAAATGATTAATGACTATAGCTTTGAATAAATTGATGTTAAGAGCATATTTTATACTTGGAAGAAAGGTCCTACATCTGTAGTAGAAAGGAGATAGTATGGAGTTCTTTTTAATCAAAATTGGATAGTTGATTGGTCTTTTCCTTCTTGCATTGGCTTCCCCAAAAGTGGTTTAGATCACCAACTTTTACTCCTCATGTTTTATTCTAATATTGATTATATCCCCAAACCATTTAACTTTCTCTCCTCTTTGCTTGAACATGAATCTTTTATGGAATTTGTTAAGCATAGATGGAATAAGATACAACCTATTGGTTGCCCTATGTTTGTGCTTAAACATCTTAAAAATGTTTTAAACAGTGTAATGTAGAGTTTTTGGAGATATTCATTAAAATTTGTATATATTCAAGGAAACTCTTATATTGATATAGCCTAAAATTGACTCCAAAAGCCTTAATCAACAAAGAGATGAAGTGGAAGCTAAAGCTCAATCAAAACTAGTTGAGGCTCTAAGTAAAGAAAAAGATTTTTGGAGGTACAAATCTAGATGCAAATTGACTTATAAAGGTGATAAATGAACAACTTTCTTCCACAAGTTTGTTAAGCACAGAAAAATAACCAATTGTATTTCTATTTTGAAGAAAGGAGATGGGGTTTTAATATACCAAAGTCAAATTAGTGATCATATTGTGGATTTCTTCATAAACATGTACTTTGATAATTCAAATGTCATAGATAATGTTTTCATTTTAAAATATATTCCTAAGATGGTTTATGATCAAGACAATGCCATACTTATTTCATTGCTAACATGTGATTAAATTAAATCTACTACCTTCTCTATAGATGCTAAAGCTTATCCTGGTCTAGATGGTTTTAGGGGATTTTTTTTTCTATCATAAATACTTGGAGATCATTCATTATGATGCATGTTAAGCAGTCTCTTTCTTTTTTGAACGAATTTGGATTCTTCCTGGTTTTAATGAAAATGTAATTGCACTTATTCCCAAAGTTTCTGAAGTTGAATCAATTAATTTATTTAGACCAATAGCTCTGGACAATTTTGCATTCAAAATTATTACCAAAATCGTTTCCAACAGATTAGGTAAAATTTCTTCCAAGAGAATTTCTCAAAATCAAACTGGCTTTATACCATGTAAGGACATTTCCTATTCTATCTCATTGACATCTAAGTGTTACAATTTGTTGGATTACAAATGTTAGAGGAAATGTATAAATAAAATTTAATATGACGAAGGCATTTGACTCTATTGATTGGAGTTTTCTTATTTTGTCCTTAAATATTTTAAATTATGTAGCACTATTACTAAATAGACTGAAACCATTTTGAGTTCAGCCAAGCTTTCTACTTAAATGAATGGATTTCCTAATGGTTATTTTACTTTCTCTAGGGGTAGAGAGAACGTTACTTATTTAGGAGTGACTATTTTTAGAGGTATATCTAAGAAGAAAAATATACAAGTCATTATTGATAGATCCAAAGTTAAGTTAGAAAGGTGGAAAGGCAATATTCTATCCATAACTGGGAGGTTAGAACTGATTAAAACTATGGTTATCCCATGTTTCTCTTCAACTTTATAATATATAAATGTCCTTTTTATCTCATTAAAGATTTTAAGAGTGTATTAAACCATTTCTACGGACTGGCTCTACCACTTCAAAGAAATTTGTCACAGGCTCTTAGCCAAAAATTTGCTCTCATGTAGAAAAAAATGGTCTGAATATAAGATACATTAAAACTCTTAATAAAGCTTATATCCTTAAACAAGATTTTGATTGTTTAACGAATAAATCTATGTGGTCTAATATGATTATTGTTATATTTAATCCTATGTGGGCTCCCAAATCCTATAAGATAATTTCTATATGGATTGGTTACAATGAATCTTTTGATAATACTAAATTTAATGTTGTTTGGAAAATGTTCAATGGGAAGATTGTCAAATTTTAGACTTATAACTGGCTTAGTGATTCTCTTGATGCTGAAATGCATGAATCAAATGTTGATGTGAGAATCTATGATTTTATTGATAATGGAAGGTGGCTTATTCCAAATTTTTTTGAGATTGCTTTTACTTCCCTCACTGCGAAAATCATATAGATTCCTCTTCCAAATGAAGACATTGAAGATAAACTGATATAGCCTCTGAGCAAAAAGGGAAATCTCAGTTTACAAGAAGCTTATTATTTTCTGCGTATTAAAAGGCCTAAAAGACGAGAGTTAAATAGTGTTTGTCATAGAAATATTCCTCCAAGAGTATCAATGATTGTGTGGAAACTCATTAATTCTTAAAATTAATGGTCATTAGAATCTTCAATCAAAAGGAATCTTATCGTCCTTTATATGCGAGCTCTGCAAAAGTAATGTTTTCATGAACTGTATTTTTATTGACTGCTCCATCACCATTTAGATTTGGAACTGGCTTAGTGGTATATTTCATCCTAATGTGTGGCATTCTGATATGGAAACTCTTTGGAAGCATGCTTTGAAGGTTAGTTTCAACCCATTAATTAATTTTTTATGGACTACTTGTATCTTCGGTATTGTAGATATGGTTTTGAGAGATAGAAATCAAGTTGTGTTCAATGGTAAAGTTTTTACTTTTAGATGTTGCTTTTTATTCTTAAAATATTGGATTGGTTATACTAAAAAGTTTGGTAAAAAACATATGTATAACACAATTAAGGATCTTCAAATTATTTCTTTCTTCAATGTGAAAGGTAGAGTGAGTTATAGTCCAATTTTTTTAAGTTAGATGGAACCCTCCTATGAGAGGATATATTAAAGTCAATGCCGATGGCCTCTCTTCAGAATCTAATGTGCTTATTATATATGGTATGTTGATAATTTCTAAAGTCTTTGTTCGAGGAGCTTTTTGTAGAAAGGTTGGTTGTCATTCTGCCTTCTATTCGTAACTTCTTAATGTGAATGTTAGGATAAAGGATGCTAGAAAATATAAATGGGAACACATATGGTTAGAGGTGGATTCTTTAGCTGTGATATAATGTATTTTGAAGAAGGAATATTATCCACCTTAGGATTTAAGGATTAGAAGTTTTAACTGTTTGAAATTCATATCTCAGATATCTTTTGTGTGTTCTCATATCTTTAGAAAAGGAAATAGTGTAGCTCATAAAATATCCAACATGGTAATTCAACATATAATCATTCAGTGGCGGTGGTCTACTCCCAAAGAAATCATGTCTTATGTGGCTAGATATTTGTCAATAATTTCTCATTTTAGATTTAATTATTCATAATTTTAATATCTTCATTTGGTGTTTTTATTTGGATTTTTATGTGAGTACCTTACATATTTATAAATCTATTATGGGACATTCTTTCAATTTTTATGTTAGCAGACTGTTTTTTCAATCTAATATTACGAGCCCCTTAGCTATTTATAATGCTATATCGGGAAACTTTTTACATTTATGTTGGAAGGTAAGGTTGTCATATCCCCCTTCTTCTCTGTAGATACCCCATTATAGTCCCCCATACATCTCCAAACCCCATTCAAACACAACCCCTTCAAACCTCAGACCCTTCGTCCTCTATCAATCCTTAACCGGAGGTCATCGGATGCTTCCCAAGCTCTGTTTGACTTTTGTTAGCTCTCGAACTCGAGAGTATCTCTACGCATTATCAGGGCTCTAAATTCCCTTTTCAGCTGTCTATATCATGCATGAATCGGACTTATGATTCACATTACTCATTTTGACCAAAGGTCACTGGATACTTATTGATCTCCATTTAACTTTAGTACTCTCGAACCTGAGAGTATCTCAATTCAATTTCATAGATCTTTGAATCCACTTTCAACGACCCACACCATGCTCGAATCGGACTTACGAATCGCATTTTATAGCGTCTTTATCCCAAAACCTTAAACCAGAGGTCACTGGACGCTCTCGAGATCTGTTTGACTTTGGTTAACTCTCGGACCTGAGATTATCTCAACAGACTTTCATAGAGCTCTGAAATATTTTTCCAACGGTCTTTGTCATGTGTGAAACGAACTTACGGTTTGTATTTTATGGTCATTTTTTTCGAAAATCCATTTTTGGACAGCTTATAGACACCCTCTGCTTCGCTATAGGCAAGGGATACTTTACTTGGCCACCAAGTCTGGTAAGCCTGCATATCGGTAGGACAAGAGCCATGCTAATCGACTCCTCTTAGGGGAAGCTTGGTCTTTTTTTCCTTTTAGGGTTTCCTATTTAAGGAACCGTTGACCTCATTGTTCAGGATCATTTTCCTCAAAATTTGTGTTGTAACCCTATTACGTCACTCCTAAAAACATCATCTTACATTCCCTTACATCACCTTGGAACCTCAATTTTTTGCCCCACTCTAGCACCTTCCATGATCATCTTTCTTAACTTCCAAAAATAAGAATTCAAATTTCTTAGAAGGTTTAAATCCTCTTCATCTTATTTGTCAATGTAGTGTCATTCCATATATTTCATTATTGTTGGCACACTTTCAACTAAGTTCTTATTATATCACCAGTAATTTCACTTTTTATTATCAATATATTCATAAAACTTATTTTCATAAACTCAATAACTCAAAAAGAGTGTTTAAGTCATAAATACCAAATTAGAGTTTTATTCCACTTTTCTACATTTTCACCACTTATGCACGCTTTTTCAGAAATTAAAATTAAAAACTCTTGTTTTAGACTTATATGTTCGACCCACCTTTATTTCTTCTTGAAATACATGGACTTTGATGCTAGTTTCATCTAATAGGTGTTTCGAGTTTACTTTGGTATTCGAGTCATATTTTTCCTCATTTTCCATATTTTACTCATCTCACTCTATTTTCATTAGTATTTTACATATATATTATCTTATCTACTTTTACTCTTTAGCAGTCTCGTTAAACACGCGTATGCACTCATTTATAGTGAGTCACGATCCAACGCATTACTTAAAGTATATTTATTATTATTATTATATGTTTTTATCTATCTATTTGCCTTTTTAGCGGTCCCGTTAGACACGTGTACTCACTCGTTTATAATGGTCGCGATCTGGCGCATCACTCATTGTCTATTTATTATTATTATTATTATTATTATTATTATTATTATTATTATTATTATTATTATTATTATTATTATTATCGTCCTATTTACCTTTTTAGCGGTCTTGCTAAACACGTGTATCAACTATTTAATATTGAGTTATGATCCAGCGTAATGCTCATACCTTAGTTACTTTCTATTTCTTCTAGTTTTACTCCTTCGAATGATTCTTTCCCTTCATTTCTATGATACGGACACGATGATTTGACTCCTCACTCACCTTTCACATACCTATACATTTTTCACACCCACACACATTGTACCCATAATTACATAATTTAGGAGAAGCAGAATAATTTTATGGACCATGAGAGACCGAAAGGATAGAGTGGGTCCCTAACACCTTCCCATAACTTAGTCCCCGAGTCCATGATCTATTTAGTTTCGTATGCATCAGCAGCTTTAACACCGTCTCCTCGGAGATCACTACATTTTTTGCATGTTTTGAGTAAAATAGGTTGGCGACTCCAATCTTTAAACGTTCACACCGTCGACGATGACCACTTTTATGTCCTTTGGGAGCCCACGAACGTTGGACGAGTATTGAAAATAGGACTTTCTTCTTGACCACATTTTCACGCAAGTTTTCTAGGCGAACCCATCCAAATTGAACACATTCTCGGTGTAAGTCCCGTGGAGGGCATTTCTCCTCTTTAATTTTCCTTTTAATTAAACTTATGGGTGTACTGTCCCTCTTGCATGAAAAAATATGTATGTATATATTGTAACACCCCACGATTTTGGAGACTGAGAAATTAAATTTTTGGGAAAATAAAATATAATTAAATTGGAGGATTTCAAAATTTGGGAATTTAGGCCCAAAAATAGGGGACATCTTAAGGTATTTCGGATGATGATTTTGAGTGTACCATTGACCCCGAAAGGGTCGAGATAGTCAAAATGACTGTCATTGGGTTTTATTTCGGCTCCGGAATATTTTTAAGTATGTTTGGCTCGAATTGGAGTAAACGAGTCATTTAAATTGTGTATTAACATTTAAAATTGGGTTTATGTTTTAAAGGATTTGGAGGCTTACGAATGAAGCCATTTCTCAATTAGAGAAAGAGAGAAAAGCTCTAGAGGGAGAAAGAAGAAGAGAAAGAAGAAGAAAAGAAGAGAGACAGGAAGAAAATCTTGGGATTTCCGGCCCAAACGCGACATCGAGGACGATCCAACCTCTACAAATCTGAGGCAAGTGTGTAATCTTGCTAAATAGCTATTTGTGGATTTCATTTCATAATTTGTGGGATTAAGAAATGGATTTTTGGGTATTAATGTCAAAACCTATAATTTTGGGTTTAAATCTTGAAATCAATGTGTATACATGGGTTTGATGACAAATAAATTGTTGGGATGAAATGTAGGATGAGTTTACATATTAAGAATATTATTGGGTTAAAGATTTGGGGATTTGGTGATGATATTTGGGTGTTTGAGGATTTAGGGTTTTGGTTGAAAAATGGAAATCGGCCAAGGCATCTGGTATGGCCGGTCGACCGCGGTCTGGGGACCGGTAGACCGTGCCTTAAGGGAAAAGCCTACTGCATTTCTTCGTAGGCAAAGTTTTGGACCCGCGGTCGATCGGTCCCCTGTTTTTAACCCAAAGTTTGGAGTTCTATTTTTCCCCTTTTTCTTTTGGAGTTTATTCTTAGAGGCTTCCTTAATGGTTGTTTATGGGGTTTATCTAGGAGGACTTCTAGCCTTTGTGGTTGGGCTTATTGATTTGGGGCTTTCTCTTATGAAGTAAGAGATATCTTTTGGTGACTTATAGGGGGGTCTCTCACTTAGTATATGATAGTGGGGACTTCTTGGAATAATTGGATAAGAAATATCCATGTATGTTGTGAAATTTCTAGGCCGACCTTTATGTCAAATGCTTATAAGGATAGGATATTGTTAAGATACAATTTGGGGCCAAATGGAAGGGAGTGGTCGCATACTCGTAAAGAGTGAGGGGTCTCATATCCTTAGAAATGTTTAGATTAAGGAACAATTGATAACTCAATAGGAGTAAGGGCTCCTGAGATTTATTTCAACCACAGGTGAAATTGGGAACGTTTGGGATCGTACTATCGACTAGAATAAGCGGTAGCATAAATTCTAGTTAGGATAGTTTACACGTAATTATGGGGATATGACCATTGAGATTCCAATACTTGAAACGAGGTTGGAATAATTTGAGGTTTTAGACTATTAAGTCATATATGTGCCTATGGTTAAATAGTACTACAGGCGATTTTGTACTTTCGAATATGGATGAAATGTGTAGTGATGGATTCCTAACAAAAATTTTGGGTGATAACCCTAAGGTTGGATATATATATGTATATACAAATACATATGATTTTGGGAGACTATTCATTAGAGGAAAAATGATTGAATATGTTTCAAGTGAGGGATTGAATTCACATATCAAGGTAAATGATATGAGTTTGTGGTGACGGCTTGTATATTGAGGATTTATGTATACTTATAGCCGGGTTTGTATATCTTATACATATGAACGAGAACTAGTTTATATATATAGATATATGGATATGTGAAATGTGTATATATCTATATAGATATTAATATATGGATATATTTATGTTATGGACATACATGGTATGGATATTTAAACCTTATATGATGGTTTACTATTTGGTCATATGAGATATATTGTGTATATGAATGATATATATACTTATTTGGTTAAGCATACCCCGCTCATGCTATCATTGGAAAGTTGCGAGCGTAGAGGGTGAGCATCCTGGCTAGAAAAGCAGGGTGTGGATATTCCCCAAGTCATAGTCGTCCCGTGTGTTATTATATGATATATATATATATGTATTTTTGGGATGAGACGTGGTGGGTATGTTTCGTCTCATTGCCGGTTAGGAGCTATGACCGCTTCCCGGGACGTCGTGTGCGTGTGTTTAACACGAGATGGGTGTCGTTTAGTCCCACCATGGTGGCCCCAGTATTCCTACGGGCACTGGGAAGATGATAGCATTGATGCAGTTTATCGGCGCTATATATAGCCGGGTATTTATTTGTGCATGGTCTTTGTACATCATATATGGTAAGTATACATGGTCATGGGATTGGATGATGGTGTATATATATATATATATATATATATATATATATATGGTTAGAATAAAATGCCTATACACATATATATTTATATATCCTATAGATAAAAAGGATATGGTATCGTTGTGAAGTACATCTTGGATGATTATGGTGTACTAAATTGATGGGGATCGATGTATCGCATTTAAGGAACATTTCGGTTACATCATCCCAAGGATATTATTGGAGATTGTAGATGTTTTCATATTGTAGTCTAAAAATTTAGTAGTGGTAGTAATAGTATTAGTAGTAGTAATAGTAGTATTATGGTATGTACGACATTATGGACCTCTATGATCGACATTGTCAAAGAGTAGTGTAACGGGGTGGTTCCTTGTTTGGATTTCGTTTTACGAGACACCCCACGCACGAAATGTAGTACATTATTGAGAGTAGAGAGAAGTTCTGTCGATATTTATGTGTGGCATAATGGATCTCCAGGATCGACGTTGACATGGAGTAGTGTAACGGGGTGGTTCCTTGTTTGGATTTCTCTTTGCGAGACACCCCACGCACGAAACGCAGCGCAGCGTTGAAATTGGAGGGAAGTTGTGTCAATAATAATTTTGCATGCTTGTTAATTAGAAATTTAAATCATATGTTCAACCCAAATGCATATTGGGTAACTTATTAAATTATAAATGGTTAAAGTATAAACCGAAATCCACTAAGCCTAATAAGGCACATATGATTGAAAATAAATACTTATCTGTGATTAAAGAGGGGGTGGATTCTTGGGTTATGATAGGAATGTAGATCTCGTGGGTATAAGCTAGGCCTATGATAAGTTAGGTTGTCCTAATAAATTGGGGTAATTTAACTAATAAAATTGAGGACGCGAATAGGTGCGTGCCTTTAGATGAGAGGTGAGCTGGGGTTCCACGAGAGTGCGATTCCACTTTAATTATGAAACAGTGCACCGATATTTATTATGCACGGTTAACGCACTTGCTAAATATTTTTCACAACTCGGGCTCTGACCCGTTTACTTTTCTCTCCTGCTTGTATATATATATATATATATTACTACAGGTGTCCTCCCGCATGGATGCCGAATGACCTTCTATCCAGAGTCTTGGGAGCCGTGACAGGTGCGGACTGTTGCGGGACTTTGATGGTAGTCGCTTCCTACTTTTAAAAATCTAGGTAGGATTCATTGTATATCGGGTTTGTACCTAAAGGATATTTATAGATGTTTATATTTATTCCATTCCAGTTATTGTATTGGCTGCGACCCGACAGCTTATTCGGGTCTACTTTTTGTATCACATTCTGTTGTAGTCATTTATATCATTTTATTATAGTATTTCGTTTATCATAGTTCTTTCCTGCATCTTTCTTTCCTTTATTTGTAGTGTTATAGTGTTGTGTCATGGTATGTTGTATGTTTTAAATTATTTTAACATCTCGCTTATATGATATCGTGTAGTTAGTCCTATATTATGTAGTACCGACTGTTGGTGTTGAGACTGGACCATTTGAGACTCCTGATTTAATGTAGTATAGGGCTGGCCACCAATTATTATTTTAAGCGGGGTGTTACATATATATGCGTGTATTTTTATGTATATGCATATGTATCTTTGTGTATATGGATTTAACCTTAAAAATGTATTTATTTAGAGCTTTCATGTATTTAACCCTAAATATTTGCTTATGTATATGTACATGTATTTATGTGTTTGTGTATATGGATTTAACCCTAAACATTTGCAAAAAGTCTTTAATTAGGTCGAATGTTATTTCTAAAATTGTTAGAGCAAACAATTTTTATATAAGGCTTTCATATAATGTTTTTTCTAATAATTGAAAGAACTTTGATCCAGTGGTGTTCATTTTTTTGTGAAACAATTTTTAATAAACTTGAAACTAGGGCTACAATTTATTTAATGAGCATTATTAAACAAAGTTATTTTATTTGTAACTTAAATCTGATTTAAAGATATGATTAAATAAGGTATTTAAAAAACTTAAATAAAATTGTTTTGTTTATTCAATTATAAAGTGATTTAACATTTGTACCCATCACTAATTTAAGAGCTGAAAATTATTCAGGGGTCAATATGTATGCAAAATTTTATGCATATGACATGTATATCAGAAAAGGTCATTCAGGGGTAAATAATTAAAAATGTTATTTCTAAAAATGTTAATAATTTCTATTTCAATTGTTTATGTATATTGTGTATGCTAAGAATATGAATAATAAAATTGCAGTGTTTACTTCTAACTGAATAATATGTTAAGATTTTTTCTTCTCGTTCCATTTGCGCATACAATTGGAGAATAATTAGTGAAGATCAATCGATTCTAGTTGTTTTCTTTATTCATTTAATTTTAGTTATCTTTTTTTTTAATGTAAAATAGGTTGACTGTTGTGGTCGTGTTCACCCCTTTCTTAAGCGGTTTTTATTTGGGTGAAGACAAATTGGTGGAAGAGCTTGCTCATTGCTAGACACATAATAATTTTAAGATTAATTTAATTAAAATTGAACTAATATTGAACTTTTTGTGTTTTATTGTTTACTTTGAAAATATTAATTAGTTGATGTTGATATTATGCAGACGAAGGATATTTTCACTTGATGGATGGTCCTTCATTTCATTGAGATTTCGTGCATTGTTTTATTTCTTATTAGTTCATACATATTTTTGGTTAACTGTTGCGTCCGTGTTTACCCCTTCCTTTAATGGTTGATGTTTCGGTGAAAACAAATTGGTGGAAGGTATTGCACATTGGTGGACACATAGTAATTTTAAAATTAGTTTAATTAAATTTGAATCAAAATTGGACTTGTTGTGTTTGATGAATTAAATCGGAAAAAATTAATTATTTTGTGTTGATAGTGTGTGGATGAAGGATATCTTCACTTGAAAGATGATTTGTCATTTCATTGAGAGTTCATGTATTCACATCCTAGTATTTATATGTTATTCCATTTGAAAAAAAATCTTTTATACATTTTTTGTCTTCTCATTTACGTTAGAAACTAGTGGTCATATTCACACAATCCTTTTATATATATTCTCAGGAACATCAGTCATGGTAACAATTACTTTCAATGGGTGACCAAGATTTTATAATGGGCCTGCATGGAAAATGTTTTATTGGTGCGCGACATATAAAGGGAACTCCTATTTACCATTATTGGAATAGGAAAATTGAAGAATTTAATTATCTTAAAAATCGTGGATTTTATCTCTCGCAATCGAAATATGTTCAATCGTATTCTATTTTCCTTACTAGAATGGTGGGATGAGGTAATAGAGAATATATTTAGCATTCATAACCTTAGTTGTGCACTGACATTAGTGACAATATTCATCCATTGTGGATACAATTTCTTAAACAGAGCACTCACCAGATTGTAACGTCTCACAGCATATACACATTAAATGTGAGATTGAAAAAAACTTAAAGAAGATAGGATTTTTGAGTTCCTATCATGGACATTTATATGACAATCTTAGATACGCTTCAATCCAGTTTGGCCACATGAATATTTTCACAACTTTGTAAAAAAATAATACCAATTTGATGGAAATCAGACACATAGATAATGGTTTGAAAGCTCTTGAAAAGGTAGATACATATATGTGTATATATGTACATATATAGTCTTAAACATGATCGTCATACATTCTTCATTAACTTTTTATTTATTTATAGGAAATATTGAATAGGAATGGAGGTAATCAATCAAATAACGACACTCTTACTGCATCTCAATCCTCTCCTAATCCATCTCCTTAATTCTTGACACCTTCCGTTTTCAATACTCTACTCCACGACAATTTCGTTCTACTACTCCATTTACATTGTCTTTGAGTCATCAAACTCCACAAACCCCTTCTAATCCTTATCACAATATAATAAGAACACTTGGTTCTCTAATAATAGTAATCCTACTGATAACAAAAATGTCGTTCAAATTTTTAAAGCCCATTATTTTGATCTCGAAGAGATGACTGTGGGCTCCGAGGGTTAGACAATTGCAAGAAATTTGATCGTATCGTAAAGGATGACTTGTGGGATTAACTTTGTAAACAAATTTCATTCCCACCCGATTTGAAGAAAATGATTATTTCCTGAGTGCATTTTCGAAAGAACCTTCGAAAGGTTCATTTCTCGGTGGGGACATCATGTTCTGACACTTTGGCATTGAAAGACAAAACTCCAAAAAATATTAAATTACCCATCAAAAAATGGCACGACTTCTTAGAGAAAGAGGTTGAGGAGGAAAAACTTAACTAAAAGAAGAAAAATAGACAAAATAAGGCAAATAAATTTGATGTCCACGAACTTGGGTCAAAATCATATGATGATTTTAAGAATGAAATTTTGGAAAGGACTACGAGGACTTCGAAATAAGGGACTGACCCTAATCGGTTCAACTTATACTTTTATGCCGGATGGGATAAATAGTCCTAAAAATTCGTAGACAAGATCACTCTGACTCTAATGAGTTTAAATTTAATGATCATAAACACGATATAAAAAAATAATATTGAAATTAGAGTCCTAACTGTAATATTGTGCTATTGGAAATGATGGAATGCATGTGGATCAGTAAATCAGAGTGCAACCCTTAGAAAATTGGCTTATATGCCATATCCAAAGTACTTATGAAGAATAAAAAGGGGAAGACAGGAGGTGCGAGATCTAAGATGTCGAGGACAAAATTATTGCACACTGCACCTGTATTGGACGAGCTCTCTTCAGTGAGGAGTCACATGTCGAACCAGGCAGAAGAAGCGACAACTATGAAAGAAGAAGTGTTAAGTCTTAATAAGGACACGAGCTCTATTAAAAATAACCTAGGACAACTGAAGAATGAAATCAAAGGATTCTGCCAATGGCTTAGTAATAAACAAAATTGATCTCAAGTCACGCCTCAAGGTTTCTTTTATCCTACACCTCAAGGTTTTACTCTGACACTCCTCCTAATAAAATACCTTGTGATCAGTCCTATACCAAATTAAAACAGGAATCCCAGTTGGTTAATCCTTAGCATCACTGCGAAAACTTTTTAAAATTTACTATCCACCTAGTATTCCAAAAGCTAGTGCCAAATTTTTACTTTTTAATTAAACAAAACAGTACATGCGGAAATAAATATAAACCATTCACACAACTGAATAAAACCCAACTGAATAATTAATTACACAACTTGCTGAATAAACCATCGACCACCAAAGTAAATAGTCCAATACAAACATCCAACACCTGAATAAAATAAATCTGAAAACTGTACTGAAAAGTCGGGGCGACATGCCCTAAATGAAACTGAAACTGAGAAATCGTTCCTACTCTAGGAATGAATGAGCGATGCGTCTAATAAAAATTTCCTTCTAGAATCCACATATTCGGCAGCTCCGTGTTCCTGGAATAGAATATCAATCCTGGTGTCCCTGTGGCTGGACACCTAAAAGGTTTTGAAAATAGTTTAATAGCAAGGGTTAGAACCCAAAATATTTTGAAAATATTTATCAAGTGAGTTGACTGCAGTAATTAAAATGTATGAATGCGCTTCATATATAAGTTAGTGTCTCACTCTCTTGTGGACATTCTCACCCCTCCACTAATGTGCACACCTAACGGTTACCTTGACCCCCACCTAGTTGTACTACCCCGTCCAACTAGTCCTGGTATAACCTCCCCTTGCCATATTACTCTAACTCGAGTATAATTATTCATGAATTTATAAGTTATTTCACCAATTAACTCAATTAATTCCTTCTCACATAATAGCATATAACCGTATCACAAGTTATATAAAGTAAATACATCACACACTGTATTCTTACCCGCATATAATATTGAATACCATTATATATGTACCTTTACTAAACATCCACACGTATAACATTCGTATATCCATCCCTCCGAGTATACCCAGGTTGATTCCCTCTAAAGTGTCATCTCACTAGGTGTGCTCACATAACCTAGTTACCCAAGTTGGATTCGCTCACCAACCTGGCCCAAAACATAAACGAAGTGGAAGCGGTCATATTCCTTCCCTGAAAGTGAGATAAACCCCTCACCCATATACCGGACGCTATGACCTGGGGATATACTCACCCTACTCCTCAAGCTAGGGAATTCACCCACATTGTGCAACCTCCCTTGATAGCACTAGAGTATAAGCACACACAATATATACACCTATATATATATATACTATCACTACACCGTATATATATAATATAAACCCCGGCTTTACCGTGTACTTCAAGATCCGTAACACTAGCCTGAAAATTTCTGAGTCTCTGTCCCGACTCACTTAATTAATTTACTCACTTAATAATTTATCATCTTTCCGAGTCTATGGTTCGACTCTAATATATTTAATTCACACCTCAATTAAATTAATATTTTTCCACGAGTCTATGGTCCGACTCTAATATAAATACTTTACACACTAATTTATATGATAATTATACCCGAGTCTATGATCCGACTCATACATAATTAATTTACACATTAATTAATTAATACTCAACCGAGTTTGTGGTCCGACTCTCATTTAATTAATTTACACATTAATTAATTAATACCAATCAGAGTCTGTGGTCCGACTCTTATTTAATTAATTTACACCTTATTAATCTATAACCTTATGTCACTCAACCAATATTCCCGGACTCGCTCACTTGGCCCATAACGTAATATTTCTCGAGTCTACATTCCGACTCTAATTATCTTAATTAACACATCAATTAATTTAATACTTGGTGTCACCCAACCATTATACCCGAGCTCGATCACTTGGCCCGAAATTAAATATTTCCCGAGTCTATATCCCGAGTCTATATCCCGACTCTAAATTAAATTAGTTTATCTCCAAACTTAATTCACTACCTTGGGGTCGCTTGACCAATATACCCGGACTCGCTCACTTGATCCGTATCTCAATATTTTGGACTACAATTTCTCAAATCCATCCATAAAGTGCCCCACATAAATTCTCCCTAGTCCCAATTACTTTCTCCCATAATTGCTAGGAATATGTGTTTCATAGTTATTTATCACTTATTAATGTATGAAACTTAAATTTCTAATTAACTTCCTTTTATATAAGAAACTGGTCGAACTGCCCAGATTTCTGCATCATCGATCGATCGAACCCCCTGGGTCGATCGATCGATCGTCCTAAACTTCGTCTTCTCCAGCCTACTATTCGGCCATTGACGAAAACTAAGCTTTATTTTCTCAAATCCCAACCTCAAACCAGCCTATTATTCATCTGATTACATCTATCATGAACTATAAACATCCTCTAAACCTTCTAGCATCATTGACATTACGAATCTGTACCCACTCAAGAACACAAATCCTTATGGTACAATCCCAAGTCCAGATTCAAATTCCACCATTTATGTTCCGAGTTTCTCATTCCAATCAGATATCTATACTCAAAAATATATAAAACAACTAATTCTTACTTTGAATCTCATTCAATTGTTCCATTAACAAAAACCCCATTTTGTACCCATTTATCAACAAAACGAATTTTAGTTTACACACCACTAAAATATGAATTGGATATCATAATTTAAACATTACATCAAGTTAAACACTTGCCTGAAACTGTTCATAGAGTCTGATCCGTTGGTGTAGTCCCTTAATTTGGCTCCAATATCCTCAAATTGACTCTTGATTTGCTTTCCCCCAATTTCCCTCTCAAGCCCTAGGTTTAGAATTAGTGTTTACTACCGTTTAACAGTTCCCCAAATTAGGTTAAAACCCTTAATCCCATTTTTGGTCATATGGGCCTAATTAAAATGGCCCGAATCACTCCCTGTGGGCTCGACTATTCCCAAAAATACTCCGACACCCAATTACTACTCCCGGGTACTCTTTTCTGACTATCTCGACCCATCTGGACTCAACTGTGCACTCAGAATTGTCATCCGAAAACTTTTTGACATTTCCAAATTTCAACCTCAAAATGCGACACGCATTAATTGGGACAATTAAACTTAAAGTCGCCAATTATAAATAATTTTTCCACTCAAGTAAATTCTCCAAATCATAAATTTAAGTTTCTCCAATTTAAATATTTTTGTATCTCCCAAAAATAACTAAATATTAAATCCTCAAAATTACGGGGTGTTACATACTCCCCCCCTTACAAAGGAATTTCGTCCTCAAAATTAAAATAAGCGTAGTGCTCCAAGCTACAAATATCACTCTATAGTCCTGTACCTCTAAGCTCGCTATTTCTATCTCTCCCGCTTCTAACCGTAAGTTACACAAGTATGCATTTAAATTAACCAGGGCGCCCATACACCCTATACCCATGCTTAACCACACAACATTTGCCTTAATTAACCCGGGTGCCCATACACCCTATCCCCATTCTTTACCGCACGAAAGTTACCTGATTATGATAGTCGTAAACCGTAATATAACTTCGAACCCGTAGTCATATCACACACACACACACACACACACACACACACACATATATATATATATATATACTTCCCGGGGTACCCAACCCGTGGACTAACGACCAAACATCTCCCCACTTTCCAATGTTGCGCTAAGTTTCACGCGTGGGACGTCTCATAAAGCGAAATCCAAACAAGGAATCCCCCGATACACTACTACCTAACATTGTCGGTCGTTGAGATCCGTTAGACCCTCAGTCTATAGCACGTACCCCTAAATACTTGTCTCTTAACACAAAAGTATATACGCCTATCCTTATGCTACCAAAGAGAACATAAAATACCGCACCCTTTTACTATCGCTAGTTCTTGCGCTAAATAAACCCCAAGCTATCTCTTCCTGCTTGGAAATAAATTTAACCACCCTGATTCATTTGAGTAGACACCCCCACTTACCGGGATAATATCTGAGAACACAAAACCTCACTTTGTGTCTCTTGCACCACACAATATTACATATACACACATATACATAGGCTAAACTCCCTCTCAGGTGATAACTAGTACCCATCATACCCTGGTGTCGCGAACACCAACTTACCCTTACTATTCACAATAATTTAAAATCCGCTGCTATCCAGTCGTTACTTAGGTAAATCATCAACCCTACTCCCAAAATTCTCGAAAGTAGTAACCCCTCGCATAATTCAAACCTTCTCTCAGTGTACACCCCCACTCTCTCGTGGATAACCCCAAAGAACTCCACTACCCCACGGAAAATATATATACATATACATAATATGGTTGCTATAGCCAGCGCACCCACTAAATTCGACTTACCCGCGAACTCTTGTGAAAATTAATCTTATATTATGACACCCTCACTGTCACACAAAGTATAACCCATTCCCATAGGATAAAAAGATAGTTACCTTCATATTCTAGCAGCAATGGCTGATCCTTGTGTTCCTGAGCATCTTCCCCCTGCCCGAACGCACCCATGACTTGTTTTAGTGGCTGCACATCCAGGACCTCGTCCTGTAGTTGACCCCCTCCTCGCTGAGGACAATCCCTCACTTACCCACAAACGAAACACCTCTTAATAAATTCACCCTGCCATTGATCCCTTCCTTGCCAGCCTTGTCGGAATTCCTGGCCATCCTGTTGATAGCCTCCAGCTCTAAATTGTTTGGCATGATTTCCCCACCGAAAATCTTGACCCTGATCTCCCCTTGTCTGCTGCTGGGATACCTCACTGGTACTGTTCCCTCCTAGTTCGTCCGAATGGATGGTTTCCACTCCCCTCTTGCTTCCTTTCATGTGGAAGCGATATTCTTGACAGTGCATGAGTGTTGCGTTTATGACATCTGCATAAGATACTAACGCGGGATTACCAATCAAATGTTGTCTGATTCTCCAGACCAACCCATCCATGAACCTTGCCTTCTTTCTTTCTTCATCGCTTACCTCATCCGGTACAAAATTTGCCAAACGAGTGAATTCTTCCTCGTAATCGGCCACTGAACGGTCCCCTTGTGTCACTTCTTTAAATTTCCTCCTCATTTCAGTCTCAACTACTGGCAAAAAATACTTGCGGTCGAATCGCACCCAAAACTCGACAATAGTTACTGTATCCCTTTCCTCAACTGTGGTGATCGACTCCCACCACTGTAGCGATGCTCCTACTAAACTAAATGTGGCTAGCATTTGCTTCTGCACCTCATTGCAATCTTTCATGCGTAGGTGACGCTGGATATCTCTCTTCCGCTGACACGCTAGCACCACGCCTAGACCCCCTCGAAACTTTGGTGGATGGCCCTTTTGAAAGACCTCTCGTACTTGCTACCACCCCGACGTCCCCGCGTGAGCCTGAACATCTGGCACCACTAACACTTATGGATGATCTCATGGAAAGTACCTTGCCATAACGATCATTGTTTCTTTAATTGCCTGCGCCACTAATTCAGCTACCTGTATAGCCGAAATCATCTCTAGCAGCTGCTGCGATAACTCTTGCTCCTGATGAGCCTCTCTAGTCTCATCCCCCTGTTTCCCTAGCTGCTCTCTCTTTCCTGTGCGGCATCTCAAATGAGAATCAAATCGCATGAGTTCACCCTCAAATAAAATAAATAGCAGAAGAACATAAATGCGCATACGTATAAGAATACAACAATCTTATGATAAGGCTCTATATCAAAGATTGCTAAGCCGAAACGTGAAAAGCCGCACAGATCCTAAGGACACTAGAAACTGATGCTCTAATACCATCTATGACACCCCGCCTAATAAAATACTGGGTGATCAGTCCTATACCAAATTAAAACAGGAATCCCAGTTGGTTCATCCTTAGCATCACTGTCGAAAACTTTTTAAAATTTACTATCCACCTCGTATTCCAAAAGTTGGTGCCAAATTTTAACTTTTTAATTAAACAAAACAGTACATGCGAAAATAAATATAAACCATTCACACAACTAAATAAAACCCAACTGAATAATTAATTACACAACTTGCTGAATAAACCATCGGCAACCAAAGTAAATAGTCCAATACAAACATCCAACACCTGAATAAAATAAATCTGAAAACTCTACTAAAAAGTCTGGGCGATATGCCCTAAATGAAACTGAAACTGAGAAATAGTTCCTACTCTAGGAATGAATGAGTGATGCGTCTAATCCAACTTTCTTTCTAGCATCCACATATGCCGCAGCTCTGTGTTCCTGGAATAGAATATCAATCCTGGCGTCCCTATGGCTGGACACCTAAAAGGTTTTGAAAATAGTTTTATAGCAAGGGTTAGAACCCAAAACATTTTGAAAATATTTAGCAAGTGAATTAATTGCAGTAATTAAAATGTATGAATGCGCTTCGTATATAAGTTAGTGCCGCACTCTCTTGTGGACATTCTCACCCCTCCACTAATGTGCATACCTAACGGTTACCTTGATCCCCACCTAGTTGTACTACCCCATCCAACTAGTCCTGGTATAACCTCCCCTTTCCATATTACTCTAACCCGAGTATAATTATTCATGAATTTATAAGTTATTTCACGAATTAACTCAATTAATTCCTTCTTACATAATAGCACATAACCGTATCACAAGTTATATAGAGTAAATACATCACACACTGTATTATTACCCGCATATAATATTGAATACCATTATATACGTACCTTTACTAAACATCCACACATATAATATCCGTGTATCCATCCCTCCGAGTATAACCTCACAGGATGATTCCCTCTAAAGTGCCATCTCACTAGGTATGCTCACATAACCTAGTTACCCAAGTTGGATTCGCTCACCAACCTGGCCCAAAACATAAACGAAGTGGAGGCGGTTCTATTCCTTCCCTGAAAGTGAGATAAGCCCCTCACCCATATACTGGATGCTATGACCTGGGGATATACTCACCCTACTCCTCAAGCTAGGGGATTCACCCACATCGCGCAACCTCCCTTGATAGCACTAGAGTATATAATTAAATAAATATCTAATCACTCATATTTAATAGCACACACAATATATACACCTATATATATATACTATCAGTACACCGTATATATATAATATAAACCCCAGCTTTACCGTGTACTTCAAGATCCATAACACTAGCCTGAAACTTTCTGAGTCTCTGTCCCGACTCACTTAATTAATTTACTCACTTAATAATTTATCATCTTTCCGAATCTATGGTCCGACTCTAATATATTTAATTCACACCTCAATTAAATTAATATTTTTCCCCGAGTCTATGGTCCGACTCTAATATAAATACTTTACACACTAATTTATATGATAATTACCCGAGTCTATGATCCGACTCTTACATAATTAATTTACACATTAATTAATTAATACTCATCCGAGTCTGTGGTCCGACTTTCATTTAATTAATTTACACATTAATTAATACCAATCCGAGTCTGTGGTCTGACTCTTATTTAATTAATTTACACCTTATTAATCTATAACCTTATGTCACTCAACCAACATTCCTGGACGCACTCACTTGGCCCATAACGTAATATTTCTCGAGTCTACATTCCGACTCTAACACATCAATTAATTTAATACTTGGTGTCACCCAACCATTATACCCGAGCTCGATCACTTGGCCCGAAATTAAATATTTCCCGAGTCTATATTTCGACTCTAAATTAAATTAGTTTATCTCCAAAGTTAATTCATTACCTTGGGGTCTCTTGACCAATATACCTGGACTTGCTCACTTGATCCGTATCTCACTATTTTGGACTACAATTTCTCTAATCCATCCATAATGTGCCCCACATAAATTCTCCCTAGTCCCTATTACTTTCTCCCATAATTGCTAGGAATATGTGTTTCATAATTATTTATCACTTATTAATGTATGAAACTTAAATTTCTAATTAACTTCCCTTTATATAAGAAACTGGCCGAACTGCCCAGATTTCTGCATCATCGATCGATCGAACCCCCTGGGTCGATCGATCGATCGTCCCAAACTTCGTCTTCTCCAGCCTACTGTTCGGCCATTGACGAAAACTAAGGTTTATTTTCTCAAATCCTAACCTCAAACCAGCCTATTATTCATCTGATTACATCTATCATGAACTATAAACATCCTCTAAACCTTCTAGCATCATTGACATTACGAATCTGTACCCACTCAAGAACACAAATCCTTATGGTACAATCCCAAGTCCAGATTCAAATTCCACCATTTATGTTCCGAGTTTCTCATTCCAATCAGATATCTATACTCTGAAATATATAACATAACTAATTCTTACTTTGAATCTCATTCAATTGTTCCATTAACAAAAACCCCATTTTTTACCCATTTATCCCCAAAACGAATTTTAGTTTACACATCACTAAAATATGAGGACAATTTAAACATTACAGCAAGTTAACCACTTTCCTGAAACTGTTCGTAGATTCTGATCCGTTGGTGTAGTCCCTTAATTTGGCTCTAATATCCTCAAATTGACTCTTGATTTTATTTCCCCCAATTTCCCTCTCAAGCCCTAGGTTTAGAATTAGTGTTTACTGCCGTTTAACACTTCCCTAAATTAAGTTAAAACCCTTAATCCCGTTTTTGGTCATATCGGCCTAATTAAAATGGCTCGAATCACTCCGTGTGGGTCCGGCTATGCCCAAAAATACTCCGAGACCAAATTACTACCCCCGGGGTACTCTTTTCTGACTATTCGACCCATACGGACTCAACTGCGCACTCAGAATTGTCATCCAAAAACTTTTTGACATTTCCAAATTTCAACCTCAAAATGCGACACGCATTAATTCAGACATTTAAACTTAAAGTCGCCAATTATAAATAATTCTTCCACTCAAGTAAATTCTCCAAATCATAAATTTAAGTTTCTCCAATTTAAATATTTTTATATCTCCCAAAAATAACTAAATATTAAATCCTTAAAATTACGGGGTGTTACATTTACCTCCCAAATGCCTCCTCCAATATTCCCATCTCAGCCACTTTTTTCACCCTCTTTCTGAGTATCATCATCGTCCATGCATGCTTAGGAGTATTATATGAGGAACTTGATCGATATCAAGGTCATTTGCACATGCACGCTCGTTTTTACGACTCCAAAAACAGTTGTGCACTCTTAGTCTTTGCAAATGAGTGAGACTAAGATATTGGTGGATGTAATCTACCTGAGTTATGAAGAGGAGACTGTTCATGTTGACCACATGGGTGAGAAGGCTACGTTAATCGAGTATAAGAGTGGGTTTACTATTTGGCCAATTTATTTGCTGGGGAAGATTATGCAATGAACAATGTTTTATTCTAGGACAAGTTTGTTATGTTCTTTCATATTTTGGGATAAGTTTGTAGTTATTTTAATTTCTTGGGACATGTAATGACATCTTAATTTGTACTGTTTTATTTCATATTGATTAAATGCTTGGATTAAATGAATTTATATGAATTTGCTAGAATTATCAACTAAAAATTATTGTATGTAATATGACCTTAGTTTCAACCTTTTATATAGGTGAATTTAATTTTGAAGATTCTTAAATTGATTTTCCACAAAATAAAGAGTTATTGGGAGAGAGTATTAGAGTCTCCGATAAGCATGTAAAGGGTATTCACAAATTTGTTAAATATGCTGATAGAAATCTTAACAATGACAAGATCTCATGTCTGTGCACCCACTGTATGAACATAAAATTTATGTCTTTGGAAGACATTGAGTTACATTTTCTAAGGTGGGATATGTCGCAAGACTGTAATATATGGACATTCAATTGGAAAAAAATGTACCATATGTTCCAGAAGAATTATCGGTACCCGATCGGGTGGAAGTGGTGAATGATTGGCCAATGCATCGTACTTTGCCCGACCTATTGATGATGCTTACGGAGTCCACTACCATCAAAACCACCAGTCTATAGATTCGGATAATGTTAATTATGACTAATTTAATGAATATCTTGATGCTGAATTGCCCAAAGATCCTAAAATACATAATGTTAAAAGTCGATGCAGCTAAACCGTTGTATAAAAATTATGATAAAGATCACTCGGTATTATATGCAATGATCAATTTTTATAATTTGAATAGTCGGTTCTGTAAGGACATTTTTGTCCATTATCAATGTATTATGTCGCACGCCGTTACACCGTTGAAGAAATTCAAGATTCAAGATTCAACGGATCCGAATATCAAAAGAAGAAGAGGAATCATAGTCTGACAGCCGGACCGATCCGCTGAAATAAAAGAATCGATCCGGCTAACCGGACCGATCCGCCTAAAGACTCGGACCGATCTGCTTGTTTGTCAGAAGGCCAATATACCCTGGACCGCAAGCAAACCGATGAAGCAGGATCAACCGAACCGATCCGCCTCAGAATAAAAGAACCGATCCGGTCAATCGGACCGATCCGCCTAAGACCCGGACCGATCCACCTGGGATAAACTCAAACAGATTGTGTTCAGATCGTGTTCAGATTTTTAAGGCCCGAGACTTCTTATTTAATCCCACTACGGGAAGTGGTTTTCTAAGAATTATTTACACGATTTCCAGAGTAAAGAAAGCCCTAAGTCTTCACCTATTGAGCATCTATACTCTAGGTTTTTGATTCACACAATTTCCAATCTTTTGTGAATCACTTTGCAACCCAGGAACGCATTTTTGCTGTTCACACCTTTGTGGAGAAGACCGTTCTTCTTCTCCATTGCAGCCCTACTGGAAAGGGATAGTTCCAGCCGCCAGCCCTACTGGAAAGGGATAGTTCCAGCCGCGACTACAGAATTCGACACCTGAGGGCAATTCTTAGTCACTTGTGTTTTCATTGTAATCCGAAATTGTATAGCCTACAATATTATAATGAAAATAAATGGTTTTTCCCCTTTGGGGGATTTTTCCTCAATTGCATGTGTTTGAATCTTCTTGCTTAGATTATCATCTTATTCAATCACATATTGTTGCATGTTTACGGTTTGTTTGGGTTAAAAGGTGTTTAATATATAAGTATATCATTTGAACGTGAACACATACGTTCTCAAATTGGTATCAGAGCAGGTTACGCTAATCTATTGCGTATTCCTATTTTCTGCAAAATTTTTCTAAGATATCAATTTTCTGAAAAAAATTGATTTTTGAAACGTGCGTGTTCAAATGGAGAAGTTATATAATAAAATGTGTATTTTTGACGGGATAAATTATGCTTATTGGAAAGCCCGAATGAAGTCGGCTTTAAAAGCCATTGATGAACGTGTCTGGATCTTAGTTGAAAGAGGGTGGACTCCTCCCTCCGTGACTGTTGATAAAGTGATCAATTTGAAACCTGACACTTCTTGGACTGATGAAGAATTTAAATGGTCATCTTTTAATTCTAAGGGTCTAAGTGCTATTTCTGGGTCTGTCACACCTGATGAGTTCAAACGCATAATGACACGCACCACGTCAAAAGAGGCATGGGATGTTTTACAACTCTCCCATGAAGGAACTAATACTGTGAAAGAATCTAAGTTGCAAAATTTGATAACTCAATTTGAAACCATCACCATGCATGAATCTGAATGCTTTGATGAATTTTATGCTAGACTTTCTGACATTGTGAATACTAGCTTTAATCTTGGTGAACATATTCCTAATGCTAGAGTTGTTAAAAAGATTCTTCATTCTTTACCTAAGCATTTTATCCCTAAAGTCACTGTGCTAAACTCTATGGGTAATTTAAATACGCTAAAATTGGAAGAACTGGTAGGAGATTTGCAAACTTATGAAATTGATATGTTCCCTAAAACTGCTAAATCTAAAGATAAGGGAATTGCACTTAAAGCCCAAGAGAGAAGGAGTGAGGGGTCGGATAGAAAAAGGGTAGTGTCGTCTAGAAAGAGAGAGACTGACACGTCAAATTCTGAGTGTGATTTTAACCTAGATGATTTGGCTCTTTTTGCAAAAAATTTCAAGAGGATTCTCAAATTTAAGAAAAATTGCAATTTTAAAGATAAAAAGAAATTTGAGAAAAATAAGTTTGAAAAGAAAAATGAAAAAGACTCCAAAAATCGTCCTAAGAAAGAAAGTGAGAGATGTTTTGAGTGCGATGGTAGGGGTCATAGAGTATTTGAGTGTGCCAATCGTCTAAATAGAGAGAAAGGGAAAGCTGTCCTTAATGCTACCCTTAGTGACGACAGTGAGGTCGAGACGGTGGATTCAGGAGATGAGTCACCGCATGCGTGTAACTTCACCGCATTCATGGCCAGTCAAGTGAGCACTCCTAGTTCTCTTCACAACGATGAAGATGATGCTTCACAGGGACACCTCGACAGTGAGATCGATGTGAGTGAGGGGGAGGTTGACTCAAGTGAGAGCGAGAGTGATATTCAACGCGCCTACGCTGAGTTATATTCTGAGTCATTTAAAACTAAAAAACGTAACAAAGCGCTAGTTCTTAAGATAACCGGCTTAGAGGAAGATTTAAGAAAGGCAAGAGAAAGAGAGTCCTCCACCATCACCGCCCTGAGAGAGAGAGAATCTGCCTGTGTCGAGAAAGATTCTGTTTAGAGAGAGAGAGTGGTTTAGAGAAAGAGAGAGGGGACTTGACTAAACAAGTGGCTAGTCTTACGAGTCAGCTCCATCCCTTCGTGGAGACTCGGAAGAAACTTGAAGCCCTTGTTGCCCAGCTGACTCATAATCTTGAGAAAGCACGGGAAGTCAAGGTACAAATCGAGGACAGATCTGGGAAGATGGGAAATATGCTCCTCAGCCCCGCTTTAGGTTTTGTTTATCGGGAAGGAATTGGATATGATGGTGCCTCCACGTCCCAAATTTCACCTGGACCAGTTCCTGAGTTTACTACGAATCCTTATGGCCGTCGTCAAAAACCTCAAAGGAGAGTTTGACCAAGAAAAGCAAACCAAGGTCCGCCTTTGACTGTGCTCTTTTGTACTTATTGCAAAATAAAAGGCCACCTTAGGGAGTCTTGCTATAGCATGGGTCGGACACGACGTACTATTGCTCCACCACGTCATACTAATGAGTTTTCTAGTCTGAGAGAGCGAGTTGAGTTCTTAGCTGCCACGACCCAGAGTTTAATGGAAGAATTTGGACGGATGTCTTTGCCGTTAGTGAATGCTTCTCACATTCCAGCTAAAACCAACAACAACAAAGGCAAACAAAGGGTCATCCCGACTTGGGTACCTAAGAAAGATAAAAAGGATTTTGTTGTTCATGTTGCTCTAAAAGCACATAATACCTCACAGTGGTATTTTGATAGTGGGTGCTCCAGACACATGACAGGTGATGCCTCATTTTTTATGACTCTTGAGGACTATCAGGATGGCAGAGTCACCTTTGGAGATGGGAGAAAATCTAGCATTATAGGACGTGGTACTGTCGAGTTACCTGTATTTCCTAAGCTAGAAAATGTTTTGTACGTCAAAGGTTTGAAAGCAAACCTTCTCAGCATTAGCCAGCTGTGCGACACTGACTTTGCAGTAAAGTTTGACCGGGACACATGTAAAGTCTAAAACCAAGCCGGTAAACTTTTGATGCAAGGGGTGAGGCCCGAGTATAATTGCTATGGGACTGAGCCCACGTCCTCATTTGTCTGCAACAGCGCCACGATCACTCCTATGGATCTGTGGAATCAACGTCTAGGTCACGTGAACGTTAGAGATCTCAATTGCTTAGCTAAAAATGACCTAGTACGTGGCTTACCATCTCTTGGAAAGTCAACTTCGACCGTTTATGGACCCTGTCAGTTGGGAAAACAAATTCGTAGTCCTCATAGGAAGTTGCACTCCATTACCACCTCTCGTGTTCTTGAGTTGATACACATGGATCTTATGGGTCCCACTCGTACTGAGAGTCTAGATGGTAAGAGGTGCATCCTCGTGATGGTAGATGATTTCTCCAGATACTCCATTGTAGGTTTTCTGAGAAGAAATCCGATGCTGTAGAATTTTTAACGACCAAGTGCCGTGTCTTGCAAAATCAACACGGTGTCACTATTAATAGGATGCGTAGTGACAATGGCACTAAATTCACAGAAGCAAAGATATACCTTTACTGTGATAGCCTCGGGATCAAACATGAGTTTTCTGCTGTGAGAACTCATCAACAAAATGGTATTATTGAGAGAAAGAATAGAACGATCCAAGAGATGGCTAGATCTATGCTTCTAGGTCGTAAAGTTTCTAGGAGATTTTGGGAAGAGGCAGTGTCTACTGCATGCCACACGGTGAATAGGGTTTATTTGTGTCCACACACACTTCAGACTCCTTATGAGTTGTGGACTGGCAAGAAGCCCAACCTGGCATATTTTCGTGTTTTTGTGAGTAAATGCTACATCCTACGGGATAGAGAGCACTTAGGAAAGTTTGACTCTCGGAGCGACGAGGGAATATTTCTAGGATATTCATCAAATAGCAGAGCGTACCGAGTTTTTAACCTGAAGAGCTCTAAGGTTATGGAATCAATAAATGTCGCCGTGCAAGATGACGTACCTCCGACGGTTATTGATCCTAACCTTCAGTGTGAGGATGAGAATTATTCTGACAGTGATTTACCTGTTCCTCTCTCACACTCTGTGGACCTTACTCCTGCACTAGGGGACACACCTGCTTGGGTTCGCAAGAGTCATGACCCATCTGCCATTATTGGCGATCCCACTCTAGGGGACAAGACTCGTTCTCAGCTAGAGAACGTTGTTAGCCATCTTTGCTACACGTCCAAAGTCGAGCCCAAGAATCATAAAGAAGCACTCAAGGATGAACACTGGATATCTGCTATGCAGGATGAGTTGCTTCAGTTTAAAAAGAATAATGTCTAGGAACTTGTCCCCCGGCTTAGTGAGACTAATGTGATAGGTACTCGGTGGATTTTCAAGAACAAAATGGATGAAAATGGTACCATAATCAGAAATAAGGCTAGGTTGGTCGCTCAAGGATACACACAGATAGAGGGTGTAGACTTTGGGGAGACATTTGTTCCTGTTGCGAGGCTTGAGTCTGTCCGTCTTCTGCTCGCCATCGCATGTCATCTGCGCTTCAAGGTATATCAGATGGATGTTAAGAGTGCCTTTCTGAATGGCATTCTACAGGAAGAGGTTTATGTGGAACAACCAAAAGGGTTTGAAGACCCTCAGCACCCAGAGCACATCTACTATCTGAGGAAAGCCTTGTATGGTTTGAAGCAAGCACCCCATGCTTAGTACGAGAGGTTTACTTCCTATCTCTTAGATCGTGGCTTCAAGATAAGGGGAGTTGATATGACGTTGTTCGTCAGGAGAGATGACGGTGCAATTTTGGTTGCCCAGGTCTATGTGGACGACATAGTCTTTGGATCCACATGCTCCCAGCATGCTCACAACTTTGAGGAGGAGATGAAAAGTGAGTTTGAGATGAGCATGGTTGGTGAGCTTACATTCTTCCTTGGTCTCCAGGTTCATCAGCTAGAGGATGGGATGTTCATCTCCCAATCCAAGTATGCTAGAGACCTAGTGAAGAAATTTGGTTTAGACTCCGCTAAGCATGCACGTACACCTATGAGTACCACTACCAAGCTTAGTAAGGACACTTCAGGCAAGGACGTAGAGCAAACCTTATATCGGAGTATGATAGGTAGTCTTCTCTACTTGAATGCCAGTCGTCCCGACATCGCCTTTAGTGTTGGAGTCTATGCGCGATATCAGGTGTCCCCGAAAGAGTCACATTTACTTGCTCTAAAACATATTATTAATTACGTAAGTGGGAATCTCTCATACGATATTTGGTATTCCTTTGATACTGATGACCGTTTGTCCGCCTATTCGGATGCCGATTGGGTCGGGGATGTAGATGGTTATAGAAGCACTTCAGGTGGGTGTTTCTATTTTGGTTCTTCTCTTGTCTCCTGGCTGAGCAAGAAGGATAAATTCCATCTCTTTGTCCACTACGGAGGCTGAGTACATAGCCGCCGGGAGTTGTTGCACACAACTCTTGTGGATGAAGCAAATGTTGGAGGATTATGGGATTTCACAAGACACCATGATCATTTCTTGTGATAACACGAGCGCGATACACATATCCCGTAATCCCATCCAACATTCGCGCACAAAATACATCAGGATACGTGAGCACTTTATTCGTCAGTTAGTTGAGGAGAACACTGTATCCCTGAGTTTTGTTCCCACCGACCATCAGTTAGCCGACATTTTCACGAAACCTTTAGATTCCCTTAGATTTGAGAGTCTTAGGAAGTCTTTGGGGATTTGCACAGTTGACTGAGGGGTTGGTCTATGTCTAGAATAGGTTGCTTCTTCATGTTCATATCATATGCTTCCTATTGCTAGTCTGTTTTATATGTTCCATTGCTTAGTTGTACAACTTTTATTTATTCTTTTTGCTGTTTATATTGCTTTTGAAAAAATACAAAAAGATTTTCCTTTAAGAAAAATTTTAAGAAAAGCACAAAAAGATTTTATTTTGATAAATTTTTTTGAAAAATCCAAAAAGATTTCTGTTTTTGCTTCTTTTATGGATGAGCATTTAAGATAGCCAAGTCACAACTTCATTCCATATATCCATGTGACTGTTTGATAGAGATTTGAGAGGCTACATCATTTCATCCATGTGCTTTACATTGGTTGGAGTCTTTGAGATGTAATTAATGATATCTTCCTACATGTTTGACTCCTATATCCTTTATTCCACACATGCACGGCTATATTTGATTATTGCACTTGTGTATCTCATATTGGCTTGAGTGTTTCCATCTCAATTTTGTCTATACAATGTACAATATGCGATAAAACTTGACAAGATTGGAATGCATGTAAAAACCGTTTTGGTGAGACTGTGTGTTTTTATATAACGGGGAGGGGCTGCGAAAGGTAATCATCTATCCTTTGCGCAAAAGCCACCGTTAAAAAGGACCTAAAAATGGAGGAATTTTAATATCCGAGGTCCAAAGAGGTTAAAAGAACCCAAAAAAATTTAAAGGCAATAAAAAGCAATTCATGCCAAATATGGGCCACTTCGGTTTCACCATCAATTCTCCAAAGTTTGAGAATTTAGAATGCCTCTATTCAAAATTATATCTGAGGGAGTTTGGTTGGAAAATCTTTAAACGGGTTTGCACTTCCTTGAAAGTCCTGAAAAAGCATAAAATCATTTTGGACGTTATGGGTGTGAAAATCATTTTGAGCTTTGATTTGTTGATTTGATTGAGTCAATATCTTATATTGTCATTATTTTACACCAAAGGAAGCATTTGAGTTCATTCTCTAGGAATATCCAATATTCATCGTGCACATATGTCATGTTTGTATGCATTGATTTTCCTATCGAATTTGATCACACCACCTCATTTACGCTATCATCGACTTGGTTGGTTTGTGTTCATTCATGGTGTGATTTTATCCTAGTGACACCCCGCTCTTTCTTATTTGATTTATTTCTCTCATTTGTCTATTTGGGGACATCATAAAAAGGGGGAGAAAGAATTATCGTATTATGGGGGAGTTTTGAAAGTTTGAGTTTGCTCATTAATTGGTATATATGTTTATCTCATTTCAAACTCGATATGTCACTTGGTATTTTGCTTTGTCTCATGTGTGTAGGTACTACATGGATTATCATTGGATTGCACACCCTGATGAGAAAAGCGTTGAGATTCCTGCAGAATTGAAGAGCAAATGCTGTAGTCTTATTCAATTGTATCTTTCCAATTTTGGGTTCATGGAAGGGTAGATTTGTATAGGCATTTTTAGTTGTTTTGATAATTCGGATGTTTGTTTTTATGTTTGTACCGGCATAGACATAGGGGGAGATTTTTAAGGACATTTTTATCCATTATCAATGTATTATGTCGCACGCCGTTACACCATTGAAGAAATTCAAGATTCAAGATTCAACGGATCCGAATATCAAAAGAAGAAGAGGAATCATAGTCTGACAGTCGGACCGATCCGCTGAAATAAAATAATCGATCCGGCTAATCGGACCGGTCCGCCTAAAGACCCGGACCGATCCGCTTATTTGTCAGAAGGCTAGTATACCCCGGACTGCAAGCAAACCGATGAAGCAGGATCAACCGAACCGATCCGGTCACAACCGAACCGATCCGCCTCAGAATAAAAGAACCGATCCGGTCAACCGGACCGATTCGCCTAAGACCCGGACCGGTCCGCCTGGGATAAACTCAAACAGATTGTGTTCAGATTTTTAAGGCCCGAGACTTCTTATTGAATCCCACTACGGGAAGTGGTTTTTTAAGACTTATTTACATGATTTCCAGAGTAAAGAAAGCCCTAAGTCTTCACTTATTGAGCATCTAGACTCTAGGTTTTTGATTCACACAATTTCCAATCTTTTGTGAATCACTTTGCAACCCAGGAACGCATTTTTGCTGTTCACACCCTTGTGGAGAAGACCGTTCTTCTTCTCCATTGCAGCCCTACTGAAAAGGGATAGTTCCAGCCGCCAGCCCTACTGGAAAGGGATAGTTCCAGCCGCGACTACAGAATCCGACACCTGAGGGTAATTCTTAGTCACTTGTATTTTCATTGTAATCCGAAATTGTATAGCCTACAATATTATAATGAAAATAAATGGTTTTGCCCCTTTGGGGGGGTTTTCTTCAATTGCATGTGTTTGAATCTTCTTTCTTAGATTATCATCTTATTCAATCACATATTTTTGCATGTTTAGGGTTTGTTTGGGTTAAAAGGTGTTTAATATATAAGTTTATCATTTGAACGCGAGCACATACGTTCTCAGGTTCGATTTATCGGGCAATAGCGTAAACAAAATTCTTAAGTGGGATAATGATATTCTCCTAAATGAGAATACATTACTAGATAATGATCCGACTATGAAGAAGTGCTTGAAGGGTTTGTGTTTGAATTATAAGTCGATTCATGCATGCAAGTATGATTGCATATTATACAACAATAAACACAAACTAAAGGATAAGTATCCTATATTTAATGAGCCAAGATATATGATTTGTGAGAGTGGAAATGACGAACCCACTAAATTTTGCAAGTGCTCTCAAGTTCCACATAAGGTATTGAAGTATTTTTCCCTCGGGCCACGATTAAAAAGATTTTTCACTATTTTGTGGATAAAAGAGGGCATGACATGGCACGCTTGAGCCGAATTGGGTGGGAATCTCATGCGTCAACCAATTGATACAATCATATGGAAACTTTCAAATGCACAACACTCGATTTTATAAAGGAATTGTGCAATGTCCATTGGATTATCAACCGACAAGTTTTACCCTTTTAGTAATTTAAGTACTAATTAGAGTTATTCGCCAGTTCTTTTGGCACCTTTAGGTATCCCCCCAATACTATGCACGAGAAAAGAGTTCACATTATTATCGTAATTGATACCTGGGCCCAAGGCTCCTAGCAATGATATTGATATTTTCTTAGCCCTGTTAATTGAAGAACTTAAAGAGTTATATGATGAAGTCGTGTGGGTGTTTGACACTCATAAGGGTGAAGAGTTGTCACTTAAATAAATGATGTTATGACCATTTACATCTTTCTTACCTATTAGACCTTGTCCGGTTGCAATGTGCATGGTTATTATATATGTCCCATATGTGGAGAGGAAAATGATTCTATGTAACGACCCTAAACATACTATGAGGATATTCTCATGGTAAAGGTCATAGCCATGAGTAAGACAAAAAAATAAGGGCCATGATCTAGGAACGTAAAGGCCACGAAAGGGTATAAAAGTCCACAACCAGGGTGTAGGACATGACCAAGCAAACGTTAGGAAAGAGGCCAGGTTCTTGGATTTGAAAGGTCATCGACTTTGGGCAAGGCCATTACCTAGTAGTGACTTGGGATCACTAGAATTCTGCACTTGGGGTGATGACATGGCCTCATCAGATCATAACTTAAGATCATTTTTTTGGCATACTCTATTATCGATTCGTGTACCTCTCGTACTAACATAAGGACTATCGGTTCAGTATGTCTCCTCGAACCTAAAATCAAATAACAATAAATGGAGGCGAACATAATTCTACGCCTTAGGGCGATGTACATTCCCAACATACCCAAACGTCACATAGTGGGCCGCCCTAAGTTCTATGTTCTGGGGCACAAGTCTAGACCTCTCTGGAATCGACAAGGTGGGATCACCCACTGTGCGGGAACCTCCGTGATAGCAGGTAGCGTGGGTATGTTCATGTACAATCACCAATTATATAATAGGTGCACACATGACCTATATATATATATATATATATATATATATATATCAATTCATTAGGTATACATACAACCCCATTTATCGTATTTCGTACGTAGTATTAATCCCTCGAATACTCACTGTACTATCATGTTATGAATAATCTCACTATCGTAATTACTCAAGTTTTATATTTTACTCCAAGGGTCCTAGTTATCCCTTATTATAATTTTAGTAGTTAAGTCTTTCTTACTCTACTGGTCCACATCATAGGTTCATTCGAAACATTCGTAATTTATTCTCATCCTCTCAAATTAATTACTTTATAATTTAAGCCCAAACAATTTTAGCCTTTATTCTCTCAATAAGACTATTGCCTGATTCTATCATAAACCTACTGTAGTCCCATTTGTCCCTTACAATAATTTAAGGAGGCTCTAAAGGTCACCCAAATAATTTTCCAAAGTTCCTAGGCTTAAATAGGCAATTTTGGGCAAATCGAATCGATTCACCCAAAGGTCGAATCGATTCGCCTTATCGAATCCATTCGCCCCTGGTCCGAACCGATTCGTTTTGTACCAGGTCGTCTTCTTCCTTATGCGAATGCATATTTTTACCATTTTTATTCACCCAACTTACATGTATCTCCACCAAACTTGAAACCAATTGTCCCAAACCTTTTCTACATGTATTAGGACAATTTTTAACGTAATTTTAACATCAAAACATTACAATTTTCATTCGAGAGCGTATTGAATCCTCTATTATACAAAAACCCTAGGTTTCAATATTCTCCATTAATATTCAACATAAATCCAAATTAAACACCTAATCTCTGATTTCTTATCTTCTATAGATGTTCAATCGTAATACATGAAATTCCTACCCAAACATGCATTAAAATTATTCTTTTCCACCAAGAATGTTAATTAAATCAAATTATAATAAAACCTTTACAACATGGGCATTATAACCTCAAAATAATTTGCAATAAACACTTGCCTTTGATCAGTAGGGTCTGATTTCGTGATTTAAAGGTTGGTTTGGTTGTCTTCTCCTCCAATCCACACTCCAAGTTTGATTGTGGTGCAAGAACACACTTTAATTCTTCAAGAACTCTTCAAAACCTCCGAGGATTCTCTCATTTTCTTCTCTAATAGCTCCCTTTTATTTTCTACACTCTTAGATCCTTCTCTCTAATGTTTGATATAAGGCAATGCATTTCTTATCTCTATCTACCCTAGGCTACCGAAAGAGTAAAATACCCTCATACAGTGTCGGTTTAATCTAACATTTCCCCGGGACCCAAACAATACCCCCGGATATACTATTCCGACTATATTTCGACCCTTTAGGAATCATTTGCGACCTCGAAATCATCATTCGAGTCACTCTACACATTTTTCCTATCTCAACCTCAATTTTAGTCTACAAGCGACTCCCGATTGAGATAAATTCAATTTCGCCAATTTCACTCATTATGATGTGTAAAAATTTCCATAACTTACTTACTATTCACTTAGTAAATTTTTAACACATAATATTAATCATTATTTTTTTCTCTTGATTAATATTGAATAACCATATTTTTTATTTAGTTCCATTAAATTACTTCACTCGCGTAATTTAAATAAACGAATAATCTACCGAATTAAGTAAATTTCAAATACAAAGAAATACGGGGTGTTACAGTCGCAATCTTTTCCATCCACATGTCCTTACAAGACTTTGCCACGCGACCTAATAACATATTTCCTCATGTCCATTATTATTTATTTCAAATAAAATATTTTGGACACTTTTGGGACTGTTTTGAACCATGCCAAATTATAATTTATATTATAAAAAATATAATGCAATTTTTACCCCATCCCTATCTAACTCTAACTATGGGTGCATAAGAGAATCACCCCAACCCCCAACATCATCCCCACTAACACACACACAACTGCAACTAAATTTCTAAGAATAGATTAAAGTTCATGTGTGAATTTTGCAATATTGTAAGTACTTCAAAAAAGATCGACAGAGTTTCCTTTATTATTTCTAGACATTCTACAAAACGCTGTTACTATAAAACTTGTTTAAAATTAAATTCAACATCTAACAACAATATTCACAATCCCGCCCGATCATAAACATTATATAAATATAAAAGAATACATGTCTCCACTTGGTCCCAACTAGAGCATCATCATATAAGCCCACTCGGGCATCAAAGTAAATATCTAAATATCATGCCATAAACTTAAATAAATATTTTAGTAGAAACATACGTGACTCTTCAATATCAATTAACTTGTTTAACTGCTGTATGATAAAGAGTATATACATCTCGATTTAGGTCTTTATATGTTTCATATGCAGGATAAGCCATCAGTATATAAGTGCAAACGTTCAAATATAATATATGTAAAATAAATAAGATATCACCAATCAAATTTAATTGATGTAAGAATCAAGGTAAATGCTTTGAATTTTCAATATTGTATAAAAAAACTCAAGCTATGAGTTCATGACTGCGCATGTTGTTTCTACAAGTTACATTGGTCCCCCGTGAGGTGCTAGGGTCTCTCTCCATCAATTTGCTTGTTATTTTAAGTTTTTACCCCCCCCCCCCATCCAATTTTCAAGGTACATGCTTAGAATTTTAAATATTAGATCGAAAGTCTCAACTCGTGACTCCCATGATTATACATGTTATTTCTACAAGTTACATTGGTCCCCTGTGAGGTGCTCATGCCTCTTTCTAGGTCGTTTTCTTGTTACTTTATGTTTTCACCCCTCAATGCCCATTTTTCAAGTTAAACATGTTGAAATTTCAATATTAGATCAAACTGTAAAATGTGAGTCCCATGAATTTACGAGTTAATTCACCAAGTTATATTGGTACCATGTAAGGTGCTCGGCCTCTTTCCAGACTATCTACTTGTTATTCTACGTTTTCTCCCTAACTCTCAATTTTCAAGCTCAATACTTTGAATTTTCAAATTTATATCAAAACCTCAACCCGTGAGTCCCATGGTGGCACAAGTTATTTTTACAAGTTACATTGATACCATGTGAGGTGCTCGGGCCTCTTTTCTGGTTGTTTACTTATTATTCTATATTTCCACCCCCAATGCTCAACTTTTAAGCTAAGTGCTTAGAATTTTCAATATTATATCAAAATATCAACCCGAGAGTCTCATGACAGCATGGATTATTTCTATAAGTTACATTGGTACCTTGTGAGGTGCTCAGTTCTTTTATGGACTGTTTGCTTATTATTCTAAATTTTCACCCCCAACGCCCAATTTTCAAGTGTAATGATTAAAATTTTAAATTTTAGATTAAAACCTCAACCCGTGAGTCCCATGACTGCGTGGGTTATTTATACAAGTTACATTGGTACCATGTGAGGTGCTTGAGCCTCTTGACTATTGTTCTACGTTTTCACCCCCAACATCTAATTTTCAAGATAAATGTCTAGAGTTTTCAATATTAGAATTAAATCTCAACTCATGAGTCCCATGATTTCACGACTTATATCTACAAGTTATATTGGTATCAGGTGAAGTGTCCGGGCCTCTTTCTAGGCCGTTTTCTTGTTATTCTACGTTTTCACCACCCACTGCCCAATTTTCAAGTTAAATGATTAGAAATTTCAATATTTCATAAAAAATTCAACCAATTAGTCCCATGCTTGCACGTATTATTTCTACTAATTACATTGGTACCATGTGAGGTGCTCGGGACTTTTTTCGGGTCATTTGGTTGTTATTAAACCTTTTCACCCCCAATGCCCAATTTTCAAGTAATATGATTAGAATTTTCAATATTAGATCGAAATCTCAACATGTGAGTCCCATGATTGGACATGTTATTTCTACTAGTTAAATTGATACCGTGTGAGGTGCTCATGTCGTTTGGTTGTTATTCTACGTTGTCACCCCAATGCCCAATTTTAAAGCTAAATTCTTAAATTTTTCAATATTATATAGAAATCTCACCCTGTGAGTCTCATGAATGCACGGGTTGTTTCTACAAGTTACATTTGTAGCATCTGAGGTGCTCGAGCCTCTTTCTAGACTATTTTCTTGTTATTTTATATTTTTACTCCATAACACCAAATTTTTAAGTTAAAAACCTAAAATTTTCAATATTATGTGACAACCCGCTCACCAAAATATGGGGTGGCCAGCCCGATACTCCAATCTAACGGAGTCATGGATGGAATCATTCTCAGCATATCAATAATATGGAAGTATACGGGATAACCACTCCATGTTTTGGAAAACGGGTTGTAAAAAATTGTCAGTTTTAAAGATAAGAAAAGAATTTAAATAACCCAATTTAAAAAGAAAGTGGTAATCCAAAAGAAGATTATATTACATACACATCAAATATACAATGAAGGACCGAATATGCTGTCGGTCAACAGACTCCACAACAGTATTAAAAAAATTCAATAATTTATATAATACATTACATTAGACAATTACAAAGGCTTTGGACTCACGCACGAGTAAATGACCTGATCTTAACTAGAGAACAAGGATAACGACGTCTATTGCAATATGTCCCGTAATACCCGCAAAGCATCACGGCTCCCAGAAACACCGGAGTAGGAAAGTCAGAACAGGCATCCTTGCGGCGGAGCACCTGAGCGGATACAAGATGCATGCACAACAAGAAATATGAACGGGTCAGGGCCCGGTTTTATATGATCACCAGATGAATAAAAAGTATGACAATTATGCGCAGTAAATCATGACTAATAGAAATAAGAATCTACCTACACAATTTAAAGCATAAGCTAAGACATTTTAATTTATTATAAGTCTAATTTAGTTATGCAAGCGAATAAGAATAATTAACAATAATTAAAAGCTTCAACATGTACTCTGATTAATTTCATAGTTCCATTCCTTATTAGGAATTATAATCATAATTATGTGCTCTTTGTGGCATTCCATTCCTTATCAGGATTATCATCAATATCATATGCTCTTTATGGCATTTATCATACATCAAGTCCCACTTGATTCAGAATGGCTATATTCTTATGCATATAACGATTCTAAGACCGCCCCTCCGAGTTTACCCACTGGGCGCCCCCCTAAATGACCATCATCTTCCAGGGCCTATCGAACAAGGTAACCTGGGCACCTATCGCAACGTCGGGAAGCGGCCATATGCCAGCGGGAGAGTCATGACCACACCCGGAATCACCTCACCAGCGCAGAAACACACCATAATCGTGCATATGTCCTAGGACTATATCCACCCTGCATTCATTAGCCAGGGGGCATCATCTCGCTCGCGAACTTCCCTTATGATGGCATTTAGAGAGGTGTGTTTAAGTAAATTAACATTTACCATTACATTATGAAGTGAATTATCATTTACCATAATTATTACCATTTTCCTTTCCATTTTCCTTTCCATTTTACATATGCATGTTTCATTTTATCTGAAACCATAACCATTTACATTTTGTAAATACAATAAATTCTACCCGGAGCCATACTTAAAACATCTTATCGTTGTAACCTCGATGAATAAATAAGCTTTCAATTTATTCTCCCAAGATTCTTTTATGGTGTTGTTGGAAACCATCAAAACTAACGTAGCTCAATTGAGCTTCTAAAATCTCCCAATACGATACTGCAACTCCTAGTCTCATCATAATCAACTAAAAGAAAAGAATACCCTGACATCAATTGGCATACCCCCGAAAAAGACCCCACATAACCCATTACTAATGTAGGGTGAATAACTAACTTGTCTAGGACTCTAGGACTCTAAGTTTACTTCATACAAGAAGGTTCCTAAGTCCTATGCCTAAAGAAAAAGGGATAAAAATTGAGTTGGAAAAATCAACTCAAAACAGCAGGGTCCGAATCGATTTAGCCTTAACCCGAATCGATTCGGGTTCCCCGACCTGTAACCTGATCCTAAAGCGAATCGATTCGCCCCAGGGGCCGAATCGATTCGGCCTGGGGAAATTGCCAGGAAAGGGGCTACGGGTTATGAACCCTAGTTTTACCCCAAATCCAATTTCTACTCCATTTTTACATCCATCCATCAACATTAATCTACCCCAAATCATCCTACATGATTATTAACATCTATAATCCACAATTTCATCATCATAAACTAAGATTAGAGTTAAAACACCATAAATTCCATTTTTAATCCATAAATGCTAATACACAACTATCACACCATTTACTCATCTTAAAGCATATAATAGCAAGTAGAAAACTTGCCTTGAAGTATAAATTTCAGATTTTCTCATGGTAGAAGCAATCCCAATCTTCAATCTCTAAATCCCTCTTATTTTTCCTCTTTTCTCTTCCTCTCTCTTTCTCTCTATGTTTAAGAGACACAAATGAGAAAATGAAAATAAGGGGCAAGACATGAAATCGTGGCTTAAGTATAAAATTTCCAACTTAAATGGTTAATACCACATTAAAATGACTCCCAAATACGCGTTTAAGTTAATACCAATCAAAAGTGCCCTGAACCTAAAAATACAATATGACACTTATTTTGACTGTCTCGCATATTCCGGAACTAACTGTGCCCTCTAAACTGGCATCCGACAATTTTATAAATTATTTTAAGTTCCGATTTCATTTAAACCATAATGTCATTTAAAACACATGACAGTATAAAACATGCAACATGATGATATTTACTTACACGTATAGTAAATATGCAACAATCTAGTAAATATTAACTTTCAACTCATTCAATTAATATTTACTCCAGTTCTAATATTTTATATAATTACTTTATGCCGTATTTTAATATAAAATGAATCTCCTAAAAGCGAGGGTTATTACATATTAGATTGAAAGTTTAATAGTTCGATGACAGCATAATTTTTTTGACAAACTACATTGGTCCCATGTGAGGTGTTCGGGCCTATTTTCGGGTCTTTTGCTTATTATTTTATATTTTTAGTCTCCAACACCCAATTTTCAATCTCAAAGCTTAGAATTTACAAATTAATTCACATACAATTTACATGGTAAAATATTGAAGACATTAGAGGGTATAAGTATATGAACTTAAAAAAAACAAAAATCTAAACCAAATGTATGAGTGTCGAAAGTCTACACCATTCTTGAATTCTGAAATCCTACAAACCAAGTGTACGAGTGTCTGTACCTACAAATAACAACTCCAATATTTAGTTTTACCAAAGTATCATCCAAAACTTAGCATACACTAATAAATTGAGTTAAGCTAACCTTAATAGAACTACCGCTCCTAACCTTACAATATTCAACACTTTTAGTTGTCCACACCAATGATTATAATATATATATATATATATATATATATATATATATATATATATATATACCACTATAGCTAACACAATCTTACTAACTTCATTCAAATATGTCTCAATGAATTTGCAACTTGAATATATTATTACAGTTTTGACACTATATTTACAAAGATTAGTGGGGAGAAAAGTTTCAAAAAACTAACTTTTAGCACATTCAGACTTCATGGTTAAAAATAAACAACACATAACAAGTCTGAATTGTCAAAAGCAAACAACACATATGTACGTAAACAAATCAAACAAACTTTTCAAATTCATATTCACATTAAAACAATTCATTAAAACTTCAATCGCATTCACAAACAATAAAAAAACACTAAAATATTATTATTAACCAAATATAAAGCAAACAATCAAGTTTTTCTAGCCCCTTAAGCTCTTTCAGAACTTCTCCACAACAATCAAATTTATAAATGCAATATATTTAAAAACCCAATAATGATATGGCATAAATAACTATAAAACGAATTGTAGTTCAGTTCTAAAATTACAATAATGCATCCACTCATGTAATTTTGTGTACACTTACGATTCCATAACTAAAAAGATAATTGACATCTTAAGGTGAATCGAAATACAAAATGTTATATTTCATTTGTCACATATTCAAAACCGAAAAATGCTAAATTGTAATTTTAGGTGGATTTTCTAATCAAAACAACATGTAAGACGAACGTCTTGTTGTGTTTCTCTATGTTTCATTTGTCAAAAAGGAACATAAAGTTCATACTTCGAATTCAAAATAACACATGCTAATTATTCATCTGTAAAAGTTTTCAAATCATACTTTGCTCTTTAAATATTATTCATATAGTTTAAAACTCCAATCGAAATCAAACTTTATGTTTCCTTTGTCATTAATCTAATCTTCTTTTACTCTACAAACACTTGGATCCCTAAATCGTTACATTCCATTTAGGATAATTAGGGGGAAAAGTCTATATGCATATATCTAAATAAAATTTCAAATAATAATTAGTGTTTGAAAATTTGAGGGCTTACATATTATGGGTATTGAATAGTTCGATAGAAATGCCCACTTTTGAGAATTTGTTAGAAATTGTCAAAATTTGGAGAGAGAAAGAGAGAGAGAGGGATAGAGAGGGAGAGAGAGAGAGAGAGAGAGAGAGAGAGAGAGAGAGAGAGAGAGAGAGAGAGAGAGAGAGGGTAACAACCAAACTTTTGGGTTTAACGTAATCTATTAAAAATGGCACCCAACGAATAATAGTAAAAACTTTCACAACCAACCAATAATAACCCAAAACAAATGTACCCCAAAACGCATATAACCCTTAAAAATATTAACCAATTTATTTTATTGACAAATCATCAGGTTTGTTTTTGGATCTAATTTGAAGGACTGTGGAATTGAATCAAAATGACCATTTAATGTAATTGGTTAAAACATAAACTGACTCCTAACAGAATATATATCATTTTAAGACAAGTAGAAAAAATAAGTACCTAAAATCCTTGTAATGATGGAAGGACTCGAGTGCCTAACCCTTATTCCTATCGTCAGTCATCACCGAAAAAGAAACCCAAAAGAGTTAACCACCATACCTAATATATGGCTTTCTAACATTAACAACATATTTTGTCAAAACATGAAGGTAACTCCCTCCCCCTGAATGATGTATAGTAAGATTAAATGGAACAATCGGGCACACACTACATAGAACTTTAGATGATAACATAATTGATTTCCAAATTGGATAGAAGTAATAGTGGTAGCTACATACATAAAATGACAAGCATAAATTATAAAGAACTAAAAAATATGCCCATGGCATCAGAAAATAAAATGTTGACCAAACCAAAATAAGGGGAAAAAATACAGTCATAGAAACATGCACCACCTTTCTAAAAAATTTGTTTAGTCTGTAATATTGCAATAACTAAATTTATGTTCCTCAAAGGACTAGGTTCTCTATGGATAGTTTCAATTATTGATGATCAATGAATGAAATATACATGTATAGATTAATAAACAAAACTGAATCTTCTATCGATCCTCTAACAAATAAAGCTCCTAAAACAGACCACTACAAGAAAAAGGGTTTCTAGCAATGAATTATGGGGAATATATCAAATAGTCCCTCAAACTTTTTTTAATACACATTTAGTCCAAGCCTTTTTATTTTGCACAAAAAAGTCATTCACCATGCCAAAAAGGCTTTACCATGTTGCTGGCGTGGACGTTTAAAGAAAATAAAATAAGGAAATTTTTGGTACAAAATAAAAGGCTGGGAATAAATGTGTATTAACAAATATTTGAGGGACTTTTTGGTATTTTATCCATGAATGATTTGGCAATGATCTTAAATTCCTAACAAAAAACTTTCTTTAGTAATGAAAAATAAACTAGTTGCTAAAAAGTAATAAAATAAATTATTTTCTCTTTTGACGATTATTGTTGGTCATAATAAATACCAATGTGTGAGGAAAATCAAATTTCATCACTAAATCATTGTGTCAAATTCCCAAATAATTTTTTTAAGAGGAATTCGATTGGTCACTAAAAGCAAAGCAGGAAATGGCGGGAACTCAATAATGAGTGTTCCCAGTAATTTTTTTTATTGTGTGAAAATCCTTTTCACCCATGTTTTTAGCCCATGATTTTTATCCCCTAAACTTTATACACCCAAATTACTTTATTCTACACAAAATTTGGCTTCCATACTTGATCGATCTACCTCATAGGTCTGTGTGTGTGTGTGTGTGTGTGTGTGTGTGTGTGTATATATATATATATATAATAAGATAGGGATGGTTTTTGAAAATGTACAGATTTTTAACGGTCAAGATGTGTGCCACCTCCTTACATCTTTTGAAAAAATGAATGGTCAAGATCATCTCCCTCCATTAATTTCAATTGCAACACTATTCCTATTTTGTCATTACCTATTTTATCCCTTAAAATTTGAAATTCCCCCTCCTTTTCTTCTCACTAATTAATTTCCCCACTACCACTTTAATTCAAACACAACCCTATTTTGGTAAACACACACGAAAGAACAACCCTTTTCTCTCTCTATTCCCAGACAACCCTTCGCCCAAACACCACGATGTCTCTCTCTCTCTCTCTCTCTCTCTCTCTCCGCCCCCCTCAGACATCGTGGAAAAAGCATAAACCCCCAACCTCTCCCCAGGTCAACCCAAAACCACCTCCCTCCTTCTCATCGGCTTCGAACTCTGATAAATCACCCTCCATCCTTCTTACGGCAACTACACTCTCCCTCTCACTGGATACGACTTCCGATAAAAACCCCTCTCTCCCTCTCACCGGATTCGGCCTCCGTTCGCCTATTGAACCTTTTGAAAATCTTAATCGATTGTTTTGTTGTGATTGTCGCCTCCGATTGTGGCAAAAATCGACATACCGGCCTCCGATTGTGGCTACCCACCTTCACAAAGGAGAAATTGACTACCCACATTCATAAATGTTGCTATTTTGCTTTTATTTATAAGTATCTTAAAAGTTTTTAGTTGTGAATTAAAAATATATAATCTATTTGTAAGGAAATTTTGTTCCATTTTTTGTCGGTATAATCTGTGAGAAAAAATAAAAAAGGTATAATCTATGCTCCTATAATCTATGCATAAATTTTGTTCCATTTTGTAGGTTTCTTTAGTTTCGATTCAGGTAAAGCTGGAGGGGAAATTAGGTTTGTAGCTTACCAAAAGAATTTGCAGCAAATGTGTGTTCCAAAGTGAAACATTTCATCTAATTTGATTTGTGTTTTTATAAAATTTTGTTTTCATTAATTTGATTTGTGTTTTCTATAGATTTGTTTCGATAGCCCTTTTTTGTGAAGATGAGTTTTGATATGATGTTCACCAGTATGAAATTCAATTTTTTTTGAAGTGTGGGTTTTGGTTTATCTTAAAGCAGTCAACGAGGATAATGGGTCTCCACTAATCAGATCCTTATGAAGACTCCTTAGGTGTACTATTCAAACTTAGGTGTTAAATAATAGCAGCTGATAGAAATGAATTTTTGTATATTCGTCGTTGTTGTACAAGCTCCTTCTAATCAAAATCCTTATGTACCTACAAATATAAAACAACTCAAGTGTAGAGGTAAGTAAGGGTATCAATCCACTTTCTAGGGGGTAAAGCAAATGGAACAAATTCAATTGTAATTCACTTTTTATTTTCTTTTTGTGCTTTTTCACTTTTATAATTTTTTTAGCTTTTTCGAATATTAAAACAATAGGGTGAGGTGAGGTTTTAAACTAAACTAAATTAAAGTGTGAGATGAAAACAACTAACTAGAAATTTACTAAAATGAAAATTAAAGTCTAAACTAAAAATAAGAGATAAAGTGAGGTAAATAATTGTGAGAATAATCAAGGAGTGGGATTACACCACAAAGTTTTAGTTATTCTAATTAATTAATTTAATTAATTGAATTCTCCCAAATTAATATCAAAACTAAAAATCAACTCTCGTTGCAAGTGTAATTTTAATAATAACATTTTATAATATTAAGTTTAGCACCTCACAACTCTAGAAAAATAAATCTACACTCCTTTTAATTAATCACCCGCTAGGATCGATTAATTAAAATTTATGTCAATCTTAGAAATTGAATTTAGAGTTGAAATTCAAGTTATAGTACACCACTTAAGAAACCCCTATCTCTAGTTTGAATCTAAAATGGGTATTATAATTAGAATTTTGATTTTCTCTCGAAAATCATTTACCCTCTCTCGAGGCGTAAATTTTAGGGCGAGGGATCAAAATTAACATTCAAAGGGACTTTTCAAGTAATTAAACTAATAAAAATAAAATAACATCCAATAAGGGTTTTACCCCACCCCTTGAAAGGGGTTTTAGCCTAACATGGTATAAAATTTGACAAATTAATAATCAAAGGCATAAACAAATAAAATAGAAGGGTAAGAGGACAAATCTTCAAATAAGTCTCATTGATTTGCAAAATTGGACACTAATCCTCCATTGAAATTGAGCAACATCCATTCAAAATGAGATTTCCACAATATTCAATTGCATACAAACACTCATTTAAATCACTCAACAATTAATTTCTCACAAATATCTAGAATAAATAAAAAGAATAAATAAAACTATTTACAAATGATAATTTTCTCTACAATTCTCTCTCTAGAATTTTTCTATCTAAAAGCTCTTTTTTTATTTGATGAGTCTTCATCTTCATTTATAGTAGGCATGGAGCATGGAGGATAAGGGGTATATTGGACATTAGTGTGCATGTGGGAATGGTGAGGGGAGCATGTTGGTTATGAGGATATAAAATCTGACATGGGTGAGGGTATTTTGGGGTTTTAATTGTGCATGTGGGAAGTGGAGGTTTAAGATTATAATGGGTTAATTGGTTTTTGACTTGGTCTTTGTTTAGTCTTGGTTTGCATTTGGCAGGTGACGCGATTTTGACATTGGGAATGAAATAGGTCTTTGAATTTAAAATGGGTTTGGGGGTTTCTTGGGTTTCATGGGTATGGAGGTCATGGAAAGGAGGCTTGGGGTTCCGGGTTGTGAGTCGTACAGGATTTTGGGTCGCCGGATTGTGGCTAGTGGTTGGACACGGTTTGGGCTGGAATCGAGAGTTGCCGCCGGAGATTGGGCGTCGGGTTCTACCCGGAGTGGTTGTCGGTGGGTTATGGAGGCTGCCGGATAGGGGTTCAAGGCAGGGTGGCGCCGGGGTTTAGGCGACGCCAGCGGGTAGAAGGGCTGGCCGTTGAAGGTGGGGGAAATGGTGAGTCCGCGGTTTGGATCGAGGAGAGAGAGAGAGGTAGCGGTTTCAGGTTCGATGGGGTGTCGGGGTGATAGAGGAGAGAGAAGATGGTTTTAGTTTTGATGCTAGTAATGGTGGAGGAGAGAGAGAAAGTGTGGGTGAGGTAGGAAGAATATGAAGTGGGTTAGGTTGTGTGTGTGAGGGTGTAGGTAATAGGATGAGGGTGAGGGGATGTTTAGGTGTAGGATAGGGTGTGTCTTTGTGTGTGTTTAATTTGAACCCAACTAAAAATGACACTAACTAATTAAAATTATAAAACTATAAAAACTAAAAATCTAAAAATAAAAATCCTATTCTAAAATTAAAATAAAGACTAAAAAAATGAAATTAAAAAAAAATTAAAAAAAATCTAATAAAACTTAAAATTAAAATCCTAAAAAGAAAATGTAAAAACTAATAAATTAATAAAATCCTAAAAATTAAAATCCTAATAAAATAAAATAAAATAAAACTAAAAACTAATAAAAATTAAAATAAAATAAAATTATACTAAATAAAATATAAAATAGAAAAATAGAAAATGAAACCTATAAAATACTAAATAAATCTGAAATAAATTCTAAAAATAAAAATGATTCAAAACTAAAAATCTAAAAAACAATAAAATGACACAAATAAAACACACACATGCTTGGGGTAAGTTGGGCTAGGTTTAGTCTCGGGTTAGGGTACGGGAGAGGGAATTAGCTCCATTCTAACTGCAATTGACCTTGAAATGTAGCTTTTGACACCGCAACTGCAGTTAAGCCTGCGTAATAAACATTTAAGCACATAAAACCCATATTGTCGAGAATTAGCAACTAAAGTACGTCTATTCGGGGTATAAATTGTACAGTTTTGGGTGCTTATCAGCAGCCTCAGGGGTATGAATAGGAGCTGTTGCAGCTTTGTTTGCACTTTGATGTGATTTAGGCAGCTCTAGAACTTTTTGGTGTTAAATGCAGGATGGTGTGTAAAGTAATAGATGGGTTTGAATTTAATTGTTACTTAAACTTCCCACATCATCTTGAATAAAAGAACTCATGGATTTTTGTACTGTTGTTTGGTATATGGGTGCTTAGATGCGTACATTGAATATTGCTCATTAAATGATCTTAAATAAATCTATGAATTATTTTATGAAGTATTTTTATACTCGATGTTAAATATTTTGGGATGTTGTAAGATTTTTTTTATTTAAATGCATGAGTTTTTTTATTTTCATTTTATTACATCTAATTACTGTGTTTGTGTATTATGTTCACATTTTTTATGTGATGACAACATATTTGTCCCATTTTAAAGGTAAACTTCATGTTTGCTCGATAATAATGAGTTCGTTATATGGCTAGGCATAGGCCTGATACATACTTTGTTGCTATTTTGGATCGATTGGGTTTTCAAGCTAGAGTGGTCATTTTCTAAAACAATATTTGGGGGTTCCAAATTTGGGACGAGAAATCATTTTTTTTTGTGGTTTGTAAGTGATATGTTTCTTAATTAAACTTTTTCTTCCTTCATTTTATTGAAGTGAACTTCCTTTTTAATTCCCATTACAGTTAATAATAACTAATACAAAGTGTCGCAGATCGGTCCAGTAGGTGCAACCGCTGCTGCAATAACAGCACAACAAGATGCATGATTATCTCGATCACAAGTAAGTTCTGCTATGTTCTATTTTTTGTGTAAATCTTCTAACAATTTGGACACGTTTCTTAGAAATCTTATAGCATGTTTCTTGGACCACACTAAGAGGCTTCAAATTGTTAGAAAGATCTTCATTTACTAAGCTGTTAGCACTAGACCATGCTTTAGAGTTTGATTGATACGTAATTATATTACTTTCATGATTCTTTTAATGGATTGATATCTCACGGTTTGATTGATACGTTCGTTTGAATCCATAGAATTGAGGCCAAGGGACAGTGATTTGAATTTTGTGTAATAGTTAACATCAAGAATTTCACATCAAGAATTTGTGAAATTCTTGATGTATAATAGTGTACTATTACAGCATGACATATCTTGATGTTTAACAGTGTACACTCTTAATGTATAACAGCGTACATATCGGTGATTTGAATTTTGTGTAGACTTTGATGTATAATAGTGTATTATTGATTCATTCTTTTTATTAAAATTTGATACATGAAAGATCTTTTCCCAGTTCAAGCAACACGAATGCTAGGCCTATTGACTTATACTCTATTTTATATACGAGGCATTTGAACTAGGATGTCAAGTTTTGTTTTTTCTTTCAGCTTTATTTGATTTGAGTTCTTATTTTTCATATTTCATTGTTGCAATGTGAAATAAAAGTTGAAATCTCACCCATCCGTGTTTATGCTTTAAAATATAAAGAGTGATATTTTATATAGCGAATTGCAAGAAACATATTTATATATATAATTGTTTCATTACCTTCAGTTTTTAACGGTAATGAACATACAAATGACTTGACCGTTTTACTTTCCAATGTTGTTATTTCTCATGTCGTTGTTATAAATTAAGGTCTTAATATACTTTTATCGTATTTGGGAAACACAACTGTGATTTAGACTCCGTATTCAGTAATTATGCAATCTCCACAATCACAAATTATGTCAGTGTTATCTTTTAGTGCTTGGTTTTGTTACATCTACATCATGTCATTTGAAGTGGGAATTCTGCACAAGCTGTTGTTACATCTGCACAAACGATTTCATATGATTGAGTTATGGTTTTTTTGGGTGTTGTAAATCTGCTTCATATCTGATTTCATACCTGCATCATATACAATTTCATATCGGTTTCATATATGATTTCATGCCCGTTTTATTTGGTGTTGTAAACCTGTTTTGGTGTATACGATTTCATACCTGTTTCATATACGATTCATACATGTTTTGGTGTATACGATTTCATACCTATTTCATATACGATTTCAAACCTGTTTCATGTACGATTGTGTTGTGGGTTTTTTCATGTTGTAAAAAATAGATTAAGCTGTGGATTTCAGCATACACCAAAGGTTTCAAACATGGAAAATCCTCATTTGATCAAGGCAATAGCACACATCAGTGGATTCAAACATGGAAAAACTCCAATAAAATACTTGGGAGTCCCTTTATTTAAAGGCGGGAAGAGAGCTGTTCATTTTGATAACATGGTCCATCATTTGGCAGCTAGGGTTCTCAGTTGTAAGTCAAGAGTGAAATAAGGTATTGAAACACATATACACTGTTATTAATATCATTGAAACGTATCAAGAAAAACTACCATAGTTATTCACACATATACATTGTCATCAACATTGTATATTAATAGCATTTTCTTTCAAACTGCAGTCCCATACATAACTATCTTGATTGTAAATTGCAGTCCCATACACAACAAAGAATTTCCCCCGTTTGTAAAAACTAAGAATAATGTTAAGGACTAAAAACATTCCTGTAACACCCCGTATTTTTGAGGATTTAAATAATTATGTGACACGACAGAAAATATGTCTCAGAAATGCGTTCACTCTAGGCTCAAGTGCAAGCCTGTCGCTCAAGTACTAATCCCAGTAAGTCGGGTATCGATCCTCAGGGAACTAAGACAACGAAGTTGTGACGATGGGAAAAGACGGAGGAACCCTAACTCTGACCCTAAAAAGAAAGAAAAATAATATGATTTGGTTTTGAGATTGGATTACAACTAAATGCAAGTATGAATTATAAAAAGATGCAATTAGACTAAGTTACCTAAAATATGATTGAAAGATGAATTGAAACTTTTAAACTAAGTGATGAGAAAAACAGGACGGGAATACAATACCCCAACCCTAGTGTATTGCAGTTATAATACTAATCATGAATTTAACTGATTAAGTTCACCCGGAATTTAGTACTCCCAAGAATTATGTATACGAGGTTAAAGCCCGCGTCATACCTAATCTAAGGACGAGTAAATCGGTATCGCGATAGTGACAGTCGAATTGCATTCTAAATCATCCCGGTTACCCAGAGGAAAACGAGATATAAAGATCTAAAATTGTTGTGTTCCTACGCAATACGATCGTAATCAATCACTAAATTCAGAGGATTAATCTTATACACATGCAACTAACACATCAGGCTGGGTTCATATATCCCGGCCTTTGAAAATCTAGCCTAGCATGTTGAAAGTGATGAAAATAGTATTTAATGCGGAGGAGCTCATGATTAATCTAAGAAAAACTTGTTAATTGATGTAAAACGGAATTAAATAGAAGAAATTACTTACTAATCTCACCCAAGCAGTAATAGCAGCAATTAATACAACTGGTAATCAAACAAATTCTGAAATAAAGCTTCAATCTTGGAATTAAAACTGGAAATTTTATCTAAACTAGGGTTTGCTGGAAAAGAAAGGAAAAATCTATTATTCTCCCTAAAATCTTCGTTCTAAGAATGATAATAAAATGGGTTTATATACCCTACAGAACTCCAAGAGTTTTAGCATCACTAGGACTCTCTATTAGAGGAAAATTAGAAAATTAAAATTGCGACAGCCGGACCGGTCCCCCTCCTCCCCCAGATCGGTCCCAGAGTGGACCGATTCTTTGTAGTTTTGCCTTATTCGGTTTCCTTGTGATCCGGGGTCTTCTGGAGTTTAGAAAAGCGGACCGGTCTGGGGTAGGGGCAGACCGTTTCTTTTAATTTCTGGGCGGACCGGTTCTTTTAATTTCTGGGCGGACCAGTCCTCTCTTTATTTGACTTTTTCTTCTATCTTTGACTGCTCATAACTTTCACACCCGGACTCCGATTGAGGTTCCGTTTTTTCCAGTGTTCTTGTAGTTGAAATCTCTTCAACTTTCAAGTTGGCCCCACCTCCGGAATAAGGATGAAAAATTACAAAAATGCCCTTTACTCCCCATTTCTTAGTTTTCTTTCACTGTTTTGAGTTCTCTTTGGCACTAACTTGCATAAAATACCTGTAGAACACATAAGAGATACACAAAATACGAAATACTTGCCAAAAAGGGTTATTAGCATAAATATAAGTCAAATCCAATCTATTTACACCGCACAAGATCACAAAAATACCGAAATTAAGGGGATAAATGTGAAGAATTTATGCCTAATCAAATCCCCCTAACTTAGAACTTTGCGCGTCCCGAGCAATGTAAAAGAATCCTAGCAAGGCTTAACTCTTAAAAATCACATTTTATTGGGATAGAATACCTTTTTCACGGGAAAGCGATTGCATTGAACGTATGCAACAAGCCTTTAAACCCCTAGGTCACCCTAGTAGGACGAGTTGTGTCTCGTGAGGGTTTGCAGAGAATATACCCACAAAATTCGACTCAAGGAAAAATAAAAATACGCAAAAATTGTATAACTCAAACTTTCCGAGAAAATAGTCATCATCAAGTCATATTTACAAGTCTCAAACCGTAGTGCGTGTGTGCGAAGCCAAAAATTTAACCGCGAATTTCCACCGATTGACCATTACGTTACTTGTTCGAAAATTCGTTTTGATTTCAAATTCTCACGAAATGCTCTGTCAAACGAATCACTCGGAATGTGTCTATTCTCTCGGTATGCATGATATAAAGAGTAAATATAATGGACGCAAAGTCACGCACACAAGTAGAAAGACGAAAATTTCATTGTGATAGGATCTCATCAACGGAATATGGTTTTAAAAATGGGAACATTGCCTCTTATTCACGCATTATCTCTTTTATTATCTTTTGGTGTATTAGCTCTCCACGTGGCAACCAATTTTCGCAACTTGGACTCGGTTAGGACTTTTTTGGGTTTTAAGGTATATTGGGTAAAATGAAAGAGGTAGGGAAGGTTGGAATTGGAAAAGTCATTAATGATGTCCATTTCTGCTTTTTTCGGGCTATTGCTCATTTTTTCTTCTTTTTATATTTTTTTCTGTTTTTCACTTCTTTTCTTTTATTGCTATTTTTGTTGAGCATATCTATTTTTTCTTGCCCCTTTATATGCACTTTCCGGACTGAAATTCTGTTTTTTTTCCATTTTTCACAATTTCGGGCTATTTGGGTTTTTTCGGGTTGTTAAACGAAAGGGAAAATCTATTCGGCTTAATTTTGGTTGCAAAAGGGGTGATTTTTCACGACTTTTTATGGCCAATATTTTTGGGTGACGAACGATGGCCTACTTCATTGTCCAAAATGCCAATTGCGTTACCATATGCGTTTCGAGATGAATTTAAGTTTAGAGATCACTTTTGGCATGTTTTTCAAAGCAATATTACACACGGTTTTCATAACCGATCAAAATGAAAGGATTGAGATCTCCTACGACTTTTTATACGCTGAAAAGAACTTTGAGTTAACAATTAACTCGGATTGATTTAAAAACTAGCAAAAAGTGAGAGGTTCGAATCTCACCGGGTTTGTTAATCTCCACACTTATTCGTTAAGTCGTCATTTTCACTCAATTTCCATCTTTGGTCAATTTCGTATTTGTGTATGTTGAATTTTTACAACTTGAGACTTCAATCCGACTTTTAATGATATTTTTGAAAAATTTTGAATTCCAATTTTTATTTATTTTGAACAAAAATATTTTTGGGTTTTTCAAAATTTTATGATTTTTTTTTGGAGATTTCTAGGCATTTTTGAAAATTTGTGAAGTTTTAGAAATACGCACTTGTGACCCCTCCAACTTAGACTTTTGCATTGTCCTCAAGCAAAAAGGACTAAAATCTAACTCAAAGCGAATGAAAAGTGTGGAAAAATAAAACAAACAAATATTTAAAATGCATAAACTAAATGACCCTAGCTCATGACTCAATAATACAACAGTAATCACCCCATACGCGTCGAGGGTGCGAAAACCTCTCATCTCTCCACAAACTCACCCGACCCCACTTACGGGGTTCGATGCTCTCCTAGTCACTCCCGTCCTAGGATTATATTCCAACAATTGGAACAAGTTGGGACCTCGCCCATAGATAAAGGATAGATCGGGAGACTCGCTGTGACTAATTGGAAAGGGATCCTTGTGATGCAGACTCAAAACGTGGTCTGCGTGCGCTGACTCGGAGGGAACACCTAGGTTTCTTTCAATTTTTAAGATGCATGGGTCGGGATCTAAGTCGGATGAACCACAACTTTTCTCCTCACTCGCCTTCGGGGCCTCTAGTGGTGTGGGTGGATTGTCACAACGAAGGAATTCATCAATTTTTTCTTTCAATTCACTTTCGTCTAAGTGACTACAAGAGTCCAATAGGGATTGGACTTCAACAGTAAGGCTCTCATCCACCTGGCCGCATTCTCTTTCAAATTCTTCCATGCTCATGTCCCCTAGATCTCTCTCTCGAGTAGTGCCTACGTCCTCTCTTACTTGCTCGATCTCTAACTCCACTATTTTTCTCTCTTCTAACCTCTCTCTCTCTCTCTCTCTCTCTCTCTCTCTCTCTCTCTCTCTCTCTCTCTATCTATCTATCTATCTATCTATCTATCTATCTATCTATCTATCTATCTCTATTGCGGTCACTACAAACCTCTCCCCCACTTTTCTCTCATCGTCACTACTACCACTATTACTTGATAAAATAGGGCACACCCATAACGTCTCTCTCTTGTGGGACCCTTTATTATCGTGATTTGACACTCAAGAGGATCCTAAGGCGTCTCCACAATAATTCTCCTCAAAGTATTCCTCCACGATCTCATTTATGAAACTCACCGCGTGAAGATCATCTTCTTCCCCTACCTGTTGGGTGATATGGAAGATGTTGGTCTCTAAAGTCATGTTCCCAAAAGTGAGTTGCATTCGCCCATTCCAAGTATTAATGATTGCGTTAGCCGTAGCTAAGAACTGGCACCCAAGGATGATAGGAACATGGTTGCTTGAGGTAAAGGAGGGCTCCGTGTCCCAAATGACAAAATCTATCGGGAAGTAGAAGGTGTCAACTTGGACGATCACGTCCTCAATTATGCCTCGTGGAATATTCACGGTTCGATCTGCTAGTTGGAGAGTGACTTTTGTGGGCTTGAGGTCGCCCAAATCAATGATGCAGGAAATGGTCCTGGGATCTTTGAATTTAGGCGGGAGATCGTTAAGTAGAATGGAGCTCACATTCTATGCTAGAAAGACATTTTCCTTTACCTTCATCTTTATTTTTACTGTCAACAAGTCTTTGATGACTTTTGCATAAGCCGAAATTTGCTTAATGGAATCGAGGAAAGGTAAGTTCAGCTTTACTTGTTTTAGCATGTCTAACACGTCATCACGTGGGTTTCCTTTATGTGAAGGAATCAACCTTTGAGGAAACGGTGCCACGTTGGGTGGTTTCACTACTACCTCGGGCTCACTAGTGTTTTCTTTATCACTCTCATTCAAGGGGACATCTTCGGCCTCTTTCGTGCCGGGTGAAATCTCCTTGTCTTTAGGTACGTCTTGTGGAGGAGGTGACAAGTCAACTAATCTCCCACTACGTAGGTGGTAATTGTGCTACATTACTCAGGATGGTCATGAGGTGTCGAGCTAACACTAGTTTGACCTTGGATAGGTCTTTGGCCTTGGGCAGGAAGCTTGCCCTTATCTTGAACACTCAATGATGATTGCAATTGTGAAATGTTCGCATTCATGTCATTCATCATGCGCTCATGCCTAACATTAGTTGTAGTCTAGGTATTGATAAAGTTGTTAATAGTATCCTCGAGACTTCTCCGCGGCGGAGGGATGTATGATCCTTGAGGTGGTGGTGCTTTCACATGTCCTTGCATGTGTGGATCTTGTTGAAAGTGTTGTGGTGGAGGAGGGGCAACATGGTAAGTAGGGTTCATCGCAACATGTTGTTTCCCATATCTAAAATCAGGATGGTTTTTCCATGAAGGGTTGTTTGAATTCCCGTGCGGTGCACCGAAATTACCCTTAAATCCTCCTATACCACTAACTTGCTCTTGAATCATTACTTTGTAGGCGGGTATAGTCGGGCATTCCTTAGTTGAATGACCCGCCTCATAAATTGCACACACCTTCTCGACGGGGTTTGGTATGGATCCAGCTGGTCCTTTTCCATATATCTCGCATAGGTCTCGAAATCTTTTCTCAAAGGTATCCAATCGACTGTCCGTCATAGAATTCTTATCTACGTGAAATAGGCCTAACGCCGATGGAGTGGTGGTCACTTGCCGATTTTGATTTTGTCAGATGTATCCCAGGATTGGGTAGTCTCGGCGACTTACCTCAGGTGAAGCTCAGCTTTATGGGCGTCTAAGTCGACAAAGGGACCACTTCCCATAGTTTCAACAAGTTGCTTGGAGTTAAGATTCAGCCCATTATAGATAAAAGAGATGATTTTCGCTGAATCAAATCCATGATGGGGGCATGAAGTAACTAACTCATTGAAACGCTCGTAACATCGATGAAATGGCTCATTTTTAGATTGTCTGAACGCTTGAATTTGAGCCTTGATGGAGATTGTTCGATGTGTTGGGAAGAATTTCTTGAGGAATCTCGATTGCAACTCGTTCCAAGATGGAATCGAGCTCAGAGGTAAAGACCATAGCCAGGTATTAGCTTTATCTTTGAGCGAGAAAGGTAAGAGTTTGAGGCGGATCACGACAAGTTTGATCATTGAGAGTATCACACACATCCTCAAATTCCCTAATATGGAGGTATGGATTTTCAGAATCCATACCATGGTAATGAGGTAGCATCAAGATCATCCCATTTTTGAAACGGAATTGCTCGGCATTATACGGGAGTATAATGCATCCCGAAGTGACAGTGCACTCGGGATATAAGAATTCTCTCAGCGGGCGGAATGGGGGCTCTTCATCACCGGCAGCAGCACTACCGTGTTGCGACATCTCCCTCTCTCTTAAGGACTCGGTGCGCTCACTTGGTGTGCTCGAGGTGTACTCGGGAGTGTGTCCTAAGAAGGAAAATGGAGTGTTAGGAGTGTGAGGGCTATCGGGGTTGTACTCAACGATTGGATTTTCGTGAATGCTGGTTGGAGTATTATGGGGTGTGGGAGTGAGTTCAGAATTTTGCATTAATGGCTTATGAGAGATGATGGTGAATATTTTTGTGCTTTTTGAATTTTTTTGTATGTTTTTGGATTTTTTGAGATTTTTGGTCAAAGCTTTGGATTGACTCGATCTAATCCTAAGTCTACCTAATTCCCCGATAACGGCGCCAAAAACTTGACGCGACTGAAAATGTGTCTCAGAAATGTGTTCACTCTAGGCTCAAGTGCAAGCCTGTCGCTCAAGTACTAATCCCAGTAAGTCGGGTATCGATCCTCAGGGAACTAAGACAACGAAGTTGTGATGATGGGAAAAGAAGGAGGAACCCTAACTCTGACTCTAAAAAGAAAGAAAAATAAGATGATTTGATTTTGAGACTGGATTACGACTAAATGCAAGTATGAAATTGTAAAAAGATGCAATTAGACTAAGTTACCTAAAATATGATTGAATGATGAATTGAAACTTTTAAACTAAGTGATGAGAAAAACAGGACGGGAATACAATCCCCCTACCCTAGTGTATTGCAGTTATAATACTAATCATGAATTTAACTGATTAATTTGACCCAAAATTTAGTACTCCCAAGCATTATGTATACGAGGTTCAAGTCCGCGTCATACCTAATCTGAGGACGAGTAAATCGGTATCGCGATAGTGACACTCGAATTGCATTCTAAATCATCCCGGTTACCCAGAGGCAAATGAGATATAAAGATCTACAATTGTTGTGTTCCTTCCTACGCAATACGGTCGTAATCAATCACTAAATTCAGAGGATTAATGTTATACAAATGCAACTAACACATCAGGCTGGGTTCATGTATCCCGACCTTAGAAAATCTAGCCTAGCATGTTGAAAGTGATGATAATAGTATTCAATGTGGAGGAGCTCATGATTAATCTAAGAAAAACTTATTAATTGATGTAAAACGGAATTAAACAGAAGAAATTACTTACTAATCTCACCCAAGCAGTAATTGCAGCAATTAATACAACTGGTAATCAAACAAATTCTGAAATAAAGCTTCAATCTTGGAATTAAAACTGGAAATTGTATCTAAACTAGGGTTTGCTGGAAAAGAAAGGAAAAATCTATTATTCTCCCTAAAATCTTCGTTCTAAGAATGATAATAAAATGGGTTTATATACCCTACAAGACTCCAAGAGTTTTAGAATCACTAGGACTCTCTATTAGAGGAAAATTAGAAAATTAAAATTGCGACAGCCGGACCGGTCCCCCTCCTCCCCCGGACCGGTCCCAGGGTGGACAGGTTCTTTTAATTTCTTGGTGGACCGGTCCCAGGGCGAACTGATTCTTTTTATTTTTGCCTTCTTCGGTTTGCTTGTGATCCGGGGTCTTCTGGAGTTTGGAAAAGCGGACCGGTCCGGGGTAGGGGCGGACCGGTCCCAGGGCGAACCGTTTCTTTTAATTTCTGGGCGGACCGGTCCTCTCTTTATTTGACTTTTTCTTCTATCTTTGACTGCTCATAACTTTCACACCCGAACTCCGATTGGGGTACCGTTTTTTCCAGTGTTCTTGTAGTTGAAAGATCTTAAACTTTCCAGTTGGCCCCACCTCCGGAATAAGGCTGGAAAATTATGAAAATGCCCTTTACTCCCCGTTTCTTGGTTTTCTTTCACTCTTTTGAGTTCTCTTTGGCACTAACTTGCATGAAATACCTGTAGAACACATAAGAGATACAAAAAATACGAAATACTTGCAAAAAAGGGTTAGTAGCATAAATATAAGTCAAATACAATCTATTTACACCGCACGAGATCACAAAAATACCGAAATTAAGGGGATAAATGTGAAGAATTTATGCCTAATCATTATGTGATTAATTATTATATTTCGATTAATTAAATTAATATGTGAGAATTAATTGAAAGATTAATTCAGATTAAAACTGAATATTTACTAGCGTGATGAGAGTTAGTAATTATTAATATTACTGTGAGAATAAGTAAAATTTAATGATAATTTTATATAGCTGGTCGTGAGAGAGATATACGGCAGTTTGGTATATTAAGTCGGGACGCGCGTGTGAGTCGTGTCGGGACCAATTAAATGGAGTATAAAGGTAAATTATTTTTAATTAACTCGTGTGATCATTTTGAGTGCGCCGTTGAGTCCGAGAGGGTCGAGATAGTCAGAAACTCTACCCGAGTATTTTATTTGGACTTCGGGATATTTTTAGGCCATACCGGCACCCTGTAGGGGTAATTTTGTAATTTGGATTTGTATAGAAATTAAATGGACAAAAATTAGAGAAGTATTATATCAGCTAATTGGGGACAATTAGGGTGAGAATACACCAAAATCAAGAGAGATCCACAGTGGGTGAGGGAGAGAAAATCCCAAGGGAGGAGGCCAATCTAACACCACCTTGCACAAGCACCATCACCATCGTATAGATCGGAACACAAGGAACGCACCTATACCAATAACACCAACGGATCACACCGTTGAAATCAATGCAAGTGTTTATGACTTGCTTTCCATTAACGATAATTGTGCTCATGTTAGTATAGGAATTAATTACATGATTTGAATTGAAAATGGGTGATTGTAGAGAGTTAATATCACAAATTGAGAGTTATCTTGATGAAGAATTTAACCCCTATACATGTAGAATAGGAAACACGAAAATATATGATGTGATTGAGAAACGAATTTAGGTTTTAATGGTTCTTGAATTGAAATTGGAAGCACTAGGGTTTTAATGATTTAATTTGGGGATTTCATGTTGGTGATTTAAGGATCTAGGTGGAATCACAGATTTTGGGGCCTTAATGGCAATTCTGTTTGCAAGACCTATATAAAATCGAATTTTCTACATTTTGTTCACTCATGCACTTCCTCCAAAACGGCTCCAAAATGCCTCAAAACGTCAATTTATTAATCTGGGCAAAATGTGGCAATTTTTAAGAAAGTTTTTTTTTAGATTGTTATTCCAGAATAAATCCAAATAGTGAATTAAGTTTTATGTTGAGTGATTTGTAACCTTGTTGATTAAGTGGGGGAAACTTAATTGGATTCATGGATGATTAATGAGGACTTAATGATTCTGGAGTATTAGAAATTATCCTTACATGTTAGAATATTATTTGGTATTGGTTGTTGGGAGTTTTGGGCTTAATACATAGAGGTTTTAAGAGAAAAAATTTTGTGGAAAAACGTATTGGGCAAGAGGTTGAAGACGAATTGCCCAGGTCGCGCGAAGTCTCTCAAACGACACGTGAAAGTTGTTCAAGCGACAGAGTTCTCTGGTTCAAGCGCCAACTCCAGAAAAATTTGGAAATTTCTATTTTTACCCCAAAAGTATGTGAGGGAAATGCTTTTATTATTGTGGAATAAGATTTACCTTGGAGATTACGAGAGAGAGAGGCGGTAATCTAATAATTATACTATACGTAATAATGAAGATAAAATACGTATGGGTAGTATATGAGTAGGTTAGGAGAATACCTATGGATTTTAATAGGATGTGTGTATGCCTATGATTATTATATTGCACTAATGAGTGTTAACTCGAGGGTGCAAGATTATTATTGTTAAGTGCATTAATGGGTGTTAACCCGGGGATGCAGGATTATAATTGATAGGTGAATTAATGGGTGTTAACCCGGGGATGTAGGATTATTATTGTTAGGAGCAGTAATGGGTGATAACCCGGGGGTGATGGATTATTATTGTTAGGCGCACTAATGAGTGTTAACCCGGGGGTGATGGATTATTATATTTTAGGTGCACTAATGGGTGTTAACCCGGGGGTGCAGGATTATTATTGTTATGGCATTAATGGGTCTTAACCCGGGGGTGCAGGATTAGTATAAACATATGTATAGAGATGATGTGACTATATGTAGTAATATACATTATTATGATTTGCGCTAATGGGTCTTAACCCGGGGGTGTAGGATATATATATGTATAGAGATGAGGTGACTATATATATTTGAGGAATTTCTAGTAAGTGAAACTAGTAGTCATGGTAATAAGGATAACTAAAATAATCTTAGTGAGAAAGATTTAATTACTCGAACGATAAATATGAAAGGTAGTGATCTGGGATAGACTACTTGTGAGTGTACTGTATGGGCGATATGGGTATACTACTAGTGAACGTAGATAGTGCTATGATGACTTCGAACTAGTTAGCCTGGGTAGCATAGCTAGTATGGTTTAGAAGATGCGTTAAGCGTGCACAATAGAAGAGAGGTGAGAATCTCATGCTAGAGTTCGATAACTAACATGCACATAATACTTGCTTTAATGCAGTTTTAAATACTTGCTAATAAATCTTTTTAAAACATCGGGTTCTGACCCGTCTCTTGAATCTCTTCTCCCTTTTTCTCTATATATATATGTATTAGTACAGGTGCCCAACCACTAGGACACTGGTTCTAGATACTTGGATGGTTTGTCGAGCTTCAGCTGTTGTGGAAGTAACGGGTCATTCATATTAGACGCTTCTCTCATTTCATTTAGTTCCTAGTTCAGATATTTCAGTTCGGGCATGTGTCGCCCATTCTCATTAGCGAGGTTGTACTCAGTTTCCTTTGTAGTTCTTTTCAGTTGGATTGAGTATTTATTATGGTTTGGTTTGTGACTTTAAACTAGAAGGTTTTATCCAGTCTTAATTATTCAGTATTTGATTCAGTTAGTATTCATTTCTTGTGTATGGTTTATAATTAAATGTTCAGAAATTAAATGAATTAATTGGTTTCAAGTTTAATTGGAAAATGTTTTGACACAAGCTTAATTAAATGTTAGGTAATTAATTGGATTTAAGTTTCGACAGTGATGATAAGAATGAACCAACCGAACATTCTGTTATAAATTTTATAAAGGACTGATCACCCGATATATAATTGGGCGGGGTGTCACAGGTGGTATCAGAGAATCAGGTTCTAGAGTCTTTTAGGATATGTACGACTTTTTACGTTTCAGCTTAGCGTTCTTTGATATAAAGCCTTATTCTAGGATTGTTATATTCCATTGCGTATGCGATTCACGCTCTCCTGCGATTTTATTTAGTGAATCCAATTCATATGTGAGTTTGGTTAGACTTCGTACATCGATCATTGTGGGATGACCAACGAAGGCCATTAGCGGGAAGGTAGGAGGAGGGATAAAATTGAAACTATGGAGCATTCGGGGAACGGTGATCGCGATAGAAGTCACCAACAGTAATATCTAAGTGTGATGAGCCAATGGAAGGAGTAATCCAAGGGCAATAGAGCAAGGTAGAGTTCAGTGACACTCAGAATTTAAAATACATACGGAAATAACAACTGGGATCTAAGACTGCCAAGTCCGAGAGAAGGACATCCCAAAAAGGTCCAGTAGTACCAGTGAAGGGGAAATTGACCTATATGTAGAGAGGGGGATTTCCAGTATTGAATATGTTCATGTGAGAAGTGAAATTTATAGGATCGGGAATATCAAACCATGCCTGTAAGGCGTAATAGCTGGAGAAATGATATATCCAGTGTAAAAAATCGGGCCAAAGGGATTGGGCCCAGGTATTAACAACCCGAGAGTAGTGGGTTTAGGCTAGAGCAGTATAGTCCTCAACAACTGTAGCATACCGTATTTTAGAGTCGACAGGGCCCAGGAAATAAAGGGAAGGCCAGTAAGGCCTAATTGAGGCCTAGAGATATGGGGCCAACGTATCAATGTCGGGTGTGTAAGACGTCGAACAAAATAATTTACCCACAACGAGGAGGGGGGAAACTAATGAATGAAATCTGCATTATATAACGATTGTAGTTAATATGGGTCGCGAAAAGTGCATGCGGGGACCCTACAATCAGGTAGACTGATGAAGTTTTGTTTCATCCATGTGAGTAAATGATGAATTCAAGTGACATGGGTGTGTCACAACAAATGTGGATAGTTAACACTAAGTATTCGAGTGTGTATCGGGTTTACTGAGTAAGTTGGCAATGGCAACCTTATTATTCATATGACTACCATTTGGTAGTGAGACTTCTGTACCACCTGCGGGGAGGAGCAGGCATAGACACTAAGAGAAATTTATACGTAGTATTACGTAACGATTTGTGCTCCTTTGAGAGCTATGGTAGTGGAGACTATTATTATTGTATTGTATGGTTACTAAATATTGAGAGTTTGAACGGTAGTAAATTATGTGATAAGACTATCATACGTGAAATTTTAAGTTAAATATATGGTTTTGGCGAGGCATCACCTGAAAGATGATTGAGCCTGCATATGTGTTGTGTTGTATCATAGACTTCAGTGAGTATGTTGTCTTAATATTTTGATCCCGGTGAGTAGGGATGTTTTACTGATATAATTCAGGGTATATTGGCTTATAGTGGGGCGAAGAGATATATCTCGTTAATTATATATCGTTAATGACTTGTGATAGTGAGATTACCGCGTTGTATGTCGTCATTAGTAACATGAGAGTGGACGAGTAAACTTTTTATGTTCATAGACAGGAATTCGGGGGTATATGTTACGAATTAAGGGCTTAACAGATCTCGACGACCAACAGTGTTAAGTATAGTGTATTGGGGGGGGGGGGGGATCCTTATTTGGATTTCACTTTGCAAGACATCCCAAGCATGAAACTTAACGAACAATGGAAGTTGGGGGAAGTTTGAATTTAGTACAGGGATTTAGTACCGTAGTGATTACACGTATACGTAGTTATAACTGTGAGATAATGGTTATATTACAGAGTAAGGCCGATAAAGCCGTATAAGCTTAATGTGTGAAAATGTTATAACCATTGACACCACGAGCAGACTGGTGGGACAACCTAAGATATAATTAGGTAGAAAAGGTAGGGTGGCTGAGTAGGACCTTACCATATAGTCATGCCAAGTATGTGAGGCATAATTTGAGACTAATATAACACGTCTAGTATAGTGGTGCTGAAATGCACGTAACATAGGTTGTATGGGCGCCCTAGATAGTTGGATTATAGTATTTTCCATAATTGAGAATTTAATCACAATGCGTATTTTTGAGGAAAATGAACGTAGAAGTTGTGACTTCAGAACTTAGCTGTTTAATGGTTTAGGTCAGTTAGGACTGGTACTTCCCAAATTTTCCACGAGGATGGTATAGGAAGAATTCAATAAAGTTTAACCCGGGAAAGTTGAAACTTACTTTTTAAGACAAGTACAGACCATGTTTCACGAGAATCTAAAATTTAAAGAGAGGGGGAAGGACTTGCAACACACAATGATGACATTGTTGCACGATTCATGGATGTGGATGCATTTGTGAGAAAGGTAAAATGCATCATGATATAAAACCGTAGTAGTGATGGCATAAACGAAGCAAGACCAAGGTAGGACAAATCATAAGGTGTGACAGTAAACCCCAACCACTATTCCTGAGATAGTAATGTTATATGGGGTACAATTAGACACTTTGGATGATAGATTCAAGAGAGTTATGACTCGATTATTGGGAAGGGTTTTTGGGAGGCCATGAGTATCGAGATGCGTATGTTTACGGCCTAACATACCCTCAGGCAGATGGGAAGACTAAGAGTTCTAGTTATATATTACGAGATATGTTGTATTTCCAATTATGGTAAGGTTTAGAGTAATATTTTCCACTGGTGGAGTTAGTGTACGATGACTCCTCTCATCTCATTATCGGTATGACTCCATTTGAGGCGTTATATATAATGCCTTGTCATCCTTATGCTTATTGGATAGAGTTGGGGAACAACGAGCTACTAGGGTCAGAGGAAATTAGGGCCCGTTAACCAAGATTGACATGATTTGGAGTTGCATTATTTCATGTTGGAGTGAGAAAATTGGTACCGAGTGATGTGGGATCTTTCTTATTATTGTTAAGTTTGAACCGATAGCTTACATGCTTAGGTTCCATAGTATTTTACTGAGGCAGTATGGCGAAAATTTGTCGGCAGTTATAGTATATATATTGTGTGTAAAGTATATCGTACAAACAATAATAAACTACTGATGATACATGGCAGTGAGACGAATTTGTATGTATCTAAAGACTGATTTATCTGCTAGTGCGAATAGTAGGAGGCTAGATTGTAATTATCTAAAATTTAAGTAGTGAAACTTAAATTGTAAGTATTGAAGTTTAAATTATAACATCAGTGATGTGTCATTATTAAAGGTATTCAGTGATGTACTATATGGGCGATACTGCGTGGATTACATGAGATGTGAGGTAAATACCCGGAGTTGTCCTTACCAGAAATGCCTTATTTTCTGAATTTCGAGACGAAATTTCGCTATTAGGGGGGAAGAATGTAACACCCCGTATTTTTGAGGATTTAAATAATTATGTGATTAATTATTATTATTGGATTAATTAAATTAATATGTGAGAATTAATTTAAAGATTAATCTAGATTAAAACGGAATATTTACTAGCGTGACGAGAGTTAGTAATTATTAATATTACTATGAGAATAAGTAAAATGGAATGATGATTTTATATAGTTGGTCGTGAGAGGGAAATACGACAGTTTGGTATATTAAATCGGGATGCGCGTGTGAGTCGTGTCGGGACCAATTAAATGGAGTATAAAGGTAATGTGACACCCCTCTTAATAAAATACCAGGCGATCAATCCTGTACCAAATTAAAACACGAGTCTCATATGGTTCATTCTTAGCATCACTGTCGAAAACCAAATTAATTACTAATAACCTATTAGGCTGGCGTCAAAATTTTATTTAACTAATATTTTAAACAAACTATTCACTTAAAACATCCACACAGTTTATATATAAATAAAACTGAGATGAAATAAAAATAACTGAACACTCGGTTTAACATAATACAACCAAATCGAATGCCGCACTAAAAGGCGGTGAGAGAATAAATAAATACAGTTGGGATTTTGGCCCAAGTGCTCAATAATACCTCCTGTTTAGATTACCAGGATATAAATGTCTACAGTAAACCTGCATGCATCCACAGCTACTGCAGCACACGTCTGATTCGAAGGAATCATCATCCAGGTGTCCCTGTGTCTGGACACCTATATATATATATATATATATATATATATATATATATATATATATATATATACCATCATCCAGGTGTCCCTGTGTCTGGACACCTATATATATATATATATATATATATATATATATATATATATATATATATATATATATATATATAAAGAGAGGAAAAATAGATAAACGGGTCAGAGCCTGAGTTGTGAAAATATTTTGCAAGTGCATAAATGCAATATTTTCAAAATATGTTTTACCTCATATTTAAATTGGTATCACACTCCCATGAGATACCCCTCACCTCTCTTCTAATAGTGCACACCTAACGCATCCCTATAGACAACCAAGTTAAGCTACCCTGCCTAACTAATCGTTTCACTAAAATTCTACAAATCCTATTTAACCCAAGTACTAAGGGCTAAACTTCTACCCAGTCTCAACATTGTGCCATGTTCGTGCGTGGGGTGTCTTGCAAAGCGAAATCCAAACAAGGAACCCCCAGATACACTACTACTTGGCAATGTCGATCATCAAAATCCATTAGGCCCTCAGTACATAACGTATGTATATAGACCCATATAAATATATATACATAACATACTCATTTCATTTTTCATATCATAATTTAAGTCCGGATAAAGTCTCCTGGAATGAGAATAAATCCTTTTTCATTTATCTCTTTAAACTTATTAGAGATATATAATATCCTGTTCTCATACACAAGGCTATACACGCAATTATAATAACAATCCCATCGATTTATAACTCGAGGATGCAATCTTTATGCTATCATCTACCAGGGAATCACTAACGTATCATCCTGGGTACCAACGGTTGGAATCTCACACCGCCTTGGTAAAAACCAAATCACAACGTATGGGAATCGGTCATAATTCCTCCCGAGAAATGAGACGAAACATACCCAACACGTCTCACCCCTAATAAAAATCACACAATATAAAAATGGACACTATAACTTGGGGACTATAAGCTCCTTGCTCCTCAAGCCAGAGGCCTCACCCACATTGCACAACTTCCCATGATAGCATAGGGGGGGGGGGGTGCTTCACATAATATATATATATATATATATATATATATATATATATATAGACACACACACACACAGTAATCACATCGTATATATGATCGATATCCTTTCATAAACATATAAATGGCCATAATTGCAAATCTCACATAACGATGACCAATAACCCCAAAGGTTCCCACTAGTAATAACATTCAAGTATTCTCACACTCATGATACAAATCCCAAAAGTATTCCCTTACTTGATATGGAACTTGTACCTTAATCACTTGTAAGGATTTATATACTCACTGAATTCACAATTTCATAATAATTAAATAAGTCGGCCCTCAACTTATTTTAATCCCATAGGTTTCTTATTATCTAAGTGATATTTGTCCACAAACGTATTGAGTAACCCTTTAAAACCTCTTGAACCTATACCCCAAATTCCAACCTAATCACATTCTAGGATTTTATCGATTATAATCGACCCATATTTATTCTAACCGCATAAATATATCCATACACGCTTGCCGAATGATTTTCTCGAATGTCTCTCATCCAAAAACATTAATTAAATCCATACCCTGGATCGTACTCTAAATTAATCTGATGTTTAATTATCCTCAAACCATCATCTAGGAGTCCTAACATCCCCTTTAGAATCTCCTATAATAATATCCAAAACCATAATTTAAGTCTCCCTAAACTTAAAAGGAGAAAACCTCAAAAATCTGCCATGACCGAATCGATTCGGCCTGTCCGAATAGATTCGCTGGCCATCAAATTGATTTGGCCTGTCCGAATAGATTCGAAATGGTTGTAATTTCAAACCGTCTCTTACCGAATCAATTCAGCTTGTCTGAATCGATTCGGCTGGTCCAAAATCCCCAAATTTGCTTAGGTTTTATATATATCCCCAAAACCCAAAACTCGATCCAATCTCCATTTAAATTATAACTTGGATTTATTTCTACGAACCCAAAGTTTTCATATTTACTCAAGTCCTTTAGAGGTCCTAAGACTCTATTTGGGAGCCCCTATATTTATCTCCAAATAATTCTAGCCTTAATTTTTTACTAACGATTTCGATCTCGGACACCCTTCCGTAGAAAAATTATTATAAATCCAAAAAGATTAGAAAAATACGCAGTCAGTGCCCACGCGACCGTATCGAAAAGATCTACAATTTGAATTTTTTGACCAAGAGCCGAATCGATTCGCTTCCTATCCTAATCGATTCGAAAGTGACGTTGGTCACTATTCACCTTCTTCTCGAAAAATCCAAACTTCCATTTTTCTCCATTTTTGTTGTTTCTAATCTCATCCAACAACTCCATGAACATCTAATCTATGTTCTACAACTAACACATCAATTAATTTGGGGTATTAAACCATTTCTCTTAGATTTGAACTCTAAAACCATAAAACCCCCAACTTATCATTTTAACCCATTTCAATCCATTTTTTCACTTTATTTACATGGATTTAACACTAGAAATCATTAAGAGTTTATATTACATCGATATGTAAACTCATATTCAAAATTTCCCAAATTTATTTTAAGGCTTGTAACCCAAAATCATATAGTTTACCAACTATAATATGAGATTTATGCTTAAAATGAAATAAAGCAAGTACACACTTGCCTGGAGGATGAACTCCGACGACCTCGAGTCGAATCCGACGGAGTTTTGGTCGGAATCCCGCATTTTCTCCTCTTTTATCTCTTCCTTTCCTCTCCTCTATCTTTTCTCTCTTTTCCTTTCTTTCTTTCCCTCTCCCATGTCTCTTATAAGACAGAAAAGGGTTTATCCTTTAATAAACCCAAAAATGACTCGTTTACTCAATTACGAGTCCCTACTGGTCCAAAAATTCTCGGAGTCCAAACAATACCCCCCAGATACTCTACTCTGACTATCTGAACCATTCCGAGAGCAACCGCGCAATCAAAATCTCCATCCGAGTTACTTAACCGCAATTCACTATTTTAACCCGACACAACTTAATGCGGTTTTCCAATAAAAATATTATCCTTTGTCACTTTACCCAACGACGACAATATAATAAATTACTCCGACTCATTTACTTAATCCCAAAAGTAAATATAACATACATCGAAAAGCATTAAATCCTTGAAAAGCTCAAAAAATACTATTCATGATAATTTCTTAAATTCCCAAATTGCACTTAATTATTAAATTTAATTTCCCATAAAAGTGCGGGGTATTACATACCTCCCCCCTTACAATGGAATTTCGCCCTCGAAATTCAGATACAACCGTTACTACCAACACTAACCTAGGGTCGTGAATCACTCCACATCCAAATGCCTTAAAGTTGAATGGTACTAACCCGATGGCTCTCAACCATACACTCGTTCAGCACTCACCTCTATCAAGGCTTAGACTATACTATACTACTATTTGGGTCGTAAGATTGACTCTATCGTCGCGTCGCATCTAGTGCTTCTATAATCGCATCTAAAGTAAACGAACCTATGCTTACTACTGACTCACCTCGAAATTTTGAATTTCCTTTAAAAGGAAACTATACTAAAGCTTGACTATGACCATCAGCCTCATCGCTTAGTTTTAGGCGTGCTACCTCTAACTGTGCCCAGACACTTGAATTATAGTGTACCTCTTACGAAATTCCAACCAACACACTCCAAATCCATTATGACTGCCTCACGACATAATTTTGACACCCCGACTAATCAAATACCGGGTAGCTACTCCTTTATTAAATTAAATCAAAATGCCAAGTTGGCTCAGTTAATAGCATCACTGTCGAAAACATATTATTATTACTAACCACCTAGTATTTAAAAAGTAAGTTGTCAAATTTTAATTAGAGTCTGATTAACATGAAGTAAAAGATTTAAAGCAAGAATAATATCACCATTTACCATAACGAAATACTAGAATAACCATCACATGATATAAATAAATCCGGAGGAAAAACTCCTCACAACAAATCCCACAACTGAAATAAGTAACGAAATACTGAATACTGAAATAATACATGCCAAAGTCTGAAAAACTGAAATGGAAATGTCTCTAATAGAATTTGGGCAACATGCCCTACAACTGAGGAATACTGAACATGGAATCCAAATGATAGAAGCGTCTAAAAGCAAATCCCTGTAACTTCCACAAACAGCTACAGCTCGTCATCGGAATGAGAATCCTATGCGTGGTGTCCTTGTGGCTGGGCACCTAAAATGGTTTTACAAGAAAATAGATTTGAAAGCAAACGGGTCAGAGCCCGAATGTGGAGATATTTTAACAACCTGCAAGTGCTTTAAAAACATTTAAAACATTAAATGCAGAGTACATGTTAGGACGTGCACTCACATGAAATTCTCACCTCTCGTCTAACTGTGCACTCCTAACGTAAGTACCCATCTAAAATGACACAAACCCCTAGCTAAGTGACATCAAATCTAGCTAGACTGTCATAGGTTCTACCCTTATTACTCGGATCCCATTAACATTATCACGATCGCAATTAAATAGGGGGCTTAACGTAAATTCAGGTTCTCATATAAAAGTAATACAACTCATTATAGATTATCCCTTTTATGTTATTCCATAGTCGTACACACAATATCATATGAAAGTTCCCATTTTATTAAGTGTATATTTTCCACAACATAAATATACAATATAAGCACCCCGAGACTAAGCTGCGGTGCACACATACTCTGCTATCCATCCCGGTACATCACGTACATAAGGATCACATATTCCGAATCTCTCAGGAATAGTTCACAGATAACAACATCACAAATAATGGAGGCGAACACAGTCACATCACATGGGTCACGCCCATACCTGCGCTCCCACGATCAGCAGACTTATTAACATCCCAATAAGTCCTTCTATGACCTATGTTCATTGATGTAACCAGTCTAAATCCGGGCAACACAAGGATTAGAGGGCCCTAAGCGAACGCAAACCTCCCGTGATAGCAAGTATGGTAGGTATGTCATACAAATAAAATCAATACATATACTAAGTATGCACATGTCTTAGTAATCACCATAATATATTGGTACATATCTCTTCTCGTACTGACATATCATATTACACCATTTATATGTTACCAATTAATATAATAAGCTAGGCCGTCAATAGTTCTCGCATCGTAATAGACACTCACGTCCTACTCATATTTTCCTTTAGGTTCAAACTACACTTCTAGGTTTGACTCCTCATTATATCCCAAACATCCCAAATATATCAATTATTCATCAAGGAAAGGCTATCTCTACCTATACACAAGGTTACGGGGCACTCGGGATCAAAACAGGCTAAAAATCCTAAACTATCAACTCGTTCGAAGTCTCGTTCGAACGAGGCTGTTCGAACGAGACTTCGTTCGAACGAACTGAGTCTTCTAACGAGATCTCGTTCGAACGAAGTGGGCTTTCTAACGAGATCTCGTTCGAACGATTTCATCGAACGAACTTCACCCTCGTTAGAAGTCAATGGTCAACTCGTTAGAAGCTCGTTCGAACGAGCTCGTTCGAACGACCTGGGCAGGTCTTCTAACGAGTGGCCAGTTTCAAGCCCATAATTCCTTATTTCGTTTTTTCACCAATTTCTACACCTCAAATCTCAACCAAAATTCATCCCAACAATGTTTTAAGGTCTCTAATCAATCCTAAACATATTAAAGTCACATACTAACGTGTTTTAAGGAATTAATTCATCCTCAACATCATTAAATCATCAAGTCTCATCACTTTTCCCCAAATTCTCAAGAACATAAACCCTAGAATTTTAAATCTTCCATTCCCAGAAATAAATCCGTTTTTGTATCACATAAATTAGTAATTCTCTTAATTCGATCTTCCAATAACATTTCTACATGCAAACCTATCTCCAAAATTGAACTAACAACTCCAATTTTATGGTTTTTTTTATTTATCTCTCAATTAATTATGATTATTGAATTGTCTAAGCATGGAAGAAGCATTTACTGCATAAAAATGTAAATTAAACCACTTGCCTTGATTCAATCTCTGATTTTGATGACGATTTGAAGAAGTTCCCTCTCTCTTTCTGCAGAATTCCCTTCTATCTCTCTCTCTCTAAGCTTTCTTCTCCAATGGCTATGGTGGCTAGGGTTTGTTTTGGAAAAAATTAGAAACCTAATTCTAATAACCTACGTAGCCTATTAGGTTAAAATGAGCTTGTTAGTGGTTTAGTGAGTCAAATCCTCATCAGATATAATTTACTAATTTTCGTCACTTTTAATTTCCAAAAATACAAAATTACCAAAATACCCTTTATGTTGCCGGTATGGCCTAAAAATACCTCGGGACCCAAACTAATCCCCCGGCTAGTGTTTTCTGACTATCTCGACCCTTCCGGACGCGTTGAAGCACTCAAAATGACCATACGGTTAATAGAATTTAAATTAACTTTTATAATTAAAATAATTATATCCTGACGCGACTGTCACACGCGTCCCAATAAAATGTCCAAACTGCCGTATATAAATCTCACGACAAATTTCATAATTCAATATTCATATATCATCATATGTACTCAATATAGTCAAATACCAACTCACATCTCGCTAGTATTTTATCCGGATTAATTCCCAATTAATTCTCATTTAATTAATTAATCCCAAAAATAAATATTGCCAAAAATACAGGGTATTACAATAATCTTCAACTTTATATACGACGCCCCTTCTATTTTAGGCGATATATAAAACGAACTTACCAGGGTGACCATACACCTTTTAACCTGTGCCTATTTGCACAACCATTGTAAACATCACACGCGTAACATTTTCTCCAAAATGGGCATCACTTTCTCGACTTGGCGCTCACACCTGTAAATCCTCAATCACCTTTTTAAGATCCCATGCATCCTATAACTTATGGTTAACTCACTACTAATTCTATGGAATTTACTTTCTAATAATCCTAAGATCGATGTGTATCCCTACCCACGTGAAATAAATAATATCCTAACTTGTGTCCCTAGTGCCTAAGACCTCTCTCAACTTTCGACATTTTCTCGGTTTCATGCATGGGATGTCTCGCAAAGCGAAATCCAAACAAGGAACCCTCCCGTTACACTACTCCCTCGCGTCGTTGATCATCAAGATATAACGGTCTAAGTCACACCAATGGGACGTCCTAAATCCTACCTCCCTAATTTATTAACGTATCTCTACTACTCTATTTTCCATCTTGGCAAAATGGAAAACTTAACTAATCAAGGCGCCCACTCTTTCCAAATAGATTACAAACATCATATCTCCAAAATGTGCCTTTTCATTAAGGACTGGCTATGAGCCTCAAATCGATTTTCTTTACCTGACCTCACCCCTATACTTGCGGTGCGAGAACAATTTCAGTGCTTCTCCATATCACTTATATCTATATACGCATACAGTCATCAAATGGCTCTCAGTCTATAGTGTTTCCTCTACACTAGGTGATTTATCGTTAAAACCAACATCCTTGCATTCTATAACATCTCTCCACTCCCGACGTCGTTAAGGTTCATGCGTGGAGCGTCTCATAAGCGAAATCAAAACAAGGAACCCCTCCTATACACTACTACTTAACTTTGTCGGTCGTGGAGTTTCGTTAGTTCAAAATATGCCATTGGGAAAAATTATATTCCATTTATCGACAATATTTGTCCGAACTCCTACTTCTCTCTAGGAGTCACACCACCAAGCGCTTGTACTCACACTAATTCCTTGTGCAAACAACAACGAGCTTAAACTCACAACTCAATAATAATTCCTGCATACTTTAAATCATATCGATAAGGTCGCCTCGCACTCAAATCATGATAGTGAAACATCTTCTCACTGAAGTTCCATCTACCCATAATAATAAAGGCGAACTCAACCTGTATCTAGGTGAGATATCGCAACAACAGCCTGTTCCATCCTGGAACCGCAAATACGATAGTCTTGCCATCCTTAGCCTGTTTTTACTCCGATAACGCGATAACATTATTCTTACAATAATACTATACTCGTATAACACATATGAAATGAGTAGTACAAACCAAATGTAAATTTAAAATAGAATTCCTCTACCGCGGAAAAACATATAGACATATGCTATATACTGTTATCGATACCGCCAATAAACTCAAATCACACAGGAATTTAAGGTTAACAAAATACTGTGACACAAATTTTGTCACACAGAATATACCTCCTTCCCCGAGGTACAAAAACTCTGGTTCAATGAATTCCCCGGGTGGATGTCCACCAGTGGGGTTCTAAAAACGCAATTTCTCAATAAGTTTTAGTAACACTTTCTAGTGATCCTATCATTCTTCTGAAGAACTCTCTCGCTGCACCTACCTTAATTCGGTACAATGTTCACTTCTCCATATCACTCTTTATTCACTGTCGGCCTCTAACCTACCCTTATGTGAATAATCCAAAACTACATTCTCTTTACTCATGATAAACCAAAGGAACTAACGGTTATATCCATCCATAAGATCCCTCCATTTAAGTATTGATCCCATGAGTGAAAAATTTTCCTCAAATTTTCGCATATGGGTATTTCCATACCCCACTTTAAGTTAAAGCTTCCTAGCCTATTACTTCCGCTAAATACAACTAAACTGCCTTTGTATAACTTAACTTCAACGTATGGTCCATATCAAAGACCTATTCCCAATTTATTTTACTGGGTAATTCAACTTTGGCACCACTCTCTACAACAGTGATACTGGAATGATTATAACTACTACACTTTAGTAGTCATTGCAACAATCCTTGACAATGCCACAAATGGGAGTGACCTCTACTGCGGTCCTCATTATCAACTATAATTTATAGCTCCAACTAAGCCCCATCTCCTGCTGCTTTCATCACGGCTGTTGGTGGTCGCTCTTCGTCGATCAGCACATAAATCTCGAACGAGTGCACAAAGGATTTACTGTAGTCTTATATAATAGCAGGAGAGCGTAAACTCATAAGAGTAATCAACGATCCTAATCCTAAAGCTCTATGTGAAATTAAGAGCAACGCTGAAAGCGTAGTACGTCAGCATAGATTCCTAAGGACACTACAACCTGATGCTCTGATACCATCTGTGACACCCCGCCTAATAAAATACCGAGCGATCAATCCTGTACAAAATTAAAACAGGAGTCTCATATGGTTCATACTAAATTAATTACTAATAACCTATTAGGCTGGCGTCAAAATTTTATTTAACTAATCTTTTAAACAAAACTATTCAATTAAAACATCCACACAGTTTATATATAAATGAAACTGAGATGAAATAAAAATAACTGAACACTCGGTTTAACATAATACAACCAAATCGAATTCCGCACTAAAAGGCGATGAAAGAATAAATAAATACAATTGGGCCTTTAGCCCGAGTGCTCTATAATACCTCTTGTCTAGATTACAAGGATAGAAGCATCTACAGTAAACCTGCATGCATCCACAGCTATTGCAACACACATCTGACTCGAAGGAATCATCATCCAGGCATCCTTGTGTCTGGACACCTATATATATGTATAACAAAAGAGAGGAAAAATAGAAACACAGGTCATATCCCGAGTTGTGAAAATATTTTGTAAGTGCATAAATGCAATATTTTTAAAATATGTTTGACCTCATATTTAAATTAGTATCGCACTACCATGAGATACCTCTCACCTGTCTTCTAGTAGTGCACACCTAACGCATCCTAATAGACAGACTAGTTAAGCTTCCCTACCTATTTAATCGTTTCACCAAAATTCTACAAATCCTATTTAACCCAAGTACTAAGGGCTAAACTTATACTCAGTCTCAACATTGTGCCATGTTCGTGCGTGGGGTGTCTTGCAAAGAAAAATCCAAACAAGTAACCCCCCCCCCCCCCCCGCTACACTACTACTTGGCAATGTCGATCATCGAGATCCATTAGGCCCTCAGTACATAACGTATATTATATACCCATATAAATACATATACATAACATACTCATTTCATTTTTCATATCAAAATTTAAGTCCGGATAAAGTCTCCTGAATAGAGAATAAATCCTTTTTCATTTATCTCTTTACACTTATTAGAGATATGTAATATCTTATTCTCATACACAAGTAATATACTATACACACAAGTATAATAACCATTCCATCGATTTATAACTCGAGGATGCAGTCTCTATGCTATCATCTACCAGGGAATCGCTCACGTATCATCCTGGGTACCAACGGTCGGAATCTCACACCGCCTTGGTAAAAACCAAATCACAGCGTATGGGAAGCGGTCATAGTTCCTCCCCAAAAATGAGACGAAACATACCCACCACGTCTCACCCTTAATAAAAATCACACAATATAAAAATGGACGCTATGACCTCGGGACTATATGCTCCCTGCTCCTCAAGCCAGAGGCCTCACCCATATCGCGCAACTTCCCATGATAGCATAGAGGGGGTATGCTTCACATAAATATATATATACCACACACACACACACACACACACACACACACACACATATATATATATATATATATATATATATATATATATATATATATATATATATATACACACACACACATATTCGTATCATATTGTATACATAGTAATCACATCGTATATATGATCGATATCCTTCCATGAACATATAAATGGCCAAAGTTGTCAATCTCACATAACGATGACCAATAACCCCAAAGGTTCCCACTAGTAATAACATTCAAGTATTCTCACACTCACGATACAAATCCTAAAAGTATTCCCTCACTTGATATGGAACTTGTACCTTAATCACTATTAAGGATTTATATACTCACTAAATTCACCAATTCATAATAATTAAATAAGTCGACCCTCAACTTATTTTAATCCCATAAGTTTCTTATTATCTAAGCGATATTTGTCCTCGGACGTATCGAATAACCGTTCAAACCTCTTTAACATATACACCAAATTCCATCCTAATCACATTCTAGGATTTTCTCGATTATAATCGGCCGATATTTATTCTAACCGCATAAATATATCCATACACGCTTGTCGAATGATTTTCTCGAATGTCTCTCGTCCCAAAACATTAATTAAATCCATACCCCGGATCGTACTCTAAATTAATTCGAGGTTTACTTATCCTCAAACCATCATATAGGATTCCTAACATCCCCTTTAGAATCTCCTATAATAATCTCCAAAACCATAATTTAAGTCTCCCTAAACTTAAAAGGAGAAAACCTCAAAAATCTGCCACAACCGAATCGATTCGGCCTGTCCCAATAGATTCGCTGGCCATCGAATCGATTCGGCCTGTCCGAATCGATTCGAAATGGTTCTACTTTCAAACTGTCTCTTACCGAATCGATTCGGCTTGTCCGAATCGATTCGGCTGGACCAAAATCACCGAATCTGCTTTGGTTTTATATAGATCCCCAAAACCCAAAACTCAATCCAATCTCCATTTAAATTATAACTAGGATTTATTTCTACGAACCCAAAGTTTTCATATTTCCTTAAGTCCTTTAGAGGTCCTAACACTCTATTTGGGAACCCCTATTATTTATCTCCAAATAATTCTCGCCTTAATTTCTGACTAACGATTTCGATCTCGGACAACCTTCCGTAGAAAAATCATTATAAATCCAAAAAAAAATCAGAAAAATACGCGGTCGGCGCCCAACCGACCGTATCGAATAGATATACAATTTTTAATTTTTTTTACCAAGAGTCGAATTGATGATACGCAAATATTGCGTATTTCATCCCTCGAACCTATGTATTTTAGCACCCTCGGGTATATTATTCCCTATATTTATGCTCATTAACCAGACAACCTCAGATTTCTACATTAACATGTTTTGCAGCGGTTAATTGAGCCTTTATAGGTATTTGGATGCTAAGTGTGAAGTTCGAATGCATTACGCTCGATTTCCGTACGCGATCGCACGATCACGGGCATTTTAGTCTTTTCACTGCTTGGTCAGCTGGCCCAACATCTACACGGAAGTTGTAGGCCATTTCAAGCTTCGTGTGGCCACAAACAGTGCACGATTCCGATTCATAACTAAGAAGTTACGGCGATTTCAGCGGACGGGAAAGAGAAACAACCAAAACAGCAATGCCATGCGCTGATACCCTCTTGATCGATCGATCGACGATTTTGGTAGATCGATCGATCCTTCTCTACAGTGGACTTTTTTCTTCTTGATCGATCGATCGAAGATTTTGGTCGATCGATCGAAGCCCTGTTTCCAGGAGATATTTTGCCTTTTAATTTCTTTTCTCTTTTCTTTTCTTTACTTATTCGAACTTATTATAAATACCATTTTTTGTTGAAATATCAGGGATGAACATTTTAGAATAGTTTTAAAAGATAGAATAGCTTAGGGTTTGGGTGATTTGGAGAGTTCTTCTTCAATTTTTCTTGGATTGACACCATATTTGGGTTGAATGTTGCACTATTCATCATCCTCTCCATTAATATAGTTTGTATTTCTTCATTTCTTACTTTCTAGTTAATTTACAAGCTTATTAATTTAGGTTTACATGCTTTGATTACTTGTTTTCTAGTGTTTATTTACCACATTTTTAAGACGCTTTCTAGGTAATTTAAATTAGGTTGTGTTTGAATGGAACTCACTCGGGTTAACTCGTTGCTTGGCTTTGGTGATAGTGTTTACGGGTCTATTTCGGGTGCGTTGTCCTAGTTATTGTGCCTAGGAGATTTGACGGGGCCTATCATGTATGTCCCATGCTTACGACCTTTCATGCCTAATTTCCGTGATATTTGTTGACGCCAAAATCTTATTAGGCTTTTATCCGGATTTAGGGGCGTGACAACCCTTGATTTAATTTCCGTGCATTTGTAATAACTCGCCGACCCATGTAACCATTTTATATAAATTAATTCGGGAGAGGGATATTCGACGCAACTTATAGTTTTACTTGCTTTGTTAGTCTAGTTTTAATACACTTGCCTAGATTAACATTTCCCGATTATGCATCCTTTTCTTTTTGGTTTGTAATCACCTTTTACACTTTTATTTTGAAATAGTAAATCATATAAATTTTAGCATCTCGTCCCAATGGATCTTTCGATACCCGATTTATCGCTAGACTTGCCCCGTAAGTGTAGTCATAATTTAGATTGGTTTATATTGAGTAGGCAAAACGAAAACAACGACCGTGCACTTTACACCCGCACACTTCTTGCGTGCTACCAAAATGGCACCGTTGCCGGGGACTAGTTTGTTTTAGACTTTATTTGATTTAGTATTTCATAGTATTTTCTTTCTATTTGTATTGTTTTCTAATCTTTTTGCAGGATTTTCAAATTTGAGCACTTAGAAACGCTCAAATTTTCCCCGCGCACACTTACTTTGTGGAATCCGCCATTTTGAGCCATTTTTGGGGTAAGCATGTCTTATTCCAATTCTTTCGGTAATACTTCTTATAATTCTCACAATTCTCGCAAACCTATGATTTTTGGTGAATACTTAGAATCCCAATGTATAACAAATTCAAATATGACTTTGAGCGAGTATAACAAAAGTCAAAATTTAGGTTATTGGAATTTTGATGATGATGATAATGATTTTGGACCTTTACCTCTGTAACAACTGCCTTTTTGGAGACAATTAAATCCCATAATTAAATATAAATTGGAGATTTGGAGAATTTCTCGAAATAGTGATTTTCGGGAAATTCGAGGATTTGATGATTTTTCATGGATGTTGTAATTACTTTTGGGACTATATAGGTCAAAATAATTTAATTCTATGTCGCCGTGGAGAAAATTGACAAAAATGTCAGATTTTAAATTGAAAAACTCGCATTTGTTTATTTTGGGTTGAAATAGTGATTTGCGGTCAAGTACCTCAGATGGAAATTTTGACTACGCCATGATTCTCGGAATGGTCGAGATAGTCGAAAAAGAGTGTCCGATTGTCGAAATTGAGTTTCGAGTAATTTTAGAGGTAAAAGTAACTCGTCATTGGGTAAACGAGTCGTTTTTGGGTTTTAAGGGGTATAACCCCTTTTATTCTTATTTAAAGAGAGAGAAAAGGAAATAAAAGAGAAGAGAAGGAAAGAAAGAGAGAGAAGAGATAGAGGAAGAAGAAAGAGGAGGAGAAATGGAAACTCCGGCCAAACTCCACGGGATTCGGCTCATGGTCGTCAGATTTCATCCTCCAGACAAGTGTTTACTTGCTTTATTTCAATTATGCATTTATTTCATATCATAGTTGGTAGAACCCTAAAATAAAATTGGGAAAACTTAGATATGAGTTTATATATTGATGTAATGTAAACTCTTAATGATTTTTAGTGATAAAACCATGTAAATGAAGTGAAGGAATGGATTGAAATGGGTTTAAATGATAAGTTGGGGTTTTATGGTTTTAGGGTTTAAAACTAAGGGAAATGGTTTAATACCCCAAAATAATTGATGTGTTAGTTGTAAAACATAGATTAGATGTTTGTTGAGATATTGGATGAGGTTAGAAACAACAAAAATGGAGAAAAATTGAGTTTGGGATTTTGGGGAAGATAATGAATAGTAAAACCGTAGCTTGTGGATCTGTTTCGGCTAGGAAGATAAATGATTTAAATCTTTTCCAAAACATGAAGGTTGTATATCTTTTCGATACGGTCGCGTGGGCGCTGATCGCATATTTTTCTGATTTTTCTACGATTTGATATGATTTTTACAAGATGGCAGTTCCGAGTTGAAATTACCAACTCAGAAATCAAATCGGAAATTGGAAAAATAAAGGCTAGAATTAATTGTGTAGATGTTTGGGATGATTTTTGGCATAGACTAGAAACCATGAAAATGAATTTGGATTGATTTTTGGGTATTATGGAGATTGGAAAAAAATCACCCAAACAGTGACCCTCGAATGGGCCGAATCGATTCGGGTCCAGGCCGAATCGATTCGCCCAAAGGGGAATTGGGTTTCTGTAGTGGGATGAATTGATTCGGATACAGACCAAATCGATTCTCCATTTAGAGACCTATTTACAGAACCATTTCTGAACCGATTCGGATGGGGAACCGAATCGATTCGCCTTAGGCAGAATTGCCAATTTTCTCCTCTTGTGGTTATGGGGAATTAAATTATATTTGGAGACTTGTATGAGGGATCCTAGTTATGATATGGGGTATTCCTAAATTAGGGTTATGAGGATAAATAAACCGTTAGAGGGATTAAAATAAAAAATTTGGCAATATAGTTATATATTCGCTTAGTGAGAAATGGTAATATTTGGAGACATCCAATAAATCCGTAGATGGGATTTTGGTATATATTACTTATTAAAGTAAGAATATACTTTGGGTTTAGTATCATGCATATATGAACGCATGATTATGATTCTTTGAGAGAATCTTTGGGATTATTGATCATCGCTAGATGAGATTGGCAAATATGGCCATTTATATATTCTAGGAGGAATATATGGTATATGTATAGACTATGTGATTAAAGTATATATATATAATTTGAGATAAATGATTTTGAAAATATACATTTGAATATTTTCAAAATGGGAAAAAGGTAAATGATTTTCATAATTGATAAATTATGGTTACACACCTCCCTAAATTGCTATCATACCCCTGGCTAATGAATGCAGGGTGGCTATAGTCCTATAGGCCATATGGGCGATTATTGTTTACTGCGCTGGTTAGGGGATTCTGGGTGTGGTCTTGACTTTCCCGCAGGCATATGGCCGCTTTCCGACGTTGGTAGGTTCCCAGGTTGTCTTGTTTGATAGGCCCTGGAAGATGATAGCCATTTAGGGGCGCGTCCAGTGGGGAAACCTGGAGGGGGGTCTTAGTTTTATTAAAGAAATTTATGATAATAAATTGGCTTTATATTTACATTTCCCGAGTATAAAAAGGGAAATGGGATAAAGGTTTTGGCTTCGGTAACACTCCCGGATGGAAGAAGGGATGTGTAAGCATATGATATGATCAAAGCATTTTCATGATAATGAAAATGGCTTTGGGTACATTTCCTGAGTGTAAAAAAGGAAATGGGATGATATAAAATGGAAAAGCATTTTTATGATAATAAAACTGGCTTTTAAAAAGTGTATGATTGGTTAAAGAAGTTCATGATAATGAATTGGCTTTTATATTTACTTTTCCTAAGTATAAAAAGGGAAATGGGAAGTTTTGAGGAAATGAAAAGTATTGATAAATACTTGATATATGAATTCTCAGTCCGGGAGATAGATCCGGATGTTTATGGTAAAATGAATATATATGGATGAATCGAGTACCGAGGGTCTAATGGATCCCGACGATCGACCTTGCCGCCTAGTAGTGTATCGGGGGGTTCCTTGTTTGGATATCGCTTTGCGAGACACCCCACGCACGAATATGGCAATGTGTTGAGACTGGGGAGAAGTTTCATCCTTAGTGCTCTTATATTAATAATTATTATATGATATATATTTATATATATCTTTCTGTACTGAGGGACTGACGGATCTCAACGATCGACCGTGCCGCGTAGTAGTGTATCGGGAGGGTTCCTTGTTTGGATTTCGCTTTGCGAGACACCCCATGCACGAACATGGCATAGCGTTGAGACTGGGGTGAAGTTTAGCCCTTAGTACATTGCTTGGACTATCTAGGGTTGATAGTGGGTTGGGTGATAGACTAGTCCAACATGATAGCTTGACTAGGATGTTTAGAGGGATGCGCTAGGAGTGCACTATTAGTGGAGAGGTGAGGGGTATCTCATGCGAGTGCGATACCAATTTAAATATGAGATAAAACATATTTTCACAAATAAAACATTTATGCACTTGCTAAATATTTTCACAACTCGGGATCTAACCCGTTTATCTACTTTTCCTCTCTTGCTATATATATATATATAGGTGTCCAGACACAGGGACGCCTGGATGACACATCTTTCGAGTCAGACGTCTGCTGCAGCAGCTGTGGATGCGTGCAAGTTCTCGATAGCCGCTTCCACCTTTGTACTCTAGATAGGAGGTACTGTATAAATATTCGGGCCAATGGTCCAATTGCATTTATTTATTATTTTAGAGCATCATTCGATATGGTTGTATATTTTGACCGTGTGTTCGGTTATTTTATTTCATTTCAGTTTCAATTACGCAAAAACCCTGTGGATGTTTTTATTCGTTGTTGTTAAAAAGAGTAGTTAAGTAAAATTTTGACACCGGCCTAATAGGTTATTAGTAATTAAATGGATTTTTGACAGTGATGCTAAGAATGATCCATATGAGACTCCTGTTTTAATTTAATATTGGAGTGATCGCCCGGTATCTTATTAGGCGGGGTGTCACAACCTCCTTATAATAAGAATTTTGAAACGAATTCGAATAGTTTTCAAAATTCCTATAATAATGAGTTTTCATTGAAGTTCGATAGTAATTTTCAAAGTTCCCATTCTCATGTATCCTCACCTCAACCTATGAAATTCAGTGAGGGCTTGCTTATGTATGAGAATGAGAAAATTGAAAATCATTATCGGGAAGAAAATCGTTCGTGGGAACACGACTAGGATTTATTATTTGAGTCCGACGACGATTTTTCTTTCGTGACTTTCGAAGTCGAGGAATGTTTTGAACCAAATGAGGTACTTGTGCCTACTTTGGAACAAAACATTCTAGACTTTGCCCATTGCATAATAGATATTGAAAGTGAGGATGAAAATGACGTAATATTTATTTGCAATGAAATGATTTCTTCTTTCGCCCCCAAAGAAGAACATTTCAATGAAAATGATATTATTTCATTTGAAATTCCATCTTCATGTGATGATGATTCATCTCATGAGTTTGAATTTCTTTCATCCCCATTTTCATCCTCTATTATCACACCGTCTCAAGTACCGGGTGATTCGGTTTCAAACTTTAATGTTTTTAACCTTTTCGCCGTTGATGAGTACTTGCTCGAGTCACCTTCCATGATCGCATCCGTGCCTTTGTGTGCATCGCCTCCCATTCCAATTTTAAAATCATTGGGTGGATATTCGACTTTTCTCGGTCCCCACTTGTTTTTGTCAACCGTTCAATCCAAACCCCCCATCGTCCTTCCAAAACTTTTAATTGACGACGGTTCATTTCTTCTGCCTTACACATGCCTTCCGTTGTTCAAATGGAATTCATATTTTTCGGAGGGCATGCTTGTATGTGAGGGTACACCGGTTATCCTTCAAAGTCAAATCATTTTCACGGTGGACCCTCAGCTATTTAGACTTCTAGTGTATAGTTAGTGTGAGGACTAAATAGTAGGTTGTATATAGTTAGCTCCTTATTCCTTTTTTCTTTTATTTTAGTCTAGTGTAATTAGTTAACTTTTTGTTATTTATTTTTTATATGCTCGGTACTAACTTATTTTGTAGATTCTTTGAACTTATTTTTATGGGGATCGCTCCAATTTTGGGTAATATCGCTCTTTTCCTCTCTTTGACTTGGTTGTTAATTAACATTGAGGACAATGTCAAGTTTTAGGTTAGGGGGTGTGGGATATTATATCCATTTCTTTATTTAGTCCATGTTTTTGGTCACATGTTAGTTAGTTAGTATGATTTCTTAGAAAAATTCGAAAAATTCAAAAATATTTTCTTTCTTTTTTCTCCTTTTTTGGGCTTTTTGCCTTTGTTTTCGATGATAAATTTTTATAATTGCCCGAACCAATAGATAACCCAATGATGCATGTTCTCGATTTTAGAGGTTATTAGACTTTAGTCTCCATTATTGATATTATGAATAACTTCACTAATTTACTTTAATCCCATGAGCACATGCACTTTTATCATTCTATTGATTTGGTATAAGATTTTTATAACTCGGTAATCTTTTGATGCATTGTATATACTTACACCGAGTAAGTTTTGTACATTTCGTAGTTTGTGAGTGTATACACTATTCTTTCCTCTTTGAAAACATTGAATTCGTTGGTAATCTCACTATTCTTTCATTTGATCGTTCATTAATTGAGTTCATGCTTGAAATGTGTTACTTGAGCCTGATTTTCATATATTATTTTGATTCGAGATTTGGGTAAACTTTGTGAAATGATCATAGGAATTCTTTGTTATATCACCCATATTAGCCTTGACCTCACCCTTATATGTTTACCCTCGTTAACCCCTTTGAGCCTAAATATAGCACTTCATTTCATAACCCAAATTCCCATAACCAACTCTAAATTCGAGTTTTAAACCATACATACACTTTCCATACCTTTGTTTGGAATGTTACTTGGGATTGAATGTTTTTGTTGTGATGTCGGTTGCAATTTAGGCATATGAAAGTTTGATAAGTGAAAAGAAAAAGTGAAATAGTGATTCAAAAGAGAAAGCAAAAAGCAAAAGAAAACAAATGAAAAAAATGAGAAAAAGAAGAAAATAAAAGAAAAAGAAAGGTTTATATGTTGTATATAGTTCAATAAACTTTGATTACTCTCCCCGATGCTATATCTAATGCCGTTTTGGAACTTGTTTTCCAATTTTGATACTTTCCACATTTTCCCATTATCCCGAGTTTTCATCCCGAACACTTTGAATTCGTACATACATTCCTTCATTTTGTACCATAGCCTAACCTACATTATAACCCTATTAAAGTCCTATGTGATCTTAGGTTGATGTAATTTAACAGTCATAATAGTTTTGATAATCTGTGAAAATGCATTTCACCTCTTTTAATGTGTGGTATCTTTCATTGAGTTTATAGTTTTTCAGTTTATATATAGCGTTCTTCATTTGTGACATGTGTGCGACCTAGTTTGCATTTACATTTACTCTTTAGCCCACTTGTTCTGTGTGTTACCTCCCTGTTTTGAGAGAATTCGCTTGATGAGTGTAATGCCCGTGAGGAATGAATTGTTGCTTACATTAAAGTTTATCCAATTTATATAAGTTTTTTCCAAATCATACACTTTGCATGTGCTCGCTCCCCTCCCACGGTTTAAGGTTTCAACATCATGAGGTGCATTCTATAATATTAATGATTCGGACTTTTGTTTGAATTCATTCAATGTGCTAATAATGTGTATGAAATCCTTTTCGCCATTTTTGGGCTTGTCGCATGTTGGTTTGGGTTTATTTTGAGGAAACCATGTGATGTTTGTGGGTAGCATCCCTGAGACGATACTCGTCCACTAGGGTGACCTAGGGGTTTAACTGCTTATTGCATACGCTAAATGCAATCGAATCACCCGCGAAAGTGGCCTTTTTCTTTTATAAAATACTTTTGTACCTATCTCCTGCTTTTGGTTTGCTTGTAGTTCTTATTGCATCCTATTTCATTGCTAGGGACTAGCAATATGTAAGTTAGGGGGTGTGATGATACGTAAATATTGCGTATTTCATCCCTCGAACCTACGCATTTTAGCCCTCTCGGGTATTTTATTCCCTATATTTATGCTTGTTAACCAGATAACCTCGGATTTCTACGTTAACATGTTTTGCAGGGGTTAATTGAGCTTTTATAGGTATTTGGATGCTAATTGTGAAGTTCTAATGCATTCCGCTCGATTTTCGTACGCGATCGCACGTTCAAGGGCATTTTTATCTTTTCATAGCATGGGCAGCTAGCCCAATATCTACATAGAAGTTGTATCCCTCCTCGAAAGCTTTGCGTGGCCGCAAATGATACGCGATTTCGATTCATAACGAAGAAGTTACAGCGATTTTAGCGGACGGGAAAGGGAAACAACCAAAACAACAATGCAGTGTGCTGATACTTGCTTGATCGATCGATCGACGATTTTGGTAGATCGATCGATCTTTCTCTGCAGTGGATGATCAATTGATCGACGATTTTGGTCGATCAATCGATCCCTTGTTTCCAGGAGATATTTTACCTTTTAATTTTTTTTCTCTTTTCTTTTCTTTACTTATTCGAACTTATTATAAATACCAATTTTTGTTGTAATATCAGGGATGAACGTTCTAGAATAGTTTTAGAAGATAGAATAGCTTAGGGTTTGGGTGATTTGGAGAGTTCTTCTTCAATTGTTCTTAGATTGACACCTCATTTGGGTTGAATGATGCACTATTAATCATCCTCTCCATTAATATAGTTTGTAATTCTTAATTTCTTGCTTTCTAGTTAATTTACAAGCTTTCTAATTTAGGTTTACATGATTTATTTACATGCTTTGATTACTTTCTTTCTAGTGTAGATTTATCGCATTTAATTACCGCATTTTTAAGATGCTTTCTAGGTAATTTAAATTAGGTTGTGTTTGAATGGAACTCACTCAGGTTAACGCATTGCTTGGCTTTGGTGATAGTGTTTACGGGTCTATTTCGGGTGCGTTGCCCTAGTTATTGTGCCTAGGAGATTTGACGGGGCATATCATGTATGTCCCGTGCTTATGACCTTTCGTGCCCAATTTCTAGGATATTTGTTGACGCCAAAATCTTATTAGGCTGTTATACGAATTTAGGGGCGTGACAACCCTTGATTTAATTAACTGTCGAAACGAGACGCATTTGTAATAACTCGTCGACCCATGTAACCATTTTATACAAATTAATTGGGGTGAGGGATATTCGACGCAACCTATTGTTTTACTCGCTTTGTTAGTCTAGTTTCAATACACTTACCTAGATTAACATTTCCCTTTTATGCATCTTTTTACTTTTTGGTTTGTAATCACCTTTTACACTTTTATTTCAGAATAGTAAATCATATAAATTCTAGCATCTCATCCTAGTGGACCTTTTGATACCCGACTTACTGCTAGACATGCCCCGCAAGTGTAGTCGTAATTTAGGTTTGTTTGTATTGAGTAGGCGAAATGAAAATAACGACTGTGCACTTTACACGAGCACACTTCTCGCGCACTACCAAAATCGCGCCGTTGTCGGGGACTAGTTTATTTTAGACTTTATTTGATTTAGTATTTCATAGTATTTTCTTTCTATTTGTATTATTTTCAAATCTTTTTGCAGGACTTCCACATTTGAGCACTTAAAAACGCTCAAATTTTTCCTACGTGCACTTACTTTGTTGAATCCGCCATTTCGAACCATTTTTGGGGTAAGCATGTCTTATTCCAATTCTTTCGGTAATCCTTCATATAATTCTCACAATTCTCGCGAACCAATGACTTTCGATGAATACTTAGAATCCCAAAGTATAACAAATTCAAATATGACTTTGGTCGAGTATAATGAAAGTCAAAATTTAGGTTATCGGAATTTTGATGATGATGATAATGATTTTGGGCCTTTAGCTCTTTATAATAGGAATTTTGAAGCGAATTCGGATAAATTTCAAAATTCCTATAATAATGAGTTTTTGTTTAAGTCGGATAGTAATTTTCAAAGTTCCCATTCTCATGTATCCGGACCTCAAGCTATGACATTGAGTGAGGGCTTGCATATGTATGAGAATGAGAAAATTGAAAATCATTATCGGGAAGAAAATCGTTCGTGGGAACAGGACTTGGATTTATTATTTGAGTTCGACGACGATTTTATTTCCGAGACTTTTGAAGTCAACGAATGTTTTGAACCAAGTGAGGTACTTGTGCCTACTTTGGAAGAAACCATTCTAGACTTTACCCATTGCATAATAGATATTGAAAGTGAGGATGAAAATGGCGTAATATCTATTTGAAATGAAATGATTTCTTCTTTGGCCCCTAAAGAAAAAAAATTCATGGAAAATGATATTATTTCATTTGAAATTCAATCTTCATGCGATGATGATTCATCTCATGAGTTTGAATTTCTTTCATCCCCTTTTCCATCCTCTATTAGCACACCGTCTCAAGTACCCGGATATTCGGTTTCAAACTTTAATGTTTTAAACCTTTTCGCCGATGAGGAGTACTTGCTCGAGTCTCCTTCTATGATCGCATTCGTGCCTTTGTGTACGCCACCTCCCATTCCAATTTCAAAATCATTGGGAGGATATACGGCTTTTCTCGGTCCCCAATTGTTTTTGTCACCCCTTCAATCCAAACCCCCCATCGTCCCTCCAAAACTTTTAATTGACGATGGTTCATTTCTTCCGCCTGACACATGCCTTCCGTTGTTCAAACGGAATTCATATTTTTCGAAAGGCATGCTTATATGTGAGGGTACACCGATTATCCTCCAAAGTCAAATCATTTTCACGGTGGACCCTCAACTATTTAGACTTCTAGTGTATAGTTAGTGTGAGGACTAAATAGTAGGTTGTATATAGTTAGCTTTTTATTCTTTCTTTCTTTTTATTTTAGTCTAGTGTAATTAATTAACTTTTTGTTATTTGTTTTTGCTATGCTCGGTACTAACTTGTTTTGTAGTTTCTTTGGACTTATTCTTATGGGGATCGCTCCAATTTTGGGTAATATCGCTATTTTCATCTCTTTGACTTGGTTCTTAATTAACAATGAGGACAATGTCAAGTTTTAAGTTGGGGGTGTGGGATATTCTATCCATTTCTTTATTTAGTCCAGGTTTTTCCTCACATGTTAGTTAGTTGGTATGCCTTTCTTAGAAAAATTCAAAAATTTCAAAAATTTCAAAAATATTTTCTTTTTTTTCCCTCCTTTTTTGGTCTTCTTGCCTTTCTTTCCGATTATAAATTTTAACAATTGCCCGATCCAATAGACAACCCAATGATGCATGTTCTCGATTTTAGAAGTTATTAGACTTTAGTCTCCATTATTGATATTATGAATAACTTCATGAATTAAACTTTAATCCCATGAGCACATACACTTTTATTATTCTATTGATTTGGTTAAAGATTTTTATAACAGAGTAATCTTTTGTTGCATTGCATATACTTACACCGAGTAAGCTTTGTACCTTTCGTCATTTGTGAGTCTATACACTATTCTTTTCTCTTTTAAAACGTTGAATTCATTGGTAATCTCACTATTCTTTCATTTGATCGTTCATTAATTGAGTTCATACTTGAAATGTGTTACTTGAGCATGATTTTCATATATTGTTTTGATTCGAGAATTACGTAAACTTTGTGAAATGATATAGGCATTCTTTGTTATATCACCCATATTAGCCTTGACCTCAACGTTATATGTTTACCCTCGTTAGACCCTTTGAGCCTAAATACAGACCTTCATTTCATAACCCAAATTCCCATAACTAACTCTAAATTGGAGTTTTAAACCATACATACACTTTCCATACCTTTGTTTGGAATGTCACATGGGATTGAATGCTGTTGTTGTGATGTCGGTTGCAATTTAGGCATATGAGAGTTTGATTAGTGAAAAGAAAAAAGTGAAAAATTTGATGAAAAAGATAAAGCAAAAAGCAAAAGAAAACAAAAGAAAAAATAAGAAAAAGATATGTTGCATATAGTTCAATAAGCTTTGATTACTCTCCCGGATGCTATATCTAATGCCGTTTTGGAACTTGTTTTCCAATTTTGATATTAGGTTTTTACGGTATAGTCCTTGGACTAACAAATTTGGACAAAAAAATCGGTGAACCAAATTTTAAACGATTAGGTCCAACATATAAATACCCCCAATTTAAAAAAATCATAAACCTAATAGGCTATTGGAGTTTTCTCTGCAACTAACGACTATTCCCCGAAATCGAAAATAACATCAATCTTATGCTTTGATCGTCTGTCCTATAATCGATTACAGTGTTCTTAATCAATTCTACTTGTATCACTTGGCTCTATCATTTGTAAGTTTATCTTTATCAGCAGTTGATTTTTCTATTTTCAATCGATTACAATAAGTATATGTCCTTTGTTTGATTCAAGAGACTCATTGTAATATTCATGCATGTGATTGAATAGCTTTTTATATTTTATATATGTATATGTTTTTATTTTGTGTTTTTTTATGCATTTATGTTTGGATTCTTCATAAATAAGTTATATTTATCAATATTTGTAGTTGTTAGTTGAATGTGCTGAATGAATATTATTGATGTTTCATTATAATTTTAAGAGTCCTTGATTTTGATTTGGTATTGAATCACTTATTGATATAGGTCTGCACCAGCGGAAATAACCAGTTCGATATCAGTTTTCAAAGTACATGCAGTGTTTATAAAGTACACGTGATTTATTTTTTGATAATATGTGTGTGCTATATTGCTTCATGTATAGGTTTTTAAAAAGTGCCTGTAAGTTTATATTAATTATAAATAAATATTCTGATATTTCATGCATTAAATTATTGCACACATTTTTAGAATTTTTGACCTTGAAGTAAATGTTTTTCGTCTCTGTTTTACTGCAGGACATTATGGTAAGTAGTGTAATAGCAAGATGTTGTTATTTGGATAATATGGCTTGTATTGAAATATTTGAAGATAGCTCATTAGATTTCATATGCAATGAGTTGTGTATGAGGTTTACTAATTTGAGAAGTGAGAGTTTTTCATTGAGGTATTCATTTGGTGATGAATGTCGGTTCATGTTGGTTTGTGACAACGATGTTTGTTGTATGTTGCGGTCCCAATTGATCGTGAAAGCTAATTTCATTTGGATATATGTCATTGATTCATTACCATTTCCATGTAATACATGTCGTGAACGGGTTGACTGCTCTAATCGAATTTTTGAAGGGGTTGACTGCAGTAATACAAGTTCTGAGAGGGTTGACAGTGGTGATACAAATACACAGAGGTTAGAGTCTTTATCATCAGGCACTAAAAATGATTTTAATAGTTGCATTGAAAATGACTTTTATCTTGGAGGTGTGGAGCCAAGTAAGTCGAAAGTCTATCTTTCGAATGATTGGAAGACTTATATAAGTCATGAGCAGCAGTGTTTTGAAGGAGGTGTAGTGGAATTTCGATATAAATTGCGAAAGTATGCTGTTGAGGTTCGGTTCAAGTATGTGTATTTGAAGAATGATAAAATTCGAGTGATGGATGAATGCTCTAAAAATACTACTGAGGATTGCATGTGGAGAATTCATACTTCATTATCTACAATAAATGGCTACTTTTACATACGTGCAATGAATAATGAGCATACATGTAAAGGTGTCTTTCGTAGTCCGTCAGCCAAAATGATAGCCTCCAAGTTGGTTTCAACATTGGTAGCTGATGATCTTAGAGATAACCAGCTATTGAGACCAATTGATGTAGTTAGAGATATAAAGAAGAATTATGGTCTTGATATAGCTTATCAACATGCATGGCATGCGAAAGAAATGGTTGCTGTTGATATACATGGTGATGAAAAGGTTTCTTATTCATTAATGAATAATTATCGTGACCTTCTATTGCAGTATAATCCTGGGTCGCATTGCATCCTTGACGTGGAACATGAGAGTAAAAAATTCAAGAGAATATTTGTAATGTTTAGAGGATGTATTTATGGATTTCAATACTGCAGACCTTTTATTTCTTGATGGTGCCTTTTTGAAGATCCGTTACCGTGGAACAATACTATCAGCTACTGCAAGGAATGGGAACAATGGTAAATTAATTGTAAATATTTTATTTTGTGTATTACATTGAAATTTTGTTTGTTCCATTCCATATCATCAAAATACAAGCATAAAAATATAAAATACCTTTGAAGGTCTTTGTTTTATTTCACGTGTACTTTTCATTTTTCTGCGTGTATTGTCATGATATGTCTTATTATGTGTAATAGTAAGTAAAGTACACGCATAGTGCATGCCAAGTACACGTGAATGTTTTTGTTAATTTCATGTGTACTTTTCATTTTTCTGCGTGTATTGTCATGATATGTCTTATTATGTGTAATAGTAATTAAAGTACACGCATAGTGCATGTCAAGTACACGTGAATGTTTTTGTTAATTTCACGTGTACTTTTCATTTTTATGCGTGTACTTTGATGATGATGATTTTATGTGTAATACTAAGTAAAGTACACGCATTTTACATGTCAAGTACACGTGAATGTTTTTGTTAATTTCACGTGTACTTTTCATTTTTATGCGTGTACTTTGATGATGATGATTTTATGTGTAATACTAACTAAAGTACACGCATTTTACATGTCAAGTACACGTGAATGTTTTTGTTAATTTCACGTGTACTTTTCATTTTTATGCGTGTACTTTGATGGTGATGTTATGTTGAATACAAACTAAAGTACACGCATTTTACATGTCAAGTACATGTGAATGTTTTTGTTAATTTCATGTGTACTTTTCATTTTTATGCGTGTACTTTGATGATAGGTGTTGTTATTTAGAAATAATAAAGCAAAGTACATGTTAAAAATGTAAAGTACCTTTGAATGTTTTTGTTTAGTTCACCTGTACTTTACATTTTTATGCGTGTATGTTGATGTTAGTCTTGTTAATAATAAAGCCAAGCAAAATATTGGAATGTAAACGTGCATGCCTTTTTATCTTTATCATGTGTACGGTACGTTTTTATGTTTTGTCTTGTTATTTACAAACAATTTAAATTAAACACATAATATAATTCCCATGTGTTTTAGGGTCTGCGCCAGCAGCATCAATATACAAAGTGTTGTACATGGATATGTTATTTATTTTAATTTTGATATATTTTTATATTTCAGGACTTCTTCCTGTTGCATATGTTGTTGTTGATTCCGAAATCGAAGATAACTGGATGTGGTTTCTTGTCAATTTGAATAGTGCAGTAGTTGAGCAATATCGAAACATAACATTTATATCAGATCGAAACAATGGATTACTTGAAGCTGTTTCGAGGGTCTTCCAGTTATCTGCACATTCCTACTGTATACATCATTTACAAGGGAATATAAAAAAGAAAATTTGTGGGAATTGTGCTGGATTTCGAAAGAAAATTGTTAAAGATTTTTTGTCTTGTGCATATGCTGTCTCAATAGATGTATTTCACAAGAATATTGAAGCATTGGAGAAGGAAAGAGGAGCTCCTATTGCCGATTTCATTAATAGTTTGCCTCCTGAGAATTGGTCCTGTGCATATTTCCCTGGTAAACGGTATAGTGACATGGCGTCTAGTGTTGCGGAGTCATTCAATTCATGGATATTAGAGGAAAGGCATTTACCAGTAATGAATATGCTTGACAAATTGAGAGTGAAGATTATGAATTTCAATGCAAACAAACTTATTGAGTCTGACACTTGGACAAATGAGCTATGCCCTTTTTTTCAAAAGTTACTGAATGAAAATTGGAATAAAAGCCGACATTGGACTATCAGTCGCTCAAGTCAAAATGTATTTGAAGTTCATTCAGAAGTGCGAGCAACAGTTGACTTAGGAGAAAGGACTTGTTCTTGTAAGAGTTGGCAGATTATATGTTTTCCATGTTCTCATGCTGTTTGTGTTGTGCGGAGGAAAGGGACCATTATTTATGATTATATTGAGGAGTACTATAAGGTATCTTTCTACAGAAAATCATACTCGATACCTATAGTTCCTCTTCCTGATTTGATTTCCTTAAATATTCCTATTCTTGAAAATCCATCTGTCCTTCCACCAATGACTAAGAGACCGACATGCAGGCCAAGAAATAAGAGAATAAAGTCTTCTGGTGAGATCACAGTAAGGGAAGTTACTTGCTCGAGGTGTAGTAAAACGGGTCATTACAGGTCTACTTGTAAGGAACCCATTTAACTATTTTTAAAATTGTTGAATTCATTCATTTTAACCATTTGATTGAATAAATTAATTAATAAACCATTTGTTTCACATAAATGAATGTAATTTATTTTTAAGTCTCATTCTTTAGTTTGTTTTTTGTGTTGCTGTACACATATTTTTCATAAAACATACATGATCATTATTCCTTGTGTTCGCATGTACTTTACCTTTGTATACCCATGTTATGTACAGTACATGAGCATTTTGATGTCCAAAGAAATTTTATCAATGCGTGTCCTTGATGAAATATGCGTGTACTTTATTAAGTACACGTATATTAATAAAGTACACGCATTTAAAAATGGATTTGGTCAGTTCAATATGTGTGTACTTTATAAAAGCATGCGTGTACTTTACTTAAAGTACATGCATGAAGTACACGCATAATATAAATATAATATGCATGTACTTGATGAAATGTGCGTGTACTTTATGAAGTACACGCATTGATAATTAAAGTACACGCATTTAAATATATGTGTACATGCATGTTTTAGCAAAGTACACGCATATTGATATGACAAAAATCTAATTCAATATACATGTACTTTATGTATTCTGCATGTAATTTTATCAAGTATACGTATATAAATGCATGTACTATTTGGAAAATGGTTTTGGACATTACAATCTGCTTGTACTTTATAAAAGACATTTGGGTCACTCATATTCTTAAACTCCTATTGTTATTATGGTCCGCGCCAGCGGCATTATTATACAAGTATTTCAATAGGCGTGTACTTTATAGACTATGCGTGTACTTTATAAAGTATAGGTGTAATATATAGAGTACACGCATTTATATAATGTTTTGGGACAATATCTTGAGTACACGCATAATTATACAAGTATTTCAATAGGCGTGTACTTTATAGACTATGCGTGTATTTTATAAAGTACACATGTAATATATAGAGTACACGCATTTATATAATTTTTTTACATGAAATGATATTAATGTTTAAATTTTTAACAATACATGTGATCATTTTTATAAGGGTTTACGTGTACTTTACTATATTGGGTATATGGCATAACTGAGAACACATTCATGAAAGCAATAATTTTTTTATTAAAAATAAAAAAATAAAGTACAATTTTTTCAAATAAAGAAAGCTGAAAAAACTAAAGAAGGCTTCTAGTAGGGATGTTTGTCAAAGGCATCCAGGGTGTCAGGGAGAGAGTCAATTAAATTCGACCAGTCTATGACAGCTACAAGGCCTTCATGGAGAGCCTTCTTCTCCTTCAGGTTTGCGATATTCATGGAAACTTCTTGTGTATAGAAAGACATGAGGTCTTCATGTGTTTGAGGAGGGTCCTCATCCACATCAAATAAATCTATAGGATTGGGTGGAAGTCTAGAATAGCCTTCCCTCACATATGTTTGAAACTGCTCAAAGGCAGTTTCATATGAGGAAATATTTTCCTCAATTTTGCCTTATTTTTTTTTTATTTCTTTCATCTTTCTCAAGAGTTTCTCGCAAGTTTTCTGCTGGAATAACCATTATGTTATCTTTACCCTAGATGCAATGGTTAAGAAAGGAACAAATATTACTCTTTTATAGGAAAAGTGAAAGTTATTTATTTCTTAACCAGAAGTAGTTGGGAAGTGAGTAGTTAATCTTAATAAATTGATTTTGGTTATTGTGTCCTTAATGAATTCTTCAAAGTAGTTTTCATTTAAAATAATAAAAAATTATTATATTAACCAGTGCGTGTACTTTTGTAAAAATGCGTGTACTTTGAAGAATTCATTGGTGTACTTAGTAATTATCACTTGTATTTTTCGTGAAAACTGCTTGCATATTGTTTCATAACAATCAGATGCATTGTTTGTCTAAACCTTAGGTGGATTGTGGTCCGCGCCAGGGGGAAAAAACCATTTTGGTGTAATAAAAATTGTAAGCAATAACCAATTGTAACACCCCACGACTTTGGAGACTGAGAAATTTAATTTTGGGAAAATTAAATTTAATTAAATTGGAGAATTTCAAAATTTGGGAATTTAAGTCCAAAAATAGAGGACGTTTCAAAGTATTCCGGATGATATTTTTGAGGGTACCATCGATCCCGGAAGGGTCGAGATAGTCAAAATGACTGTCATTGGGTCTTATTTCGGCTCCGGAATGTTTTTAAGTTGTTTTGACTTGAATTAGAGTAAACGAGTCATTTAAAGTGTGTATTAACATTTAAAACTGGGATTTTGTTTTAAAAGGTTGGAGGCTTACGGATGAAGCCATTTCTCATTTGAGAGAAAGAGAGAAAAGCCCTAGAGAGAGAAGAAGAAGAGGAAGAAGAAGAAAGGAAGAGAGAGAGGAAGAAAAGCTTGGAGATTTCCGGCCCAACCGCGACATCGAGGATGATCCAACCTCTACAAACCAGAGGCAAGTGTTTAATCTTGCTAAATAGCTATTTGTGTATTTCATTTCATAAATTGTGGGGTAAAGAAATGGATTTTTGGGTATTAATGTCAAAACCTAGATTTTAGGTTTAAATCTAGAAATTAATGATTAAATATGGATTTAATGGAATAGAAATGTTTGGGATCAACTTTGGGTTGACTTATGGGCTTAAAATCATAAATTGATGAAGGTTTAATTGTTAGAAATGGAAATTTAGGGTTTAGAATTCGTGGGTTTTGATGAAGAAGAAGAACCCTTCAAAAATTGCAGGTCCGAATCGATTCGCCCCCTCAAGCGAATCGATTCGGTTTGGTGAAATTGGCAGGTCTGCATTGACCGAATCGATTCGGACCCAAGCCGAATCGATTCGGCCTATTGCAGAAGCCCAGGTCTTTGGACCCGAATCGATTCGCCTTGAAGGCCGAATCGATTCGCTAGTCCGAATCGATTCGAAAACAGGGCCGAATCGATTCGGAAACAGGGCATTTTGAGGTATTTTCTCCATAGTGAATTCAAACCCTTTTTGGTTGGGTTTATTTGATTTGGGGCCTTCTCATATGATGAAAGAGATATGTTCTTGGAGACATATAAGGGGTTTCTCACACATTAGAATTTTGGGGACTCCTTAGGGTAATTTGGGAGAAATGTATCCATATATGTATTTGGAGTTATGTATAGAGATTTTGGGGAAACCCTTTGGGATATAGAATCCTAATTGTAGATTAAAAGTAGGTGTAGATGTGATGTGAGGCTAGGAATCTCTTAGAGAGGTCTCAGACTAGGGTATTCACAAAAGTGATTGAACCATAGTCGAAATCGAAGGAAATGAGATTATTTGATGATTGAAAGAATGAGCTTGAGGCTGATAGACTATTAGTTATATGTATACTGATAGTCAAAATGATTACTAGATTCTTTAATGTATTCGGAGATATAGGTGATATGTGTAGTGAAAGATTCCTACACAAACTCTTGGGTGATAGCCCTAATGTTGAATATATATAGGTATATATATATACATATGGTTTTGGGAGACTATTCATCATAGGAAAATGATCGAATATGTTTCAAGTATGGGATTATATTCACGTTTCAAGGTAAATTTAATGGAAATGGTAGTGACGGCTTGTATATCGAGGACAATGTATACTTATAGCCAGTTATATATATCTTATACATATGAACGAGGATTAGTTTATATATATAGATAGGGATATGTGTGTATGTGTTGATATATATCCGTATGTATATAAATGTATGGATATATTTATGTTATGAACATACATGGTACGGATACTTAAACCGTATATGGTGGTTTATTATTTGATCCTATAATTGGATCATATGGATGTATATATATTGTGCATGTGAATAATACATATACTTATTTGGTTAAGCATACCCCGCTCATGCTATCATTGGGAAGTTGCGCGCGTAGAGGGTGAGCATCCTGGCATATAATGCAGGGTGTGGATATTCCCCAGGTCATAGTCGTCCCTTGTGATTATTATACATATAGATATATATATTTTTGGGATGAGACGTGGTGGGTATGTTTCGTCTCATTGCCGGTTGGAACTATGACCGCTTCCCGGGACGTCGTATGCGTGTGTTTACCACGAGATGGGTGTCGTTTAGTCCCACCATGGTGGCCCCAGTATTGCTACGTGAGCCGGGCACTGGGAAGATGATAGCACTGATGCAGTTTATCGGCAATATATATAGCCGGGTATATTATGTGCATGGCCTTGTACATCATATGTAGTATGTACACTTGGCTATTGGATTGATGATGATATATATACGGTTAGAAATAAATACCTATATATATATATATTTATATATATCTTATAGATGAAAGGATATGGACTTTTATGAAGTACATCTTAGATGATTATGGTGTACTAGATTGATGGGGGTTGATGTATCGCACATCAGGTATAATTCGGTTACATCATCCCAAGGATATTATTGGAGATTCTTTTATTTTATTTTATTTGTTTTCTTTTTCTTTTCTTTCTTTCTTTCTTTCTTTCTTAGTAGTTATAGAAGTTTAGTAGTAATGATAGTATTAACTTGTATGTTGAGGATTATGGATCTCTAGGATCGACATTGCCCAGGAGTAGTGTAACGAGGTGGTTCCTTGTTTGGATTTCGCTTTGCGAGACACCTCACGCACGAAACGTAGTGCCATGTCGAGATTTGAGAGAAGTAATTCCATAGGTGGCCTCTCGGATCTCTGGTCTTGACCTTGTCAGGAGTAGTGTAACGGGGCGGTTCCTTGTTTGGATTTCGCTTTGCGAGACTCCCCACGCACGAAACGTAGTACAATTTTGGGATTAGAGAGAAGTCTTGCCAATATTCCATGTGCATGTTATCAAGTATATTAATTCTTACGTTTTTAGCCTATATAGGTGTATATATATATGTATATGTATAGGAGTGATGTTTTAAGAATTATGATAATTATAATTCATGAGATTATTAATCGGAATTCATTATGCCTTTTATGGCATAATTGTTGTAATCATAATCTAATAGGATTAGCACGGGTGGATCCTTAGATTATGACGGGAAGGTAGTTCTCGTGGTTATAGGCTAGGACTAATAAGTTAGGTTGTCCTAAAATAAATGGGGGGTAATTTAACTAAAATTTGAGGACGCGAATATGTGCGCGCCTTTAGATGAGAGGTGAGTTGGGGTTCCACGAGAGTGAGGTCTCACTTATTTATGAAATTAAGTACACCGGTATTTATTATGCACGGTTAACACACTTGCTAAATATTTTACACATTCGGGGCTCTGACCCGTTTACTTCTCCCTCCTTCTTGTATATATATATATATATATATATATATATATATATATATATATATATATATATATATATTTCCACAGGTATCCTACCGCATGGATGCCGGATGACCTTCTATCCAGAGTCTCGGGAGCCGTGACAGGTGCGGACTGTTGCGGGATGTTTCATGTAGCCGCTTCCTACTCCTTTAAAATTCTAGGTAGGATTCATGTTGTATATCGGGTTTGTATCATAGGGATATGTGTATACATGTTTATATTTATTTCATTTCAGTTATTGTATTTGCTGTGACTAGACAGCTTATTCGGGTTTATTTATTTATGGCATATTCATGTATAGTGATACCTTTCATTTCTTATAGTTCTTTCTTGCATCTCTCTTATTTATTAGAAATTTTGTAGTGTTGGGTTGTGTTATGTTGCAAGTTTTAAATTTTTATAACATCTCGTTTATATGATTTCGGGTAGTTAGTCCTATATTATATAGTACCGATAGTTGATGTTGAGACTGGACCATCTGAAATTCCTGATTTAATATAGTATAGGGCTGGCCACCCGTTATTATTTTAAGCGGGGTGTTACAAATGGTATCAGAGCATCAGGTTCTAGAGTCCTTAGGATCTGTGCGAGTTTCTGCATTCTTCCGTTAACGTTCTTGACATAAAGCCCTAAAAATAGGACTGTTGTGTTCACTGCGTCGTTTTCTTCTGTGAAGTATATTCACTTGATTGACGTTCTGATAACAGTTGCTTTTGTTTCATTTCAGACGTCGCCTAGATTTTTGTCGTCTAGGAAGGGATAGGATTAAAAGTACAATACCCATAGTATATATTGGGTACGCTCTAATCGGGGGTAATTGTTTTCCCCGGTTCCGGAGGAGATGGTGAGGAGATTTCTAGCAGTGGTTCGAGGTGATTTATCGGCAGTTGAGTAAGGAAGGAAATTTACTCGAATGACAAACCTTGGACTTAGTAAAGTAAGTCTGAGGAGAGGTTAGTGTAGTCCTTGGGAGGTTTAGGTTGAGAAATCTGTTAACCTTAGTTAGGAAACCTAATGTTGGTGACTTTTACCGAGGTGAGGTTGGTGTAGTTGTCCCAATATTAGGAGTATCGCCTTATAAGATGAGGGAGAATGCCTTTGGAGACTAAGTTTCGTTGTGTAGAACTGAAGGAGTTTCCGACAGTTGCAATCGCGCCTTGCCCTTCAATATGGATAGGAAGGATTTTGAGGAAGATGTTTCTCTTATGGAGAAATAGGTTTATGAGTAATGATTGTCCTGGAAGACGTAGATGGTCTTGAATTGAGATCCTTGGATGAGGTGAAACCATTAGATTATAGAAGTATAAGGTAGAATACCTTTCTTTGGGTTTAAGTCATACTTTGTGCGACACCGGGAACGTCGAGAGTTATAATAATGAATTCCGGAGGTGAGGAATGTTAAGGTTCGCTGAATAGTGACTATAAGACTATTGTCTTATGGGTAGGTAGGGCATGTGATTATAGTGCGCCTAAGAGGGGAGACTTATATTGTGGAAAGACGTTAATGTATGTAAAGAAGTTTTAGAGTTGAGAGATTTAAAGTTTAGTAGGGGTATGTTGAGCGGATAATTTAGCTCATGGTTGTGCTAGTTTTGAGAACTAGATAGTGGCTAGAGTATTGTATTTGTTGAGGCCTTGTGTTTTAAACATAAGGTGTTTGTTTGGCATGTCGAAAGACGCGAAATATATTTATATTGTATTATTGTATAGGCTCTCGGGCAATATCTAAAATATGAGAAAATCTTTTTTCTTTTAAAATCTTAACCCTGTTCAACTAATCTCAATCCCCGACCTAGCTACACAGTAGTGTATTGGGAGGGTTCCTTGTTTGGATTTCGCTTGCGAGACCTCCCCCGCACGAAGGTGGCTAGCGTCAGGAATTGAGGAGAGTTCAACCAGTGGAAATTTTCAAACTTTTATATATTTAGTATATTGTTATAGTTTATGTTACCGAGGGTTATCTTACAATTTGAGGCTAATGGAGCCTGATTATGATTTTACGAGTGGAAACTCGGGTACAGGGTGTATGGGCGCCCTGGGTAGCTAGTTGATTTTAAGGATCGGTAAGGATCTATATAGCTCGACGTGAGGACTAGGGAGGATCGGTATAGTGATCCCAAGATTTGATGTAGGTACTAGATGATATTAAGGTCCTAGGCATATCTTAAATTTCGCGGACGAAATTCTTGTAAGGGGGGAAGATTGTAACACCCCACGACTTTGGAGACTGAGAAATTTAATTTTGGGAAAATTAAATATAATTAAATTGGAGAATTTCAAAATTTGGGAATTTAAGTCCAAAAATAGAGGACGTTTCAAAGTATTCCGGATGATATTTTTGAGGGTACCATCGATCCCGGAAGGGTCGAGATAGTCAAAATGACTGTCATTGGGTCTTATTTCGGCTCCGAAATGTTTTTAAGTTGTTTTGACTTGAATTAGAGTAAATGAGTAATTTAAAGTGTGTATTAACATTTAAAACTGGGATTTTGTTTTAAAAGGTTGGAGGCTTACGGATGAAGCCATTTCTCATTTGAGAGAAAGAGAGAAAAGCCCTAGAGAGAGAAGAAGAAGAGGAAGAAGAAGAAAGGAAGAGAGAGAGGAAGAAAAGCCTGGAGATTTCCGGCCCAACTGCGACATCGAGGATGATCCAACCTCTACAAACCAGAGGCAAGTGTTTAATCTTGCTAAATAGCTATTTGTGTATTTCATTTCATAAATTATGGGGTAAAGAAATGGATTTTTGGGTATTAATGTCAAAACCTAGATTTTAGGTTTAAATCTTGAAATCAATGATTAAATATGGATTTAATGGAATAGAAATGTTTGGGATCAACTTTGGGTTAACTTATGGGCTTAAAATCATAAATTGATGAAGGTTTAATTGTTAGAAATGGAAATTTAGGGTTTAGAATTCGTGGGCTTTGATGAAGAAGAAGAACCCTTCAAAAATTGCCGGTCCGAATCGATTCGCCCCCTCAAGCGAATCGATTCGGTTTGGTGAAATTGGCAGGTCTGCATTGACCGAATCGATTCGGACCCAAGCCGAATCGATTCTGCCTATTGCAGAAGCCCAGGTCTTTGGACCCGAATCGATTCGCCTTGAAGGCCGAATCGATTCGCTAGTCCGAATCGATTCGGAAACAGGGCCGAATCGATTCGGAAACAGGGCATTTTGAGGTATTTTCTCCATAGTGAATTCAAACCCTTTTTGGTTGGGTTTATTTGATTTGGGGCCTTCTCATATGATGAAAGAGATATGCTCTTGGAGACACATAAGGGGTTTCTCACACATTAGAATTTTGGGGACTCCTTAGGGTAATTTGGGAGAAATGTATCCATATATGTATTTGGAGTTATGTATAGAGATTTTGGGGAAACCCTTTGGGATATAGAATCCTAATTGTAGATTAAAAGTAGGTGTAGATGTGATGTGAGGCTAGGAATCTCTTAGAGAGGTCTCAGACTAGGGTATTCACAAAAGTGATTGAACCATAGTCGAAATCGAGGGAAATGAGATTATTTGATGATTGAAAGAATGAGCTTGAGGCTGATAGACTATTAGTTATATGTATAGCGATAGTCAAAATGATTTCTAGATTATTTAATGTATTCGGAGATATAGGTGATATGTGTAGCGAAAGATTCCTACACAAACTCTTGGGTGATATCCCTAATGTTGAATATATATAGGTATAGATATATACATATGGTTTTGGGAGACTATTCATCATAGGAAAATGATCGAATATGTTTCAAGTATGGGATTATATTCACGTTTCAAGGTAAATTTAATGGAAATGGTAGTGACGGCTTGTATATCGAGGACTATGTATACTTATAGCCAGTTATATATATCTTATACATATGAACGAGGATTAGTTTATATATATAGATAGGGATATGTGTGTATGTGTTGATATATATCCGTATGTATATAGATGTATGGATATATTTATGTTATGAACATACATGGTATGGATACTTAAACCGTATATGGTGGTTTATTATTTGATCCTATAATTGGATCATATGGATGTATATATATTGTGCATGTGAATAATACATATACTTATTTGGTTAAGCATACCCCGCTCATGCTATCATTGGGAAGTTGCGCGCGTAGAGAGTGAGCATCCTGGCATATAATGCAGGGTGTGGATATTCCCCAGGTCATAGTCGTCCCTTGTGATTATTATACATATAGATATATATATTTTTGGGATGAGACGTGGTGGGTATGTTTCGTCTCATTGCCGGTTGGAACTATGACCGCTTCCCGGGACGTCGTGTGCGTGTGTTTACCACGAGATGGGTGTCGTTTAGTCCCACCATGGTGGCCCCAGTATTGCTACGTGAGCCGGGCACTGGGAAGATGATAGCACTGATGCAGTTTATCGGCGATATATATAGCCGGGTATATTATGTGCATGGCCTTGTACATCATATGTAGTATGTACACTTGGCTATTGGATTGATGATGATATATATACGGTTAGAAATAAATACCTATATATATATATATTTATATATATCCTATAGATGAAAGGATATGGACTTTTATGAAGTACATCTTAGATGATTATGGTGTACTAGATTGATGGGGGTTGATGGTATAATTCGGTTACATCATCCCAAGGATATTATTGGAGATTCTTTTATTTTATTTTATTTGTTTTCTTTTTCTTTTCTTTCTTTCTTTCTTTCTTAGTAGTTATAGAAGTTTAGTAGTAATGATAGTATTAACTTGTATGTTGAGGATTATGGATCTCTAGGATCGACATTGCCCCGGAGTAGTGTAACGAGGTGGTTCCTTGTTTGGATTTCGCTTTGCGAGACACCTCACGCACGAAACGCAGTGCCATGTCGAGATTTGAGAGAAGTAATTCCATAGGTGGCCTCTCGGATCTCTGGTCTTGACCTTGTCAGGAGTAGTGTAACGGGGCGGTTCCTTGTTTGGATTTCGCTTTGCGAGACTCCCCACGCACGAAACGTAGTACAATTTTGGGATTAGAGAGAAGTCTTGCCAATATTCCATGTGCATGTTATCAAGTATATTAATTCTTACGTTTTTAGCCTATATAGGTGTATATATATATGTATATGTATAGGAGTGATGTTTTAAGAATTATGATAATTATAATTCATGAGATTATTAATCGGAATTCATTAAGCCTTTTATGGCATAATTGTTGTAATCATAATCTAATAGGATTAGCACGGGTGGATCCTTAGATTATGACGGGAAGGTAGTTCTCGTGGTTATAGGCTAGGCCTAATTAGTTAGGTTGTCCTAAAATAAATGGGGGGTAATTTAACTAAAATTTGAGGACGCGAATATGTGCGCGCCTTTAGATGAGAGGTGAGTTGGGGTTCCACGAGAGTGCGGTCTCACTTATTTATGAAATTAAGTACACCGGTATTTATTATGCACGGTTAACACACTTGCTAAATATTTTACACATTCGGGGCTCTGACCCGTTTACTTCTCCCTCCTTCTTGTATATATATATATATATATATATATATATATATATTTCCACAGGTATCCTACCGCATGGATGCCGGATGACCTTCTATCCAGAGTCTCGGGAGCCGTGACAGGTGCGGACTGTTGCGGGATGTTTCATGTAGCCGCTTCCTACTCCTTTAAAATTCTAGGTAGGATTCATGTTGTATATCGGGTTTGTATCATAGGGATATTTGTATACATGTTTATATTTATTTCATTTCAGTTATTGTATTTTCTGTGACTAGACAGCTTATTCGGGTTTATTTATTTATGGCATATTCATGTATAGTGATACCTTTCATTTCTTATAGTTCTTTCTTGCATCTCTCTTATTTATTAGAAATTTTGTAGTGTTGGGTTGTCTTATGTTGCAAGTTTTAAATTTTTATAACATCTCGTTTATATGATTTCGGGTAGTTAGTCCTATATTATATAGTACCGATAGTTGATGTTGAGACTGGACCATCTGAAATTCCTGATTTAATATAGTATAGGGCTGGCCACCCGTTATTATTTTAAGCGGGGTGTTACAGATGGTATCAGAGCATCAGGTTCTAGAGTCCTTAGGATCTGTGCGAGTTTCTGCATTCTTCCGTTAACGTTCTTGACATAAAACCCTAAAAATAGGACTGTTGTGTTCACTGCGTCGTTTTCTTCTGTGAAGTATATTCACTTGATTGACGTTCTGATAACAGTTGCTTTTGTTTAATTTCAGACGTCGCCTAGATTTTTGTCGTCTAGGAAGGGATAGGATTAAAAGTACAATACCCATAGTATATATTGGGTACGCTCTAATCGGGGGTAATTGTTTTCCCCGGTTCCGGAGGAGATGGTGAGGAGATTTCTAGCAGTGGTTCGAGGTGATTTATCGGCAGTTGAGTAAGGAAGGAAATTTACTCGAATGACAAACCTTGGACTTAGTAAAGTAAGTCTGAGGAGAGGTTAGTGTAGTCCTTGGGAGGTTTAGGTTGAGAAATCTGTTAACCTTAGTTAGGAAACCTAATGTTGGTGACTTTTACCGAGGTGAGGTTGGTGTAGTTGTCCCAATATTAGGAGTATCGCCTTATAAGATGAGGGAGAATGCCTTTGGAGACTAAGTTTCGTTGTGTAGAACTGAAGGAGTTTCCGACAGTTGCAATCGCGCCTTGCCCTTTAATATGGATAGGAAGGATTTTGAGGAAGATGTTTCTCTTATGGAGAAATAGGTTTAGGAGTAATGATTGTACTGGAAGACGTAGAGGGTCTTGAATTGAGATCCTTGGATGAGGTGAAACCATTAGATTATAGAAGTATAAGGTAGAATACCTTTCTTTGGGTTTAAGTCATACTTTGTGCGACACCGGGAACGTCGAGAGTTATAATAATGAATTCCGGAGGTGAGGAATGTTAAGGTTCGCTGAATAGTGACTATAAGACTATTGTCTTATGGGTAGGTAGGGCATGTGATTATAGTGCGCCTAAGAGGGGAGACTTATATTGTGGAAAGACATCAATGTATGTAAAGAAGTTTTAGAGTTGAGAGATTTAAAGTTTAGTAGGGGTATGTTGAGCGGATAATTTAGCTCATGGTTGTGCTAGTTTTGAGAACTAGATAGTGGCTAGAGTATTGTATTTGTTGAGGCCTTGTGTTTTAAACATAAGGTGTTTGTTTGGCGTGTCGAAAGACGCGGAATATATTTATATTGTATTATTGTATAGGCCCTCGGGCAATATCTAAAATATGAGAAAATCTTTTTTTTTATAAAATCTTAACCCTGGTTCAACTAATCTCAATCCCCGACCTAGCTACACAGTAGTGTATTGGGAGGGTTCCTTGTTTGGATTTCGCTTGCGAGACCTCCCCCGCACGAAGGTGGCTAGCGTCAGGAATTGAGGAGAGTTCAACCAGTGGAAATTTTCAAACTTTTATATATTTAGTATATTGTTATAGTTTATGTTACCGAGGGTTATCTTACAATTTGAGGCTAATGGAGCCTGATTATGATTTTACGAGTGGAAACTCGGGTACAGGGTGTATGGGCGCCCTGGGTAGCTAGTTGATTTTAAGGATCGGTAAGGATCTATATAGCTCGACGTGAGGACTAGGGAGGATCGGTATAGTGATCCTAAGATTTGATGTAGGGACTAGATGATATTGAGGTCCTAGGCATATCTTAAATTTCGCGAACGAAATTCTTGTAAGGGGGGAAGATTGTAACACCCCACGACTTTGGAGACTGAGAAATTTAATTTTGGGAAAATTAAATTTAATTAAATTGGAGAATTTCAAAATTTGGGAATTTAAGTCCAAAAATAGAGGACGTTTCAAAGTATTCCGGATGATATTTTTGAGGGTACCATCGATCCCGGAAGGGTCGAGATAGTCAAAATGACTGTCATTGGGTCTTATTTCGGCTCCGGAATGTTTTTAAGTTGTTTTGACTTGAATTAGAGTAAACGAGTCATTTAAAGTGTGTATTAACATTTAAAACTGGGATTTTGTTTTAAAAGGTTGGAGGCTTACGGATGAAGCCATTTCTCATTTGAGAGAAAGAGAGAAAAGCCCTAGAGAGAGAAGAAGAAGAGGAAGAAGAAGAAAGGAAGAGAGAGAGGAAGAAAGGCTTGGAGATTTCCGGCCCAACTGCGACATCGAGGATGATCCAACCTCTACAAACCAGAGGCAAGTGTTTAATCTTGCTAAATAGCTATTTGTGTATTTCATTTCATAAATTGTGGGGTAAAGAAATGGATTTTTGGGTATTAATGTCAAAACCTAGATTTTAGGTTTAAATCTTGAAATCAATGATTAAATATGGATTTAATGGAATAGAAATGTTTGGGATCAACTTTGGGTTGACTTATGGGCTTAAAATCATAAATTGATGAAGGTTTAATTGTTAGAAATGGAAATTTAGGGTTTAGAATTCGTGGGCTTTGATGAAGAAGAAGAACCCTTCAAAAATTGCCGGTCCGAATCGATTCGCCCCCTCAAGCGAATCGATTCAGTTTGGTGAAATTGGCAGGTCTGCATTGAAAGCCGAATCGATTCGGCCTATTGCAGAAGCCCAGGTCTTTGGACCCGAATCGATTCGCCTTGAAGGCCGAATCGATTCGCTAGTCCGAATCGATTCGGAAACAGGGCCGAATCGATTCGGAAACAGGGCATTTTGAGGTATTTTCTCCATAGTGAATTCAAACCCTTTTTGGTTGGGTTTATTTGATTTGGGGCCTTCTCATATGATGAAAGAGATATGTTCTTGGAGACACATAAGGGGTTTCTCACACATTAGAATTTTGGGGACTCCTTAGGGTAATTTGGGAGAAATGTATCCATATATGTATTTGGAGTTATGTATAGAGATTTTGGGGAAACCCTTTGGGATATAGAATCCTAATTGTAGATTAAAAGTAGGTGTAGATGTGATGTGAGGCTAGGAATCTCTTAGAGAGGTCTCAGACTAGGGTATTCACAAAAGTGATTGAACCATAGTCGAAATCGAGGGAAATGAGATTATTTGATGATTGAAAGAATGAGCTTGAGGCTAATAGACTATTAGTTATATGTATACCGATAGTCAAAATGATTTCTAGATTATTTAATGTATTCGGAGATATAGGTGATATGTGTAGTGAAAGATTCCTACACAAACTCTTGGGTGATATCCCTAATGTTGAATATATATAGGTATAGATATATACATATGGTTTTGGGAGACTATTCATCATAGGAAAATGATCGAATATGTTTCAAGTATGGGATTATATTCACGTTTCAAGGTAAATTTAATGGAAATGGTAGTGACGGCTTGTATATCGAGGACCATGTATACTTATAGCCAGTTATATATATCTTATACATATGAACGAGGATTAGTTTATATATATAGATAGGGATATGTGTGTATGTGTTGATATATATCCGTATGTATATAAATGTATGGATATATTTATGTTATGAACATACATGGTATGGATACTTAAACCGTATATGGTGGTTTATTATTTGATCCTATAATTGGATCATATGGATGTATATATATTGTGCATGTGAATAATACATATACTTATTTGGTTAAGCATACCCCGCTCATGCTATCATTGGGAAGTTGCGCGCGTAGAGGGTGAGCATCCTGGCATATAATGCAGGGTGTGGATATTCCCCAGGTCATAGTCGTCCCTTGTGATTATTATACATATAGATATATATATTTTTGGGATGAGACGTGGTGGGTATGTTTCGTCTCATTGCCGGTTGGAACTATGACCGCTTCCCGGGACGTCGTGTGCGTGTGTTTACCACGAGATGGGTGTCGTTTAGTCCCACCATAGTGGCCCCAGTATTGCTACGTGAGCCGGGCACTGGGAAGATGATAGCACTGATGCAGTTTATCGGCGATATATATAGCCGGGTATATTATGTGCATGGCCTTGTACATCATATGTAGTATGTACACTTGGCTATTGGATTGATGATGATATATATATGGTTAGAAATAAATACCTATATATATATATATATATATATATATATATATATATATATATATATATATATATATATATATATATTTATATATATCCTATAGATGAAAGGATATGGACTTTTATGAAGTACATCTTAGATGATTATGGTGTACTAGATTGATGGGGGTTGATGTATCGCACATAAGGTATAATTCGGTTACATCATCCCAAGGATATTATTGGAGATTCTTTTATTTTATTTTATTTGTTTTCTTTTTCTTTTCTTTCTTTCTTTCTTAGTAGTTATAGAAGTTTAGTAGTAATGATAGTATTAACTTGTATGTTGAGGATTATGGATCTCTAGGATCGACATTGCCCAGGAGTAGTGTAACGAGGTGGTTCCTTGTTTGGATTTCGCTTTGCGAGACACCTCACGCACGAAACGCAGTGCCATGTCGAGATTTGAGAGAAGTAATTCCATAGGTGGCATCTCGGATCTCTGGTCTTGACCTTGTCAGGAGTAGTGTAACGGGGCGGTTCCTTGTTTGGATTTTGCTTTGCGAGACTCCCCACGCACGAAACGTAGTACAATTTTGGGATTAGAGAGAAGTCTTGCCAATATTCCATGTGCATGTTATCAAGTATATTAATTCTTACGTTTTTAGCCTATATAGGTGTATATATATATGTATATGTATAGGAGTGATGTTTTAAGAATTATGATAATTATAATTCATGAGATTATTAATCGGAATTCATTAAGCCTTTTATGGCATAATTGTTGTAATCATAATCTAATAGGATTAGCACGGGTGGATCCTTAGATTATGACGGGAAGGTAGTTCTCGTGGTTATAGGCTAGGCCTAATAAGTTAGGTTGACCTAAAATAAATGGGGGGTAATTTAACTAAAATTTGAGGACGCGAATAGGTGCGCGCCTTTAGATGAGAGGTGAGTTGGGGTTCCACGAGAGTGCGGTCTCACTTATTTATGAAATTAAGTACACCGGTATTTATTATGCACGGTTAACACACTTGCTAAATATTTTACACATTCGGGGCTCTGACCCGTTTACTTCTCCCTCCTTCTTGTATATATATATATATATTTCCGCAGGTATCCTACCGCATGGATGCCGGATGACCTTCTATCCAGAGTCTCGGGAGCCGTGACAGGTGCGGACTGTTGCGGGATGTTTCATGTAGCCGCTTCCTACTCCTTTAAAATTCTAGGTAGGATTCATGTTGTATATCGGGTTTGTATCATAGGGATATGTGTATACATGTTTATATTTATTTCATTTCAGTTATTGTATTTGCTGTGACCCGACAGCTTATTCGGGTTTATTTATTTATGGCATATTCATGTATAGTGATACCTTTCATTTTTTATAGTTCTTTCTTGCATCTCTCTTATTTATTAGAAATTTTGTAGTGTTGGGTTGTGTTATGTTGCAAGTTTTAACTTTTTATAACATCTCGTTTATATGATTTCGGGTAGTTAGTCCTATATTATATAGTACCGATAGTTGATGTTGAGACTGGACCATCTGAAATTCATGATTTAATATAGTATAGGGCTGGCCACCCGTTATTATTTTAAGCGGGGTGTTACACCAATATAACACAAAACAAATTACAAATATGTTTTGAATTTGAATCACAATGTATAGAAGTTTTTTCTCCTTTCGGGGGAAGAAATATTTTGACCGAAGAATTTCCCCGAGTACATATGCTCTTTATTTTTAGCATGTCAGGGTCTTGAAATAATTTTTGCATTTCCTTGTTTCTGCTTATTTGTTCAATGTAGTACATGCAGAACACCCCAAAGTCAACCCTGAAATTAAAATAAAATAAATATACAAATTAGTATGATGTGATGAAATTTTTTGAAAAGATACAAATTAGTAATTTTTAGAAATGAAGTTTTTCTTACCCATTATATTGTTTAGGGCATTCATGATCTCTTATTAGGTCAAATTTGAGATCACTTTCCAGCAAGAAATCTACTGTCCTTTTTTCTTGCTTTGTCAATGGATCATCATCCAATGTAAACTCATTTGGTGTACCTTCATCAAATTTCCACTGAATTTTGAAACCATTTTTTTTCATTGTTTCTGCTTCAGTCTTTAATAGGCACAATGTTTTTTGGAAGACAGAAAACTGTTAAGAAGAAAAATATTTAGTGTATACAAATAAAAGAGTATATGAAGATTAAAGAGTGAAAACTACACGCATAAAATTAAAGTACACACATATTTTATTTTTTCATATCACGTGCATTTTAAAATATGATGCGTGTACTTTGCCTAATGAGTTAAAAGTACACGCATAATATTAAAGTACACGCATATTTTATTTTTTCATATCACGTGTATTTTAAAATATAATGCGTGTACTTTGCCTAATGAGTTAAAAGTACACGCATAATATTAAAGTACATGCATATTTTATTTTTATCTATCACGTGCATTTTAAAATATGATGCGTGTATTTTTCCTAAAGAGTTAAAAGTACACGTATAATTTTAAAGTACCTGTAACTTGTATTGGTTCATTTCACGTGTATTTTAAAATATAATGCGTGTACTTTGATAATCTGGGTAATTATGTACAACTAATACAAAGTACATGCATTATATAATGCACGTGTACATGTGTATAATATAAGTACAAGTAACATTACTAATTAAGTTTAGGCACTAATCAATTTTTTTGCATCATCGAAGAATGTTGTGTTTTTTTCCTTGTCGTTCGGTCGAAGGGAATCCATGTGGACCACTTTATTTTCTTTTTTTATATCACTAGTAATGTGAAATGTCCTACACTATGTCTTAGTACAATGAACAAATTATTACAAGTACCTAAGTATTCAAATAAATCTCTGTATAACTCCACCTTCTTATTGACTTCATTTGTGCTACAAGCTTCTATCTGAATAAAAATTATAGACATTGTCTTAATAAAAAAACTAAAATTTTATTTCTCAAAACTTTCGGTTTAATTGTACTTACCCAACAATAATCAGAAAAAGTGCGTGAGTAGGAGAGCCCTTCCTCTGACAATTTTAACCTCAATACTTCACTAAAGGCAAGTATTATCTGTTTCACACAATAATAAATGGTGAGGAAATAATAATGTTGAAATTTAATGGATGTTTAATATTTGGACTACATACTTGGCTTGAAATTTCTTGATTGTTGAGGACTTCAAGTAAATCTTCCCATGGGACATATGAAACCATCCATTGGAAAATAAATTCCCTGCATTTTATATAACCAATAAGAATTGTATAATAATAATAACCTTATTCTTTTGCACAAAAAAAAATATAAATTAGCGAAGTGATAAATCATAAAAAAATAAACTTTACCCTGGCTCAGCCTTTTGAATAAACTCTTGAATCTTTTTCTTCCAAGCTTCATCGAGATATTTGTATGCTTCGATTGCTTCAAGCTTGAAGTGAGTTTCCTTCATTTGTTCAACTATTGCTAGAAGGCCTTTTCTCAGCTTTGACTCTTTTTGTTTCTTAATTGGTTCATGCTTTTCGGTTTCGATGTCAGCTTTTCTTTTCTTCTTCCCTCTAGTAAGAGGTCCTTTTGTTTTGGATATTTTGGGGGGCTAAACTTTCTTTGAGGCTAGTTCAATCTTCAAACTCGAAATCTCATCCATGAGTTGTTTATTAATGTTTTCCTGATATATTTAACAAGGAATGTTGGATTGTAAGCATTTTTTGAAACAATGATTCATTTTCTCTTACGTGTATTTTATAAAGTACACGCGTGTATTTTAATACATGTGTGTATTTTATAATATACACGCGTGTATTATAAAATACGTGTACTTTATAAAATTTATAATATACATAAAATTTATAATAAAATTTAGAAAGTAAAGCGTGTACTATATATCTATTGTATTTTATAGATACCTGGTCAGTTTTTTTCAATTATGATTCTTCAAGCATTTTCTTCAACTCCGAAATTTCGTCATTAAGGATTTTATTATTGTTTTCCCGTAATACAAAAAAAATGTTACATTATAAGCAATACATTATTTTTAATAAAATAATGCATGTACTCTGCATTATATCTAATATAAAATAAAACTGCATTAAAAATAATATGAAATAAAACTGTGTGTACTTTGGGAAAACGACGTGTACTTTGGGAAAACTGCGTGTACTTTTGGGAAAACTGCGTGTACTTTGGAAAACTGCGTGTACTTTAAACGTGTACTTTAGGAAAACTGCGTGTACTTTAGGAAACTGCGTGTACTCTGCATTCAAAAGTACCTGTTGAGTTCTTTTCAATTCTGACTCCTCAAGATTCTGCCTCAATGTCATCTTTTCTATGTCAGCATCTTTCCATTGTTGCAATGTATCATCATACTTTTTTTTAGATCTTCATTACTCAGAGACAGATATCCATCCTTTTGTTCTAAAATTCATGTTGATTCTGCCTGTTTTTTTTAATGATTCATCCAATTCTTTAATTCTATCTGAGTCACTCATTGTGACTTGATCAAGCTTTTCTTTTAAAGAATTGTTTAACTCAACTAGTTGGGCATTTTCTACCTCCAACTTATTTAATAACTCTTTTTTCTTCAAAAGGTTGGAATTCTCCACCTTTAACTTCTTCATTTCCTCATGGGCTTCAAAAAGTGAATTACGATCTACGTGACTCTGTACATTCAAAATGGCACTCTCGACCTCCAAAGAGGTCACCTTCTCAATTGCACTATTAACGTCTTCAGCTGCTTTAGATAGTTGGTTATTTTTTCCCAACAATTCCCTTTTCAAAACAGCAATTTGTTCCTCCAAATTAACCTTTGGTTGATGTTTTCCCTTCTTTTTCTTTGGAGTCACAATGTTTTTAAGGGGAATATTCCAACCATGTGAAAACTCATTGTCATTAATATCTTCAACAACTTTTTTTAATGATGAATCAGCATGTATAGGACTTTCTGTAGATATGTTCAAAGAGTAACTTGGCCCTTAAAACTGAGACTCCTTTTGTACAGGACAATCCTTAGAAGCTGGTTTATTTGTAGCCTGCTTCAAAGTTGTTATTGCGATGTCATTCTTCACAAACCATTGTTTCAAAGACGACAACTTCCACTTCAGGAATTTTGGAGTATTTTCTTTATATTCTTCAACAGGAGAAATAATTTCAAATTTCTCACATGCCCAATACCGTGATCATACAAAAAACAAAATGAATTTAATACTTTTATTACCTAGGGATTCATAATGGAAAGTACAAGAGATTTGTTCAAAATACACACAAAATTAAACGTGTACTTTAAAAATTTTACAATTGTATATTGAAAGTACACGTGATTTTTACAAATTTAACGTGTACTTTGTCAATATAAGTTCACGTGTACTTTCTAAAGTACATTTATAATATTGACAGAAAATATAACAAGAGTATTTTGAGAGTACACTGGTTATATGTACAAAACATAGTACACGTGTACTTTATAAAATACAAGTGTATTTTCACATGATATAAGATGTGTATTTTCAAAATACACGTGATTAAGACGTGTATTTTCAAAATAGGCGTTAAATATCAAGTGTATTTTTAAAGAACAAGAGAAAATATCACATGTATTTTGAAAATACACGTAATATTTTCAAAGTACAGGTAAGTATTGGTATGTAAATTTTGAAATATCAGGAATATCAAGTGTATTTTAAAAATACACGTGAAAATATATGTGTATTTTCAAAATACACGTGAAAATATCACGAGTATTTTCAAAATACACGTGAGTATTGGTATGTAAATTTTGAAATATCAACATGTTTTTTTGCTCACCAGTAGGAAAATGACACATCCAGTAACTGTGCTAGGTTTTGAACTTGCTGATTTGTCAAGTGAATGTATGAGAAACTCATGCACAGCAGATGCCCAATCATATTTATTCATTTCCTCAATATTTTCAATGTATTTCAACCAAAATTCTCCAAGGGTGATGTTTGAGTTGGAGAAAAATAACGTGTTCAAAAAGTGGAGACACACAATTTTAACAAAATCAACAATTCCTTCATCTGTCTCCAATTCAACTGATTTCTTCAAACCATTCAAAATTTCTGACTTTCCTATTCTTTTTTAGAAGTATCGTGCTTGTAATCCAGATTTTTGAGCAGTATTCGATCGCTTTTTCAGTTCTATTGATATTAAACCCTCAACCAGGGGTATGCCAAATATTTCACTTATATCTATTGGCATTATTGGAATACTACTCTTCACACGAAAACTTTTGGTTTTCGTACTGTACAGCTCGATAATTGATAAAATATTTTTATCCGTCTTCTTGTGGTCCACTTCTACTACTTTCTCACTGTAGTAGGCATTGAAAAGCTCCCAAAATGGAGTCTTCTTAAGAAGTTCTATATGGCTATTGTTTATTTTATCTTTAATCTGATGCAAATCATGGAGAAAGATAAAAATATTTGATCGATATTGGTCATTCTTCTTTGTAGGACGTTTAGCTTTCAATGCCACACTAGAACTGGAACTGGAACTGGATGAATAACTATCATCAGAACTGCTCTTTTTTTGTTCCTTTCCTCTTCTTGCCTTCATCTTCATCCCCATTATATTGATCTATAAACAAAATTTAAATTACTAACCTATAATGATATGTACAAAAAATAAAATACATGCGAATTAGAATAAAACATAGACTAAAACAATAAAATACAAGCGTATTTAACAAAAGTACATGCAATATTCTCACAAATAATTTATACAAGTCTCATCAAAATACATGCTAAAGGCAATAATATATATCGTCAGTTTCATGGTAATACCTAACAGAGGTTGTTCGACAAGTCAAAAACCAAGATTCTCTACTCCTAACATATTCAGTAAAGAAGTGATACAATAGCTGAATGCTAAAAGCTCCAACATTATCAAAACCCCTTAAGCAATACTGCTCAATTCGTTTAGCTAAATCCTTCGCTTTCGATTCAGTTACTTGAAGCTGTTGCACATCAAAAGTGCAGTAAATGTCTTCATAGTAGTAGTAGAAACCAAGTAACCTTTTAGCTCTATCATTGATGCGAAGGAGAAAATGAATTTCGTCATCATTAGTACTATTCACTGTCAATGTGAAAGGTTTTGTATTGTTAAGATCTTCGAACGTGGAAGCAGCAGTTTTGTAGTTGAACATGCTTGATCATATGATTCCTAAACAATAACACAACAATACAAAATAGTACACTCATAATACACATTAGTACATGGATATTGGATTGAACAAATTGAATTTCAATGTGCGTGTACTTTCTGAATTTTTTGCGTGTACTTTAAACAAAATACACGCAAAAAAAGAAAAAGTACACGCAATAAAACTGATTATTAGCTAATAACATATCATTCAAATACAGTTGGCTATTGGACAAAAAACACTCCTAAATATTAACAAAATAATAATACTTCTTAAAAACACATGGAATATCATTCAAATGCCGCTGGCGCTGACCAAAATAACATAGGATTGATCAAATATGGATTTGAAATAAATATTTTATAGAGTACACGTATAAAACATAAAAGTACACGCATAAGGAATTGAGAAATTCAATTTCAATGTGCGTGTACTCTGTGTATTTTGCGTGTACTTTTAAAAAGTACACGCAAAATACGCATAGTACACGCAACACAGGGCTTGTACATGTACATATTCTATAGAGTACACGTATAAAATATAAAAGTAAATGCATAATGAATTGAGAAATTCATTTTCAATGTGCGTGTACTCTGTTTATTTTGCGTGTACTTTTAAAAAGTACACGCAAAATACACATAGTACACGCAACACAGAGCTTGTACATGTACATATTCCAATCATGTATATATTCCTAGTCCTTGATAAATCCTCGATAAATTATGTATACAGGAGGAAAAGTACAATGATGAAATACATATATCTAACATGCAAAAAGTGTGTTTTGCAATTAAAATGAGGGAAAAAAATATATGATAAAATACATATCATGAAAAAGAAGAATGTGATTTCATCAGTCCATATGTCTACAAATTTATACATATGAGAACACAAAATACACAAGGACAAAAAGCTGATAGGAGAATGTATACATACTTGTTAGTGCTGTTTGGAAGAATTTGATTTAGAATGTAAAATGTAGAACTTCAACGATTAGGGTTTGAAAGAAGAGAGCTAGGGTTTTGATCAAAGAGAGTTAGGGTTTTGATCGAACAGAGTTTCTAGAGCTTCGATCAGGTGTATTTATATGTTGTTGTTGACCAAAATTTGATTGAGAAATAGATTCGTTTTGGGGTTTTGATCGAAGAGATGGTACGATTAAGGTTTTGATTCAAGAGAGAATACAATGTTTTTGGCGCTTCGATTTCTGAATAGTGCGTGTTTGTTTTAATTTGGGGGTATTTATATGTTGGACCTAATCGTTTAAAATTTATTGGGCCTGGTTTTTTTGTCCAAAATTGCTAGTCCAAGGACTAGACCATAAAAGCCCCTATTTTAAAACACCACCAAAGTTTCCCCAGCAATTAATTGTGAATTAAGGGCATAAATGAAAATTTCCCAAAACCTGGATAGCCGAATCGATTTGGCCTTATTCCGAATCGATTCGCCTTGACGAATCGGTTTGACGCGAAAAGGTCTTCTTCCCCGGCTCTGTTCTGCCATTGCTATTCCCCCGAGTTCTTCATCTTCAACCCATAACTTAATTTAACCATACCCATCATACAAACCCTATATTAAACAAGTTTTAATCATGAATTGATTCGGTGAGTATCATTGATTAACATTAATAGTATAAATTACTGAAATGGGTTTTCAGATTCTCATTGTATCGTCTTTTCCAATTAGATTCTAAAACCCAAAATTTATCAACAACGAATAGTAGGGTTTTCACATAGTTCAGATTCCTCTATTATGAAATTTCATTTTATCATTAATTTAGTCTTTAATCTACACAATGTGATTAAATCATCCAAAGCCCATTTTTTGTGTCATACCCACCCAAAGAGAATTCTGAATCACACCTACTATGATATGAATTGAAACACTGCAATTTAGATTGAAAGAAAGTATAACCACTTAAGTGATTAGATTCATAGAGTCTGATTCCTTTGATGTAGAAGATGAATTTGATACAAGCACCTCAATCCCTATTGAGTTTTGACTCCCCAAAAGCTTCTGACTTTCTCCTTCTTTTCTTCTCCTACAAATATAGGGTTTTCTAATTGAGTTATGGCTGCCACTAACTCCATGATTTAGTTTTAATATTGATAATCCCAAAATTAGGCTTATGTGCCAAGCCCAAATGACCCGAACACCCCTGTGTGGGCCCGATTATGTCTAAAATTGTCCCAAGACCCAATTACTACCTCGGGTACTCTATTCCGACTGTCTCGACCCATTCGGAATCAACCATGATCTCAAAATCGCCATCTGAGTCACTCTAAAATAGTTTCCTATATTTTCCCCAATTACTCTATACCGACTCCCGGTTGAGATAAAATACCACCACATCACTATTACTCTCTAGAACGTAAAATTAATAAGTTACTATTCATTTAGTAATTATTTTTCATAAATATTAACCATTAACTCTCCCGATTAATATTTTAATCAACACATTATAATTAATTCAATTTAATTATGACACACTTGTAATTTAAAATTATCCTAATTAATTATTTTATAAATACTAAAAAATACGGGGTGTTACATACTTCCCCCCTTGCAAGTAATTTCATCCCCGAAATTATGATGTACTTGCGGTGAATAACTTTGGATATTGCTCTCGCACATCCTCCTCCTGCTCCCACGTCGACTCGTTAATATTGTGGTTCCCTCGCTGGACTTGAACCAAAGGTACCACCCTAGATTGCAGCTTACGCTCATTATGATTAAGTATCGTCACTGGTCTCTCCTCATAAGATATATTTGGCTGTAAATCGATCTCCTCTAACGAAGTGTGCCAAAAAGGCCCTCTCGCTCCTCCTATACTTCTTCAGCGATGATACGTGAAACACGTCATGAATCCGTTACATATTCCGGTATAAACCCAGCCTATACGCAGCTGGTTCCACCCTCTCAATGATCAGAAAGGTTCCCACATTCCTTGATGCTAGCTTCCATTCCTTACTGAACCTTATGACCTCCCCTTTCAAAGGTAAGTACTCATAAAAATTTTGGACCACTCATGTCAGACTTCAAAACTTCGATTAACGATGACGTAACTCTTAATACGTTCCTGAACTGCACGAAACTGATGTAGATTAACTCAATCCTTGCGGACGGACCATAAATCATCTCGAGTCCAAGAAGATGGTTATTTCCCACTCTTAACCAAATGAATCATGGTTGACAAAATTTTCCATACGATGCCTCAAAAGGCATCGCATAGATAATAAACTGCTATAGGTTGTCATGCATAGTTTTACCAATGGTAATTAATACTCCCAATTACCCACGAATCCAGAATATGTATTTCTCAATTTCTCTTATAACCTAGTTTCTTTATGGCTACCCATTGACTCATGGGTTACATGTTTAGCACAAAATGTAACTTCATCCCCATCACCTCCTGATACTCCCTATCATAGGTGGGACTGAAAAGTCTCATCCTAATTCACAACAATATTGGACGACACCTTGATCCGTCTCACTTCTTCTTTTAAATGAAATGTTGGACATACTACTCAGTAGTATAATCTACCCCCAAATAACAGTTATTCCATTTTTGTCAGTCCATTCCACAATCTAAAGGAATACCTTACCTCTTCATGCTTTTGGATAACCTAGATATAAATTTATAAATCTGCGCATCAATCACGTCACTTAGACCATCAAACTTACAAAAATCCTAGTTGCTAACCTCATATCAACCTCTTCCATCCCTAAATGGTGTACTTGGAGACACTTCACAATGTTTCATCCAACACCAATCCCCATCCTCAACGTTTCACATCTCGTGGAACCCCTCACTCCCCTTTTTTCAGAATGTACCAAAAATCATTTCCTTTACATTTTCCCCAAAATCTGTGTATTCCTTAGGCACTTTTTCGCGTAGTTGTAATCAACATATTATTTGTGCGTCCCCCACTCTAGACATTTGACTAAGTGAAACTCTGCTCCACTTTCTCAAAATTGTGGGTTCTCCCTTGTCCAGGGATATCTTTTTACATGTGCCTCCACCACCTTTCATCCCACCATGGTTGTGATAGTTATCCTTGATACGCATATAGTCGGACTACCTCCTTTCTCAAACGGATTTCAATCCATCATACCTTTCCATGTATGTTTCTAACTTCCCACAGGCATAAATTAACACGTTTATTTTCACATTCCTTTATCCTGGACAATTTTGAAAATCAAACTAACTAGGGCGCCAACACCCTATAGCCTATACATCCGAGCATAATTATCACTAACATCTCATACATAACACACTTATCTCATGATCGTCCCCTCACTCTCAGCGTGGCTATATCATACGAGTATTCTCTATTACCCCATTAAAATTTAATTCTTATCGATATTGCCCCACCCATGAACTTGTGGTGCAAAAGTTATCTCTGTGCTTCCTTCACAGACTACTCGACTCCATTGTCCATATATTGTAATAGCTCTCAGCTTAAAGTGTCTTTTCTACACGTTCAACAACTAATATTTAAAGACCTATTCCCTAGCATCCAACAACCTCTGTCCACTCCCGACATTTATTAAGGTTTCTGTGCGTAACATCCCGTAACAAATCTCAAAAGAGATTTCCCTAATGCACTATCCCCTAACATCGTCAGTCATCAATTTTTGTAGGTCTAAAGCATATAATCGGGACACCCAAAAGACAATCCCTAAACTCATAAGTCTAATAATCGACTCCCATGTCTCTAAATGAGTCATGTAATATTGCACTCACATTATCACTAAGTTCTCAACGCTAAGTTAATAATCATCTAAATCTCTCCACTCCACGGTAGACATGACATACCCTGAATTACCTCAGTAAATGTCCCTACGCATCGGGATTCCATATAACTAAACAAATTTACTCTCTAAATTCTACTTTATATAATTATCGTCGTGATCTCAACCCTCTTTCAGATGAAACATCGCAAAAATATACATCTTGTCCCGAAACAGCTAACACGATAGCCTTACTATAACTACCCACCATCACTTAACCACCAATGACCAGTCCGTACGCAAGAAAAATCATCCATCACATATCACCTCTGAAAACGAGCTAACCTTGTAAACTATGTCCTCTTAGTGTCCACACCCTCTCCCCTTTATATGGAACTAAAGAGAGCCCCGCTACTCAACGGTAAAAATATAAAACTATAGTACTATTAATGATAGTTCTATTAAACTCATTTCATGAGCGAATTTAGTGCTAACGAAATATTGTGACTCGCTCGTGTCACACAGAACAAACCCCATTCACCCTGGAATAAAACTCATTTTTTTCAATTGTTAATAGAACTGGTGGTTCAAATGGTTTATGGAGATAACACTCTCGTCCCAAACAAACCAAAAACATCTTATAACTATCGCCTCTATTGGTCATGCCACTCCTATCCCCTAACTTGCTGAGGACACGATCCACAGATGTGTTCCTATTCTTTACACATAAGACACATCTCTGTGTTATTCCCCTTTCTATGGACCCACTATCCATATCGAGGTTGTACTTCTTATTGATCTGGTAGTCTTGACCCTGATTGCTACCCTCATTGCCCCTTTGGCTCCACTAGCCTTATGGGACTCGTCGCTGGCCTTAATGGCCCTAAATGAATCCACCGTCACTTAGTAGGAATTCTATTGATCTCAATCATTAAAATGGGTCCTCTACTAAGTATCCCCTCATGTGGTTCCTTACTATCACCGTTAAATCCAGTGTTACCCTTCATTTAGTTTCTCTCACTCTCTTGGTTCCTTGCTCACGAAAGCGTTGATATCAATTTGTAAATGTATGACATTGATGGAAATAGTACCAGTCATTCCACCCGGATTTCCCATTCATACTTATATATTATACACATGAGTCCATTATTAACTCAAGGACCTATTTTATTCTCCACATCCACCTCGTTCGGTATGAAGTTCTCTAAATATATCAACTTCCCTACATGACTGACCATTGTATAACCCTTGTGAAACAAGTCTTGAAATCTCTTTTGCCTCTCTGTTTAAATAGTTAATGAAAGAATTCGCAGTCAAACCATACCCCAAATTCCTTGTTATTCATGGCATCCTTCCATGGTTATGGTGATTGACCCCTATCACTACAACGCCGCTCCTGTGAAGCAGTATTTTTCCCTAAATTTAATCATGAGTGACACCACACTCCACCCTACACACTTGCCTTTAGATTATCTCCTTTCATTGACACATCACACTCCCTCTCTTCCCTTACTCCTTATAGATAGCTCTTCGAAATAGTTACTCCGACTCCCCCCTTTACCGACTACACAGGGTGAGTCTGAATTTGTACCACTGCTTCCTACGACGGTGCTTAGGGAAATTATTGCGCCCTAATGATCATCCCAATGCCCTCTACCTAAACAATAACTATGATAGACTTCTATCGCGGTCATCATTCCTAGAATATTCCATGGCTTCTGTTAAGCCTCTCCATATGCAGTCTTTCTAATGGCCCTCGCTGGTCGTCCAAAATTGTTCGGTGTATGAAGACCAATCGAACTCTTTTATGAATTGTATCAACTATACTTAATAGCATGAGAACTTAAGTCTCATACGTAGAGGAATACAACAATCCTATAATAAGGATATATATCAAAGAACACTACCCTAAAATGTAAAAATCCTCACAGATCTTATAGAACTAGAACTTGATGCTCTGATACCATCTGTGATACCCCGCCTATTAAAATACTGGGTGGCTAGACCTTTATCAAAATAAAACATTGATCTCATCTAGATCATTCTTAGCATCATTGTCGAAAAGAATTTTTAAAGTTAATAACCACCAAGTAGTTAAATAAAATGGTGACAAATTTTATCTTACATTAATTTATAACATGCGAAAATAAATAATAATAATTCATCCACACAAACTGATAACTGAATCCAGCACAGATAAATAATATGAATGAAGAAGATCGAATCAACTATCGGTTCAACCATAAAATCCAATAATAAACTGAAATAATAGATTGGATACATAGGTCTAATACATAAACTGGAAATACTGAAAAAATATGAAGGAAGACATACCCAAATGAGTACTGAAATAAAATCCCTACATTAGGAATAAATGAATGAGGTGTCTATATAAAAGTCCTGCAACTTCCACACGAGTTGAAGATATGCATCTCTGAATATAATTCTGAAGTTGGGAATCTCTATGGATGGGCACCTAAAATGTTTTGGTAACGATTTTGACACGGGTCAGAGCCCAAGAATTTTTTTTGAAAATATTTAGCAAGTAGTTAATTTGAAATTAATTAAATATGCATGCACACTTCTCATATTTAAGTTAGTGTCGCACTCTCTTGAGGTATAACTCGCCCCTTATCTAATGTGCACACTCAACACTTTCCTTCTAACCTCACTAGCTACGCTACCCCACCAAACGAGCCTTATTATGCTTCATTCTATCTCACTACTCTAGCCCGATTTTCTTACTTTGATCATTAAGTTATCCACTCATTAACTTATTAATCAGTTCAATTATATTAAGTCATATAACTTTCACACTAGTTATATAGTAAACCTCTTTTTAATCATTTAACTTTCACACCAGTCATATAAGAAATACATTCACACTCATGTATTAATCTCGTATATAATTATCTACAGATATTATATACGTATTAGTATACAACAAGATTCACACACATGTCGCGTATAATAACCATCCATTCTCAAGTCACCTCAAGTTAGACTCACTTATGAGCTTGGGTAAAAATATCACAAACGTAGTGTGATGCCCAATCATATTCTCCCCGAGTGTGAGACCGAATCATACCCAAAATGTCCCACCTCACAAAAATAAATCACATAATAAAATATCAGGCGATATGAACTCAGGACTATACTCTCCCTTCATTCACTAGCCAGGTGATCCACCCATATCGCGCAAGATCCTATGATAACAGTAGAGGGGTATGTATTCCTATAAATACCATTCACACCAATATTTATAATAAGCACACCCACCCCCCCCCCCCATATATATATATATATATATATATATATATATATATATATATTAACCGAGTCTATCTTCTCGACTCAATTTATCTTTATCATACTGTATCACAAATTGGGTTTATTCACTCTACTAAAAAATCCCATCCCGATATCTGAAATTCTCTCAATTTCATAAAAAGTCCATAAAGTCCTAACCTTCAATTTCTCTCAAATTGGCTAACCCACTTCTTTACTATAGCCAACTGAAATGAAATATGTTCTTCCTCATATTCTAAAACACCGCAAAAGTTTCCCCAAAAATTAATCGTGAATTAAGGGCATAAAAGAAAAATTTCCCAAAAACTGGGCAGCCGAATCGATTCGGCCTTATTCCGAATCGATTCTATGTGAACAGGTCTTCTGCTTCGGCTCTGTTCTGCCATTGTCATTCCCAGGAGTTCTACATCTTTAACCAAGAACTTAATTCAACCGTACCCAACATACAAACCCTCTATTAAATAGGTTCTAATCACAAATTGATCCATTAAATATCATTGATTAACATTAACAGTATAAATTCTCGAAATGGGTTTTCATGATTCTCGTTCTATCGTCTTTTTAAATTCGATTCTAAAACCCAAAATTTATCAACAATGAATACTGGGATTTTCACATAGTTCATATTCCTATATTATATTCCTATATTATGAAATTTTATTTCATCATCAATTTAGTCTTTAATGTACACAACATGATTAAATTATCCAAAACCCCTTTTTCATATCATACCCACTCAAAGAGAATTCTTAATCACACCCACTGTAATATGAATTGAAATACAATAATTTATATTGAAAGCAATTTAACCACTTGCCTGATTATATTCGTAGATTCTGATTCCTTTGGTGTACAAGATGAATTTGACACAAGCACCTCAATCCCTCTTTAATTTTGTCTCCCCAAAAGCTTCTCACTTTCTCCTTCTTTTATTCTCTACGGATATAGGGTTTTCTAATTTATTTATGTTGCCACTAACTCCATGATTTTGTTTTAATATTGATAATCATGAAATTAGGCTTATAGGCCAAGCCCAGATGACTCGAACACCCCCATGTGAGCCCGATTATGTCTAAAAATGCTTCGAGTCCCAATTACTATCCCGGGTACTCTAGTCCGACTGTCTCGACCCATTTGGAATCAATAGTGATCTCGAAATTACCATTCGAGTCACTCTAAAATAATTTCCAATCTTTTCCACAATTAGTCTATACCGACTCCGGGATGAAATAAAATACCACCACGTCACTATTACTCTCTAGGATAGGGGTGGAAGCGGTACGGGTTTTTACCGTACCGTACCGTTTTGGTCCGAAAAAAATGGTTTTTTTTAATATATTAAAATACCAGAAACCAGTCTTACCGAAACTGAAATTACCGCAAAAAAGTTGGTTGGTTTTGGTTTTAATATTTAAGAAACCGATTTACCAAAATTACCGTACCGAATTTACTGAAACCAAAAAATACCGTACCAAAATTACCATACCGTATCGAATTTACCAAAACAAAAAAAACCGTACAGAAATTACTGTACCGTATCGAATTTACCAAAATTTTCGTACCGAATTTACCAAAAACAGAAAAAAGTTGGTTTTGGTTTTGGTTTTGGTTTTGGTTTTAATATTTAAAAAATTTGGTTGGTTTTGTTTTTGTTTTTGGTTTTTTGGGACTTTTAGTGTTGTTTACTGAAACCAGAAAAAACCAGAATTTACCGAAACTAGAAAAAACCAGAATTTACCGAAACTAGAAAAAAACAGAAATTACCGAAAAAACCGAAATACCAGCCGGTTTGGTTTTGGTATTGATTTTGGTGTACCGGGTGGTAAACTGGTACGGTTTGGTTTTACCATCTAGAGTTTGGTTTTGGTATTGGTATCCATTATTTACCGACCAAACCGTACCGCTTACACCCCTACTCTAGGACGTAAAATTAATAACTTACTATTCACTTAGTAATTATTTTTTATAAATTTTAACCGTTAAATCTTTCGATTAATATTTTAATCAACACATAATAATTAATTAAATTAAATTATGACACACTTGTAATTTAAAATTATTAGAATTAATTAAATAATAAATACAAAAAAATATTTACAAAAAGTCGTTCATCCATATTAAGATTTGTCTAGCTATGATCTGGTTGACTGGGGATGAGCTGATAAGGAACCAATTCCATCGCCTTCCTTTTTGAACCCGGAAGGTTATGCTGAGTATTGTGGGCTGATCACTGAGCCCTAACCTTATGCTAGTTCTGAAGCTGAAGATATTGCTATTTCTATGCGTGAAGTGCTCACTCATCTCCTTCCCATCCTTAGTCATTTATTTTTAAATGAACACTTCAAAAAATAATTTGTAGTATTTTGTATGTTATGTTTGTAAACTTTTAATAACTTTTTAATTGCGTGAATGGATGATATGCCTTTATATTTTCTTTGAATGGATGCTACATTTTCTACAATATGGATGATTTCTTCTATCATGAGTGAATTCTTATTAATAATAAGTATACATTAGCCATCTATTCGGTTTTGTTTGGAGCACTGATAAGGCTAAGGTGTTCAGTGAAAATAGACCATCACCAGTTAGGCTTTCTAGTTGATCTGATCTGAGGTGTTTGGGGAAAACCAATGATTAACTAAATCATATCTTGATTTATCTTCTATAGCTGGTTCAAACTAATGTGATCGATGAAAATCGGTCATTAGTTGGATTAAAACTCGATGAGTTAATGATTTCCTAAAAGGCGATATGACTGAGGTGTTCAGTTAGCCTGATTGTCTATGATCATATCCCCGATCTTTAGTCAATTTTCTTTTAAGAATTGTCCTTTATTGAGAACTGATTAAGCATAAATTCTTCACATTTATCCCCTTAATTTTGGTATTTTATGATCTCGTGTGGTGTAAATAGCTTGGATTTGTCTCATATTTATGGTACTAACCCTTTTTGTCAAGTATTTTGTATTTTGTGTATCTCTTAGGTGTTTTACAGGTATTTCCTGCAAGTTAGCGCCAAAGAGAACTCAAACAGTGAAAGAAAACTAAGAAATGGGGAGTTAAAGGGAATTTTTGTAATTTTTTAGCCTTAGTCCGGAGGTCGGGCCAACTAGAAAGTTTAAGAGCTTTCAATTATAAGAACACTAAAAAAAACTGCACCTCAATCCGAGCTACGGTGAAGAAGATATGCCCATTTGAAATGGAGAAAGAAATCTAAGAAGAAACTGTTAAGGACGAATCGAACCAAAGATGAGAAAAAAGAACCGGTTCGCCCATTTTTCACGCACAAGATCCATTACAAAATTAGTCACGCTTTCTAAGTGTGACAAATTGCCAGATATGAGATTTTTATTTTGTGCTTATCTTTTAGCCAAAAGAGTTTTATATTTTGGGGACTCTTCTAAACGATCTCTAGCCTATATATTTAGTCATTAGGACTCTTTTTATATTTAGATTTCATTTATGTAAAAGCTCCATAACAAATAGGAACATATAGGAGAAGAATTTACATATTTTTCACCTTCAATTCAAGAGCTTTTTGAGTTTTTCTTCAAGCTTTGATTTCTTCTCGCATGGTTGTGTTCTTCAATCTTGGTAACTTTTATTTCCAGCACTTTTATTATTATTTCTCATGTTTCATCCCTCTTTCCAAGCAATTATGACTTCATGCAATGTAGAAAACGTAGTTTTCATTAATTTCACCATGTTAGGCTAGGGTTTTAAAGGTCGAGATGCATGAACTCAACCTGATGTGGTAGTTGCATGTGTGTAAAATTATTCCTCTAAATTTAATGATTTATTACGACCGTATTGCGTAGAAACGCGAAAATTGTAGATCTTTGGATCTCGTTTGCTTCAGGGTAATCGAGATGCTTCAGAATGCAATTCAAGTGTAACTATCGCAATACCGATTTACTCGTCTTGGTATTACTAAAGTCCGGGTCTAATTAATCACTTAAATTTATGATTAGTTTTATACCATCAATACTGTAGGGTTGGGGGATTGTGTCCCTACCTTAATTTTCCAATTATTTTTAGTTAGCTTCATTATTTTTCCCTTTTTCCTTTCTCACTCAATCATCATCTTTTAGACTTTATTTTTTTGAAGTAATAAATCAATTAAAATTTATCAAACATTCCCCGTGGATTCGATACCCAGACTCGCCACTATACCCCGCAAGAGTGTAGTTAAAGTTTAGTTTTTTTTTTTATATTATGGTCGGAAGCCGATAACAATGACTAGCGTATTTACACGGACCTCGGTTTTCACCTCGATCAAAATTGCATCGTTGCCGGGGAGTGTTTTGTTATAGATTATAATTGACTTACTATTTCGAAATATTTTTTTTCTTTGGTATTTGTTTTTGTTTGTTTTAACCTTTTTTGTAGCCTTTCACAATTGAGCGCCAAGAAACGTTGAATCCTCAACCGTGCACCTCTGTACGCGAATTATCCATTTACATACTATTCGGTAATCATGTCTTTTCATGGTGAGTTTGGTAATTATAACAATTCATATGGTAATTTTTTCCAAACTTTTTATTCTCAAGAGTCCGCGGCTCGACCTATTACCATTGGTGAGACCATTCTAACTCTAGAGTATGAAAGGATTGAAAATGAATATTGGAGAGAAATTTATATTAAATATTCTCAAGAATCCGTTCCTCGGCCTATTACCATGGGTGAGGCCTTTCTAAATCTTGCTTATGAAAATCTTGAAAACGAATATCGAAAAAAAAATCATTCTAGGAAATCCAATGATTATTTTTCTTTCGATATTTGTGAAACTATAGAAGGTTTTCAACCAAATGAGGAATCCGAGGTTCTAGAGCCAAGGGATCCTACTTTGGAAGAAAACATGCTTTTCCTAACCAAAAGAAAACTGGATTTTCTTTTCACCCAAATCATAAAGAATATCGATTATGGTCTTGTTAAGGAAATGGTCGCACTTTGCGATGAGGTGCATTCTTATTTAGAAAACAAAGAGGAGGTTGAGACTTGTGTGTCACCTCAAAATTATAAAGAACATCTCATTGAAAGTGAGTTTGTTACCCTTTAAATTCAATCTCTAACTGATGATGAATCACTTGAGATTGAGTTTATATCATCACCATTCTCGTTCACCGTTATTGAACCATTAGAAGTATCGCTAGATTCCTATGAGCTGGTTGAAAATTCTGAAATGTTTACACCTTTTACCAACAAAGACACTTTTCTAAAATTGTTTTCTAATATGGACTCTTCCTTTTTGTGTGCCCCTCTCCCCATACTACTTGAAAAATCTTTAGGATATTTTTCTTGGATCTCAATTGTACTTGTCCCACCTAGGACCCAAACCCCCTATCATCCCGTTAAAATTTTTAATTGGTGATGGTTCATTTTTTCCATCTCACACATACCTTCCGTTGTTCAAATGGAATCCTTATATTTCGGAAGGCATGCATCCTAGTGAGGGTACATCATTAATCCCTCAAAGTCATATTGTATTTTGGGTGGATCCTCAATTTTTTTGACTTCTAGGGTATAACTTATTACAATTTGAAAATCGTAGGTTATACAACAGTTAGATTATTTTTGTTTAGTTTAGAGTTTTTTTTATTCTTTTTGTTATGCTTGGTTCTACCATGTTTTGTAGATTCAATGGACTCGTACTTTTCGGGGATCGCTCCATTTTGGGTAATATCTTTCTTTTCCTCTCTTTATGTTGTGTTCTTGATTCGCATTGAGGACAATGTAACATTTAAGTTAGAGGGTGTGGGATATTCTTCCCGTTTATTGTTTAGATTCATTGATTCAATCACATGTTCTTTCCAAATGTGTTTTTTTTAGAAAATTTCAAAATTTTCAAAAAAATTAAAAAAATTTGAAAAAACCCAAAAATATTTTTCATCAAAATAAATAAAGATTGGAATTTAAAATATTCAAAAATGTCACATTTTTTCTATCTCAAATTGTAAAATTCAAAATCGACAAAGCCGAAATTGACCAAAGATGGAAATTGAGCGAAAATTGATGACTTAATGAACAAGTGTGGTGATTAATCAACCCGATGAGATTTCGATCCTATCGATTTTTTTTGAGTTTTTAAATCAATCTGAGTTTATGATTTACTCAATGTTCTTTTAAGCGTTTTAATAAGTTGTTGATGATCTCTATTTTATTATTTTGATTGGTTATGCGAAATGTGTGAGATATTGTCTTGAATAATGCGCACTAAAATATCTCTAAATTAAATTAATCTCGAGACGCATATGATAAAACAACTCGCATTTGGACAATGAAGTAGGCCATCGTTTGTGACCCAAAAAGATTAGCCATAAAAAGTCGTGAAAAATTCATCCCTTTGCAATCCAATTTGAGCCTAATAAATTTTTTTCGTTTTGTTTGATAACCCGAAAAATCCAATTAGCCCGGAATTGTGAAAATTGAATATTCATCAAATAAAGCCCAAAAAATGCATAAGAAGGGGCAAGAAAAGAATAGAAATGCTCAACAAAATTAGTAAGAAAAGAAAAGCGTGAAAAAAAGAAAAAAATAGAAAAAGAAGAAAAAAATGAGCAAAAGCCCGGAAAAGAACCCATGGACATCTTAAGAATAGTTTCCAATTCCAAAATTTTCAAACTCATTTCCTTGTACCTATTACACCTTAAAACCCGAAAAAGTCCTAACCGAGTCCAAATTGCGAAATTGTCATGGAGAGTGAAAACACAAAAAGATAATAAAAGAGATTACATGGCGTGAAAAAGAAATGATGTTTTCCGTTTACCTATGACCGTATTCCGATGAAGAGATCTTTTCACCCAAAAAATTTCGTCTTTCAATTTGTGTGCGTGACTTTGCGTCCATTACATTTACTCTTTTTATTATGCATACCGAGAAAATTGACACAATCCGAGTGATTCGTTTGTGAGTGGATCCATGAGAAATTGAATCAAAATGAATTTTCGAAAAAGTAACGTAGTGATCAATCGGTGGAAGTTAGCGGTTCGATTTTTGGCTTCGCACACACACACTATGATTTGAGACTCTTAAATATGAATTTATGGAGACCATTTTTGGGGAGTTTAAATTTTACAATTTTTAAGTATTTTGATTTTTCTTTGAGTCAATAACGAATTTTTTGGGTATATTCGTTGCAAACCCTCACGAGACACCACTCGTCCTACAAGGGTAACCTAGGGGTTTAAAAGCTTGTTGCATACGCTAAATGCAATCGCTTGCCTGCAAAAAAGGTATTATATCCCAATTAAGTTTTTGAAGGGTCCTTAACTCATACTCTCATTCTTTTATGTTGCTCGGGACGCGCAAAGTTCTAAGTTATGAGGGTTTGATTAGGCATAAATTCTTCACATTTATCCCTTTAATTTCGGTATTTTTATGATCCCGTGCGGTGTAAATATCTTGGATTTGTCTCATATTTGTGGTACTAACCATTTTTGCCAAGTATTTTGTATTTTGTTTATCTCTTAGGTGTTTTACAGGTATTTCCTGCAAGTTAGTGCCAAAGAGAACTCAAAACGATGAAAGAAAACCAAGAAACAGGGAGTTAAAGGGCATTTTCATAATTTTACAACCTTAGTCTGGAGGTGGGGCCAACTGGAAAGTTAAAGAGCGTTCAATTACAAGAACACTGGAAAAACAACACCTCAATCCGAGCTACGGTGAAGAAGTTATGCCCATTTGAAGTTGAGAAAGAAATCCAAGAAGAAACTGTTAAAGATGAACCAAACCGAAGATGAGAAAAAAGAACCGGTTCGCCCATTTGTCACGCACCAGATCCGTTACAAAATTAGTCATGCTTTCTAAGTGTGGCAAATAGCCAGATATGGAATTTTTATTTTGTGCTTATCTTTTAGCCAAAAGAGTTTTATGTTTTGGGGACTCTTCTAAACGATCTCTAGCCTATATATTTAGTAATTATGACTCTTTTTATTCAGATTTTATTTATGTAAAAGCTCCATAACAAGTAGGAACATCTAGGAGAAGAATTTACATATTTTACACCTTAATTCAAGAGATTTTAGAGTTTTTCTTCAAGCTTTGATTTCTTCTCGCATGGTTGTCTTCCTCAATCTTGGTAACTCTTATTTCCAGCACTTTTATTATTATTTCTCATGTTTCATCTCTCTTTCCAAGCAATTATGAGTTCATGCAACGTAAAAAATATAGTTTTCATTAATTTCACCATGTTAGGCTAGGTTTTTAAAGGTTGGGGTGCATGAACTCAACCTGATGTGGTAGTTGCATGTGTGTAAAATTAGTCCTCTAAATTTAATGATTTATTACGAATGTATTCCATAGAAACGCAACAATTGTATATCTTTGGATCTCGTTTGCTTCAGGGTAATCGGGATGCTTCAAAATGCAATTCGAGTGTAACTATCGCAATACCGATTTACTCGTCCTCTGATTATGTATGGTGCAAGATTGAACATCATATATGTAATGTTTGGGAGTACTAAAGTCTGGTTCTAATTAATCACTTAAATTTGTGATTAGTTTTATACCATCAATACTGTAGGGTTGGGGGATTGTGTCACTACCTTAATTTTCCAATTGGTTTTAGTTAACTTCTTTATTTTTTCCCTTTTTCTTTCTCACTCAATCATCATCTTTTACACTTTATTTTTTTGAAGTAATAAATCAATTAAAATCTATTAAACATTCCATGTGGATTCGATACCCAGACTCGCCACTATACTCCGTAAGAGTGTAGTTAAAGTTTAGTTTTTTTTATTGTGGTCGTAAGCCGATAACAACGACTAGCGTATTTACACGGACACTCGGTTTCCACCTTGATCAAAATGGCGTCGTTCAAAAATAAAACTGAGTAATGTAGCGTATATGGAATATTTTCAATAAAGGCTAATGAACTGAGTAATCTAGTTATCCCCTTTCGACTTAGAGTGCTCGTCTTCATCACACATATTCCTGACTGTACCAATCATACTAATCAAGTCTGATTGGGTCGGTAAGATAACTCATTAATTGTTGTTTTAAGGAAGAGGGACGGTACCCCCACAAGTTTTTTTAAAAGAAAAAAAAAAGGAAAAAAGCCTTACATGTGGCTTACAAAAAGGAAGGGGGACATAGAAACCTTACCTTCCTGTAAAAGAAATCATAAAATAAAATACAATGCATATCTTTATCATAAATCAAGGGAATACAAACCATGATTGTGGAACATATCTCCAAACTAATCAAATAAATAAAAATATGCATACCTATGAAAATCTAAAATGGGGTTTTAATATAGGTCTTTCCCAATGAGGGGGACAAGATCATTAGGAGAATTCCACCACCATTTGATTTCATCATGATTCAACCCCATGTTGGATAATTTGTCAGCTACAACATTGCCTTCTCTATAAATATGTGAGTCTACAAAGACCATTTTGGAAATGTAATGTTTACAATTTTTCCATCTAGTAAGCAAATTCCATGGAGGATTGTAATTTTTGTTTTGAAAATAATGAAAAATTGATATGGAATCAGCTTCTAGCCAGATTTTGTTCCAATTGTAGCTCTAAGAAATCTATATCCCTGTCATAGCCTCAATAGGTTCATCTTCGAAGATTGATTTGGATTTAACTTTACAACAAAAGGAACCTCTCACGAACCCCCTGTAATTTCTATAAACCCCTCAAATAGCATCTCTATTACTTTCAAATAAGCCATCAATGTTGATTTTATTCTATCCTTGTATGGGGGGAAACCATTTGACTTCTATTATCTTTGGAACTTTTCTGGGAATGCCTTTAATGTTTAAACTATTAAGGATCTTCCAATCCTTAAGAGTATTATTCATGTGACCTTTACAAAGGCTACCAATGTTGTTTATCCAAAGCCTTAATTGATGTATAGTGCTAATATGAGATGGTAATTTGTTATCAAATATTTCCTAATTTCTATCTCTGCAAATAAAATCAAAAGCTCTAATGATAAATGCCAACCAAAGTTTTTTTATCTGTGGACTGAAATCCACATTTGTAGCTTGATTCCATATAAGCATTGGGAAACTGAACCATATAAATCCAATCCTAAATATATTTTGCATAGATGAAATCAATAAATAAATTATTCAAAGATTCATTGTGAGAGTTACATAGGATACATCTAGATGCTAAATGAAAACCTTTTTCTTTCAATAAATCAAGAACAACAAACCTATTATCGAATAATTTCCATATAGTCATTGAAACTCTAGGAGGAATGTACTGAGTATATAAAATTTTATAACCTGGATATTTATGAGGCTTATTTCTTAAAAAAAGTCATATGAATCTTTAAAAGATAAACTGCCAGACTTTGAAAGTGGCCAAATGAGGCAGTCATCAGTGTCTTTTTTTGGAAGAAGACTATCTTTGATTTTTCTAACTGTTGAAGTGACTAATGAGCTAATAAGTCTATGACTGAGGTTTGAATTGACATTTTGAATGAATTTAGAAACTCTAATATTCTTTTGAACTTTAGGGATAAGAACATTTCCAAGCCAATTATCGGTCCAAAACCTAACTTTATTACCATTACCAATAATTCACATTGCATTGAAGTTGATTATTTTGAAAGCATCTTTGTATCCTTAACAAATAGAACTAATTTTGGAACCCTCATTCTTAAAAGTTATGGGATTAAATCCATCTTCAAGGAATTGAGACAATAGAGATTTAGATGTACAAAGATCCCAAGATTGTTTCAGAATGCAAGCATTATTAATATGATCAAGATCTCTTAAATTGATGCCCCCTTCATCATAAGGCAGACAAATTTTTTTCCAGTGAACAACAATCCTCTTATGAGTTGTTGTTGACCCAACCCATAATTTTTTTATCCATTGTTGTATTTTTTTTAGAAATATGGTGGGCCATCTATATATTCTGAAACTATAAATAAAGATGGATTGGATGACAATCATAATCAATTCTAATCTACCAGCAATTGAAAGGGTTTTACCTTTCCAACCTTCAAGTTTGGACTTTCCTCTATCAGCTATGACTTGAAGATGATATCTTCTAGGCCTAACTCTAAATATGGGGACTCCAAGGCAAATAAAAGAGGTCGGACCTTATTTGAAACCAAGAATATTAGTAATTTAAATTTTCCTATTAAAATCCCTTTTACCAATAAAAACTTGACATTTAGATTTGTTAATATTCTATCCAGAGATAGAGACATAGTTTTCAAGAATTTGCTTGATATTATTTAAAGATAAATCATCACCTCTGCAAAATATCATAATGCCATCAGCATATATTAAGTGAGTAGGAACTTTGAAACCTCTTGGAGAGGATATATGGGTTATATAAACCTCTTGGGCTTTTAGAAGAATGAGTATGCTTAAGTAATCCTAAGTAATGGAAAATAAAAGAGGAGAATGGGGGTCACCTTGTCTTACACCTCTAGAACAATTAAAATAACCAACTGTGAACCCATTTATAAGAATGGATAGCTTAGATGAGTTAATAATTTCTTTAATAAGAGTAAAAAACTTATCACTGAAACCAAATGAGTATAAAGTTTAAAGAATGAAGTTCCAATCCATAGTATCAAATGCTTTAGCAATGTCTAGTTTGATGTTAATATTCCCACCAAATTAATTGTAGTTTAGAAGAATAAAACTTTCAGAAGCAATTGAAATTGGATGAGAAATTGATGTACCATGGATGAAACCAAATTGATTATATAAGATTATGAAACATATAATAGATTTTAATATAAAGTTTGAAGAATGAAGTTCCAACCCATAGTATCAAATGCTTTAGTAATGTCTAGTTTGATGTTAATATTCCCACCAAATTAATTGTAGTTTAGAAGACTAAAACTTTCAGAAGCAATTAAAATTGGATGAGAAATTGATGTACCATGGATGAAACCAAATTGATTATCTGATATTATAGAACGTATAATAGATTTTAATCTATTGGTAATAATCTTAGTAATAATTTTAGAAATAAAATTTTCCATGGCAATAGGTCTATAGTTAGAAGTAAAAGAAACTTCTAAAACTTTAGGGATGAGAACTATGTGATTAGTATTAAATCCAGGCATAATCCAACCATTTGTAAAGAAATTTTCAACAACTTTACAAACATCTATTTGAATAATGTTCCAATAAACTCTATAAAAAATGTCACTGAAACCATCAGGGCCTCGGGCTGATAAAGGGTCCATAGAGAAGACAGTTGATTTAATTTCTTCTATATTAGGAATAGATACAAGATAAGTATTATCAGATCCAGTGACTATATTAGTAATGATATTAGTAACATAGTTATTAGTATCAATTGTTGGATATTTAGTATATAAAGATGAAAAATGTTTTAAAATATGTTCTTTGATATCATTTTGGTCAGTAAGAAGAACATCCCCTTGTTTGAGATAATATATTGAGTTATTAACTCTTCTTTGATGTACATGGTTATGATAATAAGCAGTACATCTGTCACCTTCTGTCATCCACTTAATCCTAGATTTTTTTTCCTAAAAATTTTCTTCAAATTTTAAAACTTCAACGAGTTTCTTATGGCAATCCATCTCAAGTTGATCCCTAACATGATTATAACCTTTAGAGTCTATTTCAGTTTGGAATGCTAATAAATTTTATTTTACTAAATGAAGATTGGCATGTACATTACCAAAAACCTCAAAATTCCATTTTTTCAATGTAGACTTTGAGATATTAAGTTTCTTTTTAAAAACATACATTGGGATGCCATAGAATTTAGAGTTTTTCCCGAACATCCTCAACTACAGTGATGATTTTTTGGTTATTAGTCTACGAGGACATGAATTTGAATGGTTTAGTACCTATTTGTAAATTTGATTTAGCATAAAAAAGGATTGAATGATGATCAGACCTTGATTTAGCTAAAGAAAGGCAATTAATGCCAGACCAAGAATTAATCCATATTTGATAAAAAAGATCCCTATCTAATTTCCTCTTAATATTAGAAGTGATGTTTTTTTTCCAAGTATAAAAGATGACTTTAAGATCAATTTGAAGGAAATTGCAGTTATTAATCATACCTTTGAAGTCAGTGCAGGTTGCAGTATATTGTATGGTAGTGCCTCTACATTCATGGGCTCCAAGCACACTATTAAAGTGCCCCACTGTCATCCAAGGTCCATTGTTTTTAAGGTGATCAAAATCTTCCCAAAGTTTTCTACTAGTAATATAGTCAGTTAATGCATAAACAATGGTATAAGTTGCTTGGATACTTTCAATCAAAGAGATAAAAGTTATTTGTTGATTTGTATTTGATATAATTATTGCAGTGTGCAAAGAATTTGAACGAAACAATCATAGGTTTGTTTGAAGACCATTCTTATTAGTAGAGGAGAAAAAAGTCATTCCAAAAGTTTTAAAGAACTGTTGAAAAGATGAGTTAAAATCCATCTTAGGTTCTGCAATGAAAATAAGATCTGGTTTATGTTGCATAGACCAAAAAGATAGCATTGTTTTAGAATAAGGATTCCCCAAACCCACAATATTCCAATATAGAATCTTCATTAAATATGGGGTATTGAGCCATTCCTTAAGATATAAGCTCGTGATTTTGAGTCTTTCCTAAGTTTACTTTTGAGTTTCTTTTTTCTTTAGAGTTGGAGAATACTGGAGTAAAACTCTCTTGATCTTTTACCAAAGAACCTTTTAGTTTATTTTTGAAAATTTGAGATGCAATCATTGGTAACATATTCAATTTCCTTGTCTAAATTGTAGTCTATTAGCTTGCAGATATCTTCTACAGGGGAGTTTGATATTTCTTCTTCTGCTTCTTCTTCCATCATGTTGACCCAAGATTGATTAGTCTTCCTCGATTGTTCTTGATTGGAAGGAACAATAATAATGGCAAGGCAATTATTCAGTGGATCATCATCATTTGAAATTAAATTATCTCCCTTTTTTCTTTCTTTTAAGACCATCTCAGAATTAGATTCTGGTTGATATTCATCAATAGGTTGAATATGTGGCATTTTGTCATCTTTATAGTCTTGTATGATGCCATTAATTATTTCCTCTTGTGTATTATCAGTAGAAGCTGCATTCTTATCTTGACTGATAGGATTTTCTTAGGTTATACCATTAAAGTCTGCCTTTTGTCATGACTAATAGGAGGCTCTTTGGTTATACCTGTGGGTTTGTATACCAGTTTGTTTGTGGTATTTATTTTGGAGCTTTCTTTTGATGTTTTTTTGTTTTTTGAAGATTTGTGTTCCCTCTTGTCAATAACATCAAGTTTTATTCTTTTAACCTCTCTACAATCAGTGACTAAGTGTCCACAAATTTTGCAATATGAGCATCTTAGTGGAAGTCTCTCATATTCGACATCTTTTTCAAAGCTGATATCTATGTGTTTTATTAAAACTTGGTTAGGTATAGTATCATTGATATCCATGTCAATTAATACCCTAGAAAAATGACCATAGGATTTTTCTAGGGTGGGATGATAAATATTTATTAGATCACCTAGACAACGAGCTATTTCAATAAGAATTCTAGGCCTCCAATATTCAATATCGAGTCCCATGAATCTAACACAAACAGGTGCAGTTGTGATGCTTTGTTCTGTCGGATTGAATCTGGGGGACCATTGAAAAAGTTTGAAAATACCAGGGTTAATTGAGGTTGTACCTCTTACTCAAATCTCATTTTTAATCTCTACAGCAGTGAATTGGAGAGTAAAATATGCTTTTCCCATTGGAATTATTTTGAAATCTCCAAAAAAATTCCAATAGTCTTTGAGTTTCGATTTGACTAATCCCAAATTTAAAGGTGTTTACCCTTGTTAACCATGTATCTTACAATTAAGAAAGATTCACTTTCTTTAATAGACTCTTGGTATTCATCTTCCAAAATTTCAAGTGACATAAGGTTTCCACACAATTATGGTGTAGGCCAAATCTTTAATTTGGATTTTTCATGTAAATCTTTCTTTAGGATGCTGGCATAAGTGCTTGGAGTACTATAAAAAATATTTGTGTGGTTCCATAAAGATGTTCTTGTTTGTCATAACTAGTGTATTTTTTTGATGATGAACATTTGGAATATGTTGATTGCGAAGCATTGCAATATCAAGATCAAAGAATTCACAATGATCACCATGATTAAGAGTAATCGTTGAATTCGAATTCATTGTAGAATGAAGGAAAGAAATCTTATTTGCTACCAAAATGAAAGAGATTAAGGTAGGGAACCCTAAAATCGCCAATGAAAGATCTCTCTTTACATCGTGAACAATTATTCTAATCAACATATTCCCAATGTTCATCATAAAAAAATAAAAAAAATAAAAAAAATCTGATTAGCTGATCTTTTTTTTAACACTATCGTAAGTCTAGAAAAGGCATCCTGGTAACTTACCATGTCCTTAGCTTTCCATAACTTAGCATCCAGAGTGAAGTTTCAGGGATAAGATCCATTGGTAGCCTTAATCCAATTATTATTGGCGTTTACTTTATAAATAATCATTTAATGAAAAATTTAGGTTCTCATAAAAGATTAATATAATCTTGTTAGAGAAAGGAATGTTATATTATAATAGTCTTGATGTTGTGCATTGACGAATGTGGGTAAATACAACGAAATTTTTTAAGTTAATGATTGAATAAATATAAACATGTAAATGGATATAATATGAGATGTCGTGCTTGAATAAAATATAAGGTTATTGTCGATTGATGTTGTTGCTGAGTGAAGTCCCTTATGCCCAGCCGACTAATGTAGTAGATTTTTAGGTTTTGAAAATTTCAGGGTCACGGTAGAGTTCTACCTTCATGATCTTTCAGTTCATATCTTCCCAGCCGAACTACATGGATGACGTTATAGGGTCACTCCAAATTTCCTAGAAATTTTTTGTGATGTGGATTTTTGGTTGGCTGCATTATTTTTTTGAAGGAAAATCGTCAATATTGGCGTTCAATTCTTCACACTCAGATTATAGTATCTAGCGACCTTTTTCTGAGTGGTGTCCATTCTCAATATTTCTTCTTCCCCTCCAAGATGTCTAGACTGGCCTTAAATTATTTGTCATTTTCTTACCATTCGAAGAAGTAAACCTACATACTGGGTAGCTCAAGATCAACTGGCTCAACTGCCTCCATGTCATAGGTTAGAGAAAATGGTTTTGCCCCAATGATCCCCGATTAGTTGTTCAACATGCCCATATGACTGAAACTAACCATTCCACCCATAAGCCCGTCGCATTTACCAAATGTATCTTTAGCCTATGCAGTAGTGTTCGGTTTATAACCACCATCTATTCGTTATAACTTGGATGTATGGTAGCATAGAATAAGTTTTTTACTCTCAACCATTATATGTGATTATCGCGTAGGGTACACCAAACTTGCTTATGATGGACCTCCAGATGAAAGAATGGAACATTTTGATCAGTAATTTATTCCAATGGTTATTCCTCCACCAACTTAGTAAAGTAGTCAATTTACACTAAAAGGAACTTATGTTGGCTTTCTATGATTAAGAACTTACCCATAATATCCATTTTGAAATAGCGAAAGGCCATCCATAACAATTCTTCAATGGGTTGGTTTATGAAATTGGTCATTCTCTAGAACCGATCACATTTATGCATGTAGCTTTCGTCATACTTGTTCACTATTGGCCAGTAATACACTTGAGTTATTTTCCTTTGTGCCAAACTTCTCTTCCATAAATCCCCCCTGTAATACCCTTTTTCAATCTTCTCAGAACTGTATTCACCTCCGTTGGGTGCACATAATGAAGGATTAGGTAATTGTATCTCCTCTGACACAAGACTCCATCATAGAGTATATATTTGGTAGTTTGAACTCGAACTTTCTTAGCCTTTTAATGGTCTTTCTAAAGGGTTCCATTTTGTATATTATACAAACTTGTCCATCCAATCGGGTCCCTGATCTGTCATGTTAACTACCTTTGGTTCCTCCAACTGAATGTTAGTTAGATATAGGATCTTCACTAGAGGATTTCCTTTATCCGATGACACCAATATGTCTAGGTGATCGACTTTTGTATTCACCTTTCATGGAATGTGCCTAATGATTAACACCTTTAATTGACCTGCCAATTATTCGAACCTCTTGAGATATGCCAACATTATCTTCCATTTGGATTAAAATTCTTCCATCATCTGCTAACTGATCACATGTAAATCACTGAAGAATTCAACTTGATTGGATCAAATGATTCATACTCAGACTCATTATTAGACACCAGGAAGTTCAACCTCAAGGCATATTCGAAGCTTGAACCGTCAGGTGTGTCTATGATCAGTCATTCTCCGTACACAACTTTGTTGGAGGACTTATCCATGTGAATGACCCACATAATTTATTGAATGTTCATCCTTCGAATGGATTCGTTATCTTTAGTATTTGTGAACCCTTTAAGGAAATCCATGACCTCCTGTCCCTTTATATCCAGTTGTGGCTTTTATGAAAAGTTGAACTCTACCAATTTAACCTAACACTTCATTAATCTTCTGGAGAATTTTAGTCGTGGATGAATTTCTTGATTGGGTAGTTGGTAAGGATGACTATTGTATGGGATTGAAAGTATGGTCTCAACTTTTGAGATAAAATGATAAGTGCAAAAGACGACTTATTAAGTTTTGGATATATTGACATTGTCCCTTTGAATGCTCTTTTGACTTAGTATACCAGTATTTAGATCCCATTGCCATCTCTAAATAGGGACAAACTAGCTGTCGTGGAGAAGATGACCATGTATAGATAAAATTCCTTACTGAGGACCGGTGAGAAAAGAGTGGGGATTTAGATTGACAAGTCCTCAACTCCTAAAAAGCTTTTTCACATACGTCAATCCAAACGAATGCTTTCTTTAATCTTTGTAAGAAGGGGGGATATTTTTCCATTGCCCCGTTGACAAACTTGTTCATCGTTGCCACCCATATAATTTATGATTGTACCTCTTTGGATATCTTCGAACTTCTTATATTCAATATTTCATGTATTTTCTCAGGGTTTTCTTCTAGTTCTCTGCAAGTGACCATGAAACCTAGGAATTTTACAAACAAAATTTTGAATGCACGGTTTTCAGATTCAACTTCATTTGATACTTGTTAAGGATTTTTAAAGTCTACTCAAGGTTCATGATGTGATCCTCTTCCTTTGGACTCTTCACTATCATGTCATCCACATAAACCTCGACTTTCCTACCTATTCATTTTTCAAACATTATGTTGATAGGTCTATGGTATGTCTCTGCAACAATCTTTAACTCAAACAATATAATTATCTAGTAGTATATCCCTTTGTGATTTATGAATTAAGTCTTCTCCTTTTCTTCTAGATGAATCATGATCTAATTGTATCCTGAATAGGCATCCATGAAGGATAACATTTCATGCCCCGTGGTGGATTGTGAATGTCGTGTGATATCGATTTAACTAAATTCGTAAATTTTCAAGTTAACCTTATTTAATCGGTGTCAATTTTTAAACCAATTTTATTTATCCCGAAAACATGCAACTACGTGTGAAAAAATCAAACGAACAAAAATAATTTCTAACACACAGATTTCAGGAAAAAAAAACTTTTGGGTAAAACATTTATTTCACAATAAAAACGTAAATCGCAACTTACAATAATTACAATAAAATATGCAATGATCACTCCTTGGAACAATCACATAAACACGCAGTCTAAAGTTAGCAAGAACCACAGCTCCAATTCAGCCCAGGAATACCTACGAGTACTCCCTATGACACGCAATTGATATCAGTGCAGTACCTCCCTCAAGTGGTACCTAGATCAATAGTAGAGATCTTCTTTACAAGAGAAACTTCAACATAGATGTGTTCTTGGGTTCCAAATAATTCACATAAACTATTGAGATGATTTGTGAATTGAAAACAAAGGATCCAAACCTTTAAAATGAGAAGACAACGTATTAAGCCAAAGTAGTTTCGTAAAATAATATTTTCGGGTCTTCTGAACAAAAATGAAACTGGAAAAATGAATTTATAGAAGACATTAAGGCGACAGCTCGCTCAAACGAAGTACACATGTCATCCGAACGAGAACTGTTGTCGCTCAAACAGTATCGCACGACAGCCTCTATCTCTCGAACGATGTGGCTATGTCGCTCGAATAATAATAAAGAAATATTATATTTTAATCATGTCTGCCTCAACACTTAGAAAATATTTTGTAATAAATATCCCAACACTCTAAGTGAACCATTGAGGTACTTAAATACAACCTTACAAAAATTAATCTCGTGGAGGTTTGAATGTTGAAGAACTTTGATATTCGAATTCGACTTGATGCTTGAGTGATCTTGAATATTCCTTCGACAGTTGTAACAATATATGACATACTCAATTGTGAACGGACAATAAAAATAATATCCTTACAAATTTCCCCATATGTCTATGCCGGTACAAAATAAAAAAACATCTGAATTATCAAATAAAAAAGCCTATACAGATCTAATACCATCCCATGAACCCAAAACTGAAAGGTACCAAACATGCAAGTCCAAAATGTTTCTTCAAAATATTCAACTTCGAAGTTGGACCTGAGAGAGAAATTGGACCTGAGAGAGAGAGAGAGAGAGAGCAGCGTCGAGTCGAGAGAGAGAGAGAGAGAGAGAGAGAGGGAGGGAACGGTGGGAGGGAAAAAAGAAGGGGGAAAGTGATTTTGCTGGAAAAGTTGTCACGGTCGTGTCAAGGTCATTGACCGTGACACGAATTGTCACGGTCAATGACCGTGACAAGTCCGTGACAACTAAATTTGTCACGGTCTTGTCACGGTCAATGACCGTGACAATTAGTTGTCACGGTCGTGTCAAGGTCAATGACCGTGACATAAAACACGTGTTTTTTTGTCACGGTCAATGACCTTGACAAGGCTGGCCGGCTGAAAGGTGACAATTTGCCCATTTTGGTGTAGTGTTCAAAGTTTTAAGCTTTTCTCTTTAGGGTGTGCAAAGATAAAGATCTTCAATTTTGTACATACACACATGAGATAAAGCAAATACCTTCGTGACGCATCGAGTTTGAAATGATATAAGAATAAATTAATCCATAATCAAATCTCCGCTATAATGCGAAAACTCCCCCATAATTCGTTCTCCCCTTTTTTATTTGACCGAAATAGACAAGGAAACGAATAAATAAAATAAATATGGAGTTATCACGATAAATATGCATAGAAAATATGGATCAAACTACCCTCATGAAAAGAGTAGTTCAAAAGCTTCCACAAACTATTTTTATTTTTTTAATTTTTCATGCAAAAATAATTTTACAAAAATTACACACCATGAATTTAGACTAAGATAACAAAATCATGGAAATGAAATGAATGGGTGTGAACATATTCGATAGGTAAACCAAAGCAATCAAACATAACACGTGTGCACGATGAATATGTGTACTCCTAACGAATGAATCTAAAAAAACGTCCTTAGGTGTTGAAAGTGTTGAATTTAAATGACATCGAGTTAACTCATCAACACATCAAAGTCAATAATGATTCCCACACCAATAACGTTTAAAGCTATGAATGCTTTTTCAAGACGTTGTCAGGACATGCAAAATTATTTTTCATTTCTTTCCATCCAAACTCCCTCATAAATAATAATCATTTATATTTCTTTTGAGGAGGTCTAAACTAAATGCCCCCTTTTCCGCATTTTTATCAATTTATTGCCTTTCATTTTTTGGGGGCTCTTTTAAACGGTGGCTTTCATGACGAGTTAATGTTGTACTCTCACAGCCCTTTTCCCGTGATTTACTCATCATATTTTGTTTCAATTAAATCCTCACGACAAACGGTTTTGATATGCACTACTTCCATTGTTAAGTTTTATCGCATATGGTTCGTTTTAAAGACGGAATTGAGATGACAACACTCCGACCAATATGTGATAAAAAAGTACAGTAATCTAACAAATCCATGCAAGTGTGCACTAAAGGAACTTATGAGTCAAACATGTAGGTAGTAACAACTGATCACATCTCAATGACTCCAAACATTGTAAAGCATAAAATGATATGATGACGTATATCAATACACTATTAAATCATCACATGAATATGTATTGTAATTATGACTTGGTCATCGTAACTGTCCGTTCATATACGGTTTAAAACAAAATACAAAACTTTTTTTTGACTTTTTCCAAAAAAATTATCAAAATAAAATCTATTTGGCTTTTTCAAAATTTTCAAAATAATGAAAATCTTTTTGAATTTTTTCAAAAAAATATATCAAAAAGAAAAACATAACTACAAACATGGTACACACTAGAAATATGCAAAAATATCAACATGAAAATCATCATATGCTAGCAAACAAGTCTAAACCTCAACCGTTAAGTGCGGTGGAGTTTTCCAAAGGTGGTGACATCTTATGAAAAACATCCATCAGGTCATGGGAAGTCTTGACTAAAAACTTTACCTGCTCCCTAAGATGTCCAAACTCACTCGTGTAATCATCCGGGGTGACATGTGTGGGGGTGTGTGTGTATGAACACGTGTAGTAGCAAAACGTGACACATAACCCAACTTAAAACAAAACTCTCAAAGGGATCCTCTCTTCTTGTAGTGTGTGCAAACATAAACAGGCCTAGGAACACCTTTTTAAAAATGTCTCCTATGAACTCTCCTATCAAGTAAAGGATGCCTAGGTGGGTTGGGTTGAGAGCCAGATGGATCTATCACAAACTTGAGAACCGGCTTGGGTGCAACATGTGAAGTGGACGCACCATCATGACCTATTCATCGTCTCTCAACATCAACCAAAACGTGATTGAGAACTATCTTTTCAACCTTCTTAGATGTGTTCTCTAAAGGTACTTTGACCTCCCGAGCACGTTCGAGATCACTCTCGAGTTGGGATACACGTGTCGTTAGATTAAACACTGTGTTGGTCAAATCATTATTTTTTCTATATAAAGCAATCAACTGTTCACTCAAAGAAACCTTCACTTGCTCGAGTTGACTTGCTCTCGCTTCAAACACCTTCAAACTCTCTAACTCTCTCCCTAAATCTCTCACCTTAAGACCTAACTCCTTATTCATTTTTTTAGTCTTTAAGGTCTCGGCATACAAATCTCTAAACGCAATTTGGAGCTCACTTTCATCTCCACTTTCACACTCACTATCACCGTCACTCAAAACGGTTAATCTATCATCCTCCACGGGGGTCCCACGTTCATAAGTATCCTCATCGTTATGGAAAAAACTAGGTTTTTTCACGTGACTAGCTAAAAAGGCAACAAGCTTTCCATGTAAAGACTCATCCCTGGAATCTTTCACCTCTTCCTCACTATCTCTAAGAGTGGCTGGCATGGCAATTTTCTTACCCTTTTTCCTTAGCCTAGTGGGACACTCAAAATCTCCATGCCCCTTACCTTTACACTCAAACACTTATCTTCCTCCTCTTTCTCACGTTCTTTCTCGCCACTCTCTTAGGCCTCATTTTTATTTTTCTGAGAAAATATTTTATTGGAACAATTTTATTTTGACAAATTGAGAAACTTTTTTAAAAAATTCGTAAGAATGGCCATATCAAAATCAACCTTACCCTCAGAGTCGGCCTCACAAAATTTCACTTTCTTTTTATTATCTCTCGTGGACACTTCCTCTCCCTTCCTAGACTGGGATTTAAGTTCAATCTCTCTATCCTTAGGCCTGATAATGTCAGGAAACATATCAATTTCATATGTCTGGAGGTCTCCTACCAACTCTTTTAATTTTAAATTGCCTAAATTATCTAAGGTATTCAAAACAGTCACTTTTGGGATAAAACATTTAGGCAGTGATCTTAGAATATTTTTAACCACTCGTGCATCTGATATGGGCTCACCAAGATTGAAACTAGTGTTGACAATGTCAAGCAAACGTGCGTAATTATCATCGAAATACTCGGTCTCAAGCATGGTAATCGTTTCAAATTGAGTAGTTAAAATTTTAATTTTTGACTCTTTGACAGCATTAGTGCCTTCATGGGTAAGTTATAAAATGTCCCACGCTTCTTTTAATGTAGTGCATGTCATAATATGTCAGAACTCCTCAGAAGTGACGGCACCAGAAATTTCACTCAGCCCACATGAATTATAAGTGCCCCATTTAAATTCGTCCTTAGTCCAGGTAGTCACAGGTTTTAAAGATGTTACATTATTTATAGTGATAGTGGGAGGCGCCCACCATCTTTTACAAACAACCCAAACGCACTCATCAATAGACTTTAACTGTGATTTTATACATGCTTTCCAGTAGGCATAATTAGACCTGTAAAAAATGGGCATCCGATTATATTAGTGCTCCATTGGAAAAATTACGATTTTTCACAAAACAGATTTAAAAAAAATCAATATCACACAATTTTTGCAGAAAAATGAATACACAATAAATTAGTGTAACCTACTTTGATACCAATTTGTGAATGCCCTATGATATCGATTTGAATAAATTCGTAAATTTCCATGTTAATCTTATATCATCGGTGATAATTTTTAAATCAATTTTATTTAGCCCTAAAACATGCAACTACGTGTGGAAAAATCAAACTAACAAAAATAATTGCTGACACAGATTTCAGGAAAAAAACTCCTTTCGGATAAAATCATTTTTTTTTTTTTTTTTTTTTTTTTTTTTTTTTAGAGAAGAGGGACTGTACCCCCACATTTATTATAATAATGGAGAAAAAACCTCTCCAAGAACTACATGCTGAATAAAATTAAAGAGGCACAAGGCCCAAAGCTAGAGAAAATAAAATTGGGATTTTATACTAATCCCATTACAAAGCCTCAAAGTTTAACTAATCTAAAATAAAAGAAACTAATCTTGTCAAGCATGAAAGCTCCTTTGACCGTCTGTGGAAGATCCTTCACATCCTCATAGGTTTTAATTCCTTGTAAATTAACTCCAAAATTAGCTAATCTATCAGCAACCATATTTGATTCTCTATAGCAATGGCTAATCGAATAATTAACACTTCTAAGCTCTGACATAATTTCTTCAGTTAGAATCTTTAAACGCCAAGGCGGTTTCCACTCTCTTTTGATCAATTTTACCACAAACAAAGAATCTGACTCGATATCAACTTCTGAAAAATTCTTCTGCATACATAACTTAATACCAAGACTTAGACTTTTAAGCTCCATAACAGAGTTAGATTCAAAATCTTCTTCTTTTGCAAAAGCAAAAACCAATTCACCTTTGTCATTTCTCAGAATTCCACCTAAACCCCCTTTTCCAGGGTTGCCTTTGCAAGCCCCATCAATATTAAGCTTGAGTCTTCCACTGATTGGAGCATCCCATTTAACTTTAACACACTGCATCATATTTGAGCAAAAATTTACTCCAAACACCTCAATGTATCCTTGAGAAAAACTATTGCACCTTCTCTCAAAATAATGACTTTTGCATATATTAGAAATCAAATTAACAACTTGATTCTTAACAAAATTCAAATTACATTTAATTCCTTCATATAAAGATCTATTCCGAGCCTTCCAAATTTCCCACATCACGGCCATAGGAATAATTTTACTCAAGAACTGATCTGCATCAGACCTTCCAGCCTGCATCCACCAACTAAGAATAACTGTAGACACATAATTCCTATCAATCTTAATACCCATCAAATTCGAAAAGTAGTCCCATAGATGAGAAGCAACTGAGCAAGAAATAAATAAGTGAGCATCATTTTCTTCATTATTAAAGCAGATATGACATCGCGATCCCATTTTAATGCCTAACTGCTTCACATTTTCGTCAGTAGGAATACACTTTTGAATAATTCTCCACACTATAATAGAGATTTTGATAGGAATTTTCGAATCCCATAATCTACTGTGAACAAGAGAAGTAGATGAATGAACCTTTAAGCACTCATATGCTGAAGATAAAGAGAACACACCAGAATTTTCAGCCTTCCAAATCAGATTATCATTCACTGAAACCATCTGCTTTGAACACTCTTCCTCTACCTGCTTATTTTACTATAAAAACGTAAATCGCGACTTACAATAATTATAATGAAATTTACAATAAACACTCCTTGGAACAATCACATAGACACAAAGTCTAGAGTCAGTAAGAATCGCAACTCCGATTCAATCCAGGAATACCTACGAGTACTCCCTATGACACGCAGTCGATGCCATCCAAGTACCTCCCTCAAGTGGCACCTAGATCAGCAGTAGACATCTTCTCTACAAGAGAAACTTCAACAAAGATGTGTTCTTGGGTTCCAAATAGTTCATATAAACTATTAGGATTATTTGTGAATTGAAAATAAAGGAGTTAAACCTTTAAAATGAGAAGACAAAGTATGATACCAAAGAAGTTTCGTAAAATAGTATTTCCAGGTCTTCTAAACAAAAACAAAACTCAAAAAATGAAGTTATAGAAGACAATAAGGCGGCAACTCGCTCGAAGGAAATGCACATGTCATTCAAACGAGACTTGTCGTCGCTCAAACGGTATCGCGTGACAGCCTGTGTCGCTTGAACGATGTGGTTGTGTCACTCGAACAACCCTAGCGAAATATTATATTTTAATCATGTCCGCCTCAACACTTAGAAAATATTCTTTGATGAAAAACTCCGCTCCAACACTTAGAAAATATTTTGTAAAAAAATCCCAGCACTCTAAGTAAACCGTTAAGGTACTTAAACATAACCTTACCAAAATTAATCTCGTGGAGGTTTGAATGTTAAAAAAATTTGATATTCAGATCTGCTTGATGCTTGAATGATCTTGAATATGTATTCGATGGTTGTAACGGTATACGACTTACTCAATTGTGAACATACAATAAAAATAATATCCTTACATGGATTCTACCAAGGCATTAATCCTATAGAGAAGGTTAACTCACCCAAAATGTTGTATAATGTAAGTGTACAATAGCTATGAGTGCAGTAATAACTCGATAATATCGAAGTCAATTTCTGCAGGGATTTATGTGAAGTAAAGTTGATCCTAGCTTTGCTAAATATTAAAAAGAAAGGATAAAAATAAGAAAATATCATTTATGTTTTAAGAGAATTAATTAACTAAAGTGATCCACAGTTAAAGGGAACACTTAAAAAGAGATAATAGCAATATGTGAGTATTAAACTAACGAGTGAAAACCTAGATTTAAAAGAGCTCAAGGTTCATTCCCTCACCTCGGGCTATTCCAAAAAACATTGTTCTTATGATTAAATCACAATCAATTGGGAACAGTTTATAATGTTCAAAATTTAAGCATGAAAGGTGCCACCTTAACAATATGAAATTATGGTTTAAATAAATTATCAGACAAATGCATTGATGTTGGAGTAAACTCTAAAATACACCACTTACATGATAAAAAAATTTAATATACCATAACACTCCAATATCAACACATACACCCATTGAATCAAAAAATCAATAAAAAGGTGAAATCATCCAAGGTAGGTTTATGATCCCAAACTAATTAAACTAGCCACTTATAATAATAAGAATACAAATATTCAAAATTAGAATTAACTTAGGTAGACAAATACAATAGATGTTAGGGTTGAAACATGACAACTATATTAACGATGAAAAGAGTATTGAATGCTAACAAATTACGACAAAACTAAGCTTAATAAACTTACAATGGAGTAAAAAAGAGAGGGAATAAAGAGATTTTATTAAACCCTAGGAGGGAGAAAGAAGTAAATGTTTGGTAAAATATCCTCTCATTAATTAAAACTAAATATATCAATACAAATGAAAGAGTCAAGATCTATATAGTAGGAGCGTAGTGTGACACCTCGTCTAATTAAATACCGGGTAGCTACTCCTTTATCAAATTAATACAGAATATCAAGTTGATTCAGTCTTAGCATCACTGTCGAAAAACATTTAATTAATTACTAGCCACCTAATATTTAAAAAGAGAGAGGTCAAATTTTATTAAGTATGTTAACAAATAAACAAGAATCTATTTATAAACCATCAATCGCATAACAATCTCATATAAATGCTCAACGAGAAGAAATCAATTAAGTCTGGAGTAAACACTCCAATAATAAAGATGCCAAAGTAAATAATGTCTCAATACAAGAGTCCGAACAAATAATAAACCAAAAATTGAAATACTGAAAGTCTGCAACTACAACCTCTAAATAAGAATGGGCGACATGCCCTAACTGATACAAATGACTCTGAAGGAATCAAGAATAAAATGAGAGTGCCTACTACCAAGATCCTGTAACTTCCACATCAGCTACATCACGTCATCAGAATGGAACTCCTATTCTTGACGTCCCTGTAGCTGTGCACCTAAAATTTTTTTACAAAACAAAAATCGATTTGGAGGAAAACGGGTCAGAGCCCGATGTGAAAACAGTTTAAAAGTTTAACAAGTGATTTAAATTACAATTAAACATCACATATTATAAACACGTTAGTTGCGTACTCTCACATGAGTTTCTTACCTCTCAACTACTGTGCACGCCTAACGTATGCCTTTAACCCATCCTAGTTATGACACTATCTAACTAGTTTATACCACTCTTGCCTTCGCATTATAACATAGAGTATCTACACGTAACCCCCAATTAAGCCATATTTATAACCCATGTTCACATTCATTAAATTATTTATCTCAAGTGTTAATTAAATTCGCATACTAAGCCATATTTATAACCCACCTTCACATTCATTGAATTAGTTATCTCGAGTGTTAATTAAATTCTCATACTTAACCCATTCAAATATCTTAGTTATTCACATCTACAAAGCAACAATGAACCAGTCACAAGTACATAAGTATATCACTCTCAGTACATAAATACATATATGGAACCCCTAGGCTAAGCTGCGGTGCACGCATACTCTGCTATCGAATCCCAGTACATCACATACATAGGGACTACGAGTTTTGAATCTCTCAAGAACTGTTTCAATAAGAAAAATCACTCATATTGGAGGCGAACATAGTTCACATACCCATGGGTCATGCACATACCTACGCTCCCATGGTCAACTGACTTATCGACTCACAAATAAGTCATTCACAGACCTATGTCCTTAAGGTAGCAGTCTAAATCCCCCCGAAGGCACACAAGGATAAGAGGGGTCCTTTTCCAAAAATAAAATTAACCTCCGGTGATAGCAAGTATGATAGGTATGTCATACACATAAGAAATCCATACACTAGGCATTCACACAACCTAAGTAATCATATATCAATATAGATGGTTACACATTTCATCTAGTTAATCTCTTACATAGCAAATTTACCCCGAACATTACACAATATATATTTTGGTTGATAACTCTCTCTTCGTATGAATCTGGGTACTTAAACCGTTATTAGGCCTCTTATAAGATTCTAATGTTATCTCGGTACTTAAAGTCCCTCCGTTACTTCCCTTAACCTTACATCATCATAAATTCCCATTATAGTTTCAATTCGAACGCTTTCTAATCGTATCTCACTCGGTAGGCCCTCGTAAGCAATAGCAATCAATTCCATAAGTCATAACATTCTTCGATAATAACTAAGACCCTACTGACTTTATCTAAGTCCCACAATATTATATTAATCACCCTTATAAACAACATTGGATTTGGAATACTCATTAACCTTAAAGAGAAACAATTGTCAAAATTCAGCAGGGGTCAATCGATCGATGGTTCGATCGATCGACATTCTTGAGTCGATCGATCGATCAAGCAGGTATCAGCCCAGAAATCCTTAATAGTTACGGTTTATCAACTTTTTACACCTCTAAATCTTCATTCTAACGTCCAAAACTCACAAATCAATATACTAATCATCCTACTAACATGTTTGCATCATTCCCCACGTTTTAGATTCATCAAATCAACCTATAACATTGATTACTTAAATCAAAATACCCAATTATCATATAAAAATCTAGTTTTCCTATTTCTTCAAGAACATCACATAATTCAATCAAATTTCATAATTCTCTACCCATAAATCATAAATTCGTGGTTATTATCATCTCCAACATTTACTACATGCAAGTCCTATCCCGATTATGATTTTAAACCTTTCAAATCCATTCAATTTCCATTTTTCATGATAAATCTTCAAATCTATAAAAACATGTAAACTATATGCTTTGAATCTTTGCAAGATAAACCACTTGCTTGTAAATCTGATGTTTTGATCCATTGTTGTTGTTCAAGGGCTGGTCCTCTCTTCCTTCCGATCACAATTCCATCCAAATTGGTGGTGGCGGATTGTGGTTTTTGGTTTGGGGACTTTTTGTAACCTCTCCTCTAACTCACGTATCCCACCTCTTTGTTTTTGGCTGATAATGGCCCTAATGACATTTCTAATAATATACAAAATAAACTCTAAAATTCGTGGGTCTAAATTCCTAAATTTTTAAAATTACCAAAATACCCTTCCGGGTTACCGGTTTGGCCTAAAAATGCCCCGGGACCCAAACTAAACCCCCAGCTAGTGTTTTCTGACTATCTCGAACCTTCTGGACATTTTGGAGAACTCAAAAAGATCATACGGATGACATAAAAATTAAATACTTTTAAATCTATTATATTGGGTCCTGACACGACTGACACTCACGTCCCAACTAAATTACCGAAACTGTCGTATTTTCAACTCACAATAATTTTTTTAACAAATTCAATAATCACATATTACCATAATCACTCATTAATATACAACAACATTTTAATAACGAAATACTAACTCTCGTCTCGCTAGCCTTTAAATCTGAATTAATTTTCCAATTAATTATCCCAAATTAATTTAATAAATCCCATAATTAACCAAATTAATTTAACAAATCCCATAATTAAAAGCAACTCCATTTAATTAACCTCATAATTAAAAGCCATAAAAATACGGGGTATTACACGTAGTGGAAAACCAAAACTTCAATAAAGTAACGTAGTAAACCGATTCGGGTTAGGGGAGAATTCATTTGTGTTCAAAGAATTTCAATTTTTCCACTGTGTAAATCGATTTGGATTTGGACCAACTCGGTTCGGGCCCCGATGGCTTGATTCTTTGTCACGCTTCCTTGGTTCTTCATATGGTTCAACTCATAAAAATTACCGTAATGTTTTTGTTATGAATCAGAATGCTGCATTGTCAATGGCAATGCGAATCTAACTCATAGAAATACAACTTCCGTCAAGGGTCTGGCCTCGAAGCCTAATTGATGAAATGATAAAAGGCCTCTGATTTTTCATTTGTTGACAAAATCTTCCCAAAATTCAACCAAACTTCACGCTTAGCATTCTAGTACCTATAAGACCTCTAATAACCCTTGCACAAGATATATATAATGAAAATATAGGTTAACTAGTGAATGATCATTAGTCTTGGGAATAATGCATGTGGGAATGCTAGAATGCCTAAATATAGTGGGTTTTAAATGCAATATTCATGACTAATTACATCCCCTAACTTAGACATTTTTATCCCCTAGCAATGAAGTGCAAAGAAATAAGATTTATATGTAATACCACAAGTATGAAATATGTACAATGGATAAAAGCCACTTTTGAGGGAGAAAGATTGTATTTAGCGGATGCAAAACGCTTTTAAACCCCTATGTGTCCCTAGAGGAGGAGTTTTATCTCGTGTGGGTTTTCAGGTATGATACTCACAAACATCAAGTCTCCTTAAAAATGATTTCCCATAATCCAATGTGGAAGCTCAAAAATAACAAATATAGCAAAACTTAATGACATATCGAATGAGAATTCACCCAAAAATCCCTAAATTATTAACATTATTAGAGAAACTTCATCGAAATTGAAACATGAAATGTGTAATATCAAAGGGAACATGTGATAGTTTAGATTTGCAAAACTTATATAACCCAGATAAATTTTGAAGCATTCTCGAACTCAAATCCTCTCAATGATTATACTCAAAAAATGAAAGTACTTAGAAAGAGGTGTAACACCCATGAGACATGCGATCATAAGGAGAAAATGTAAAAGGAAACTAAGTTTCACACATGTTATCAATAAAGAACATTATATATGAAAAAAAATATGTGATATGATTAAAGGATACCATTCATTAAATGAGGTGAAAATCACTCTAACAAATTATAGAAAATGTTCAACTTTCAAATAAATTCCAACCTAGGATCAGATAGAACTTTTTACGATTATATCATATGATAGGTTAGGGTTTTGAAAAGAAGGGATTTTGAATACAAAAGGGGTTCGGGAAAAACATCCAGGATAATGGTAAGTGTGGGAAATTTTCAAAATTTTAATTTGGGTTCCATAAGCACATATGTACAATTGAAGTATGATTTATTTATTCAAAAACATAATATGAGATTATATCTTTCTTTTCTTTCTTTCTTTTTTCGATGTCAACTCTATGCTCGATTGCAACCACACAACAACAAAATCATAAATATCCAAGTTCAATCCCAAATAAAGGTGAGGCAGGTGTATGTAGAGTTTAAACTCCAATGTGGAGTTGGTTAAGGGATTTGGGTATTAAAAGAAATGGTTATAACTAGGCTCAATGGTAGGTGACTATGGAAAACATATAATGTGAGATCAAGGTCCATATGAGTGTAATATAAAGAGGGCCTATGATGATTTCCTAAGGTTTCACGCAGTTATGTTGACTTAAAAATATTGAAAATCACGCTAGAGTATAAAATTTCATAATGAATTCAATTAATAGATTGTGACAACCTGCTTATTCTAATACTGGGTGGCCGATACTCCACTAAAACGAAACAGTAATCTCAGTATGGTTTCATTCTCAATGTCACAATCGCAACAAACAATATAATACGAATAAAACAATACACTAAAATGAATAGATAATTCACCATGCATAAATAAAAATATAACTGAACCGAATAAACCACCTGTCACCAAATAGTAACATCCACTGAATAAAAACTGAACACTGAAAAATATCCAAACTTAAATAAACTCATATCTCAACTACGGGAAACACACCAAAAATGAATTACTGAAAATTATAAGGATCCTATCTAGCTAGAAACGATTGAGGCAGCTAAGTCAAATAATGTAGCGGCCATAGATATTACAATGGCAAGAAAGGATATATCCACGCGGTCTCGGATGCTACTACTGCACACTTGGGGTTTTAAAAATAAAATAAGAAAAAAAAATCCACGAATCAAAGCCCTAAAAGTTTTAAAATATTTTGCAAGTAATTAATTACTTTAAATCGATAAAACAAATAGTGTATTACTTTCATACTTAATTGTACAGTCACAATCACATGAGATAAAACCTCACCTCTCATCTACAATGTGCACCTAATGCGTTCATTTTACTATCATAACTACCCCGTCTAGCTAGGACATAGACTGTTATCCAAGCATAGTTCTGCTAATAGTCATAAATTAGCTAAGTATAAACTACCCTCACTAGGTATACGTTCATAAACATATTGTAGCGACACACATGCTATAAATAAATGTTCACACAATTAACTTAATATAGCTACACTCGTGATATAAGTAGATATACCCACTATATTTGTTAAACATACTTATGTGTGTGTGTGTGTGTGTGTGTGTCTACATATCTATCTATCTATCTATCTATCTATCTAGTGGTGAACCATGCGATGCACGATCGGGTGTAGCGCGTTTTGAAATATACTATTCTAATATGTAATTTAATATATAATTAGTATTAGTATTAAAATAAATGATTCTAGCTATAACCATGAAAATATAAATGAACTAATATGACGAGAAACACATATCAATTGAGATGAATATGAGTTTATAATTGAAATGAATCAGACTATATTTTGTAAATGTTTCATCGTTGCACATTCTTTTACTTTGTTATATGAAAATCTGAATTATATTAAAAAAATCTTTATGTTATTTTGTCTCTTTTATTTGGTTCTTGTGTGCCCGTGCTGATAATGATGTAATATAACAATCTAGTGGTAACATGTGCTATGCACAGGCAAGTGTTATATTTGAGGGCATTAAGAAAGATTAATTAAAATCAACAGACACTATAAACTTATATTTTTTTTTATTCTCATTTTCAAAATTTTGTTGCGCTCCCATACCATGTATATATAAAATTGTATTAAGTCCCATAACCACCAAAACCCACTCCTAACCACCTTATAAACCGCCCCTATTCTTTTCCACGGAGAATAACATTTGTCCCATAGTTATTACAATAGAACCAATAATTAAAAAAAAATATGGGAGGGGCCACAAATGAATCTATAAAATTGGGACTAAATACTTGTGATCCCAAATAAACTCTCTCAGACTAAAAATGAGATCAAGTCCTATAATAAAAAGAGTAAGGGCCTTAAACCAAATAATATTTAAATAATATTATTTATATATAGATTTTTTTTAATCTAGTTCCCATGTTGACAGCCACTGCAATACTCTTAAACCCAATCATATTAACATACTTGGAAAAAATAAACCCAAATCCCATTGTCACAAAAGATTTTACTCAATACTAATCAAATCACAAAGTCAAATAACCCTGCTGTACACCAATTCGTTCCACCCATTTGACACACCCTACCCCCTACATCAATCTGCACCTCACAAAATCTTCTTGCAATGCGTTCCATCAAACCCCCTACCCTTTAAAACCTCTTGCTAACTCATTCCATTGCACCCATTTAACCCAATCTATTAGATATTTTTATAATGTATATCAAAAAACTCGTAAATGCAATGACTAAATTGTTTTCATCTATCAACATTTCAAATAATTAAAATACACAATTTAAAATTCAAAATAGTGCAATCTAGATAAATATCTTGATATTTGTTATAAATAAAACTAAATACCAAACATACATAACAAACAAATCAAAACAACTTATGAATCAAACCACGACATGATTTTTTATTAGAAAGAAGAAAAGAGTAGAGAAAACTAATATATAGCCAGTACAATAATATATATTTAGGCACCATCATATGAAAAATATATACACAAACCAAACCACATGTAAATTAAATATGAAAGTTAGTGTTTAAAAGTAATAACTTTATCAACACACACAATCCCAAATGCATTCAGAGTATTTTTATTTTCTTTGGGATCAAATTTTTTAAAATTGCACCAAGAAAAATTTTCAGATATATACAGAGTTAAAGCTACGTGTAAATTAATCACAAACGTCATTATTAATAAGTAATAACTTTGTAAAACAATAGAATCCTACATGTACTTGGAGTATTTTGAATTCATCCAAATTAAATTTTCTTTTAAATTTATCTAGAAACATAGTGTGGAATGCCAAAAAGTAAAAGAGAGATTACCAATTTTGATCCTATCGTAATTGTCTCTGCTGCCAACAAAAAATTGGAATGTCATCATAAAATCCTTCATATAAGAATCCGAAAACCTGAAATAAGAATTATAGATGTACCATAAAGTATAAAAGAAACTCCATGAATAGAAGAAAATTTAAAGCAACATATTACTTCTATATTGAGAAAGGAACTGAAACAAAATACAAATACAACATATGGAATTTAGATCAAAATTTATCTACAATGCATGAGAGTAAGATGTGAGTGAGAAGGTTTCATATATCATATACGACATTAGTATTTTTTTAGGAATACTCATTCATGCAATTTTCTTTAAAAACACTAATAGAATACAAATAATATAAACGGGGTCTAAATCCCAAAATCAATTACTACTCCTGCTAAAAAAGCCTCCATGGATACATCCTAGTAAAGGATATATAACTATTGAGTTTTTAAAATAGTCCCTGTTGTAAAAGAAAAACAGAATGCAGATTTTACGGGATTTGTGTCTCCCAAATGGTCATTATTCACCTCTATTGTTTAGCCATAATTATCTCCCCACTATCGGCTACAAAAGAGGAAAGAAAATGTGTCCACTACTCACTTTTATATATTCAACAACTTTTGTACCCACTTGCATCCTTTTTTCATCCGGCCAAAAATAAGAGGAGAGAGTTAGAGAGCTTGAGTTAGGAAGAGCAAGAAAAGAAAAGAAAAAACTCAAGTAGCTGGAGAGCTTGAGTTTTCACCCACTTATATATGGTTTGTTTAAGATAAACGAAAAACTCATAAATGTTATCTCTCTCGTCAAAATATTTTTCAGAACAGTTTGATCCCCAAAATATTTTAGAACATTTTTTACCCACAAACTGATATTACGAAAATTGATCAATTAATTTGGAATGGGTGTTAGAAGACATATAACTACGGTTCATGGTTATATGATACAGAGGTGATTCTAGGCTTGTTTTATCCTGGGGACGATGTGACTGTAGACTACCTGCACAAAGAGGGAAGAGCCGCGAAACGTCTTAAAGAGAGCGACCTAGTCCACAACTCAACCCAAGAATCGTCTATGACGAATTTATAAACAATTGAGGTAATCTTGTTTATTTTTATTGTGCAGTATTTATTTGGAATTCACGCATGAGGTTCATATTTTGCGACAATCGTATAAGGTAATAATTTAATTTTGAGCCGTAGACTTAAAATTAATTTATGATTTTATTTTTCGATTTCTCCATAAAACTCTTTGATTTGATTATTTAATCACAATATATAAAGTGTACCAACAATTTTAAAAAGTTTTATGTCTACCACAGAGACCGAAAAATAAATCTTATGGGCAAATATGATTATTTTTTTATGCCTAAAATGAAAAAAAAGCCAACTAAGTTTCCATGTCTAGAAATTATAATTTTGACATTTTACCTCTAGAAATTACCATTTGCCCCCGAACTTCCTAAATATTCTATTTTGTGAAGTAGATATATAAATTTCAGTATGTTTGGTCAATTCGGAATCGATAAATAATTTCGTGAGAAATTAGAATTTGAACAACAATTGTAACAACCCTCGATTCTGGGAGGCTCATTTTATAATGATTGTACCGCATAAGGTAATTATATAAAATGTGGGGACTGGAGTAAATATTAATTTAATAAATTGAAAGTTAAAATTTCTAGATTGATGCATATTTACTGTATGTGAAAGTAAATAACATCAGGTTGCATGTCTGTAGTGTCATGTATTTTAAATGGCCTTTTAGTTTAAATGATTTTGGAACTTGAAATAATTTATAAAATTTCCGGATGCCAGTTTAGAGGGTGTAGTTAGTCTCGGAAGGTGCGGGACAGTCAAAATAAGTGCCATATTGTATTTTTGTGTTCCGGGCACTTTTACCTGGTTTTAGCTTATACGCGTATTTGGGAGTCATTTTAATGTGGTATTAACCATTTAAGTTGGGAGTTTTAACCTAAGCCACGATTTTAGTCTTCTAAATCCCTTATTTTTCCCCATTTTATGTCTTGAACATAGAGAGAGAAAGAGGAAGAAGAGAAATGGAGAAATGAGAGAGAGATTGAAGATGGAGGATTTGGGATTGCTTCTTCTCCAAATAAATCTGAGATATCAACCCTAAGGCAAGTTTTCTACTTGCTAATATGTGATTTAAGATGTATAAATTGTATGATAATTGTGTATTTCCATTTATGGTTTAAATGTAGAATTTGTGGGATTTAAACCCTAGTCTTAATTTATGTTGAAGAAATTGTGGGTTTTGATGGTTAATAATCATGTAGATTAGTTTGGGTAGATTTTTGTTGTTGGTTGTGTGTAAGGTGGGAGAGATTTGGGGTTTGGAGAAATTAGGGTTCATAACCCTTCGTAGCCATTTTTGGCAAGATTGCAGGTCCGAATCGATTCGGCCCTTTGGGCGAATCGATTCGCTAAGGGGAAATTGGCAGGTCTGCATAACCCGAATCGATTCGGAGTTAAGGCCGAATCGATTCGGTCAATTGCATAAGGTTGTTTTGGTTGTCCGAACCGATTCGCTTTCTGGGCGAATCGATTCGATTTCCTGCTGTTTTTGAGTTAATTTTTATAACTCAATTTTAATCCTTTTCTTTAAATATAGGGACTAGGAACCTTCTTGAATGAAGTAAACTTAGAGTCCTAGAGTGTGAGATAAGTTAGTTGTCTACCCTACATTAGGAATGGGTTATGTGGGGATTTTTCGGGGTTAGGCCTATTAATGATAAGGCATTCTTTTCTTCTAGTTAATTATTATAAAACTAGGAGATGTAGTGTTATGTTCGGGAGACCTTAGGAGCTTAATTAAGCTATACGAGTTTTGAGGGTTTATATTAACACCCCAAAAGAATGTTGGGAGACTTTAAAAGTTCGAATGAACTATGTTAACCTTGGTGGTTCATAATAACGCCATAAAGGTGAGTTTGGAGAATAAATTGAAAGTCATTTCATTCCTTCGAAAGATGATAACCTTGGGGTTTTAAAATAACCTCCTAGAATGCTTGGAGATAATGAAGAGTTTATTTACTCCTTTGAGGTTGTAGTGTTGATATAAGCTATCGTATGGCTCCGGATTATAAGCTCAATCTAGTACTAGAAGTAAACAGTAATGGTTTCGAATAAAAAAATGAAACATATAATGGAAGTGGTATTGATAGTAGTAAATGATAATTTACTTAATCATGAAACCGATAAATAATGATTTACTTGATTTTGAAATGATAAATAAAATGGATGTTACACACCTCTCTAAATACCATCTTAAGGGAAGTCCGCACGATAGGTGAAGCCCCCTGGCTAATGAATGCAGGGTGGATATAGTCCTAGGCCATGGGAGCGCTTATGGTTGTATATTTTCTGCGGGGGTAGGGAGATTCCGGGTGTGGTCTTGGCTACCACGCAGGCTCATGGCCGCTTCCCGACGCTTTCGATAGGATCCCAGGTTGTCTTATGTTAGGCCCTGGAAGATGATGGTTATTTAGGGACGCGCTCAGTGGGGAAACCCGGACGGGCGGTCTTAGAACTCATTATATGTATATAATTATAACAGTTCATAATCAAGTGGGACTTGATGTATTTTGATATGCCATATAGAGCATGATGGAGTGCCACATAGAGCACATATAAATGCCACAAAGAGCATTTGAAAATGATTATTTTCCTGATAAGGAAAGGATTTGTACAAAGGGTAAAATTGAAATATAATTTCCTTAAAGAGCAAAATATTGTGTTTATAAATATATTTCCTGCTAAGGAAAAGATATATGAAATTATTGGCACCTTTGGTGAAGTCTTTAGTTTAATACTTCTTATTTTTGTTCCTCCTTAGCTTATGTTTTAAATTGTATAGGTTGCTTCTTATATCTCTTTCTTCACGATTTATTTACATAACTGTCATACTCTTTATTCATCTGGTAATCATATAGAACCGGGCCCTGACCGGTTACATTTTTCCTGTTGCATATTCTTCTTGTCTCTGCTCAGGTACTCCGCCGCAAGGATGCCTGATTTGAATTCTTATTCCGATGTTTTCGACGAGCCGTGATGCATTGCGGGTATTACGGGATCCATTTGGTATAGACGCTTTCATTTTCATTCTTGTTAAGACCAAGTTTGTTATTCGGGCGGGAGGCCCAAGCTTTTGTAAATGTCTAATGAAATGTTTTAAGTAACTTATTGTACTTGTGTATTTTGGTGTATCAGTTTAGTGACCGGTTACATATTCGGTCTTTTTATTGTATTATTGTTGTATTATATATATATGTCTTGGGGTTTCCCTTATCTTTCAGGAATCGGGTTGTTTGTTTTCATTTATTTACTTTCAAATCAAATTTTTTTGGCAACCCGTTTTCTGAAATATTTGGGTGGTTATCCTGGATACTCTATATTTTTGTTATGATGCTGAGAATGATTCCATCCATGATTCCGTTATATAGGAGTATTGGGCTGGCCACCCCTTATTTTGGTGAGCGGGTTGTCACAGATGGTATCAGAGCATCAGGTTCTAGAGTCCTTAGGAATCTGTGTGGACGCTTTAAGTTTTCAGCATTGCTCTTGATTTGATGTAAAGCCTTAGGATTAAGATCGTTGATTTTTCCTGTGAGATTTCGTCCTTCTACCATGAGGTAGAATCTATAAATCTTTTGCGTATTCGCGTGAGAATAATAGGTCGATAGAAGAAGGGCATTATGGGAAGGTGTGTGGAGAACTGTAAGTTGTGGTCGGGGAGGGGGACCGCTTTAGAGGTCGCTCCCTTCTTGTAGCACTTTCTTGTCTTGCTATTACGACTGCACATTTCGGTTGATGTAGTTTCCCAAGTACCGCTAGAAGTAGGAAATGGTACTAAACTTGAGAATTCACGCGATGTTATATTGAAATGGAGAAGTGCCCTGTAGTAGAATGGAGGAAAATCCTTCACCCATAGAAGAAGTGTTGTGGTGATGTTAATGTGGTCACTATATTCGTGGGTGCCAGAAGTTTGACCCATAGAGAAGCCCGGTGGATACTTGCAATGGCAAGTTTCTCTGGGATAACTGGACTGAGGAGAAGGTGGATTCCCGAATGTTCATAAGACGTTCGGTTAAAGACCAATGGCGAATAAGGTGTTGTACGGTTAGGGAGACGAGATCATGCACCATGAAGTGGTAGGCTCCAAAATAGGTGTTGTTAACACTTCTGATGGAGTAAGAATCGTGAAACCCCATTGGTGGACACCCACCTGGGGAGGTTTCGTTGAACTGAGGAAGAGGAGGCCAAGAGCGTGTCCTCTTTTACTGAGAAAGTAAGAAGGACTGCATGGGCAATTATTGTCAGCCAGAGTCGGAATAACGGCTATGATGTGGAGTGTAGAACCACTCATTTTAAACTTCGTTGAGTGAAGAGCAAGGGCAAGAGTAAAGTGCCTGGTTGGGGAGTTGGTGGAGATAATGTTGGTATGTGTAAGGCTCGAATATGGAGTCTGAGAACCATTAGCATTGACCCGGAGTGCTTGGTACAAACTGTGGTGGGATTTCTACCCTATAGGTGGGTAGTGTATATTCCTTAGGATAAGATTTGGTAGTATTGTGTCTACGATAGACTCGGGTGTGTATATTGAGCTTGTAGCAGTATTTACGCTATTATAGAAGGGTAATTACATGACTTCCGTGGTATGGAATTTCTGTCTTTTCTTCACTCGATTATGAAGCGAGTGATGATATCTTTATGTATATGTGTCATATGCGTTACTTGGTTTGGGTGTTCTATTGTTTACTTGCATTGTGTGTGGATGCTATGACTTATCTCCACGACCAACAAAGTTAAGTTGTAATGCATAGGAGGGGTTCCTTGTTTGGATTCCGCTTTTGCGGGACGCTCCACGCGTGAACCTTAACGACATTGGGAGTGGAGAGATGCAATTTTCCTTTCTCTTATTTCATGTATAGAATGCTAAGGTAAAGTCTAGAAGTAGAATCTTATTAGTAGAATTGTAAGTTAATTTACCGATTTCGATCATGTGTTTTAGACCGTCATATCTCGAGGACCGACGATGCGAGGTAGTAGTGTAACGGGAGGGTTCCTTGTCTGGATTTCGCTTCGGCGAGACGTCCCACGCATGAACCCGAGCAAATGTCGGAAGTTGAGTAAGGCCTTGGGCACTAGGGATATATTTAGTATTATATGCTTACGATTTAGGTAGGATATATATAGATAGACCTTAGGATTTTTAGGATGTAAGACCTTGAGGGTAGGTGGTGTTAGTTTAGGAAAGCGTTAGGAAGTTGACCACGAATAAGTTGTGGGTTAACTCTATAAGAGATTAGATCCCCTAGGAACGAGATTATGGGGTCTCGAGAGGTTTGGTAGGTTCGGCCGAAGGAGATGAGGCATTTCTTAGAGATATTGTTACGTTGGTAACTTCATTTCCGGGGAGTTAATAAGGACGAGTGGATCCTCACTCCTGAGCCATGATTGTAAGCTCGAGAGTGAGTTTAATGAGTAAGTTCTGCCAGGATTGGGGAGTAATGATACTAGGGCATAGACTCATTGTTTATGCGTCTCACAAGCTTAAACTTGTGGAGAGTAATATTCCGTGCTCGAATTAAGTTTCATCGTGGTAGTGATCACCTTAAATAGATAAGGCACTACTTCCTGGGCAGGAATTTTGGTCCTTCTCGTAAGCAACAAGTTGTTGCAATGTGTTGTGGGAGGAATCGAGTTGGTGCTCGGGGTTCAGAAGAACTAGTGATTGGATATTTTTCTCATTCGCTAAGGAAATGCGATTGGGCTAGTGGACGTGTCGAGTAGAGAACTCGTCAGAGATGATGGTAATGGCAGGGAAGGCCAAGTAGAGTGAGTATGACTCAGAAGACTCTATAGCGAGAGCATTTCGATTTGTGAGTTACAATTTCACCTACTCGTGCGAAGAAGAGTAGTGGTGGAATGAAGAAGGGTATTCATAGACGTTTGCATGGAACTACCGGCATCGAACTGGTCATGATCCCAATTGAGAAAATTGGTGACCGTCGACCCAATCGTTGCTTTTTCGCCCATTATGGACGGACTACATGTAGAAGAGTACACTCCATTCTCGATGGGGAATGGTAGAACCGTGGGAGGTGCCTATTATAATAGGGTGGACCGAGACTATATATTCGTGTCGAAGGTTTAGCAAGAGTTTCCGCGAAGTAATGGGAACCGTATGGAAATGACGTATATCCTACCACCCTAAAGTGGATGGATGAAATGGAGGAAATTTACTTATGCCGAAAGGCGTATTACGAACGTGCGCCTTAGTGTACATAGTAGATGGGGGCAGTAATGGTATGGATGGAGGTTTTCGTGCAACCATTAGGTTTTGGAGTGGCCTTATGGATCATTTCCTAAGGCATGGTATTGTGAGTGGCCTAGCATGGTCAGTTGAGTAATTCGTAAACTCGTTGGATGGAACCAATGGGTAAAATGTTCCTTAGACTTGGAATGGTCTCGGAACATTTCTTTAGAGATTTGGCTTTTAAGCCATACGCCTTGATGAGATACGTCGATGCGGGGGATAGCTGAGTAGCGTTGGGGCTAAGCCACTTAGAGCCGGTATGGATGCCCCGAGGCGAGATGTAACTTAATTCTGGAGATTTGGCTAATTGTGCCGAGTCATGTGTATATCATGTTCCTCCATAGGAAGCTAGAATCGATGGTTAGTGAAGAGCGCCTTGTGCTGCTAGACTAGAGAACAAAAGATGATTGACTGAGATCGCCAGGGTCGACCTTAGTCTGAGTCCATTTGTGACGTTGCAATAACGAGGAGTTTGTTTAGGATGGTAGAATCCTAGTTTAGAGTAGTATACCCTTATCAGATTTGGGTATGCCCGAATTTTGGGGGCAAAATTCCCTCTTAAGGGGGGGAGTATGTAACAACCCTCGATTCTGGGAGGCTCATTTTATACTGATTGTACTGCATAAGGTAATTATATAAAATGTGGGGACTGGAGTAAATATTAATTTAATAAATTGAAAATTAAAATTTCTAGATTGATGCATATTTACTGTATGTGAAAGTAAATAACATCAGGTTGCATGTCTGTAGTGTCATGTATTTTAAATGGCCTTTTAGTTTAAATGATTTTGGAACTCGAAATAATTTATAAAATTTCCGGATGCCAGTTTAGAGGGTGTAGTTAGTCTCGGAAGGTGCGGGACAGTCAAAATAAGTGCCATATTGTATTTTTGTGTTCCGGGCACTTTTACCTGGTTTTAGCTTATACGCGTATTTGGGAGTCATTTTAATGTGGTATTAACCATTTAAGTTGGGAGTTTTAACCTAAGCCACGATTTTAGTCTTCTAAATCCCTTGTTTTTCCCCATTTTATGTCTTGAACATAGAGAGAGAAAGAGGAAGAAGAGAAATGGAGAAATGAGAGAGAGATTGAAGATGGAGGATTTGGGATTGCTTCTTCTCCAAATAAATCTGAGATATCAACCCTAAGGCAAGTTTTCTACTTGCTAATATGTGATTTAAGATGTATAAATTGTATGATAATTGTGTATTTCCATTTATGGTTTAAATGTAGAATTTGTGGGATTTAAACCCTAGTCTTAATTTATGTTGAAGAAATTGTGGGTTTTGATGGTTAATAATCATGTAGATTAGTTTGGGTAGATTTTTGTTGTTGGTTGTGTGTAAGATGGAAGAGATTTGGGGTTTGGAGAAATTATGGTTCATAACCCTTCGTAGCCATTTTTGGCAAGATTGCAGGTCCGAATCGATTCGGCCCTTTGGGCGAATCGATTCGCTAAGGGGAAATTGGCAGGTCTGCATAACCCGAATCGATTCGGAGTTAAGGCCGAATCGATTCGGTCAATTGCAGAAGGTTGGTTTGGTTGTCCGAACCGATTCGCTTTCTGGGCGAATCGATTCGATTTCCTGCTGTTTTTGAGTTAATTTTTATAACTCAATTTTAATCCTTTTCTTTAAATATAGGGACCAGGAACCTTCTTGAATGAAGTAAACTTAGAGTCCTAGAGTGTGAGATAAGTTAGTTGTCTACCCTACATTAGGAATGGGTTATGTGGGGATTTTTCGGGGTTAGGCCTATTAATGATAAGGCATTCTTTTCTTCTAGTTAATTATTATAAAACTAGGAGATGTAGTGTTATGTTCGGGAGACCTTAGGAGCTTAATTAAGCTATACGAGTTTTGAGGGTTTATATTAACACCCCAAAAGAATGTTGGGAGACTTTAAAAGTTCGAATGAACTATGTTAACCTTGGTGGTTCATAATAACGCCATAAAGGTGAGTTTGGAGAATAAATTGAAAGTCATTTCATTCCTTCGAAAGATGATAACCTTGGGGTTTTAAAATAACCTCCTAGAATGCTTGGAGATAATGAAGAGTTTATTTACTCCTTTGAGGTTGTAGTGTTGATATAAGCTATCGTATGGCTCCGGATTATAAGCTCAATCTAGTACTAGAAGTAAACAGTAATGGTTTCGAATAAAAAAATGAAACATATAATGGAAGTGGTATTGATAGTAGTAAATGATAATTTACTTAATCATGAAACCGATAAATAATGATTTACTTGATTTTGAAATGATAAATAAAATGGATGTTACACACCTCTCTAAATACCATCTTAAGGGAAGTCCGCACGATAGGTGAAGCCCCCTGGCTAATGAATGCAGGGTGGATATAGTCCTAGGCCATGGGAGCGCTTATGGTTGTATATTTTCTGCGGGGGTAGGGAGATTCCGGGTGTGGTCTTGGCTACCACGCAGGCTCATGGCCGCTTCCCGACGCTTTCGATAGGATCCCAGGTTGTCTTATGTTAGGCCCTGGAAGATGATGGTTATTTAGGGACGCGCTCAGTGGGGAAACCCGGACGGGCGGTCTTAGAACTCGTTATATGTATATAATTATAACAGTTCATAATCAAGTGGGACTTGATGTATTTTGATATGCCATATAGAGCACGATGGAGTGCCACATAGAGCACATATAAATGCCACAAAGAGCATTTGAAAATGATTATTTTCCTGATAAGGAAAGGATTTGTACAAAGGGTAAAATTGAAATATAATTGCCTTAAAGAGCAAAATATTGTGTTTATAAATATATTTCCTGCTAAGGAAAAGATATATGTAATTATTGGCACCTTTGGTGAAGTCTTTAGTTTAATACTTCTTATTTTTGTTCCTCCTTAGATTATGTTTTAAATTGTATAGGTTGCTTCTTATATCTCTTTCTTCACGATTTATTTACATAACTGTCATACTCTTTATTCATCTGGTAATCATATAGAACCGGGCCCTGACCGGTTACATTTTTCCTGTTGCATATTCTTCTTGTCTCTGCTCAGGTACTCCGCCGCAAGGATGCCTGATTTGAATTCTTATTCCGATGTTTTCGACGCGCCGTGATGCATTGCGGGTATTACGGGATCCATTTGGTATAGACGCTTTCATTTTCATTCTAGTTAAGACCAAGTCTGTTATTCGGGCGGGAGGCCCAAGCTTTTGTAAATGTCTAATGAAATGTTTTAAGTAACTTATCGTACTTGTGTATCTTGGTGTATCAGTTTAGTGACCGGTTACATATTCGGTCTTTTTATTGTATTCTTGTTGTATTATATATATATGTCTTGGGGTTTCCCTTATCTTTCAGGAATCGGGTTGTTTGTTTTCATTTATTTACTTTCAAATCAAATTTTTTTGGCAACCCGTTTTCTGAAATATTTGGGTGGTTATCCTGGATACTCTATATTTTTGTTATGATGCTGAGAATGATTCCATCCATGATTCCGTTATATTGGAGTATTGGGCTGGCCACCCCTTATTTTGGTGAGCGGGTTGTCACAACAATGAACCCCTTCATGGAAAACTTTTAAATAGGTCAATCCTATTTTTCAATTATGAATGTGAAAATATTATTTCACATAAGATGTTATTGCTGGAAATGGAATTGTATACTGTTTTTGGACAATTCACTATGAGCCACTTGTGGTTAAGAAAACAAATTAAAATTTCTTATGTGAAATCAAATTGAAATTTGATAATTGATAACAAATGAAAATTTGTTATATGGAATCAAATTAAAAATTTGATATTTGGAAACAAATGAAAATTTGTTATATGAAAAATTAAATGTGAACATTTGTTATATGGATTCGAAGGGTAATTAATAAACATTTTCTCCTTGTGCTATGCTTACTACAAAAAATTTTTGTTCAAATATTTTTTGAAGTGTTTAGATGAAAGTGTAGTTGGTATTTTTCAACCACACTAAAGTGAACGATGATGAAAAAAAAACTGAAATTTTTTTATGAATTTTGTTGGAATATCATCTCCGTTTTTTGTTGATATATAGACTGAAATTTCTTGAATTTTGACATGCATGTAGTATGTTGAGATTATAAATTTTGAGCTTTGGAATTTCTGAAAAAAGAGTTGTATATCTTTTATTATGATTTTTACAAATGAGATGCACAATGCTAAATTTTTTGGACATCTTGTAGTAAAACAAGTTTATCTTCACTTGTACTTAATATTTTTGGGTGATTCTAATTTTGGATAAGACTAGACTCATAAAGAATGAATTTTGAAAATTTATATAAATTTTCAATAAGTGGTTTGGTCGTGGTGAAATTTCAAACTTTAAGTTTTTTGGTTTGAACAAAGATTTTGGACAACTTTTTCTTAAAAAAATTGTATCATGTCGTGTTCCCAACGGATTCAAAATATTTTGAAGCCTTTATAAATTTCTTATTCAAGGATTTATGAATTACTTATAAAAATTTGGACTCAAATTTATGGAAGATGAATTTCATAGAAATTGTATAATGACTTATACAATATTTGAGTTTGGAGTGCAACCGCTAGAATTTTATATGAATAATTCTTTGTATTTATTCATTTATATGAGTTGGAAAATGTATGGAATAAAATTGTATTCTGCTATGTTGGAATCAATTTGGTGTGCTTTATACACGTGTAGAAATAATTTAGTTGGGTAAAATTATTTTGACCGCATGCTTTGATTTGGAATAGAAGTTTAAACTCTAATACGCAGTATTATTGTATACATTGTGAAAAATTGTATATTATATTTTTTTATGAAATAGATTGTATAATCTATATGTGACTTTCAGACACATGAAAATCTGAATTTATGACTAAAACGAATGAACATGTATTTTTTGATTCGGCTATACATGATGACATTAAGCATGTATTTATTTAAGAAATAAGATTAATTCTTATTTAATGTTGAATCTCACAACTTTATATTTTATTTTGTGAATTGAAGATATAGTGGGGGAACATTATATGTTGCTTCTAATTGCTATACCTAGAGAATAGTGGGGGCACTCATTCGAGTATCTCTCAACTATATTTGAAGAACATTTAATAGAATCTGAAACTTTATTTGTTTGAGTTGTGGGTTAAAAATAAAAACTTGCTTATGTTATTGAAAAGGATTCGAAAAATCCTTAGAGAAATCATGTCATAAATGATTGATTGAATTCCTTGGAATAAACTAGAAATTAGTTTATAATTTACTTATCTTATAACTTTAAGATAAAGAGATGTATACACACCATTTGAAGGAATATTGAGACCATTATCATTTATGAATATAAGCTTTGTTTAATAGCCGAAATTCATCAATATAACTTAGTTATACATGATGCACATTAAATTATTCTCATGAAAATGAAGAAGCTTCATTTAATTTGAATGCCATTGATATTATATACGATGTTGTGCTAAAAACTCAATATATATAATAGTGTTTTTCAAATGGTAACCTATGTAAGACAACTTACATGGACCAACTTGAAGTTGGAAAATTAATATGAAAGGCACCAATAAATGACAAGATATTTTGATAAATCATCAAATGAGAATGAATTGAGAAGATTATGAATTGTGTTTATCACTTAGCATGTTGAAATATAAATGCACTCTTTTTTATTATGCAAGAATAATTAGCTAATATTTGGGTATAATATTTTGTTAAACGAAATCCATGCTAAGTCAAAGTGTTAGCATAAAGAGTTTCAATGAAACAAGAATAGTACTTGTTAATATTACAAGGCTATATGGATCAATTAATTGATCGAGTACATTGAAATACAAGAATATCTATTTATTAGATATATGCTTATTATGAACCATCTTGTACTCCACATGATCCAAGTATAAGATCACTATATTTAGTGATAAGAAAAGATGAATATGCGAACATCTTAAGTAGTCTCAACTGAGCTACTAAATACGGTTGTCTTGGAATTATTTTTTGTGGGAGTACTATGAAGGTTTATAATTAAAACAAAGGTGCATTCTTATGCTATTGAGAAAGGTTATGTATTTTGATAAAATCACGAATCTAGAATTGATTCTGAATCAATAATGGATATGTGTTTAACACGTATTATGATGCAATTTTTTGGACCTCCCAAAAATATTAATTATTGGCATAATTAATGATGGAGTGTATGGTGATACCATTAGCTATGGCTAGTGAGTAAATGAAAGGTTAAAAGACCTATTATAAGATACAATTTATGGTAAAGATTGACACAGTCATTTTATCCACAACAATAGAACCATGGCTATTGTAAAATTTTAGAACCATTATCAAAACGACAAGAACGACAAATATGTCATAATCACAACATAGTTTTAAAATTTAAAACTAATGAGTTGTATGTATGGATTATGTTTGGACTGATGAGAATAGAACCTGACTTATCCTTTGACGAAAGGACTAGTGTAGGAGAAGGTGTTTAACACCTAGAAAGGGATCAGACTAAAGCCCGTTGATATTGAATCATTTGTGGTGGTAACCCAACCTATAGACTGGAGATCCCAAGAAATAGGTTCAAAGGGTAATAACAAGTCACACTGATATGGGTTAAATCATGCTAATAATTATATACGGGGTTTTACTCCGAGTCCATCCCTATGGAGCATGATATCCTGAAGCGAGTTAAGGTTGAGTTAATTATAACTCTTAATGAAGATCTATAGCTCTATTTTGAGTGGGGTACCTAGCTACGGGAGTATCCTTGATAGACTCACCTATATGGATGTGGAAGTGTGGCCGCTTCCTATGGTAATTTGGGGAAAATTTCCTAGGGCTTTCATATACTGGGATATAAGCACATGGTCGTAACGTGCTGACTTGAGGACTACACCCAAGTAGGGTTGTGTGTGGGATGTTGTCAGAGATAGAGTTCAAAATTACGAGTTACTTTAGTATAATCTGAATCATCTTTAGTACGTAAAGGTTCAAGTCGAAAAACACCTTTGCTTATGCACAATTCTATTAATTATTATTGCTCAATAAATTTTCAAAATTTACAAGCGGGGGATTGTTGTAACACTGTAAAGTTTGAAAGTTTCAACAGAAAAACAGAATGCAGATTTTAAGGGATTTGTGTGTCCCAAATGGTCATTATTCACCTCTAATTTTTAGCCATAATTATCTCCCCACTTTCAGCTAAAAAAGGGGAAAGAAAATGTGTCCACTACTCACTTTTATATATTCAACCACTTTTGTACCCACTTGCATCCTTTTTTCATCCGGCCAAAAATAAGAGGAGAGAGCTAGAGAGCTTGAGTTAGGAAGAGCAAGAAAAGAAAAAAAAAACTCAAGTAGCTGGAGAGTTTGAGTTTGTACCCACTTATATATGGTTTGTTTGAGATAAATGAAAAACTCATAAATGTTATCTCTCTCGTCAAAATATTTTTCAGAACAGTTTGATCCCCAAAAATATTTTAGAACAGTTTTTACCCACAAACTGATATTATGGAAATTGATTAATTAATTTGGAATGGGTGTTAGAAGACATATAACTACGGTGCATGGTTATATGATACAGAGGTGATTCTGGGCTTGTTTTATCCTAGGGACGACGTGATTGTAGACTACCTGCACAAAGAGGGTAGAGCCGCGAAACGTCTTAAAGAGAGAGACCTAGTCCGCGACTCAACCCAAGAATCGTCTACGACGAATTTATAAACAATTGAGGTAATCTTGTTTATTTTTATTGTGCAGTATTTATTTGGAATTCACGCATGAGGTTCATATTTTGCGGCAATCATATAAGGTAATTGAAGAACGGGTGTGCTCGCATTCAAATGATCAAATTTAACACAAACAGACCCTAAACATGCAGCAGTATGTGATTGAATAAATTGATAATCTACTTAAGAACATTCAAACACATGCAATCAAGGAAAAATCCCCCTCAGGGGCAAAACCATTTATTTTCACTATAATTTGTAAGAAAACGGCTTACAATCGGATTACAATGAAAATACAAGTTGACTAAGAATTACCCTCGGGTATCGGATTCTGTAGTCGCGGCTGGAATTATCCCTTTCCAGTAGGGCTGCAATGAAGAAGAACGGTCTCCTCCACAAGGGTTGAAAAAACCAAAGTTGTGTTCTTGGGTTGCAAAAAGGATTCACAAATATTTGGCAAGGATGTGTGAATCAAAACATGAGTCTTGGGACTCAAAAATATGAAGACTAGATGTATTTGGACTCTCAAATTCGTCTCCTAAAGTCTTGCAAAACAATTCTCCCGAAGTTGGTATTTATAGGGAAATACATGAAGAGACCCACGATTTTTAAGTGCTGAAATTCTATCCAACGCACAGGTACCCTGAACCGGTTCGGGTACCCCTAAGAACCAGTTCGCCCCCCCCCCCCCCGAACTGGTTTCGGGCTGGGTTCGGGAAAGTGTGCTGGGAACAAGGCTTTAAACACTTAGAAAAATTTCCAGACTTTTTAATGAACATATCTCCATTTTCAACGGGCCATAACTTGTTCACCGTAGCTCGGATTGAGGTGCCGTTTCTTCCAGTATCTTTGTTGCGGCAAGTTCTTCAACTTTCCAGTTGACCGGTCCTTCGGACGGTGGCTGTAAAATTACCAATTTGCCCTTGAACATCCCTATCATGCCTTGTTTCACTGATTTGACTTCTCTTGCGTTCCACTTGCATTACGAGCCTAGAATCAAGGAACGTGAAGTCGTTGATGCATATAAGGGATACATTAGTGGAGATAATGCATGCTTGATTCCCGGAATTCGGATAGAGGCCATCATGTGAGATCGTGAGGTGACGTGCCAAATGTAGCGGAGTACGACATAATTAAATGAAACATTTCGGACATGAGAAAAATGTCCTTACAAATCTCCCCCTATGTCTATGCCGGTACATACATAAAAAATCCGAATTATCAAATATGAAATTGCCTATACAAATCTACCCTCCCATGAACCCAAAACTGAAAAAGGTACAAATGAATAGTCTTCATCGTTTGTATTTCATATTTTCAGGAATCACAGATCTTTTCTCATCAGGGTGTGCAATTCAGAGATCATCAATGTAGAACCTACACACATGAGACAAAACAAAATACCAAGTGACATATCGAGTTTGAAATGATGAGATAAACATATATATATCAATTTATGAGCCAACTCAAATTTCAAAAACTCCCCCATAATAAGATAATTCATATTCTCCCCCTTTTTATGATGTCCCCAAATAGACAAATGAGAGAAATAAATCAAATAAGCAAGTGCGGGGTGTCACACGGATAAAATCACACCATGACTGAACACAAAGCAACCAAGTCAATGATAGCGTAAATGAAGTGGTGTGATCAAATTCGATAGGAAAATCAATGCATACAAACATGACATATGTGCACGATGAACATTGGATATTCCTAGCGAATGAACTCAAATGCTTCCTTTGGTGTAAAAGAGTGACAGTATAAGATATTGACTCAGTCAAATCAACAAATCAAAGCTCAAAATGATTTTCACACCAATAACGTCCAAAATGATTTTATGCTTTTTCAGGACTTTCAAGGAAGTGCAAACCCGTTTAAAGATTCTCCAACCAAACTCCCTCAGATATAATTTTGAATAGAGGCATTCTAAATTCTCAAACTTTGGAGAATTGATGGTGAAACCTAAGTGGCCCATATTTGGCATGAATTGCTTTTTATTGCCTTTAAATTTTTTGGGCTCTTTTAACCTCTTTGGACCTCGGATATTAAAATTCCTCCATTTTTAGGTCCTTTTTAACGGTGGCTTTTGCGCAAAGGATAGATGATTACCTTTCGCAGCCCCTCCCCATTATACACAAACACACAGTCTTACCAAAACGGTTTTTACATGCATTCCAATCTTGTCAAGTTTTATCGCATATTGTACATTGTATAGACAGGATTGAGATGAAAACACGCAAGCCAACATGAGATAGATAAGTGCAATAATCAAATATAGCCGTGCATGTGTGCAATAAAGGATATAGGAGTCAAACATGTAGGAAGATATCACTAATTACATCTTAAAGACTCCAATCAATGTAAATCACATGGATGAAATGATGTAGCGTCAAAAATCTCTATCAAACAATCACATGGATAAATGAAATGAAGTTGTGACTTGGCTAACTTAAATGCTCATCCATAAAAGAAGCAAAAAAAATCTTTTTGTGCTTTTTCTAAAAATTTTCTTAAAGGAAAATCTTTTTGTAAATTTTTTTTAAAAAAAAAAAAAAATGAAAAACTAACTAATGATACATGCTAGCAATAGGTAAAAAAAATGATAAACAACCTATGCTAGCAATCAAGACTAGATCTCAACCGGGAGTAACGGTGGAGTTTTCTAAAGATGGTGACATCTTTTGAATCAACTCCACTAGATCATGTGTAGTCTTGATCAAAAACTTTACTTGCTCGCGAATATGTGCAAACTCTCTATCAAAATGAGCAGGCAAAGTATCATGAGTGGGTGCATGTGCATGAATGTGTGAAGTGGTATGATATGGCACAAAACCCAACTTAGAACAAAATTCCCTAAGATGTCCTTGCTTCTTGCAGTGGGAGCAAACATAAACCGGTCTAGGAAGTAATTTATCAACAATTTTGGGATGAACATTCCTAGACGGACATCCATGGGATTCACTCACAATGGTGGATATAGGCTCGGGTGAATTCTCTAATGTGACTTGAACCTCCCGTGCTTGTTTGAGGTCAACCTCGAGATGGGATACACGTGTCGTCAGACTAGACACCGTGTTGGTCAAGTCACATTTTTCCCTTTTAAGCTCATCATTCTCTCCCTTCAACTCATCAATCCGAAGACCTAGGATCCTATTAGTCCTTTTTGTTTCCATGTTCTCGATAAACAACTTTCTAAAGGATTTTTGGATCAAACTATCATCACCATTATCATCCTCACTATCACTTAGAGAAGTGGGCATATCAACTATCTTGCCCTCTCTCTTAAGTCTAGTGGGACACTCAAATTTCTTGTGCCCTGTCCCATCGCACTCAAAACATCTTATCTTCTTAAGTTTTTTATTTCTCTCATTCTCACCACAACTCTCTCTCTCTCCAAACAATCTGACATCATTCTCTAAAGTGGTGATCCTAAGGACTAAAGCATTATTACGCTTCTTGGTTTCAAAAAACTCAGAATATAACTCGGCGTAAGCGCGTGGGAGATCACACTCTCTCTCACTTGCCTCATCCTCCCCTTCACTCTCATCGCTCTTACTGTCGAGGTGTCCTTGTGACGTAGCATCCTCATCGTCGTGAGAAGCATTGGAGGTACTCACATGACTTGCCATGAACGCGGTGAAGTTACGCTCATGCGGTGACTCATCTCCCGAGTCCACCGACTCGACCTCACTGTCGTCACTAAGGGTAATATTTAGGACAGTTTTACCCTTTTCTCTATTCAGACGGGTGGCACACTCAAACGCTCTATGACCCTTACCATCGCATTCAAAACATCCCTCACTGTCTTTCTTAGGAGGGTCTATGAAATCTTTCTCATTTTCCTTTTCAAAAATATTTTTCTCAACATTCCTTTTATCATTGAAATTTCCACTTTTCTTGAATTTGAGAATTCTTTTGAAATTTTTTGCAAACAGAGCCAAGTCATCTAAGTCAAAATCACATTCAGACTTGGACTCAAAAACTTTTTCTTTCTTTTTCTGAAAATGAGTCTTTAAAGCAATCTCATTATCCTTAGCCTTAATGGTTTTGGGAAACATGTCAATCTCATAGGTTTGAAGATCTCCTATAAGTTCTTCCAACTTAAGTGATTTCAAATTTTCCAAAGAATTCAAAACAGTGACTTTAGGTATAAAGCGTTTTGGGAGAGATCTCAAAATCTTTTTAACGACACGCGTGTTATCAATTACCTCACCCAAATTAAAACTGGTGTTAACAATGTCCGACAAGATTGCAAAAAACTCATCAAAGCATTCGGACTCAGACATGGTGATAGTCTCAAATTGGGTGGCCAAATTTTGTAATTTAGACTCTTTAACAGGGTTCGTACCCTCATGGGTAAGTTGCAAAACATCCCATGCCTCCTTTGACGTGGTGCACGTCATTATGCGTTTGAACTCATCAGGTGTGACAGACCCAGAAATAGCACTTAGACCCTTAGAATTAAAAGATGACCATTTAAATTCTTCATCAGTCCAAGAAGTGTCAGGTTTCAAGTTGGTCACATTATCAACAGTCACGGTGGGAGGAGTCCACCCTCGTTCAACCAAAATCCAGACATGTTCATCAACGGCTTTTAAAGCCGACCTCATACGGGCTTTCCAATAAGCATAATTTGTCCCGTAAAAAACAGGCATTTTATAATATGACTTCTCCATTTGAACACGCACTTTTTCAAAAATCAATTTTTTTTTTCAGAAAATTGATATCTTAGAAAAATTTTGCGGAAAAAGGAATACGCGATAGATTAGCGTAACCTGCTCTGATACCAATTTGAAGAACGTGTGTGCTCGCGTTCAAATGATCAAATTATATATAAAACCCTTTTAACACAAACAGACCCTAAACATGCAACAGTATGTGATTGAATAAATTGATAATCTACTTAAGAACATTCAAACACATGCAATTAAGGAAAAATCCCCCTCAGGGGCAAAATCCTTTATTTTCACTATAATTTGTAAGAAAACGGCTTACAATCGGATTACAATGAAAATAGAAGTTGACTAAGAATTACCCTCGGGTATCGAATTCTGTAGTCGCGGCTGAAATTATCCCTTTCCAGTAGGGCTGCAATGAAGAAGAAGAACGGTCTCCTCCACAAGGGTTGAACAAACCAAAGTTGTGTTCTTGGGTTGCAAAAAGGATTCACAAATATTTGGCAAGGATGTGTGAATCAAAACATGAGTCTTGGGACTCAAAAATATGAAGACTAGATGTATTTGGACTCTCAAATTCGTCTCCTAAAGTCTTGCAAAACAACTCTCCCGAAGTTGGTATTTATAGGGAAATACATGAAGAGACCCACGATTTTTAAATGCTGAAATTCTATCCAGCGTACAGGTACCCCGAACCGGTTCGGGTACCCCTGCGAACCGGTTCGCTCCCCCCCCCCCCCCCCCCGAACCGGTTTCGGGCTGGGTTCGGGAAAGTGTGCTGGGAACAAGGCTTTAAACACTTAGAAAAATTTCCAGACTTTTCAATGAACATATCTCCATTTTCAACGAGCCATAACTTGTTCACCGTAGCTCGGATTGAGGTGCCGTTTCTTCCAGTATCTTTGTTACGGCAAGCTCTTCAACTTTCCAGTTGACCGGTCCTCCGGACGGTGGCTGTAAAATTACCAATATGCCCTTGAACATCCCTATCATGCCTTGTTTCACTGATTTGACTTCTCTTGCGTTCCACTTGCATTACGAGCCTAGAATCAAGGAACGTGAAGTCGTTGATGCAGATAAGGGATACATTAGTGGAGATAATGCATGCTTGATTCCCGAAATTCGGATAGAGGCCGTCATGTGAGATCGTGAGGTGACGTGCCAAATGTAGCGGCGTACGACATAATTAAATGAAACATTTCGGACATGAGAAAAATGTCCTTACAGTAATAATTTAATTTTGAGCGGTAGACTTAAAATTAATTTATGATTTTATTTTTCGATTTCTCCATAAAACTCTTTGATGTGATTTTTGAATCACAATATATAAAGTGTACCAACAGTCCCCCAATACTGGGGTGAGGGTCCCCTTCCATTAGTTGTGAAACATTGCATACCCAAGCATAAAATTGAGGAGGATATAATGCCATCAATTAAGTGTTACTAACTGAATGAAACTCAAAGAAAATACGAGGATATTTTCAGGATAGGAAACCTCGTCAACCTATGCCCATGATGGCACATTAGTGGAACATGTATGTAGCATAACCTGTATCCATAACAACAACTAAATTAGATACATCAAAAAATTTATATGCTTATCAACACTACAAAAAAAATAAATTACCAAAATTTTGTTCTTACATCTTTAAACTATTGTGAAACAAATTATTGTGCTACTGACATGAAAAAACCAACAAATTCAGTACATCGGAAGACAACGCCACTTTAAACATAATAATTACATATAATCGATTTCACTAAACGCAACAGTAATATATTAAATATTCTAAAAATTAGGGAATTTAAGACACATTTTAAAGCCCAACTCCCTACATTTTGAAACCGAAATTTTAAATTTAAGAGCACATTTAATATATTTTATTAACTTTTTTTGAAACATAATAGCCAAACAAGTGGAAAAAAATCTTCTATCAGAATGTGATGTAAATATGACACACTATAGGTGTGTGTATTAATATTCTGAACTTATATTTTCTGATAATCACACTTCCTCTTTGATTTCCACTTAATGCCTCAAAAGACAATGCTAACAAAGTATTTCTCTAACTTGGCCACATACATATTACACCTAAATAATGAGATAAATAAAAATGTCAAAGAGAAAATAAATTCTCAAATATAGGTTACAAAATAAAATATGGCATCATTACTATCAAGTCTTTAATCAATATATGGTTTGAAGAAAAAATGTGCTTAAACAATATATTAAGAGGTATAGCTCGTGAAATTATATTGAAAAAAGCACGCCTAATGTAGATTATTACCTTCAAATAAAATTAATACCCACTTAGGAATGTTGTACTTGCAAATTAACCCAAATTAGTATCTACAAATGAAATCCCATCTAAACCCTGATAACCACTTGAACCCCTAAAACCCTATTTTCTAAACGAAGAAAATGAAAACGTTTACAAACCCATAAATCAAACTAAATAGAGAGAGAAGTGGATGGTATACCTGTAAATAACAGTTAACTTTTGGAACCCCAAAACCCAAACCAATAGGATTAATAAGGTAAAAAAAAAAAGTTGGTAAATATAAAGATAGAGTGAAAAAGAGACTTTAAAGATCAAGATAGAGTGATACTGAAAGATTCCAAATTTTTTAACGATGGAATCACTGTGAAGATCAGATGGGTGTTTGTGAGATAGACCTTTTAGTGTGATGAGTTTGGAGAGAGGGGAATCTACGAAAGGTAGGAGAGTGGGAGCTTTTGGGTGAGTGAGTTAACTTAAAGGAAGTTTCAGGCATCAAAAGGATTAGGTGACACCATCCCGTAGTTAGAAGCACTGCCTGCCAATGGGTATGTGGGTGAGAAAGAGAGAAATGTTTCATTTGGTTTTGAAAAGAAAGAGCATGAGTAGGAGTTTCTGTAACGACATGGAGCGTGCAAGCTTATCATGCAGTTATTTCAAAACATTAACGCTCTGTTTGGAAACAAAAAGAAAAATTGAAGAAAAATCATTTTTCTGTATTTTTTATTGCATTTTGTTAACAAAAAACTTATGGAAAAGTGATTCTAAAATTTTTCTGCAGGAGGTTTTTTTCCACAAAACACATCCTGCTAAAGACCTAGAATTTTTCAGAAAAATTTAAGGAAAACTGTTCTAATACCACATAAATTATTATTTTTATTTTCGTTACTATTATTATTATTATTATTATTATTATATGAAGCACGAATACAGATATGGGTGTCATGTCCGGCACGACACGGACACGCTGACACGACAAATCTAAAAAAATTAGGATACGACACGACAAAAACACGTCGAAAAATAAATATATATTGAAAATTATACATACACACACACACACAGATATATATATATACACTAGGTATGCCCGTGCCTGAAGGCACGCTAATAATTTTGAAAAGCATAAAGTCGTGCCTTGATGCAATGGCAAGTTATCTCGCCAAAGCTACGATTGTTCTAGGGTATACCCATGCCTGAAGGCAAAATGATAATTTTTGAAAGTGTACATCATTGATAGAATCATATATCATGTTTAGTTCGCAACATATAATTTTTTTTAAATAACCTATTAGTTTAAAAAGTTGATGAATTATTCCATTATTTATGAGAAAATCCAACCTATTTAAAAACAAAAACAAAAAAAATCAAAATGTTGCTTGCACCGAGATTTTTTACACTAAGTTGTGTGGTATTCATGTAAAAATTGACACTCGTGTTGGTCGTATCATATGCATTTGTCGAAATTATAACAATAGTGTCCTATGTTACTACATAAACCTTTATATTATTCATAAATATATACCAAGACATGTATTCATCCGATTTAAAAAATATGACAACCAATCAAAGATATGTGCTTTTGATACCTAAACATGGACATTATATTAAATGCTCATGACCAAAATCTTTATTTCAAGGTTTTAAATTTAATTGGTATTTTGAATTTGACCAAGTAAATAAATCATAGCACGTTCTAAAGAATAAGCTAAAATGAATACAAACCAACATAAATTACAAAAAATGTATACTTTTCCATGAAATTTAATAAGAGGCCAAAGGCTATATTAATATTAACTATCCGCACAACCTCATTTGATTTTGTTCGTACAACCTTGCCCTCATAGAAAATCATTCGGTACTGAAATAAAATAATGAATATTTATTAGGAAAACAAAAAAAATCTTAAAACAACAGGAAAATTTAACAAAACAAGAGTTATAGTGAACTGTTAATTATTCCTTGGAGATACATACTTATCACTAAAAAAAGAAACTGTTAAAAATGGTATATGATAGTGCAAACATAAAAAATGTAAAAAACCCGCATGTTATCCATTCACTACAAACATAAAAAACGTTTCATTCACTACAAACTTAAACAAACTCGAAAAGTGCAAATTTTAACACCAGTATCATGAGCATAGACAAATAGATGCTTTAAAAAATGGTACGCATTAAAAAAAATCTCATTGATAAAAAAATAGTAAAAAAATATGGCACTAAAGCATAGTTAAGCAAATGCCTTGAAACACCAAAGAATAAACTATTGTTACGCAAGTACTACCCAACACCTCACCATTAAAGTTATTATGCATAAACATCAAGCAAAAGCAGTGCACATCACCTCAACTTTTACACCACTGTCATAATGAACATATTGAAAAAAGGATTTGTTGAATAAACGAAAACAAAATAAAAAAAACAAAGCATTGAACAAAATGGTTTCCATAATTTCTTCAACAGATTCATGATCATTTCATGGATAACTACCGTTTGGTTCTCTATTCAGAAAATTCGATTTAAACACTGTTTTTAAATACAGTTTTAAAATTCAATTTTTTGTGTTTATAATTATTGCTGTGCGTTTGGTAAAGTTATTTTTAAATACAGTTTTTTGAAAATTTGACAAAATTGACAAATATGTATATTTATATCATACATATGCGTGTGTGGGTGTGTGTGTGTGTGTGTGTGTGTGTGTGTGTGTATATATATATATGTATGTACATATAAACATACATAAAACTTTCATACATACATGATACATGAATGTATACATACATACATACATCATAAATTATATACATGTACATTTAATAACATGTATTTTTAGGTATATTTAATGAGGTATGCTGTGGAGTTTAATTATATATATATATATATATATATATATATATATATATATATATATATATATATATATATATATATATATAAACTTTCATACATACATGATACATGAATGTATACATATACATACATACATACACCATAAATTATATACACGTACATTTAATATCATGTATCTTTAGGTATATTTAATGAGGTATGTTAGGGAGTTTAAATCTCTCTCTCTCTCTCTCTCTCTCTCTATATATATATATATATATATAATTCACTATAAAATTATATACATACATGAATTGATAATATTTTTTAATACATATGTACTATATGTATATTTTATATTATTCCATACATTAATAATATATGTATAAAACTATATATAAGTATCATGTATCTATTGATAATATTATTTAACTTTATATTATTCCATACGTAATTTTGTGTATATGTACATTTATATTTTTTATTTATAAGAATTACACACATTAATGTATTATGTATGTATATTATATATTAAGGTATAATTGCTTTAAAATATTAAGAATGAATAATTCTGAGTTGAAAAATAAAAAAACAGATGTTATAAAACACCCAAAATCTGTTTTCTGAAAAACTTGATTATAACACAGGAATATTATAATTCTGTATCTAAAAATAGGTTGCCAAACGAAGATTTTTATCAGAATTGTATTTAAACATAGAAAACAGAATTATAGTTGCAAACCAAACAGGCCCTAAATATCTCAAAATACCAACATTCATATTTTCAGATCTCAAAGACAATAAAAACCTCCAGACTCCAACACAAACTAAATCATTCAAAACAAAATACTGAGACTATTACTCCACCACCAAACCCGGGACAAACATCAAAATCCCCCAAAAGGCATTCAAGAAATAAGATATTGTAAGTAGGTGTAGTGTTTTTTCCCATCTCCAAAAATGGACGTTCTCCGCTCCCATAAATCCCCAGACTCCTCCGTCGAACTTCACAGACTCCGTCGGTGAACTTCACAGACTGCCGGTGAACTTCATAAATCCCAACCTTCTCCGCCGGTGAACTTCATAAATCCCCAAACTCCGCCGGCCTCCCAACCTCCACCGTTGGCGTGAAAAGATCCTCGACTTCACACCCACACCGTTGGCGTGAAAAGATCTTCCACAACCTCTACGTATTTCCTCCTCCACCCACACTCACCGTTGTAATATCTCTCCTTGCCTCCGTTACATATCTCCTCGGCTTCTTTGGCATAAACTTCATACATTATTTTATTTCCAAATCATATAATACATATGACCATGATCAAGAAACCTTTCCTATAAAAGAACCATGTAATTTAAAAAAATGGTAGTGTTTCTTGCTTTAGAAAGATATTGTAAGTGTAGAGTTAATACACCCACCAACAAAACTGAATGAAAAATTACCAAATGAGAAAGAAACTCACCAAAAAAATTGCAATCCAAATCAGCTATCAATGGCACCTTAAATCCTATATCAAACCTGCAAAATCCAATTCAAAGAAACTGGGTCAAATATATACCTAAAGAGAAAAGTTGTTGGCCAAATATATACCGAAAGAGTAGAAAAGTTGTTACTGAACAACTTTTTGTTGTTCGTTGGAGGATGAGGAGTGAATGGGGGCTGAATAGTTAATGGAGGCAAAAAAAAATGATACCAGAGTTGATGTAGGCTGAAGAAATGGAGGCCAAAAAAATCAATGACCGGTTTGTGAACTGGGGGGGGGGGGGGGGGGACTTAACTCTCTTTGTTAAAAATGAAGATGTTCCCTTCTCTCGAGCCTTGTGCCCTGTTGAGTCAGGCGCGTGTCCTTTATTCCAGGAAATCATTTGCATGTATTATATAAAAGTTGAAAAAATTACCCATTTTCTATTGCCAGATATCCCACTAAATATTTTCCCCTCAGCCTCTGGCCCTTACACGACTTTCATCACGTGTATTAAGTGGCAGCTTTCGTAATATAAAAAAAATAGCAAGGGCATTATTCCATATTTAAACATAAATGCACATGAACGGTCGACAAAACCTACACTGGTAATGTGTAAATGACTTGTTTGATAAAAGTGTCCTTTCCACGCCAAAACATTCACAATCGTTAGAGCAAACATAAGTGATTTTGGCTACAGTACCCTCAATTTTGAATTGAATTATAAATTTGGTGAGTAAAAAAGAGGGGGAAATTAAAAGGTTGAGGGACAAAATAGGAAATGCAAAAAAAATTTATATGAATGACATCATCGATCAATCTTATGACATACATAAGTTTTATACCTTATTATATATACTAGGGTATGCCCGTGCCTGAAGGCACGATGAAAATTTTCAAAAAGTACGTAATCGCAAAACGAATTCCAAAGTACATATCGCAAAACGGAAAAAATTTTGTTCCTTAATAAAACAAATTATAATTTTACGTTGTAATTGTTTTACATATAATTCAGAGAAATAAAAACAATTTTGGAAAAATGGGCAAAAATTCATCTAATTATAAGACTATCCAATTTGCTTAAAAATAATTAAGAAATCACACCAACAATTAGTCCATTTTGGACCTCCTCTAAACAACATCATCATAACTAATATATGAATTCTTATTAATTTCAACAACATTACACTCAAATTCATAATGATAATTAGGGAAATGATTATGAAAAGTATACAAACGATCATCAAGTGTCTTCACCGTTGAGTTTTAAGTTGCACTAAATATACACATCTTGAACCTCGGCACGTCAATAGCTTTGGAGCAAGTTGTAAAATCAAATAATAAAAAGGAAGACCCTTTAAATTTAGTCATAAAAAACATAAAAATCCTTAGAAAAAACTACCATAAAAAACGCCTAAAAATTCTTAGGAAAAAAAAAGAGAACCAAAAGAAACGGACATATTGTGAATACCACAAAAGATAGATAACAACACATCATATATTCTGAAACACGATAACCTTTCTTACACAATAAATAGAAAGTTGAGATAAACTTTATTTATCTCTTTCAAGCACAATAGAATGTTAAATGTTCCACAATTATTGAATTCATTCCATTCGCAAATAAAAAAAATCAAATAGACTACTTCCAAACATTAAACAAATACACAAAAGTAAATTTTTTATTTCTTTACAAAATCATTTACTTCATAATTCCTCATATTATAATTTGTAGATGATCAAAAAATACTATAACTATTAGGAATAAAGATCAAACAATACTCTCCAATTAAACAATACTCTCCAATTAGGAAGCCGGGGTGGTTGACAAAATTTAAGAACCTTTCCTACAATGATAATGAAAATAACAGAAGTAATTAGAGAGGAAACAAAGGAAAAGAGGTTTAGTTAGATCACTAAGATATATTTATTTTACAACAAAAATTAAACAAATCGAAACCTTGTTTTAATGAGTTTATAAGTGATGAGAGATGGAAAAAAGTTACTGACCATAGATGATTTTCACCCACATAAAAATATTGGGTCTCTTGAGTTTTTTCTTAACTTACTGTTGGTTCAACCATTCTTAATCAGGGTTTCAAAAAAAATTATCAATGGATAATATCAGCGCTATTGATGATTATATCAATGAGTAATATCTAGATATGGAGCAATCAAAAGAAAAAAAGCATATAAAATCCTCACGCACGCCTTCTGCCTACATTGTTGGTCATGCTCAGACCATTAAGAACGAACACTTATCAGCAAAGAAAACAACTGTGTTCACAATATGCATACTGTGTGATAACAATATGTACCCATTCGATCCAAACACTGAATAAAATATCAAAAAATTTATTTTATATAAAGATAAAAACAAAGTAAAATGGAAATAACATACTCAGAATTATTTTTTATAAAAGGTAAAAACCATAGCTTGTTGAGGTATACCGTCAAACAACAAACATCAAAGCCCAAAAAATTACCAAATGAATTAGTTTTCTTGAATGTCTCTGATATACCATGAATCTAGTAGTAAATCCTTCCTTACATTCAACATCTCGTCCGACATTCAACAGCCCGGTTGAATCCCAAGCACCTTCATTGACCAACAAACCAAATCCCCTGTTTTAAATCCAATACAGATACACAAAAACTAACACATATATACAATCCCCTGTTTTGAATCCACCTAACAAACCACCGTAGGAATTACCAAACAAACCACTGCGAACCTAACAAACTCGTAGAAATTATGTAGGATATTCATAGTCGGAATTTTTTTTGGTGGTAATAGAGATAAAATCTCCTGTCGGTAGAGATTTGGTCTCCCTCCGAACCCAAAACACAGAAGAGACTCTGATTATAACCCATTTTGAAGGACGTAGCCTTGATGGTCGTTGAAGGACATAGCCTTGAAGGTCGTCTGCAACTGGGTATCGTGCCACCTAGTGTATTGGTGCCTAAATTTAAAACAGTGAGTGATGAGAGGTTACCTCTGGATGTTGGAATGAAACCCGAGAGATGGTTTCTCTCTAAGTTCCAAACGAGGAGGTTTGTGAGTCGGGTGAGCTTTTGAGGAATGTGTCCTGAAATCTCATTTTGCATCAAGTCAAGGACCCTGAGATTTGTACACCGACTTATGTTTTGAGGTATAGAGCCTCTATAGTGTTGAAAACTTGGAGGCGGAAAATATTACCGAGTTGGTTAGGAAGTGTTCCCGTGATTCGATTATTTTGAAGCTGAAGTGATGTGAGGAAGGAGAGATTGCCAATTTGTGCACTTATGGAACGTAGCCTTGAAGCTCGTCTGCAACTGTTCATTACCAAATTAAAATTAAAGCTACACCAAATAAAAAGGGGAGATGAGGATTGGTTTTAGAGAGAGTAGACGATCTTTGGATTTTGAGAAGAGAGAAAGGGGGATTGACGTGTGGGAGAGGATAAATTAAGTGGGAGGATAGCATGCGTCAACTTGTAAACCACATATCTAAGAGGTACTACTTCTCTGCTTTTAAGAGGAAGTGGTGAAAGATGGGATGGGTGGGAGGCTCGAGGCAGTACAAATACTCAGAATCATTTTTTATCGTGGGAGACATGTGTTTATGCTTAGTAAAAAATATTTGTACTGTCATAAAAGCAATCGTTCACGTGTCAAACTCTCAAATCATTATGCTTTCAAAATTCAATCTTAGCCGTGGGTTAACCATGAGAAAGAGTTTGAACAAATTGATAAAGTCATTTTGACCAAAATATCCAAAATTTTAAATCAAAGTGTAATTTTGGAAAGCAAAAAAAGAGGGGGAAATTAAAAATGTGAAGGGCAAAAGAGGCATTACATGAATGAATTATATTGATGACATCATCTTTCTATTTTATGACATATATAAGTTTTCTACTTTAATTTATATATATATATATATATATAGAGAGAGAGAGAGAGAGAGAGAGAGAGAGAGAGAGAGAGAGAGAGAGAGAGAGAGAGAGAAAGAGAAGTGTCGTACGCGTGTCCGGAGCGTCCAACACGGGTACGTCACCTCCGAGAAGTGTTCCTGCTTCATATTTATTATTATTATTATTATTATTGTTGTTGTTGTTGTTGTTATTTTTGTTACAACTAGTACTAAAATATTTACCAATAAATATTCATAATAATACGCTATATATTGAGATTTTTACTAATTAAAGGTTCATAATTTTTTTATTTATAATTACTAATGTTTGTGTTAAAAGATGTTTATTAGTTAAAATAATATTTTCTAGGGATTGAAATAAGAAATATATAATACTCATATTTATTATAAAATTATAATTATATATGTGTATATGTAAAATTATAATTATATATGTATATATGTGATATGTGATCAGTCCGCATTTTAAGAGTGCGGACCGAACATGTGTCACCCGACGGTGACCCAAAAAAGAGAGAGAGTGTGCCTATAATTTAGGCGATAATTTCTAGGGGCACCGTTAGGTGACACATGTCCGGTCCGCATTCATAAAATGTGGACTATATAAGTATAATTGTATCTCCTGAGCATGGACCTCGCAGAGACATCCCTTGTGTGATATGGGGCTCTAGAAATCACATATCACACAAAGCAGTCGGGTTGGAATCTAACCAACAAACACAAATGTAAACCCATACAATGGAGGTGGTTATAAACATATGTCTAGGGGTCGCGGCCATACCATATTGCACCCAACCGGTCTCCAAACCAGCATTTATCATCACATATGAATAGTGGTCACGCAATAGTACAATGACCCGAGGAATCAATTTGGCACCTGTTGGTCAATGTCAGGCTAATTGTCCATCACACACACGCACACACACACACACACACACACACACACACACACACACACACACACATATATATATATATATATATATATATATATATATATATATATATATATATATATATATAGAGAGAGAGAGAGAGAGAGAGTCTCATGTGAGGACTCCTTATGGTGCAGACCTCGATACATACCATTTTTTTAAACTAGTAAAAAAATGAATTGTTTTTAAGAAACTTCATGGATATGATGTCCACGCTTAGAATATCTTCTCCAATTTTTTTCATCAAAAAATTCAATAAAAAAACGTTGAGATGAGGTGATATGTTAAAAACTTATATAAATATTCACTTTCAACCGTTGAAATATTAGGTCAGCGTCAGCCACTTTATTGATTGAATTTTTTTATGAAACTTCATGGATATAATCTCTCACTATCGAGATCATATCCATGAAGTTTGATAAAAAAAATTTAATCAAAAAGGAGGTGAGATGATCGCCAATATTTCAATGGTCGAAAATACACATTTATACCATTTTTTTACATATTACCTCATCTCAACGATTTTTTTATTGATTTTTTTTATGAAAACAATTGGAGATGATCTTCTCACCGAGGAGATCATATCCATGAAATTTCATTAAAAAAATCATTTTTTTCTATTTTAAAAAATGGTATGTACCGGGATCTGCACCATAAGGGGTCTTACAGGAGAGGGCCTATGTATATACATATATATATGTGTGTGTGTGTGTGTGTGTGTGTGTGTGTGTGTGTATAAAAGTCCCACAATATGTATATATGTAATACTAACCTCATAGGTAATCCCATAACATATTACTCTCCCAAATTTTGAAGTTCGAATTGACTCCTCTATGGTACCTCTAAGTGTTCAGCCATTCGAATTCCCAGTTCTCCTCACCGAAACCCATCTATTCATTGGCCTATCACATATAATAAACTCAAAAAGAATTCCCCAGTAGTCCCACAATATCCCAAAATACCCTACGGTTATTCCCCAAGCTCTAACGGGTCAAAACAACACACGAACAAAAACTGAGCAGGCCAACAAACCTAATGGATTCACTTGGCAGATCGAACTGGTTTAGTTGAGCTAACTATTTTGCTCCCCCAGTGAATTGGTTTGATTCACTGGGTTTCCTGTCATCTTCTTCACCAAGTTTTTCTCTTCCAAACCCTCCAATAGACGCCCCAAACCATCCCAAACATAAAATTAATCCCCTACAAGATTATACTAACTTTTTAGAAGTATTTAACACATAATTAATCCAAATCCCTTATCAAACTCCTAGGATATAAAATCAAATATCAATTCTATTAACTCAAACTTTTCGCAAATTGGATTTTCATTAATTCAACCTTCCTATCAAAACTCTACATGCTCAACATTATAAACCCATATTTAATTTTAAATTTCCTAGATGATGAAAATTAACTAGGAATCAATTCAAATCAAAGATTAATTATCATTTACATATCTAAATCAATAAATTAAAGTTTCAACCTTAAATATTTAAAGCCTATATTTTTATACCAATTAAGTATGAAAGTGATTAACTACATGAACGTGCAAATTTAAAGGAAGTAACTACTTGCCTTTGTGTATTTATTTCTAAAGTTCTCTACAATGATGATAGATTGAATATGGAGATTAGTCCCTCTCTTCTCTCCACCAAGACTTTCTCTCCTTTTCTTCCCCTTTTTCTCTTATCTCAGACTTTTTCTCTAACTCAATTATGCAAAATGTCAAAAGTGGGCTACTGTCCACATTCCTTACCTTTAAATGCCTCCATAATTAACCCTAGTCCCATTTTTTGATTAAGTCGTAGGTTGAAAAAGACCACCGTACCCTTATACGGATCATGTTATGTCTGAAAGGCCTTTTAAAGCCAATCATAACACCTTGGTGCTTATTCTGGACTGTTTCGACCTTTCCTAGATCACCCATTCACTCGAAAAGGCCATTCGAGCCACTCAACTAAAATTATGCTAACAATTCATAAACCAGGGCTGACATTTATGAACCGTATGTGTTACCCATAAATGTACCGATTCGCCAATGTAACACTTTATCGACATATAATAACAAACCATCGCATTCACTCATACGTGATATATAATAAATCACATATCTATTTACTTATCACACCCAAGTAAATAATAATAATAAATATTAATTCTTTATCTCGCTAATTATTATTTACAGAAAATCAATTTAATTTTCCCTAATTAAATTAATAAATACAAACACATGGAAATGGACGAAAATTAAATAATCATAAAACTACATGGTATTATATTATTTCCCCTAATAATGGAATTTCATCTTCGAAATTGAAATGTACCTACCACAAAGAGCTCGAGATACTTTTTCTCCTACCATCCTCACGCTCCCACGTCGACTCAGCAATATTGTGGTGTCCCCACTGCACACTCACTAACCATACCATATTTGACCGAAGATTTTACTCGCTACGGCCCAAAATATCAATAGGTATCTCCTCATAAGAAATATCTAACTAAAAGTAAATTTCCTTCAATGGTAGATGCCAATAAGCCATATCGTCCCTGAGATAGCTCCTAAAAAACAACACATGAACACGTCGTGAATATGTTGCAATACACAACTGGCCCTACCCTCTCAGTGATGGGAAAATGAACCACATACCAAGGTGTCAACTTCCCTTTTCTTTTAAACACATCACTCCCTTTATGGGAGATATCCTTAACAACACTTGATCACCCATGTCAAATATTAAAAATCTCTGATTTGCATTGGATTAACTCTTCTACGGTCATAAGCTACCTAAATACAATACCTGATCAACCCCATCTTTGTTGATGTCTCCTGAATCACGTTCGGTCTGAGAATTCCATTGTTCTCCACCTCTATATAATCAGATGGTGAATAACAAGCTCTCTCGTATAAAGACTCAAACAGTTCCATGTCAATATTTAACTGATACGAGTTCTTATAAGCAAATTCTACCAACAGTAAATACCGCTCCCAACTACCCTTAAAGTCCATGATACACATCATCAAAATTTTAATTCACCCTCTTCGTCTTCCCATCGATCTGTGGGTGATAAGTCGTGCTCAAATGCAACTCTGTCCCCATCGCCTCCTGAAAACTCTTCCAGAAGTGGGACATAAAGATCTTATCCTGATCCGAAACAATGTTGAGATGCACCATGTGTAATATCTTTATCTTTTCAATGAGAAGTTGGGCCTTGTATCATCCACTTGAATGTGTTACCTTGGTCAATCGATCCCTAATAATGAAGATGGAATCGTGACCTCTATATGATGTCGGTAACCTCGTCATGAATTCTATTGATATACCTTCCTATTCCCACACATTAATCTACAATGGCTTCAAAACCTAGGCTCGTCTCTAATGACAAACTTCATCATCTAACAAATGGTGCACCTGAAGATAAACTTTATTACGTCACGCTTCCTATCAGATCACCAATATAACCTCCTCATAACCTGGTACACCTTATTCCCCCTATGATGCACTAAAAACTATGACCCATGCACCTCCTCAATAACTACGCGTCGTAGTTCCTCATCATCTGGGATAATTAACCTCCCATTGAATCATAAGCCACCCTCAGAACTGACTGAATAAGAATCTGATCCACCTTTTAATACTTTTTGTATCCTTTTCCAACAAGGGTAATCACCTTTTTGTTCCTTCACAACCCTCAGAATAATCTCAGGTGTGATGCCCCTCACCGTTATATAGGCCCGGACTACCACCTCTTCTTGTCTAAGTTCAACCCACTTCTCTTTCCTAACTATTATCAACTGGCCTGCAAACACATAGCTCAATGCATCTTCCCCCACATTAACCTTTCAAGGATGATACTGAATATCAAACTGACTAGAACCCTTTACCCCATGATCAAATACAAATATCATCAATACAATACATATACATCCATAAGTAAACCATACATTCTAGGTATATTTATACAGTGATGATATACTTAACTAGCCTATTAATTTCTACTGAACTCTTATTGAAATTTATGCACTTACTCACCTAGTGGTGCAAACATCCATGAGTGCTCTCAATGTTGCACTCCTTGCTCCATTGAACTAAAATAATATAATAGATCATTGCTCGATGTGCTATATTTTCATACATGTAATGCCTAAATATTTAACTAATATCTTGGATCCAAATTTCTCTCAACTCCTGACACTCAATAAGCATCATGCATGGGACATCTCGCAGGAGAAATCCAAATAAGGAACCCTCCATATACACTATTGACTAGCTCCGCTGGTTATTGAGATATATTATCCTAAGACATAAAACTAGGGCACCCCAAGGTAATGTACTCCGATGGGAAAAACCCTACCCCAAAAGGTGCTAAATCTTAACTATCACCTAGTCCCCAGCACTAACTCGTCTATAAACTCAATCGACTGACTCAGCGATAGTCCCAAGATCTCCTGAATCACATCAATAAAGTCCTTAAACAAAGGGAGCAATTATAACAAGACAAGTGTACTCTCTAAAGTTTCCTCCTCAATATAATATAAATGTGTGCTCGATTCTCCCTCAAGACAAAGCATCACCACAAGAAACCTATCACGCCCTTGAATAGTATCCACGATAGCCCTACTATAACAGTGCACCATTGCTAACAACTTCATACCTAGGATAACATCATACTCATACATCTCTAAAACGAGCATACCCATTACTAATAATAACCTCCCAATGTCCACACCTACTCCCCTAGAGATGGAACGAATAAGATCCCTACTACCCACAATGAATCTACGATCATAATAATATCTAATGATGTATTCACTAAACCCATATCATGTGAGAATCTAGTGCAAACAAAAGAATATGACGCATTCATGTTAAACAATACCACCTCTGTACTCATGGATAGGAAACATAACTTGAATTTCTAACGGCGTGGACTATAAAATTGGTCCACGAACATTATACACTCGATCAAACTACAACTCCCCTACGGAGGTGGCAATGCTATAAGTACCAGTAGGGATGGAAGATTTTGTGACTATTGTTATGGTTGAACATCTTATTACTGACCCCTAGCTCTTTTTGGGAAAGTCCACCACATGTGGCACTGATTCCCACATACGAAACATCTCCCTATAAAATTTGCCAACATCTAGACTTACTGACCCTAACGGCGGTGCCCCTATCCTTAATTCTGATAACTACGACCCTATTGGCCTACAGTCTGGTTCCCCTGAACCTGTTGGTCCTGAGGCTCTTTTAGCTGAATCCCTATTGGGAACACCACTCCTACTGCCTCCCTTGCTTGTGCGACGCCCCACTAGCACCATTTTTTAAAGTCTTTCCCTCATAGCTCCACTCATTTTTCCTCTTTTCTACCTTCATATGAAAGAAATGATCTTGTAGTGGAGAAACGCGACATTAAGAACCTTAATGTAAGTTAGCAACGTCGGGTTCCTCAATTAGTGTTGGGAATTCCTCCGAGTAAACCAATATAATAATTTGAGGAACCTCTTCTCCTTAGTGTTCACCTCGTCTGGAAAAACGTTCTCCAGGGGATCGAACTCCTCCTCATGCTCGGCTACGGTCCGACCCTCCTATAAGAGATCTATAAATATCCTCCATATCTTCGTATGGAATAAAGATAAAAAGAACTTGTGGTAAAATTACACCCAGAACTCTTGAATAGTCATCATATCTCTCTCTTTTGCTATGGTAACCGACTCCTAACACTGAAGAGATGCTTTGATTAGCTTGAATCTAATTAGTACCTACCTTTTAGTGTTTCTTCACTCAACCATATGAAAATGCCTCTGGATTTTCTTCTTTCTTTGGCCAGCTGCTACAACATCTGCTCTCCCTTAGAACTCCGATAGATGGTCCTTATAGAAGGCCTCTCTTACTCGCTCTTAAATTGACGGAACTAGGTGAGCCTAAACTGGTGTTACCGTTGATGGCTATGGCTATGCCTAGGGAAAATCTGGTGCTGAGGTGGTCATAGTAGCATTAATCACCTGTGCCACAATAGTTGTGACCTCTGCTACAATCACAATCCCCTAGGTGGTCTGTGGATCTAATTGACCCTCCCCCTCTACGCCCCTCCACGTGGAATGTGATATTCAATCTCTCCTTGTGTTTGGCATCAGAAACGAAATCCAGGTTGTAATATATAAATAATATCAAAAGAACGTAAACACACAATATGAAACAATAATCCTAATCACAGGGTTACGGATCTTAAGGACACTAGAACCTGATGCTCTGATACCAGCTATGAAAATTCGCCTATTCTATTACCGGGTGGTCAATCCTATGCTAAACTAAAACAGGAATCTCAATATGATTTTATTCTCAGCATCACTATCGCAACAAGAATTATAAATAATAAGAATACAATGATACATTAAAATGAGATAAAACCTCACCTCCCATCTACAGTGTGCACCTAACGCGTTTAAATTACCTCATTTAACTAAGACATAAACTGATATCCAAGACGAGTCCCTCTAATAGTCACAAATTAGCTGAGTGTAAACTACACTCACTAGGTATATGTTCGTAAACAATATCATAGCAACACATTGATTTAGATAAATATTCACACAATAAGCATAGCATGGCTACACTTATGCGATAAGTAAATATACACAGTATATCATATAAACATACATATATATCACTCACTATATATGTACAACCATATTCCCAAAGAGTGGACCTCATGGATACATCCCTTATGTACGATCAGGCTCCAAGCATCGCGCACCACAGTAAGCCATCGGGTCGAAATCTCACCATCGAACCCAAATGTAAACACATACAATAAAGGTGGTTATAAACATATATCTGGGGTTCACGACCATACCATATCGCACCTAACCAGTCTTCAAATCAACATATATTCTCACACGTGGATAGTGATCATGCAATAGTACTATGACCCAGGGAATCAATCTTACACCTATTGGTCAACGCCAGGGTGGACTGCCTACTATGAGCAACCTCCTACGATAGTACTACTGAGTAGGAATGTTCAATACAAATAATAATTAATCTCATACATACATCATACATACATACATACATACATACATATACATACATACATACATATACATACATATATATATATATATATATATATATATATATATATATATATATATATATATATATATATATATATATATATATATATATATATATATATATGTGTGTGTGTGTGTGTGTGTGTGTGTGTGTGCGCCTGAAGGCACGATGAAAATTTCCAAAATATGTGCTCGCAAAAGGGTAAAAATTTCAAAAGTATGTAACTGCAAAAAGGCAAAAATTTCATCCCCCGACAAAACAAAGTGTAATTTTAAAAAAATTGGCCATAATATTATTTATTTATAGGACTATCTACCCTACATAACAAACCATAAATAGTCCAACAACATTCAAATAGTCTAAAGTCATCAAACAAATTCACATATAACTTGAAATATACAATATTCATCAATCTAAATTTACATGGTGCCTCAAATAAACAGTGCCAATTTTTTTTATAAAAATGGACATAACCTCTTTTATTTATTGGACTATTAACCCTACTTAAGGGATAATAACCAATCCAACAATATTCAAAAAGCTCAAATTCATCTAATAAATACTTCAACGAAACAAATTACACAACGATAGCAACACTAATTGCAACTGTATGTATCTCATTCTTTTTTTTACGCAAAAAGGGAGAAAAAATCTTAAAAACTCAATGAATATAGTTATTACAATATCTTCTTGGTATTTTTCCATAATGGAAGTACTAAGGATCATAATCATAGTCTCATCAAATTGAAGAGGTCGTCAGCAATCTTCATGGATTGATCAATCAGATGTATTAGATGGACAAAGTGGTACCTTGAAGTGTCCAAATCTCATATCCATGGTTGATAACATAACATGGTTATCTAGAATAAGGAATCTTTAACAAAAATAAACCTAAAATATACAAATTATAAAAAAAAAAGTAAAATATGCTTATCAAAGCCTTATACCACATTGGATTATCAAAGTTCCCAATACCTGTTTAATAACCATAATCATAAAACCAAATGTATGATAACAGAGTCATATAATAAAACATGATAACAGAGTCATACAATAAATGACAAAAATAATTTTTTTAGAATATCGAAATTGATATCTTTTCTGTTGAAACTGATGGATTGATAGGTGTCAAATCATATTTTTCATTCCAAGTCCTTTGCACTTTCTATAAAAGTACTGAAAATTCTAAAAGTACTGATCAGACCTCACATGTCATCTCTCTCTCTCTCTCTCTTTTTGGTGATAAACATGTCATCTCTCTCCATATAATAGCCACTAGCAAATTTGAACACATGGCTTGAGGCAACAAATAGCAGATGAACTACTTTCTGAAATAGTGGACACATTGTGTCCTTTAAAATGGAATTGATTACCAAAATCACAAAACCAATCATATGACAATAGAGTCATATAATAAAACATGATATCAAAGTGATCAGTAATTAAAGAGTAAACAAATTCATACAATAAAACATGACATCAAACAGAGTTTTAAGTATCACACAAAATTAAGCTTAGAGTTTGACTAAATGTATTTTAACAGAGTCTTGCTGAAATTTAAACTATAAATGTGTGATAACATAGTCATACCTCTTCCAATATAAAAAAATTGTTCAACAAAAATGTCGAGATTCACTGCTCAATTACTTACTAATCGAACTAAAATGAAGCAAAGCCTTAAATTTTATATCCCCTGAATTTTTGTTAATAATCTCATATAGGTCCTCTTGAAGTATTGATTATATTTTACCATTATTTTCCTCAAATTCAACATACGATCCTCCTTATTTGCCTAAATAATCTTTTTACTCGTGACTGGAATCTTCAAAACCATCACTGCACCAATGTAGACCACACGGTCTCTTGGTTATTTCATCAAACAACTCATCTGCACTCATGTAGATTGCTATACATGAACACAATTAGTGTGAGAGGAATGAACAATATGTGAAGAGCTAATTACGATAAGTGTATCCAAAGGAAACATGGATTTGTGATAAATTCATGTATATGTACATTTAGATCATGTGATGTGTTTGTACACATTACTTTTTCAAACTTTAAATCTAATGCACTTGGAATGGAGACGTCACGGTCGTCAAGTGGATTTGTAATGTTAATCACACAAAGTTGTATACATTTATAAAAACACTGTAGTGACTTAAAAGTGCTCAATAGTGCTCAAGTCAATACCATTTTGTAACATTCACCTAAATCACTGAGTCAACGGAAGAGGTATCTTCGATGGAGAAAACATTAGGCATCCAAAATTGAATTTGTATTGGTACATTTTGTATTGATATATTCCTATATTTTGTTTATTGTCGTCTCTCTCATAAATATTCTTACATTCCCCATCGTTAAGTGTCGCAAACCTAACAACATTTTGAATAGGAACACTGTTATCCGAGCTTGTGATCCCTCCATGAAACTCTCGGCCAAATTGTTCAGTGACCCAAATATAAGTAACGTCAACGTCTTCATCAGTGCACCGTACGTAGGTATCGCCGTTGTCTTCCTCCATAATATCGACCTCCTATCCTACAGAAAAATGGTTGCCAGTCCCACCACCACCTTCATAAAAATGGGTATTACACTGATCAGTAGAAACTAAATTCACCCTAGTGGCATATTGGGGAGTAATCATCTCCTCTTTTCTATCCTCTTCAGTAACATCATTTAACATAACAAACCTTATAATGGGGTCGTCTCCCTCGCTCCCCCTTCTGGTATCTATTTTCTTCCCCTTCCTTAATCGTTCAAGAATATCTATATTTTCCTATATTCCCCCATTGGGTCAAACTCTCTCTCTAGTTGCAGACACAAAACCTCCTTCTCCATGAGACTAAAAGATTCATTGGAATATCCCTATCCCATTCCTTTCTGTAGCTCTAGTACCTAAAAAAGTACTTGCCTTATGTCACCCTACACCATATGAGTTAAATAAGTGAAAACCATTGGGATTCTCATATACAAAGCCACCAAAATATGATTTACATATTAATTTACCTCCAAGTTAAATTAAACATCCAACATATATCACCCTAGACTTCATTTGTACACATGGTACGAGTATCACAAACATGAAACATAGGAGATTCAACAACAAAAACATCAGAAATATATCATGCTGCAGAAAAAGATCGAATCAAATGTATAATACCTCTTTTAGTGTCATTTTAACATCATAACGTCAAGGCCGCAACATGAATGTATATGTTTATTAAAAATAAAGACTTTATTTCTTTAATTTGTAAATCAATTGACTCTAGTCGTAAATCAATTGAAGATGCATCATAGTGAAGAAAGACTCTATTTCTTTGTGACATCGGGTAAATAGATTGAGGGAACTATTCATTTCTTTATAACAACAGGTAAGTTGAACATATATGTATGTTACACCTGGTAATATTTGATTATCAAAACAATTAATTCGAAGAACATGGCATCAATAAAAGGATAAAAATGTTAGCAAAGAAATTAAGTCCAAGAAGAGGACAGAAATAAGATTGGTGATGAAGACCACGACAATCCTGTATAACGCATGTAAAGTGGCCATAAAGGTGAAGTGATTTTTTATGTCGGAATACGGGCAACGACCTCGATATTTTTATTTTGACAATCTGAAGAATATAAGCCCACATGGACTACAATAAAACAAAGAAAAATCAAGTTAGTTAAGATAAGAATACAAAGAAAAGCCTCGACCATGTTAAATATGTTTCTACCTTCTTTACGCGCATGTTAGATCCGTCATGTTCTTTCGCTTAGCAAGGTCCCCAGTATGCAGAGTATTGCTAGACATTATCCTCTCCACGTTTTATTGCATAATGTTAAAGTTAGTACCAACATTTACACCCCGGAACTTAAGCACTGCAATGTAATAAGTTTCACCCTGTTTAAGAAATTAAAAAACTCCAACAAAAATACTATTAGACGATATCGGACCTAGTGCAAGACTTATTTTTAATTACAATTGACTCAAAAAATAATCATTCTCAAAATATTCTCATAATGCTGGATAGTGCACACGTGTGTACAAACAACATCTTAAAATCTTATGCTTACATATTCAACAAAAAAATACTGAGCTTAATATGAATTCAAATGTGATGAAAATAGTACTTCGACACATAATGTGAATTGCCCACAAAAGAACGTGGGATGGAAATGGGAATGGCCCAAAAAAAGAATCAATCCTAATGATATCCAAATGTTCATTTGACTCACCATATCATTTCCATTCCATAAAAGTGAAGTCCCAATATGATTGATCTTGGATTACAACATGAAATGAAAAAAATAAGATCCAAAGAATATCAAAATTTATCAGAACGCAAATATTATTTCAACTTGAGTGCAAAATTAGAAGTGTAAATAACTTCCAAATCATGCATTCTTCTGAAGAAAATAGGTTTGTTTCCTAATTATGAGAGAAAACATATCTAGGAAGAAGACGAATTATTGACTCTAAACTGAAAGTATTAAAAAAATCAAAAATGAATCCTAGTTTCACAAATATAAAATAAGAACATGTCCAAAACATACTGTGTTGAATAAGTGTAGCTCACACCCCAAAATTAAACAAAAAAATATACTTTTTTAAAGTAAAAGAAAAAAAGAATGGATTGAATGTCACTATTGATTCTTACACCAGAATAATGAATATTATAAAAACAAAACAATGATTTTTCATAAAGTACCTTACCCAAAATAGAATTATAATCAAAATTATCCACGTAACACAATTATATGTGGATACCTCTGCAATTTTGGACCTGAGTTACAACTTTCACATGATATCTTTGGGTGACATTGGAAAGAAGTGGATTTTATTCTAATGCTCATGTAGGCAGTGTATTAATGCTCATGTAAACATACCATTTAAATACACACACAACACATGTATTTTGTAAATTCAAGCTATATATTAAGATTTACTAAATGCAAATAACAACATAAAGATTATGTTTTCAAATGCTATCTAAAGTTCATTCAAGCCTATGAATAAAATGGAATTAATGTAATAAATGTAAGCTTTAGTTTGAAAATAGAAAAAAATAATATTACCTAGTGTCTTCAGATTTGATGTCTTCGAGAAACAAACGTCGTAAAGGCAATAAACATCATTAGAGAAAAACTAAAATCCATCACAAAATTTTAATGAAAAGGAACTAAACTCTAAAACAAACACCACCAAAATACTATTCAATCTAATTGAAAACTCTAAACAATTTGATAACCGTGGGTACCCAAAAATTAGAACTATGGGCCTAGACGAGTAGCCCATTTCTGGCTGCCCAAAGTCCAGGCCCCTCCTCTTTTATAATTGATCTTTATATTTGATCCGGTCTCCCCCCACGATCCCATGAAGGGAAGTTATAAGGGAAATGGAAAATATGGAGGAACCCATCACCTCCACTAATCTACATGCACATATATATATTGAAACCTAGGTCCGGGGCAAAAGGACAAGTTGTATTCTCTGTAATCACTCTTCGAAGTATATAGAAATAACATCGACTGCACCACCGTGGACGTAGGCACATTTTGGCTCAACCACATACATCCTTTGTTGTGTGATTGGCATCTTGTATTCCTTTTTCTCTTCTTCATAATTTTTCTCTCATATTTATTTGCGTTGCATAATAATTGCTTCTACAATTGGCGCCGTCTGTGGGAAACGTTCATCTTTCCCTGAGAAGAGACCACATCAAGAAAGGAGTTTAAGATGTCTGGTCACAGCAGTAATGCCCCTCAAGCAGGAGATATTCAAGAGCCACCTGCTCCTCGCAGGATTAGGTATGAAGTCTGACGTACAGATCAGAGAGCTCGCCTGGAAAGACCATCCTCAAAAGAAAGTCAGGGACCAGCGAGGTCCACGCAGATATCCAGGTTGATTGATGCGTACGAGGCAAGGCTCCACGAGCAGAGAAAGTCTTCTCGCAGATACAAGGCTGAGAATGCTCGCTTGAAAAGAAGACTGGAAATATTATAAAGGGAGTTTCGTCCTGATAACCGAAGACGCCCATATCGCACTCCTAGCCCTCAGGCGAGCAAGTCTCGCAGCCGAGGAAGGAGCCCTAGGCGAGGATCTGAAAGGGACGAAGGAGGCGAGTCAGACGACGACCACCATGAACAGCTGTGAAGAGCTCGCCGCCACAAGAGCCCTGCTCGCAGCTACGAGCTCATACGAAACATGGCCCGAAGGGAAATGGACCAGCATCCCGCTCACCACGGGATAAGATCAACTAGAGAACTCGCGAGGCGAGCTCTCAGAACCCAGATGAAATCACCATTCATGAAAGAAATCGAAAAGGAGGAAGCTCCCAAGAAATTTGCCATTCCAAGGTTCAAGGTTTACGACGAAAAGACTGATCTCATCGATCACGTCAGATAATACCGACAGGCGATGACCCTTTGGAGTCACCGGGATGCCCTGATGTGCCGTATTTTCCCCTCGAGCCTTCATGATGTAGCACAGAAGTGGTTCGAAAGGTTCCCCCACCGGTCGATCAAGAATTTCAAATTCCTAGCCGAACTCTTTACGGCCCGATTCATTACCAGTAGCTCCCATCCCAAAAGGATGGATGCTCTACTAACAATGAAGAAAATGCCTCAAAAAACCCTTTGAGAATACGCGAAGAGGTACTGGGAGTTATTCAATGAGATCGAGGACTGAGCGAAGGAGGTGGCAGTGGCCTCCTTCAAAATTGGGCTCCCTAATTCTTCCCTCCTCTACCAATCCCTGACGAAGAAGGAAGCTATGACCATTGACGACCTTATGGCCCGAATCGAGAAATACGCCAAGGTGGAAGATGTCACCCGCTCTAATACAGGAGAAAATGGTCGAGCTAAGCTCACTACCAAGGTAGGTGAGAAAACTAAAAACCAGAGGAAGGGAGGAAAGAACGGGGGCAAAAATGGCTCCAAAAATGGAGGGAACCAGGACGCATCGAAAGCATTTCAGGCGGTCAACACCGTCTTCAAAGAACCAATTTATAAGGTTCTCGCGAAGATCAAGGATGAGCCATTCATCAAGTGGCCCAAGAAGATGGGGGGAGATCCCTCGAAGAGGAAAAATGCGTTGAGATGTGCTTTTCACAAAGAGGGAGGGCACAAGATCGAGCACTACAAGGCTCTTAAGTCTCACCTCGAAGAATTTGGCCCAGTCCGGGCATCTGAATGACTTTATGGAGAAAAGGGCAGAGAAAGTGACTGCCAACAGAGAAATGAGACCCGACAATGTGCTGGAGGATGATGCTGGACACGAGTTCGTCGTAATTCATGGAGTATCTGACGTCAAGCAGATACAAGGGAACTCAGCTCGAATGGAGCTGAAAAAACTTACAGCGGTAATGCAGGCCTTTCAAATCGATCCAGCAAAATCACAGTAAGGAAAGCGTCGACGAGCAGAGGACGTTAACTATAACAAGCATATTATTTTTACGAATGAAGATTTGATGGGAGTAAGGACCCCACATCATGATGCCCTCGTCATTACACTAAGGATAGCCAACTTTGACATCGACAAGCTACTCGTCGATCAAGGAAGCTCATCCGAAGTAATGTACATCGGCCTGTTCAGGAAATTAAAGTTGAGCGTCGCCGACCTAAAGGAAGCTACTGTACCTTTGGTCGGCTTCGCTGGGAAAATGGACATGCCCCTAGGCAAAATAGTGCTGCCAGTTCGTGCTGGGAATGTCTCCAAGATGATTGAGTTTTTGGTAGTTGACATCGAATCACCGTACCAGGCCATCCTCGGCAGAGGATGGCTTCATGCAATGAAGGCGGTCTCCTCGACCTACCATCAGAAGCTTAAGTATGTAACCGAGCGAGGAGTGATGGAGATCCACGGTGACCAGGCGATGGCGAGGAAGTGCTTCATAGCAGCCATCTGACCGAAGCCAGAGAAGAAGGCCAGTCAACCCATCGAGGAAGTTGAAAAGGGTGTGATACCTTCTAAATAGCAACTAAAGTATAAAAGACCAGGAGTAGAGGAGACCAGGCTCCTCCCCTTCGAGCATGTCATCGAGGACCTGGTAAAAATTATAGTCGAAGTTGGTGACAGTAATAGAGTCTTCTTGATTGGAGCATCTCTCACCGATCGAGAACAGAAGGAGTTGACGACCTTGCTGAAGCACAACATAGATGTTTTCGCATGGGAACCATACGAGCTGCCTGGCATTGATCTTGATATGGTCTATCATCAGCTGCACGTCGACCCCACTTTCAAGCCAGTCATGCAGAAGGCATGAAGAACTGCACCTGAGAAGGCTAAAGCGGTCGAAAAGGAGGTCGAAAAACTGCTGGATGCAGGATCCATACGGGAAGTACAATTCCCCAAGTGGTTGTCCAACCGAGTAGTAGTCCCAAAGAACAATGGGAAGTGGAGAGTTTGCATCAACTTCACTGACCTCAACAAAGCATGCCCAAAGGATAGTTTCCCCATCCCAAAGATAGACCAACTAGTAGATGCCACTGCAGCTCACGAGCGAATGAGTTTCCTGGATGCATACTTAGGATACCACCAGATCCTCTTGTATGCCCCAGACCAGGACAAAATGGCGTTCATCACGACGGTTGGGTTGTATTGCTACAAAGTCATGCCATTTGGGCTCAAGAATGCAGGAGCAACCTACCAGCGGCTAGTCACAAAAATGTTCAAGAATCAAATGGGAGACACATTGGAGGTCTACATCGACGACATGCTCGTTAAGAGCAAGAAGAAGGAAAATCACCTCTCAGACCTGTCAAAGACCTTCGAAATCCTCAGGAAGTACCGAATGAAGCTTAACGCGAGCAAATGTTCCTTCGGTGTCCAGTCAGGAAAATTTCTTGGATACTTAGTCAGCAAGAGAGGCATATAAGCTAATCCGGACTAGATCGATGCAATAAATAAGGTACAACCACCTCGAATAGTCTGGGACATGCAAAAGCTCACTGGGATGCTCGCTGCCTTAAATCGCTTCATTTCCAAATCCTCCGAGAAGTGAAAGCCTTTTTTCCAGCTTTTAAAAGGGAATAAACCAATAGAATGGAGTCCGAACTGCTCGCGAGCATTGGACGAGCTCAAGTCTTACTTAAGCTCTCCACCACTGCTTATCATACCACAACCAATGGATTCTTTATACCTATACCTCTCGGTATCCAGTCACACTGCCAGCTCGGCGTTAATATGCGAGATCGAAGGAATCCAACACCCCGTTTACTATGCGAGCAAGACCTTATTAGACGCTGAGCAAAGGTACCTGCTATTAGAGAAGCTCGCCTTTGAACTAGTGATAGCCTCGAGGAAACTGAAGCATTACTTTGAAGCTCATACTATCATCATCCTTAAATCGCACCCCCTTAAGGCGATCCTAAGGAAAGCGGATTTGTCGGGCAGATTGTCTAAATGGTCAGTCGAGCTCGGCCGGTTTGATATCCAATTTCAACCAAGGACTGCCATCAAAGGACAGATCCTTGCTGATTTCATAGATGAATTCACTGGCAAAGAACTCCATGACCAACCTCAACCAACAAAGCAAAAAGATAACCCAGCAACAGTGGAAACCGGGAAACTATTCGTTGATGGAGCCTCCAACTCAAAGGGGGCAGGCATAGGCATCGTCCTCATCACCCCAGAAAACACCATCCTTGAGTAAAGAATCAGGCTTGGATTTGAAGCCTCCAACAATGAAGTAGAGTACGAAGCTCTAATAGCCGGTCTCCAAATGGCGCAAATTCTGGGAGCAAAACGTTTACAGGTGTTCGGCGATTCTTAACTAGTCTCCAATCAGATAAGTGGAGATTACAACGTGAAGGATGAAAGGATGGCAACCTACCTCGCCCTAGTGAGGAAACTAATGACGAGCTTTGAGGACATCAACATCCAGCAGTTTCCCAAAGGACAAAATAGTCATGCCGACGCCTTTGCAACCCTAAGCTCGACAGTCGATTCTAGTCTTAAAAGGGTAATTCCCATCAATTTCCTCACTCATCCAAGCATTAACCACAACGACAAGCTGCCAAATGTGGAATAAATACTCCAGGTGGGATCAGCCCCCAGCTGGATCGACCCCTTAAGAGACTATTTAAAGGAAGGCTCGCTCCCCGAGGACAAGAAAGATGCCTACTAGATAAGAGTCAAAGCTGCTCGCTTTCACTTATCCACAGGAGGCGACTTGTATAAGAAGTCCTTCTCCGGTCCCTACCTTAGATGTGTCCACCCAGGCGATGTCGAGCAAGTGCTGCGCGAGCTTCACGAAGGAATCTGTGGAAGTCATGTCGGAGGAAGGTCTCTAGCCTTTCGAGCAATAAAGTAAGGCATTGGTGGCCATATATGCAAAAGGACTCCGCAGTTTATGTCCGCAAATGCCCCAAATGCCAGCTTCATGCTCCAATGGTGCACCAACCAGCCAGCGACCTAAAATCCCTGACCAGCCCATGGCCCTTCGCCCAATGGGGGATGGACATCATGGGACCACTACCCACTGCTGCCGAAAATCACAAATACCTGTTGGTTGCAATTGACTACTTCACCAAATGGATCGAGGCAGAACCGTTGGCTAACATCCGAGACGCTGACATGATAAGATTCATATGGAGGAATATAATCACTCGATTCAGAATCCCCAGAACCATCATCACTGATAATGGGACACAATTCGAGAGTGGCCCCTCTCAGGACTTCTGTAACGAGCACGGGATCAGGCACAACTTTAGTTCGGTGGCCTACCCACAGAGCAATGGGCAATCAGAAGCTTCCAATAAAACTGTGATCGATGGATTGAAGAAGCGACTAGAACGAGCCAAGGGCACATGGATAACCGAGCTACCCCATGTTCTATGGGCATACCGAACAACTCCCCGGCATGCAACAGGAGAAACCCCATTTTCGCTAACATATGGCATGGAAGCAGTCATTCCACTAGATACAGGCTTGCCAACAATGAGATCCGACCTTGTTGACCAAGGCCAGAATGATGGGGCGTTTCTCGCTGAACTCGCCCTAGCCGACGAGCATAGAGAACTGGCCCTGGTAAAGCTTGCGAGCTATCAGCAACAGCTCGCAAAGCACTACCACAAAAGGGTTAACCCGAGAAGATTCCAAGTTGGGGACTATGTTCTAAGAAAAGTCATGGGCAACGCGGTGAAGTCATTATATGGAAAGCTAGGCCCAAACTGGGAAGGACCGTTTAAAATAACTAAAAATGACCTGCGAGGTGCCTATCATTTGGAAACGATGGAGGGCAGAGAAATACCACGAGCATGGAACGCAGCTAATCTCAAGAAATTCTATTTTTAGATTCTCAAGGAATTCTATTGTTGAATCTTTTCTTGTATTTGTTATGTGAAAGGACAGTTCATTTCCTTTATTACTAATGAAATCAGTAACAATTTCATTTCATCACACATCTTTTCCAAATCACAGGCACGATGGTCGATATAGCAGGGGAATACCCATCCTCAGGTCATCGTCATGAAACACGATAGACCTCTTAGCATTGCCCCTGGAAATATATAAAGCTCTATAGAGGATTCTTAGGCAATGTGACCAGATTTTATACTGGCCATCAAACCTACTTTGGTTGAGAAAAATCCTGATCGGATGAAGACATCCAATACCAGGTGTGTCCTCGCCAATTGCCCTACTTAGGCCTAAGGAAGTGTGACGACACAACCTAAAAGGTAAAGTGGGGCATAATGGTATTTTGGTATTATATTGGACTGGGGGGACACCTGCATGGCAAAATAAAAAGGATTATCAAGCAGCAAGAATATAAAAAGATTGGATGAACACGTTTAGTCGGCAAAATCGCCCAAAACACGAATTTTTCATTAATCTCTTATATTTACCACAGTGATAATACATGTTTAGTCGACGAATCTCGCCCAAAGCATTTACATTATCGAAAAGGACAAAAGAATAACAACTTGTTATATTTACAAAAAAGACAATACACGTTTAGTTAGCGAAGCTCGCCCAAAGCGTTTACATTATCAAAAGAAAAAACTTGCAAAAAATTCAAGGAGGAAGCCTCCGAGCAAGATAATCTGCCACCCTAGCTCTTCGTCCATCATCAGGAGCAGGGACCAGCTCTTCCACAGCCTTATCTGCGTCCGACTCTAACAGCTGCCGAGGAATGGCATCAATAGGGATCCATCTATCATCCCTCCTGAATGGATTAGGCAACAGAGTGGAGGAGGACATCTTATGACGATACCACAACACTGAGTTCCTCGGGACCTGGAGTTCTTTCAAGGCACTCAACCACCTTCTGATAAAAGAAAGTTCTTCAAACTCGGATAGTCTTGTGGGAGCATCTAGCCAGCCTTGATCATAACCATCAGCCCATTCTTGTCGAGGACCCTTCTTGAATAAATGCCGAAGTCGAGTAACATCCCTCTGAAGACCAGCAACAGTTACATATGCTCGGCGAACATCGTCACGGAGCTCTTCCATCTCCTTATCCCGCTGTTCTTCCGCCTCCCTGTTCCTGCCCCTGGTGCTCCTACCAGCTCGCGGGAGGGGAGGACGAGTGGAACCTCGCGTCATAGGGGGAGCATGTCCAGCTCGCGAAGACGAGGAGCCTTGCAGAATCGCTGAAGCAGTGCTCGACGCATGCTCTCTAAGTTGCAGGACTTCCCTCCTCAGATTTTCATTCTCCTGCTGCAGGAATTCCCCAACTTGATTTATCTCGGTGGCCTCTAGAAACCTTGCTCTCAGAACATTGACTTCCTCTTGTACAGAAGCACCAATGCCTTCCATCTCCTGGAGCTTGTCCTTCAGCATAGCCACTAGCTCGGACTGATCCTTATATTTTTGGTTCCTCGACCTAAGAGACTTGCAAAGCCTAACAAAGGCCTGACGAACCTGACGACTGGCATTAGGACCAAGGGTCCTGTCCAATTGAGATGTGGTAGGAATATAGTCTTCTACATCAGTCAACTACAAGACATAAAAGTGCAAAGGAAAGAGAAATCAATCAATGCATTAAAAAAAGAAGCCTTTTTATTTCATTATTAAAGGTCAAGTACATCGAGCAGGAAACGGAAAATTACAAACAAAAGTACAAAAAAAAAGGTCCTAAGGGAGGATTAAATAGCAACCTCAGGCTGCCCGGGGGTGGATGGTTGCTTCCCCTTATCAGCAACATCAGAGGCATCCCCCTCTACAGAGATACCCTCGTTCACTTGGGCAGGACCAACATCGGCAGGGGTAGTGGCAGGGGCTTCTTCGTCTACGGTTGGCCTTGGACCCGGGTCGTGCTCGTCGAATAGCGGAGACTCAGCATCAACACCAGCAGCTAGGAGGGCCTTGTTCCAGCCCTTCTTGAAGTTCAAACGGCTGATATAGCCTATTTGAACTTCAGAGTCTTCATAAGCCGCAGTCCATCCGGAGTTGTATGAATCCTCCTTGATGGTGGCTACCATGGACTCCTTCTCCTTCAGCTGCTCGGTCAGGGCCTTGTTCTCCTCCACCACACCCAGCTTGCTCGAGCAGACTAGGTCATAGGCCTACCTCAACTCGGTCAGCTCCTTGACCGCCGCATCCCTCTCTCGGTTAGAATTGATAAGGGCCAGATCAGAGGAAGCTCGGGCGGCATCAGCAGCCTTTAGGTCAGCCTCCAGCCTAGAACCCCTGACTTCTAGAGCGAACTTCTGTTGCTCCAGCTCGCCATTCATCCTCACCAACTCATCGCGAGAATGGTAGAGCAAAACAAAGTCCGTCACAAACTGCAAAAAATAAACAAAGAATCAAGAAGGATAAATAATTAAAACTCGTTAAGGAATTGAAAAGGGAAAGAGCCTTACCAAGGCCAGTCTCTGGCTAGCTTGGAGGGCTAATTGATCAGACCCCAGAGCTCTCTGGCGATCTGCAGGAAGAACTGCCCTCTCAAGCAGTGCAGGAGCCAGCTGAGGGGAAGTGGCAACCAAGGCCCCCTCGGGCAAAGTTGACACCGGGACCAAGGCTTGCCCAGCCTTCGTCCTCGACTCCACCTTCCTCCTCTATTCATCTCTCTCCCTCTCCATCTTTTTACTCTCCTCCACCTTCTTATTTTCCTCCACCTTCTTGCTCTCCTCCTCTTTTTTTCTCTCCCTCTCTCTCACCTTCTCTTCTTCTCTCCTCTTCCTCTCTTACTCCTGAGTGGAAGACCGAGAACCAGTGGCCACGGCCCCAGAAAAAGACTTTTATTTCTTTGACCTCTGTGCAAGAAGCACATGGTCCTCATCATCATCATCTCTAATCCAGTTCTTCCTTGGAGGCATATCCTCGCCTGAACTGCTGGTAGTGCTCGACGAGTCTTGAGCTGCGGAATCCTCTTTAGAAGAACTACTACTGTCAGAACTCCCTACACCACTCACAACACCTGCAGGATCACTCTCAGAGCTTCTCTACTCTTCGTCCAACTGGATAGGCTCAGCTGTAACCTCTCCAAAAGAATCAAACTCTGGAACACTATCCACAGGTCGTGCTATGAAGCTGGAGCCTGTGTTCTTGTACTCGAGCAGAAAGGCAGCAGATCTGGGATGCTCGCCGTCACCCAGAGGCTCCCTAATATTCCAAGCTTTCACCAACTCTGAGATATGAACCTCGCTGAGAGCAGGCTCCAAATTCTTTGTCCTCGCTGTAAAAGAAAAAGCAAAGAGAGGTTAGAAAAGTCACAAGTCAGCAAAAGTTGAAAAGAACAGTACAATGTCTACCTATATATTCTTTCCCATAAAAAGGTACAGTGAACCTCTCAGACCTGGACCCTTCAAACTGGGGAGGGAGCTGCCAATTCCTAACAAGGAGACCCTCTTGCCAGTAGTCCTTATGGGAATCAGGTAGGTTTACTACCAATACCCTATCAGGATTCCTAGCTTTGAGGTATAAGACACCTGAGCTAGTTCTAGAGAAGGAATAGCAGAAACAGATCTCAGCAAGTCCTAACCTAGTACCATACAACTGGTTTATTCTATGGACACCATTTACTATCTTCCACACATTGGGCAAGCACTGTGCGGGAATAATACCGAAATAACCAAAAAAGTGCAGAAATAGATCATTAGGGGAAAAAGTAAGTCCCCCCTGGGAGAGCAACAAAACATGGATCCAGTGGGCATCCTCTATATCCCTAACATTCCTAGGAGGGGAGGCACAACATTCAATATCTACCCACTCAGGAATATTGTAGAACTCCCTGAACTCAGAGATTTACCTATTTCTAATCTTCGACATTGAAAAACTCAAAGAAACTCTACAAACCAAAGAGAAAGTGTAGAGAAAGGGCACGAGAAACTTACAAAATAGAAGATCGGTTCGAGTGATGAAGAAGCACGAGCTCAAGACGACTAAGAATCAATGGGAATGGGGATTCAGAGAAGAAGGTACGAGGCGTCAGAATTCTTAGAAGAAGGAAGAGTAATGGAAAGGCTAAAACGATGAATAAAAAAGAGGCTATCCCAACAAGCCTTCAATTCTAATCATAGCGGATGGATAGCGAAGCGGGTGCCGCCAAAGCAACTTCACAGTTTTCGAAGAATCACAAATCAGCCATAATGGCTGATCATTTAAATCCATTGGATCCATAAACAGGGCCCAACAAATTTAGGGGCAATTGTGGGTACCCGAAAATTAGAACTATGGGCCTGGACGAGTAGCCCAGTTCTGGCAGCCCAAAGTCCAGGCCCCTCCTCTTTTATAATTGGTCCTTATAATTGATCCTTATATTTGATCCGGTCTCCCCCCACGATCCCATGAAGGGAAGTTATAAGGGAAATGGAAAACATGGAGGAACCCATCACCTCCACTAATCTACATGCACATGTATATATTGAACCCTAGGTCCGGGGCAAAAGGACAAGTTGTATTCTCTGTAATCACTCTTCGGAGTATATAGAAATAACATCGACTGCACCACCGTGGACGTAGGCACATTTTGGCTGAACCACGTACATCCTTTGTTGTGTGATTGGCATCTTGTATTCCTTGTTCTCTTCTTGATAATTTTTCTCTCATATTTATTTGCGTTGCATAATAATTGCTTCTACAATAACTATCAAAACATAAAACACATTTGAGAGAACTCTGTTGTACCAGATGATACCTTAAGAAATAAAAAATATCGTTACCTTAGAGGATGAAAACCTACAAAATGTAGGACTGGATTTAAGTGTAAAACAGTTAATGGAAACTAAAAAGAATAAATTTTCACAACCCAATCGAAAAATATTAAGCATAGGTAATCTAAGCAAAATTGATTAGAAAATTAAGAAACGACAAAACTTGTATCTTATGATATTAAATAGACAAACAACAACAAAACTTGTACCGTATGAAATTAAATAGTTTAATTACATGAACAAATTTGGATGGATCGAGGTGATCCTTTGTTTTTTATATTATAATGACGAAAAGGAAGAATAGAGATAGAATCTACGTCCACCTCAAACACCACCAAACTAACCAAACAAACATAAAGTCACAATAGATCTATAGAATAAAATACTCATGAAAGACGACTTAAACATTTTAATCATAAGTAATTATAATTATGCATAAAGAATATAATCTCACTAAATTAGTGTTTGGTAGAGTTAACATAAACATCGTGCATCATTACAACATCAAACTATTGAAAAATTGAAATCTTGTGAAGACATACGGAAGGCCATAAACTTACAAAAATGTATGATTTGTTCAAAAAATGGATATTGATGTCAAGGAACTTCATAAACTTACATTGAAAAAATTAAAAAACAAAAGGATATCATGGTTCCATCTTTCTGCAGTAAGAGTGTGGTGCAAAATATAATTTTTAAAATTGCTAAAAGTCTACAAAGAGTATACATGCTAAAAGTTAAAAACCAAATAAATACAAATATTTACATAGCTTACATCTGTGTGTTTGATTGTAATAATCCAACTTTGTCCCCATTAAAGGCTTCACCTTCAAAATGTCAAACACCCAAAAATGTGAGATTTTAGCCTAAGTGGAGTTTAGTTGCAGACCTAAACTTCAAACTATAGTCATATATGTAGTTTAAATGAGCAGGGAGGAGTACACCCAGGATATTGAATATTGAACTTGCCAAAAAATAATTAGAAATGTAAAAAACGCAACTAAGAGCACAATAGAATAAAAAATCGAACCCCTCAAAAAATCCTCATTAGCTTGTTCCTTTGCTTTCCATAATAATTGTGTAGTAAAGAATATAAAAGATAAATTAGTACTTTAACTCTATAAAATATCTGAAAACACCAATAATTAAATAACTCACCACATATGTCGTGGCAACAATAGGTCCCTGAGGTTTTCCTAATAGTATAGAGTGTTGGACATTAGAAAAGGCATATAAGCGTCAACCATAAACCTCTAAGCATTAACAAACCATCAACCACATAAAAACTCTATTCCAAAAGCCCTAAGAAAGAACATCTGCGAAAATATATACAAAAATAACCAAACCCTCAAATCCATATTCAAACAACCCTGAGAAAGTAGATCTATATAAAAAAAATTACAAAATCGCTCCATTTTTTTTTATCTAAATTAAGGTGTGTGTGTGTGTGTGTGTGTGTGAGTAAGAGAGTGATGGATATTACCTACGAAGTGTGTGTGATAGAGAGAGAGACGCAGTGGGTGAGGGAGGGATGGAGTGTAGGGTTTGTGTTTGGGGCTCTAGTGAGTCAGCCATTCTTCAAAAGTGAGGGAGAGAGGGAGTGTAGAGTTTGTTCTTCAAAAGTGATCCGAGTCGTTCATTTTATGCCTTGTTGGTTCAATCCTAGCCTCTACTTAGCTTATCATCTTATGGAATAGTGTCAAAATTCTACTCCTTATTATATATATATATATATATATATGTGTGTGTGTGTGTGTGTGTGTGTGTGTGTGTCCCCAATACGTATATATGTAATGCTGACCTCGTACAAAATTCCACAATGTATGAGTCTCACAAATCCAAAAGTCCTTACCGACTTCCCGATGTTACCTATAAGTGTTCACTCACTTGAATTCCTAGTTCCCCTCACCCAAACCCATATACTCTTTGGCCGATCACACATACCAAACTAAGGAAATCATTCCCGAGTAGTCCTACCGTACCCTAGAGTCCCCTACGGTCATTCACCAAGCTCTAACAAGTCACAACAATACATAAACAAAAATTAGAGAGGATAGCAAATCGAGTCGATTTTCTCGACAGACCAAAGCAGTTCATTTGAGCAAATTGGTTTGCTCACCTAGTGAACTAGTTCAGTTCACTGGGCTTCTTATCATCTTCTTCCTTGAATTTTTCTCCTCCAAACCCTCGAATGGAGGTCCTAAATACCCCAAACATACAATTAACCTCCTAAAACACCATACTTATATTCCAAAAGTATTTTAACACATAATTAACCTTGAATCCCTTATCAAACTCCTACGATTCTAAATCAAATATCAATTCTATCAAACTCAGAATTTTCCCAAATTGGATTTTCATTAATTCAACCCTCCAATCAAACTTTTACATGCTCAACATTATAAACCCAAATTTAATTTTGAATTTCCTACATGATCAATATCAATTATTAATCAATTCAAATAAAAAATTATTTATCATTTACATCTCTAAATGAATAAATCAAAGTTTTAACTTTAAATCTTTAAATCTTATATTTTTATACCAATTAAGTATGAAAGTGATTAACTACATGAATGTGCCTATTTAAAGCAAGTAACTACCTACCTTTGTGGATTTAGATCTGAAGTTCTCTATGTTGATTATGGGTTGAATTTGCAGATGAGTCTCTCTTTTATCTTCTCCAAGCCATTCTCTTATTTTCTTCCTCCTATTCTATTCTTTTAAACTTTCTCTCTAACTCAATTATGCAAAATGTCAAATGTTGGCTTCCATCAACATTCCCTACCTTTAAATACCTCCATAATTCACCCTCTTCTCCTTTTCCCATTAAACTCTACGTGTAAAAGGACCACCCTACCCTTATATAGATCCTGCTATGTCTAAAATGCCCTCGAAACATATTCATAACACTCGAGTACCTATTCTAAACTATTTTGACCCTTCCTGGATCACCGATGCACTCGAAAAGGTCATCTGAGCCACCAAATTACAGATATGATAACAACTCATTAATCATTTCCAACATGCGCGTACCATATGCATCGCACATAAATATATTGTTCGCCAATGTAACACTCTATCGACATATAATAATAAACCGTCGCTTTAACTCGTACTCGAAATATAATAAATCACTTGTTTATTTACTTATCACACGCAAGTAAATAATAATAAATATTAATCATTTATCTTGCTAAATAATATTTATCGAAACCCAATTTAGTTTCCACCAATGAAATTAGTTATTATAAGCACACAGAAATTAGCAAAAATTAAGTAATCATAAATTTATAAGGTATTACATAGTTGATTAATGAAAGAATAATGAGATTGTTGACAAAATTGCATTTTTCAATAAAGAGAGTAATTATAACACCAACAAATGAAGGTAAATCTCAAATATCGCTTTGTGTAAGTATTTACACTATATCGTATGATTACCGATTTATAATAGCCTTAAACTGAATCATAACTAAGTATCTATGCATCTGATCACAAATTTCAAAATTCAATTCATGAAGTTTTTCATAATATTAAGAATTTAAGGACTAAAGTCTAATAATTCAAAAAATCTATACATCCTTAATTGCTACACAATTGGATAAGGCGCAATTGGATAAGATGACCATTAAAGCAATCATTGAAAATATAGGCTAAACGCCTAAGAAAGAGAAAAGAAGAAAATAAAGAAATTTTTGATTTTTGATATATAAATAGGAGAATTCTCACATATATCATGCTCTATACTCATTCATACATAATACTTAGTTGTAAGCTCTAAAAAATTTAAATATTCTATTTTTCTCTTGAAAGTAACATTTCAGTAAACCCATGTTCAAGAAATTAGGTCAAAAATACATTTTGCAGCTATTTTTAAAAAAATCTTCAAAAAAATCCTTTAAATACCTTATTTATAATGGTATGCGCCAATAGTTTTTTGTGGTTTTTTTAAAAATAGCTACAATATGTATTTTGAGCTAATTGTTTGATATGTGTTGATTGGAAGGTTAATTTCAAGAGAAAAATAAAAATTTTGGAAAAAAGATTTCTTCGGGCGTAGAACTAGGTGTGAAGTATATATCATGATGTAGGTGAGCCTTTATCTCTCTCTCTCCCCCTCTCTGTGTGTGTGTGTGTGTATATATATATATATATATATATGCTATGTGATTTATAATTAAATAAATTGAGTAAATCACATCCTTAACTCGAAAAAAGCATTGTCCTCAATGTTACTAAGGACAAAAAAAATAAAAGAAGGTGAGAAATGCATCACCCCAAATGGAGCGATCCCCGATAATTGCAACGAAAAACCGAAAAAATATGTTAATACCAAAGTAGGAGTATACACAACCAAACTTTGTACAAGAGATATAAAAATGACCTTAAGATATGAAAATGTAGTTACGTCAATACTATCAAAAAGATGTAATACATAGGATAGGTGGGTAAATCCTAATGACTACCAAAAGTCTTGGGAGCATTGGGATTATGCATTGTGTAGGGGTCATAGAAATATGGAGGTATCTACGCATCGATGCGACATCGGTCGCGACACATGTCCATCTAAAGACGTGTGATGATGATGATATCCCGATGGAAATCATCCTTAAAATGTGATAACCTAACCTTAATAATAGTAAAATCTGTATGGAGAGCCTTCATCCGTCATTCTAGGGTCATGTCAAGGGAACCATCTTCCTGCATCACATCCTAACCTCCATAAAATATCTCCTCCTCATCCTCCTCGTCCTCCTCCTCCTCCGATGACTCCTCTTCCTCTACATTATGTTTGAGCTTCTTGTTCCTCCACCTTACTAAAATCACCCATCCAAGCATTTCCTCATAAACATATTGTCTAGACTTTTGGATGCCTTTTAAATATTATTGGTGCCCTGGGCTGGGCATCATAAGTACAAAGATATCCTAGTGATAAGTCGGGCATTCAAAAGTGCAGTCATGGCCACTATGTTAAAAGCAAAAGACACCATATCCTGTAGGAACAAAGAGAGTATGATAATTCGTGTATGCTCCCCCAAAATATTATAAAGGACAAATACGTGCTTATAGCAGAGGGAGAAATTGTTCTTCATGGGCATAAGGGAATTAATGTTGATGAGATGGAGGAGGTGGGTGACATCACACATGCAGCTCAACTAAAAAGTATATGACGTCTAAATCTCCCTGAATCTAGACGCTCCACTAGTGTAGCCACAGAGGTTTTATAAGCATTGTCAGCAATAAGGTAGTCATAGGAAACGTGGTTGCCCCCCCCCCCCCCCACTTGTATGCTCGACAAGGATGGTAGTAGAGATGTGGATGAGGCATCCACTCACTAAGAAATCATAAGTGACACAATGTCTTATGACTAGGGTGGCATAAAAGCAACGCACCAACTCTTCATTCACTTACCCTTCCTTGATTAAGTGGTTTTATCGACCGAATGTCTATAAAAATTTCCACATGAAATTGGGAAAATGTTCTAAGTTTAGTGCCCTTTCCATAGAAATCAAGTCACTTGACTTGAAATTTTCTTTGTACCAATCACATTCCGCTTTTGAGTAGAAAACTTTAACACCTTGTCTACCCGTGAGCCCGTGAGTTCGGTAGAGTGGGGCTTGGCTGCCATTTAGACCTATAAGACAATAATTCAGTGAAAAACACCATTAGTTCAATGCATAAATTAAAGTAGAAATGAGAAAGTTGTCCAAAACATGCATGACGGTGAGAAATGTGAGAGATAATCATGAAATCACATGAGAGATAATCATGAAATAATATGACCATCTGTGAATGCACAACCTAACGAGGCATTTCATCAAACATGTGGGTACCTTATTTATCTTTTAGGCCCATAAGAGTAGCCAAAAAATCACAGCTATGAATAAGGGATGTCCGACCCACAATTATGGATGCTCTAAGTAATAACGATTAGAACTAAGAGTTTGACCCATTCTATCCTTAAAAATCTCGGAGGAGATATTCAAGGGATAGTGGGCTAGCGAGGCAGCTACCAGTGCCCCTCTCTCCCTCTTATGGAATATATATTGTACCCTTATCCCGGGGCAAAAGGTATGCAGAAAAACCTTTCTTGAGAGTTACTTAATATAATAGTAGACCTCTCCCTGGACGTATGTAATTTGCCGAACCACGTACATCTTGTGTTGCGTGTGATTATGATTATTCCGCTTCTTGTTCTTTATTTTTTCTGGTGATTGCATTTACTTATAATTTGTGTTGAGATATCTTATCATCACAATTGGCGTTGTCTATGAGAAGTGGTTGTTCTTCCCTTAAGATATCCTTCACCAATGTCTGATCACAGCAGCAATGCCCCTCAAGCGGGGGATATTCAAGAGTAGCCTATAACTCGTATGGTTAGATCTGAAGTTCGATGCTCAAACCCAAGGCTTCACCCAGAACGGTAAGCCTAAAAAAATCCAGGGTCTAGCTAGGTCTATACAAATTTCTAGGTTGATCGACACCTATGAGGATTGGCTCCAAGAACAGGAGGAGGCTACTCGTAAGAAGGAAGCCGAAAATGCTCACCTTAAAAAGTGACTGGAAAAGATGGATAAAGAACTCCATCGTAACACGAAGCAACGTCATTATTAGACTCCTAGCCCTCAGGTGAGAAAATCTCACAGCCGAGGAGGAAGCCCAAGGCGTGGGTTTCAAATAATTGAGGGACGCAGGTTAGATAATGAATGTTCCGAGAAACAATAACCAACTCACCATTACAGGAGTCTTGATCGAAGATACGATGACATACAAAACTTGGTCCTAAGAGAGATGGACCAACACCCAGCACATCGGGGTTCCAGATTGACAAGAGAGCTAGCCAGGCGAGCTCTCAGGACCCAGATGAAATCCCCTTTTTCAAGGGAAATAGAGGAAGAGGAAGCCCCCAATAAGTTCGCAATGCCTAGGTTTAAGGTCTACGATGGAAAGACTAATCCCATCGACCATGTTAGATAGTACATGCAGGCCATGACTCTCTAGAATCACAAGGACGCACTGATGTGCCAAATTTTTTCATCAAGCTTGCACGACGTGGGCCAAAAGTGGTTTGAGAAACTCCCCCATAGATCCATTAGGAACTTTGAGTCCCTAGCAGAACTCTTCATATCTTTCTTCATTTCCATCATATCCCATCCAAAGAGGATGGATTCTTTGTTGACAATGAAGAAAAAGCCCCAAGATAGCCTTAGAGACTACGCGAAGCAATATTGAGAGTTGTTCAATAAGGTCGAGGATTTATTAGAGCAGGTCATCATTGCATCCTTCAATATCGGCTTACCCAGCTCCTGCCTCTTACACCAATCCCTCACTAAAAAGGAGGCCACAACCATCGATGACTTGATGGCTCGTATTGAGAATTATGCCAAAGTCAAAGACATTATTCATCTTAGTTCAAGAGAAAATAGTCGCGCCCAGGTTACCAGTAAGGGGAGCGACAAGAATGAGAGTTAGAAAAAAAAGAGTAAGAATGGGGGAAAGAATCACCCCAAAAATGGGAACAAGAGTTAAGCAGTAAATATAGTTTTCAAAGAACCGATCTATAATATTATGGCAAAGATCAAGGATGAACCATTCATCAAGTGGCCCAAGTAAAATGGGTGGAGACCCATCCAAGCGAAAAAACACATCGAGATGTGCTTTCCACAAGGAGGGCGGGCACAAAATCGAGCACCGTAAAGTCCTCAAGTCCCACCTGGAAGAGTCAGATCAAGTTGGACATTTGAGCGAATTCGTGGAGAAAAAGGCAGAGAAGATAGGTAAAAATGGAGACCAGAGGCCCAATAACGTGCTCGAGGAAGACATCGGCCATGAGTTCGTAGTAATTCATGGGGCGTCCGACCTCAAACAAATTCAAGTAAATACAGCTCGAATGGAAGTGAAAAGGCTTACAACAGTATTGCAAGCTTTTCAAATCGATCCAGCCCAAACGCAAGCTGGGAAGCATCTGCGAGAAGAATATGTCGACTATAGCATGCATATTGTATTCACAAATGAGGACATTATGGGAGTAAGAACCCCACATTATGATGAACTTATCATTACACTTTGGATAGCTAACTATGAAGTCAACAGGTTGCTCATAGATCAAGGTAACTCATCTGAAGTAATGTATCTCGACATGTTCAGGAAGCTAAAATTAAGTATCGCCGACCTAAAGGAAGCCACCGTTCCTTTATTTGGCTTCGCTAGAAAAATAATCATCCCCTTGGGAAAGATCATCCTGCCAGTAAGAGAAAGAAATATCTCAAAAATGATCGAATTTGTCGTGGTCGATATTGATTCACCCTACCATGCAATCCTCGATAGAGGATGGATGCACGCGATGAAGGTCGTCCCATCTACCTACCATTAGAAGATCAAATATGTGGCTGAAAGAGGAGTGGTGGAGATCCATGGAGATTAGGTGATGGTAATAAAGTGTTTTATAGCGGCCATTCATCCCAAAACAGAGAATAATGTTGATGAGGTTAGAAGCAAGAACGAGGAATAGGAGAGGCTAAGGCCCTCCAAATAGCAACTAAAATATATGAAAGAAAATTTGAATGAAAGAGTCGTCGAGGACCTAGAGGAAGTCACAACCAGTAGCAGCTCGAATGAAATAAAGTTCTTAATCGAAACATCACTCACCGATCGCAAAAAGAGGGAGTTGGTCACCCTACTTCGGAGTAACTTAGATGTCTTTGTGTGGGAGCCTTACGGGCTGCCCGAGATTGATCCTAACATCACTTGTCATCGACTACATGTTTATCCAACTTTCAAGCCAATTGCACAAAAAGCTCGATGAATAACTCCGGAGAAAGCTAAGGAAGTGGAGAAGGAAGTTGAAAAACTGTTGCACGTAGGATCCATATGGGAAGTTCAGTTACCCAAATGAATATCCAACCCAGTGGTTGTCCCCAAGATTAACAAAAAGTGGAGAGTCTACATAGACTTCACTGATATCAACAAATCATGCCCTAAAAATAGCTTCCCCCTCCCAAAGATCGATCAGCTGGTGGATGCCACGGCAGCAAATGAAAGGATGAGCTTCCTGAACGCATACTCCGGTTATCACAAAATCCCTCTGCACGAGCCAGATTAAGAAAAAAAATCATTTATAACCATAGTTACGTTATATTTCTATAAGGTTATGCCCTTTGGGCTAAAAAATATAGGAGAAACTTACCAGTGGTTGGTCACCAAGATGTTGAAAGACCAAATGGGGAGCACTATGGAGGTCTACATCGATGACATGATCGTCAAGAGAAAACTCAAAGATGACCACCTCTCTGACCTATAAAAGGACCTTTGAAATCCTTAGGAAGTACCGAATGAAGCTTAACACGAGTAAGTGTTCCTTCGGTGTCCAGTCAGGAAAATTCCTTGGGTACTTGGTTAGTAAGAGAGATATCGAAGCTAACCTAGACCAAATTGATGCTATCAACAGGGTACACCCCCCCCCCCCCGAATAATAAGAGACATGCAGAAGCTCATGGGAATGCTCACCGCCCTAAATTGGTTCATCTCAAATTCTTCCAAAAGGTGCCAACCGTTCTTCCAGCGTTGAAGAAAAGCAAAGATGTGAAGTGGAACGAGGATTTCTCGAGGGCGTTCGAAGGGATCAAATCTTACTCAGTAAACCTCCTTTGCTCGTAATCCCTCAAGAGAATGATCCTCCATACATTTACCTTGTAGTATCTAGTAATGTTGTGAGCTTTGCACTGGTATATGAGAAACAGGGGACTCAGTACCCAGTCTATTACACGAGCAAGAATCTTTTGCACGCCGAACATCGATACTTACCACTAAATAAGCTCACCTTTGCACTAGTGTTAGCCTCGAGAAAATTAAAACACTATTTTTAAGCCCACTCCATCATCGTACTCACATTCCACCCCCTTAAAGCAATCCTGGGAAAAGCATACCTTTCAGGAAGATTGTCAAATTGGTCGGTCGAGCTCGGGTGATTTGGCATTCAGTTCCATTCGAGGACCGCCATCAAAAGGTAGGTCCTCGCCTATTTCATCGGGAAGTTTATAGGAGAACAGCCTCGCGACTAGCCCCGAACTAGTCATCAAAGTAAAGTTCAACCAGCGATAGGCGTCTGGAGATTATACGTTAATGGAGCCTCCAATTCCAGAGGGGCAGGAGTAGGCATCATACTGGTTACCCCTAAAGATGCAATACTCGAGTAAGAAATCAGGCTTGGATTTGAAGCCTCTAACAACAAAGAAGAATATGAGGCGCTGATCGCAGGACTGTAGAAAGCACGGATGTTAGGGGCAAAGAAACTACAAGTTTGCAACGACTCACAGTTGGTCTTCAACTAGATAAGCGGCGATTTAAACCTAAAAAATGAAAGGATGTTAGCCTACCTCTCCAGTGTCAAAAGGTTGATGGACGACTTCGAGCACATAAATGTCCAACTATTTCCAAGGGGGAAAAATGACAATGCCGATGCCCTAGCAGCCTTGAGCTCAGCAATTAACTCCAACTTAAAGAGTATAATTTTAATTGATTTGGTTTCACAACCAAGCATCAGCAAGAGCTCTAAGCGCCTAAACCCAGAGCACATTCTCCACATAGATATATCCCCGAGTTGGATGGACGCCATTAAATATTACTTGAAGAATGATGTCCTTCTAAGGGACAAGAAGACCGCCCACTAAATAAGAGTCAAAGTTACCCGCTTTCAGTTATCTCTGGAGGTAAAGCTCTACAAAAGATCTTTCATTCACCCCTACCTCTAGTGCATGCATCCAAAAGACATTGAGAAAGTCCTGTATGAAATCCATGAGGGAATTTATAGGAGTCATATTAGGGGAAGATCGCTAGCCTTTCAAGAAATAAAAGAAGAGTACTGGTAGCCATACATGCAGAAAATTGCCGGAACCTACGCTCGAAAATGCAAAAAGTGTCAACTTCATGCACCTGTGGTACACTAGCCTACTAACGACCTAAAATCACTTACTAGCCCATGAACTTTTTCCCAATGGGATATGGACATCGTGGACCCTCTACCAACTGCAGTAGGTAATCGTAAGTATCTATTGGTCGCAACAAATGACTTCACCAAGTGTATATATGTTGAGCCACTAACAAACATTAGAGACGCAGACATGATAAGATTCATATGAAGAAACATTGTCACTCGCTTTGGGATCCCCAGGACTATCATCACTAACAACGAAACCTAGTTCGAGAGTGGTCGCTTCCAGGGTTTCTACAACGTCCATGGTATCAGGCACCACTTCATCTCTGTGGGATACCCTCAGAGCAACGGACAGGACGAGGCTTCCAACAAAATAGTGATCGATGGATTAAAAAAGCATTTAGAGCGAGCCAATGGAGCATGGGTAAGCTAATTACCCTATATCCTATGGGATTACCGCACCACCCTAAGGCAAGAAACTAGAGAGACTCCATTTGCACTTACGTATGGGATGGAGGTAATTATCCCTTTAGAAGCTGGCCTACCAACCATGAGGTCCACTGTAGTCGACCAAGGCCAAAATGATGCAGCATAACTCGCTGAACTTGACTTAACCAACAAGCGAAGGGAATTAGCCCTAGTAAAACTAGAATCCTACCAACAACAGCTAGCAAAGCACTATAACAATAAATTCAATTCAAGAACATTCCAGGTTTGGGACTACGTCATGAGGAAAGTTCTTAGCAGCGCTGTGAAACCATCGGAGGGAAAGATAGGAACAAACTAGGAGGGACCTTTCAAAGTGATAAAAGACGACCTACAAGGAGCCTACTACATGGAAACGCTGGAGGGCAGGGAGATATCAAGAGCTTGGAATGCAACCAACTTGAAGAAATTATACTTCTAGATTTATTTTTTTATTTTTGCAAACTTAATGTTGAAATTTCAATACTTCTCTAATTAATAAGATTTGTTTGGCAATAGCATTTTATGAAGTGTTGGTTTTCTCAACTGCATTATAGTATACGCACCCTTTCCACGCTACAGGTAACCCTCTTAACATGCACAACTAATATCGTAAGAAACTTATTGGCTAAAATAGCAGGGTCGATGTGTAATGACCCTCCTCGGGCATTTGTTAATTAACAAAAATGACCTCCTAGCTTACCCCTGGAAATATATGAAGCCCTATAGGGGACCCTAAGGCAACATGACCAACCCAAGTTAGTCGCCAACATTGTATGGCCTAAAAATCCTTCTTGGATAGAATATTCAATCCCAAGTGTATCCTCGCCATTTCCTCACCTAGGCCTAAGGCAGTGTGACAACACGACCTAAAAGGTAAAGTAAGGCACAATGGTACACTCAAAGCATACTGTACTAGGGGGATACTCACTCGACAACCAACTCTACATAAGTCATATCTAGTCGGCCTGGAAGAGCCCAAGATAACTGAACAAGAGATTAATATAGTATAAAATACAACATATGTTTAGTCGGAAAAATACCCAAAAGATAAATGTTCTATTACATTACTACATGTACAAAAAGTTACATATGCTAGGTGATTCAAATCCTAATGAGGACCAGGTCACCGAACGAGTTAGTTAGCTACTCGCGCTTTTCGGCCATCATCTGGGTGAGGAGAAAATTCCTCCTCAACATCATTTAAACTCGACTCCAGTAGCTGTCTTGGGATTGCATCTATTGGGATCCAACGATCATCCCTTCTAAATGGATTTGTATCTAAATATGAAGGAATAATCTCATGTCTATACCAAAGGATGGAGTTCTAAGGAACCTTTAATTCTCTAAGGGAACTAAGCCACCCTCTAATTAAGGATATCTCCTCAACCTCCTTTAACCTTGTGGGAGCATCTTTCCAGCCGTAGTCGTACCCATATGCCCACACCTATCGAGGAACTTTTTGTTGAACAAGTGTCTGAATAGGGTGACATCTCTTTGAAGCCCATCGTCTGTCACGTATGCCCTACGAACATCTCCCCGTAGTTCGGCAATCTCCCTAGCTAAACCACTGTCATCAGGCCCATCTTGTTACCTAGTCGATGAAGAAGAACCAAGTAAAACTTGAGGGCCAATGCTCAGAAAATTCTCCCTAAGGTGCGCGACTTCCTTCCTTCAAGCATCATTATCCTATTTCAGGATCTCTCCAACTTGATTGATCTCAGAGGCATCCAAAAGCTTAGCCTTCACAAAATTTATCTCTTCTTGAACAGAAGCATCGGCCTCCTCCATCTCCTGAAGTCTATTTTTCAACTTAGTAATAAGCTCCGACTGGTCTTTATTGTCCTGGTTTCTCAATTTAAGAGACTTGAATTTTTTTACAAAGGCACAACGAACTCGGTTGCTCACATCAGCAGCAATAATCTGGCCTAGGCGAGAGGTAGAATGAATATATTCATCAAGGTCAACAAACTACAAGTCATAAAAGCATGAAAAGTAAATATATCAGCAGGGGCAAAAATACAAAATTTCTTCTTCTCATTAAAATCAACCCAAGTCCGACACAAGTACAATAATCAGAGGGAAAAAATAAAAATAAAAGGGAACCCTAAAAAAGACTAGTTGTTAACCTCGGTTTGCTTTGCGGATGCTGGATGCTTCCCCTTATATGCATCATCATCATTTGTGAAAAACTGTTACTAAAGTCGTTTAATACAAGATTAAACTATTTAAGTAACTCCAAACTGTTTTTTGAAGAAACTCTTTTCTAGAAAACAAAATCAGTTTAATGACAAGATATGTTTAAAAAATGCACGAGTTCTGTTCAAGATTTATTAACAAGTTTTGAAAAACAAAACTAAAATCATTTTTAATTCAGCACACTAAACAGAAAGGGATGAGGAGATGTAGAAAGATTATTGACAAGATATTTTTAATGTGGTAAAACCTCACCCAACTGAGGAAACATCCACGACTCCCTCTACAGAGTAAACCAAAAATTCCACTAAAACAAATTATAACAGTTATAAACTATATAACACACATGCACACAAATCAGACCTATACAAGTTTAGGAATGTACCCACTGGCATCCTTCTAACTTTTCTGCAGTTCTGTCTGTTGATACTGTTCTCCAGTTTGCTAACATCTAATTTGTTCTAGTTCTTTACGTCGACTCTTGTTTCAAGATCTTATTACCAACACTTTTAATGTGGTAGGGTGTAAGTGTTTTATGAATGTGCTTCTAACACATGCATGCACACACTCACGCCGATTTATACAAACAGTCCTATCAAAAAACATATAAGATCTATATGCTGTAATTTTTAGTTTCTCTCTTCTTAGGAAACTTTGAACCTTATTTGACCTTTAATATTAACCCATAATCCACTGCTATCTTGCTCAGAAGTCGTTTCAAGATCTTAATCAATCTCAGGTTTTGAAAATATTTTTGAGATTGAAAATCACCAAGTATGATTCCAACTAGGTCAAAGGTTTTATTTCAAAAGAACTAGAAAAAGAAAATGTTTTTGTTGATTTTGAAGTTGAAAACATTTACAGAAACAAATCAACAAAAGTTTTCTCAAGATGAAAAACTATAGATGCAGATCTATGTGTAATATAACATGCAACGACTAGATCTAAGATTTCAATAAAAGTGGAAACAAAGATCTAATCAAATGTTTACATTGGAAACAAGATCTGAGAACGAAGATCTTACAGCATCAAACAACTAACAAACCAACACTCAAAACTCTCAAACACTCAAGGTTGTGTTTGGTATATACAGGTTTTGAAAGAAGTTAGGGTTTTGAAAGATGTTAGGATGTTTTAGGGTTAGGGTTTCTAACTCTCTCTGTCTCTATGGTTTCTCTCTTCTCTCTCTACTCACTCAAATAGACGAAGTGGAAAAAGTCTTCTAATGGCTGGGGATTACCCTCCTTATATAGGGGGCGGAGAAGGATCGAGAAGGTAGAAGCAAATCGAGGGCTGAGATTAAGTCTTTTTAAATTGACTTTGATCCAATGGTTTAAGAGGATGGGTTGGTTAAAAAGCTTCTGATTGGGGGATAAGGGTTTCATAGGGATTGGTAAGGAACGCATGCAGAGCGTTAATAAGATCAATCCAAGGGCTAGCAATGAACAACAGTTTTGTGTCTATAAAGAAACACAAATCCAAACGGTTCAAGAGTGACAAGTGTAGGGCTAATATTAAACCTCACACGTGCGTCCAAAGAAATTACACAACATTCCTTATAATCTCAAGCGCTTTCGGTTTCTACCCCATTGAACTTTACAGGGATAAAACCAACAATCAGAAATTATAGAATGACCCCAAAACTTCTTAATTGCATTTTTTTAATTAAAAAATGTTTTAAAATGGTCAAAAAATCCCAAAAAATTATAAAAAAATAAATGTTAGGGAAATTAACACACACAGCCAATAATATGCAATATACAAGATATGAATGTTATCCTAATGTGTGTGAGTGTTGGTACATATACCTTTGAACAAGTGGAATGAATTTGAAACAATTTCAGAGGCTTTTTGGATTCTAGGAAAGGACACAATTTTGTCACTATTTCCAAACTAGATGAGCACTTATATAATGTAGACTCAAGTGAGTCAAGAGTATAAGGTCCTTCAATCCCCCCCTTTGGAAATATGAGACAAAATCTCCTTTGAGTCATCTAGGACTCGTAGGGCAATAAATAAATGAGGAAAAAACCTATTCCTAAACAAAAGTTCTATCTCCCATTTTCTAGAAAAGAAACGTACATAACTTAACTAATTACAAATCAATACACTATTGAGAATAACTGTACAGAGTCCTGCAAACAATTTATAAGATCAAGCTTATTAGAAATATGTGGAAAAAATGAACGCATAAGACTCAAATTTCTCCCCCATTTTGTCTCAAATGGACAAAGGGAAAAAAATATGTAAATCCAAGAAATTATTAAGCACACACCATTCCAATTAATTTACGCAAGGTAATACACCAGTTATAATCCAAAGGTTTGGTAAACATATCTGCGAGTTGCAAATCAGTAGGAAGATAATTAATTTCTAATTCCTTAGTTTCAACTAATTCGCGAATAAAGTGATGTCTTATTTTTATGTGTTTTGTTCGCGAGTGTTGAGCAGGATTTTTAGAGATATTGATCGCACTTTGATTATCACAATAGAGATGTAATTATTTTTCTTGAATACCATAATCACTTAGCATTTGCTTAAGCTAAAGAAGTTGAGAACAACAACAGCCAGCAGCTATGTATTCATATTCAGCAGTGGATAGTGAAGTGCAGTTTTGTTTCTTACTAATCCAATCTACCAAATTATTACCAACATAATAACATGGGCCTGATGTGCTCTTACTATCATCAGTACGCCCTGCCCAATCATCATCGGTGTATACTATTATAGTGCTAGGAGTATCATTGGTGTACCAAAGTCCTAAATTTAGAGTTCCTTTATTGTACTTGATAATTCTTTTAACACAAGTTAAATGACTCTCTTTAAGATTGTTCTGGTAACGAGAACAAACGCAAACAGCATACATAATATCAGGATGCGAGGCAGTGAGATATAGTAATGTTCCAATCATACTATGATAAAGGGTGGGATCTATGGATTTTCCTCTTTCATCCTTAGATAGTTTGACAGTAGTACTCATGGGAGTTTTAGCATCTTTTGCACTTTCAAGACCAAATTTTTTAACAATCTCTAATGCGTATTTTGATTGCGAGAAAAATAATCCTTCAAAATTTTGTTTGACTTGAAGACCTAAGAAAAATTGCAACTCCCCCATGAGAGACATTTGAAATTCTTTATGCATAATTTCAGAAAAGCATTTAACTTCTAAAGGGGAAGTTGATCCAAAGATGATATCGTCTATGTACACTTGAGCTATAATGATATGTTTGTCAAAATATTTGACAAAAAGGGTTTGATCCTTTCCACCTCTCTTAAAACCTTTATCTAAGAGAAAGTTGGAAAGGCGCTCATACCAGGCTCTTGGCGCTTAATTTAGGCCATACAAAGCCTTTTTAAGACGAAAGACACAATTTGGATATTTACGGTCAATAAACCCTTTTGTTTTTTCTACATAGGTGTCCTCAGTCAATATTCCATCAAGGAAAGCATATTTGACATCCATTTGCTAAAGCGTAAAATGTAAGTAGCAAGCTATGACAAAGAGAAGACGAACAGATTCTAATCGAGTAACGGGAGCAAAATTCTAGTTAAAATCTATTCCCTCTATTTGAGAGTATCCTTGAGCAACTAATCTGGCTTTGTTTCTAATGACTATCCCACTTTCATCAGATTTATTTTTAAATATCCAACGTGTGCCAATAACCTTTTTGTGATCAGGCCTAGGTACAAGATACCAAACATCATGAATGACAAATTAAAGAAGTTCATCCTGCATTGTAGAAATCCAATGAGGATCATTCAATGCATCATTAACATTCTTTGGTTCCATAATCGAAACAAAACATGCATAATGAGCATAGTTTCTTAATTGAGATCTTGTACACACAGGTTCACTGGGATTATCAACAACGTTGTCTATGGGATGGTCTTTAGCAACCCAATTAGGTACTTCAGGTGTCTCATTGGTAAAGAGTCATCTATTTTCGGTGAGTCACTTTCTAAACTATTTTCAGACTCTACCATAATTGTTGGTTCTCTAGTCTTACATTCTATAGTAGTGTCACTTACAATTAGGTTTATAGATTCCATTATGGTCTTAGTGCGAAGGTTATAAACATGGTAAGCTCTACTATTAGGAGAATATCCTAAAAAGATGGCTTTATCTCCTCGAGTCTCAAATTTGGATAAGTGTTCTCTGTCCTTGCAGACATAACACGTACAACCAAAGGTTCTAAGGTACTTAAGATTGGGTTTCTTCCCATACCAAAGTTCGTAAGGAGTTTGCTTAGAATTCTTTCTAAGCTAGACCCTATTAATAATGTGATAGGCAGTACGAATGGATTCTACCCAAAAATACTTAGGGAAAGTCTTAGCATGAATCATAACACGTGCCATCTCTTGAAGGGTACGATTCTTTCTCTCAGCTGTACCGTTCTATTGAGGAGTCATGGGAGCACTAAATTCATGTTTGTAACCATTGTAGTCACAATACTCCACAACACCTGTATCTAAGAACTCTCCACCTCTATCACTTTGAATCCTATTTACCTGAGAGTCTTTCTCATTTTCAATTCGAAGTAAAATCTTCAAAAAGGTTTGGAATGTGTCAGACTTTTGTTTTAATAAAGCTACCCAAGTAAATCTGGTGAAGTCATCAACCATAACTAGAATGTAACTGTGTCCACAAAGACTAACAATTCGAGAAGGACCCATTAGGTCCATTTGGATGAGCTCCAAAGGTTTAGAGGTTACGATATCTTTGACTTTCTTATGAGGGGATTTAATAATTTTACCTTCCTGACATGAACCACAGACAATATTAGAAATAGGTTTGATCTTAGGAATACCTCTAACTATTTCTTGAGAAAACAGTCTACTAAGATTTTAGTAATTTATGTGAGCCATACGATTATGCCATATCTCATTGTCATCCATTATGGTAATGTTACAGGCCTCAACACTACTTTGAACAGTATAAAAATTGTCCGGAGTCGTGAGTCCTGTAATAATGCATTCACCTTTTTTATTTAAAATTTTGCAATTATTCTTTGAAAAGGTGACAGTATGATTTGAGTCACAAAATTACGAAATACTAAGTAGGTTTGTCCTAAGACCTTTTATTAAAAGAACATCTTTAAGCATAGGTAATCCTTCTTGTTGGAGTGTTCCCTTACCAATGATTTGAGATGATACACCATCACCAAAAATAACTTTTCCTCCAGCAAAGATGGTTTTGTTTAAAAGTTTTGTATCATCACCAGTCATGTGTTTAGAACATCCAGAATCTAAATACTAACCAGAAGATGTGTGTTCAGCTTTTAAATCAGTAATCACAATGTTACACTTCATCTGGGGTAATAATTAATCTTTTCTAACCCAAATAGCTCTTGTTTTCATTTTGCGCTTATTTTCTCTCATTTGATAAAATTTGCGAGCATTCAATTTTTGTTGAAAAATGTTTTGTGCATGAATTTGAATTTTAGGAGACACATGAGCATTTGGTTTAGGAAAGTGTTTAGGAATTCTTCTAGGAAATTTTCTTTTAGGTTTGGTCTTTCTTTTCCTATAGTTAGAGTTTTTGTCTGGTTATCTAAGGAGAACATAATTATTACGACTCCTTCTAGAGTAGTTAAAGTTTTGGTACACAGGGGGTACTATAGACAGGTTTAACTAAACGTTTAGAGTAGCAACCATCAAAAGAGTGACCATACAAGTCACAGTATGAGCAATATAAATTGCTCGAAGAGGGTATCTCCTTAGGAAAGTCTCTAAACATAGGCTTGATGAGATTTTGATGTTGAACCTTATTCCTAGGGAGTACAGTTTGAAAGACGGAATCACTTTTCCTAATAGAGGGCAGACATATTTAGTCTTAGATGGACTTTAACACTTAGAGTTACGTGTTTACCCAATATCAAACTTAGATTGGTTATTGTCAAACTCATTTTTCAGAGAATGAAAGTCTGGACAAGTTTCTACAGGTCCTTTGCCTCCTGACACAAACTTAATTGGTTCAAAAGTTTTGGTTTGAATCTTCAAATTGGGGCAAAATACTATTCCAGTTAGATCATCAGAATTGGTTTTGGAATCAGAAACAAATCCATCAAAATAGTTTGAGTTATTTTCAAATTTAGCAAATTTTTTGAAAACTGTTGTTGTCTTTTCTTTAGATTGTTCCAATTCTAATAATGTCCCGTTGTATTTTTCTCCAGAGTTACATTTTCTTCGATCAAATTCTTCAACTTTTTATAAAAAATTTTAACTTCAATTTCATGAGTTAGACATTGTGTAGTATACTCTCCAGCGTTAAGTTTAACCATCAGACTTAGGTCTTCTAATTTCTTAGTGAGACCTTTCACTATCTTTTCTAGTCTAGTGCTTTTCTTGAGAGTTTTAGCATAAAGTGTGTGAATGTCCGAGAGTTCTTCAGTGTCTGAGTCACTAAGTGCAGTGTGTGTAGTGACCCCTAAGGATTCATTTCTTGAACTCACGCACCCATGGACATTGTCATTATCGCATTCCCTTTGACTCACACACCCCGCGGTTGAACTAACAATATTCTCATAAAGTAAAGCATCTAAACCAGTAGCATCATGATTCACAAAAGCAGGTGTAGAGTTACTATCATCATTCTCATACATAGGCATATCGTCATTGTATATTATCTTAGCAAAGAGAGACATGCAAGGGTCAAAACAATCAGAAGATTCAGGTTCCTCATTCTTAGAATCACTTGAATCATCCCATGTTTTGCAAATGTTGGCCCTAGTATGTTTATTGACAGTGTTTAGTTTCACTCTACAGTCTAGTGCTATGTGTCCTAGTTTTCCACATCTAAAACACTCAATGTTCTTGAAGTCTTTGTTGGGTCTCATGTCCTTGTGATGTTTATCTTGACCTTTCTCATGAGGTTTGTAGTTAGATTGACTTGGATAATTTGGCTTGCGTTATCTGTTTGGCAATTTATTTCTAAGTTTGATAATTTTCTTAAATTGTTTTAACATCAAGGCAATTTGGTTATCCAAGCTATCTATATCACATTCCTCATTAGAATCATCAATGGGAATAGTAAACTCAGGTTTTATCAACTTAGAAGAAAAACTCAAGTTGGAACTAGCATGTTTCCTATGGGACTAGGTCATTTGTTTCTTAAATTCTAATTCCATTTCCACAGTTCGAAGTTTACTACTGAGTAATTCAGGAGTGAGATTTTGATCACACATTTTCTCAATAGCATATCTTTTATTATCAAATTTATGTGGTAATGACCTTAGAATTTTAGATACAATTTCATGTATGTCATAAGTTATCCCATTAGCATGCAGTTTGGTCACAATGTCAGTTAATCTCAATTAGAAATCATCGAAAGTTTCAGAATCAGACATAATTAGTGAGTTATACTGCTGAATAAGCATTTGAGTTTTAGCAGCCTTAACTCTAGTGTCACCCTCATGTGTAGTGATCAGTGTATCCCAAGATTCCTTAGAAGTGGCAGAAGATGAGATCCTTTTGAACTCATGTTCATTTATGGACATAAAGATAACATTCTTGCCTTTGTTATTATTATGAGAAGTCTGCTTCTCTTCTTGTGTGAAGTCACTTAATGCTTTCTTAACCCTCTCATTACTTCCTTCAGTGGCTAGTTTAGTAGGATAAGAGTATCCATTTTCAACAATATCCCAGACATCATCTCCCAAGGTTCCTTATATGAAAGAAACCATCCTTACCTTCCAGCAAGCAAAGTTGTTTCCATCAAAGATTGGGGGTCTGGTCAAGTTACCAAATCTTTCATTTTTCTCGTCCATTGGTATGATTTTAATAAAACAATTTCAGAAACACGAGATATTTTAAAAAGATTTCCAAAGCTCTGATACCAATTGAAAAACTGTTACTAAACCCGTTTAATACAAGATTAAACTATTAAAGTAACTCCGAATTGTTTTTTGAAGAAACTCTTTTCTAGAAATCAAATCAGTTTGATCACAAGACCTGTTTAAAAAATGTCTGAGATCTGTTCAAGATTTATTAACAAGTTTTGAAAAACTAAACTAAAATCGTTTTTAATTCAACACACTAAACAGAAAGGGATGAGGAGTTGTAGAAATATTATTGACAAGATATTTTTAACGTGGTAAAACCTGACCCAACTGAGGAAACATCCACGAATCCCTCTATGGAATAAACCAAAAATTCCACTAAAACAAATTATAACAGTTACAAACTATATAACACACATGCACAAAAATCAGACCTATACAATTTTAGGAATGTACCCACTGGCGTCCTTCTAACTTTTTTGCAGTTCTGTTTGTTGATGTTGTTCTCTAGTTTGCTAACATCCAATTTGTTCCAGTTCTTTACGTCGACTCTTGTTTCAAGATCTTATTACCAACACTTTTAGTGTGGTAGGGTGTAAGTGTTTTGTGAAGGTGCTTCTTACACATGCATGCACACACTAACACTGATTTATACAAACAGTCCTATCAAATTACATATAAGATCTATATGTTGTGATTTTCAGTTTCTCTCTTCGTAGGAAACTTTGAACCTTATTTGACCTTTAATATTACCCAGAATCCACGGCTATCTTGCTCAGAAGATGTTTTAAGATCTTAATCAATCTCAGGTTTTGAAAATATTTTTGAGATTGAAAATCACCAAGGGAGATTTCAACTAGGTCAAAGGTTTTGTTTCAAAATAACTATAAACAAAAAATGTTTTTGTTGATTTTGAAGTTGAAAACATTTACAGAAACAAATCAACAAAAGTTTTCTCAAGATGAGAAACTATAGATGCAGATCTATGTGTAATATAACATGCAACGACTAGATCTAAGATTTCTATAAAAGTAGAAACACAGATCTAATCAAATATTTAAGTAGAAAAAAAGATCTGAGAACGCAGAGGTTACAACATCAAACAACTAACAAACCAACACTCAAGGTTGTGTTTGGTATATACAGGTTTTGAAAGAGGCTAGTATTTTGATAGATGTTAGGAAATTTTAGGGTTAGGGTTTCTAACTCTCTCCCTCTCTCTCTGGTTTCTCTATTCTCTCTTTACTCACTCAAATAGACGAAGTGGAAAAAGTCTTCTAATGGTTGGGGGTTACCCTCCTTATATAGGGGGCGAAGAAGGATCGAGAAGGTAAAGGCAAATCGAGGGCTGAGATTAAATCTTCCATAATTGACTTTGGTCCAACGGTTTAAGAGGATGGGTTGGTTAAAAAGATTCTGATTGGGGGATAAGGGTTTCAGAGGGATTAGTAAGGAACGCATGCAGAGTGTTGATAAGATCAATCCAAGGGCTGGCAATCAACAACAGATTTGTGTCTATAAAGAAACACAAATCCAACCGGTTCACGAGTGACAAGTGTAGGGCTAATATTAAACCTCACACGTGTGTCCCAAGAAATTACACAGAACCCCTTACAATCTCAAGCGCTTTCATTTTCTACCGAATTGAACTTTATAGGGATAAAAACCAACAATCGGAAATTATAGAATGACCCCAAAACTTCTTAGTTGCATTATTTAAATTAAAAAAATGTTTTAAAATGTTTAAAAATTCCCAAAAAATTATAAAAAAATAAATGTTAGGGAAATTAACACACACAACACACACACAACCAATAATATGTAATATACAAGATATGAATGTAATCCTAATGTGTGTGAGTGCTGGTACATATACCTTTGAACGAGAGGAATGAATTTGAAACAATATCTGAGGCATTTTGGATTCTAGGAAAGGACACAATTTTGTCACTATTTCCAAACTAGATGAGCACTTATACAATGTAGACTCAAGTGAGTCCAGAGTATAAGGTGATTTAATTTGTACCTCCTTCGAATGGAACAACCACCACTCCTTGATCAACAGGAGCATCAGCAGTGGTAGTGGGAACATCTGGAACACCTTCATTGGTAACAGGAGGAGGCACTCCCTTTACAACAGGTTTTGGACTAGGGTCGTGCTCATCAAAGAGAGGGGAATCAACATCCACATCAGCAGCGAGCAAAGCCCTGTCCTAACCTTTCTTGAAGTTGAAACGACTGATGTAGTCAATCTGAGCCTCAACATCCTTATATGCCGCGAACCACCCAGAATTGTAAAAGCTTTCCTTGATGGTGGCGTCCTCAGATTCCAACTTTCTTATCTTCTCGACACGCTCTTTATTCTCCTCAACCACCGCCATCTTTCTCATGCAGACTATGTCATAAGAATGCCTCAGCTCCTCCATATCTTTAGACGCTGCCTCCTTCCCTTTGATAGCTTCAACCAACCTAAGATCATAAGATTTGTGAGCAACACTACCAACTTTAAGGCTCGCCTCTAGCTCAACATTTCTCCTCGCCAACTCATCACATCTGCGATAAAGGATGGTGAAATCAGACACAAACTACTGAGAAGTGGGAAAATATTGGCAAAGAAGGTATGGAAAAGGAAATTACAGAGTAAAGAAGTAAAAGTAGACTTACCAAGACTATCCCCTGACTTGATTTTAGGGCTAACTAGTCGGTCCCTATGCTCATTAAACTCTGGCGATCTGCTGGAAAAATTTCCCTCTTGAGCACTACCAGAGCTAGCTGAGGAAAAAGAGCGACGGAAGCCCCTCAGCCAAAGCAGACATGGGTACCAAGGATTGCTCTTTCTTTATCCTCACTTCCTCTCTCTCCTTCTTCTCCATTTTAACCCTCTTCCTCTCTTCCTCTTTCTTTCTCTCTCCCCCTCATAAATCCCTCCTATTTCTTCTTCCTATCTCTTTTATGAGCCACAGTTTAGGAGCCAGTGGCAATGTCCCCACTCCCAAACTTCTTCTTATTCATCCATTGAGGCAGACCAACATTATCTTCATCATCATCCTGAATTAAATTCTTCCTAGAGGGAGCCCTAGTCTCCTCGCTAGAACTCTCTGAATTCTTTAAATTCTTCAAACTCTCCTCTGAGATGGAAGTTCCCTCACAATATCCTACCTCACCACCACTAGTAGCACCGGACTCCGAACTACTCTCCTCCTCTTCGTTTAGGTTGATAGATTGAGGAGTACCTTCTTCTTCCTCTGAGATGTTGAGATGTGGAATAGAATCAACTGGGTGCACATTGAAGCTAGAAGTAATATTCTTATACTCCAGTAAGAAGTTAGTAGATCTCAGATGCTCGCCTAATGCAATCGAATCTCATATATTCCAAGCCTTGTGTAACTCAACAACACGGATTTTTCGGAGAGCGGACTCCTGATTCTTTGACTTTTCGACAAGAGAAGAAGAAAAGCATTATATAAAGAACATTTTATAGCAGAAATGAAAGGACAAAGAGATTGAGCAATAACCTATATATTCCTCTCCATAGGTAGGAATTTGAGGCCCCGTGTACCTCGCACCTCCTAGCTGAGGAGGGAACAACCAGTTCCTAGCTATAAAAACCTTAGTCCAATAATCTTTATGGGAATTAGGTAAGTTAACTACCAATACCCTATCTGGACTCCTCGCTTTCAAATAAAGAAGATCAGAGCTAGTGCGAGAAAAGGAGTAGAAGAAATAAATTTAGACCAGGGCCAACTTAGTGCCATATAGCTAATTTATACTATTGACACCATTAATGATCTTCCAAACATTCGAAGAACATTGGGCTGGGACTATATCAAAATATTGAAAAAATGTGAAAATAGATGATTTGGAGGAAAAGTTAAACCCCCTTGGGATAATAAGAGAACATGAATCCAATGACCATCCTCAACATCGTGAACATTTCGAGGAACATGGGCACACTCGATGTGTACCCAATTAGCAATATTGTAACATTTCCTTAATTCTGATAAGGATTTGTTGTCTATCCTTTCCATGGGAAAAACCCTAGCTACAGTAAAATCAAAACAACAAAACGAAATGCACAGAAAAGGGAGGACTGGGAACTTACAGGGAAAAAAGAATGGAGTTTGAAATAATGGAAACCACGAGTAAGTAAAATCGAATGAAGCAAGAGGCAACTTGGAGGAATATGAAGAACATACTTGAGAGGAAAGTAAAGCTTGAGAGTAAGAGAGAGTTTGAAAAGAGAACACATGGAAATGGCAAGACGAACCATTTTGAACTCCTCGGTTCAAACTCCTAATTATAATGCACAGATACCAAGGAAAATTTTCCGCCTGAATTTACTGTAAAGAGATGCTTCGCACCTCAAGCTTGGCATAATTCACAAAAGTACCACCTGGAAGCAACCGCAGTCAGTGTTTAAACTTTCTGAACCCAAATTGTGACCCTAAAATTTTAGGGGCAATTGTGGGTACCTTATTTATCTTTTAAGCCCATAAGAGTAGCCGAACAAAGCCCAGCTAAGAATAAGGGATGTACGGCCCACAATTATGGATGTTCTAAGTAATAGCGGTTAAAACTAAGAGTTTGACCCATCTATCCCCAAAAATCTCAGGGGAGATATTCAAGGGATAGTTGGCTAGTGGGGTACTTACCAACATCCCTCTATCCCTCTTATGGAATATATATTGTACCCCTGGAAAGGGGAAAAATGGTATGCAGAAAAACCTTTATTAAGAGTTACTTAATATAACAGTAGATCTCTCCGTGGACATAAGAAATTTGTCGAACCACGTACAACTTGTGTTGTGTGTGATTGTGATTATTCCTGTTGTTGCTCTTTATTTTTCTGGTGATTGAATTTTCTTATAATTTGTGTTGAGATCTCTTGTCACAATAAAACACATTGTGGGAAAAATGTTCAAATGGAGTGAGGAGTGAAAAGAATCTAATACACTAAAGTTTCAAGATTAATAAAATTCTCTTTTAACTATTTGGTAAAAACCTTTTAAAATTCAATGGTTTAATACACACATGGACAAAAAGTTTCATTCTGGTTGGTGTGATGTTCAAATTAAAATGGATTTAGAGTTGAAACATATTGAGATAAGGAGAATATGTTTAGCCCATAATAGTGTGACAATAAGGAAATCAACATACTGAAAAAGCCCGAGTCTTTTAGTACCAATACCACACACACCCCAAGTCCATTATAATAAGAATTTGAGTAAAAATACAAATTATAATATGTAAATGTATAAGTAAAGACAATATAATAAGTATACTAAGGATAATACTAAACAACCCCGCAACTACTGAAATAATATCAAACAACATAAATAGTGAAACTTAGTAGAACAAAAATGGATCTTCACACTCAAGATAAGAGTATCAGTGAAAATGTAAAGAGAAGAAATATTTTAATAAGTTCTTTATTTTAATAGATTGACGAAATCTTCAGATACTAAAGACTATATATAAAGAGTCTTTGCTTTAGAGTTTTTAAGTTTTAAGCATAAGAATACCTAATAGTGAATTTTGCGTAATAAAATATTTATATCATGAGTTTTTACAAACTAGAACTGTATCTACACGAATCTATGAAAATACGAACCAAATCTTATTATAAAGACTATAGCGGTTTTAAATTAATATTTCATTTATAAAATAAGATTTACTAAACAAGCAATATATATATATATATATATATATATATATATATATATATATATATGTGTGTGTGTGTGTGTGTGTGTGTGTGTGTGTGTGTGTGTGTGTGTGTATAAAGAGGGGTTTAGAGAGGAAACCCTAACGATGATCACAAAGAAAAACATGAGAAGGAAAAAGTTCCAATAGCTTTGAATGATCAAAGTAGAAAGTCACAAAAAGCTTTCAAAATTAAAAACCTAGAAATCTTCAAAAATGGTTCAAAACCCAAACCCAAAAATCTCAAATACATTTAAGAACGCTAAAACTATGAAACAGATCCTCTCAAAACCCTCCAAAAAACCTAAACACATAAAACTAAAAAATATGATTTGGAGAACACTCAGGTGTTTAGATATTGAGGTTGAAAAAAGATCTCTCAGAGGATATGAAATAATAATTTTTTTTTTAGAGAGAGAGTTTAAAACAAATTTGGGTAGTGGCCATCCCCTCCCGGATCCTGATCCTCGTGGTGGGCGGGCCACGCGAGAGTGAGGATCCTCGGTTCCCGTGCATCCCTCTCGAGAGCACTTCGGCCGACATCATTTGAGGTGAGGTGAAAAATGTAGAGAGATTAAACTCGCCAGTCTATTTTACTCAAAACAGACAATAGAAAAAGGGAAGCCATCCTGAAGGACAGCATCCACAGACATACTGGTGCATACGAAACCAAAGTGATTCGAAAAGGGTCTGGAGGCTAAGTTACAAAATGGGAAGGTGTTAGGCACCCATTCCTCCCTTTCGGTCTCTCATGGGTTTTGCTATTTTCCTTTATTTTCCCCCGTGATATGTGTGCATGTGTATATAGAGTGGAGATAGGAATCATTGGCTTGTACCATGGAAGAGGTAAAGCGAGACGTCCATAGGAAGGTATAAAAGTATTAGAAAATAGGATTTAGGTGATCATCACAACGTTAATCATTATGAGGGAACGACAACATTAATCGTTATGAGGGGACGATAACGGATACAGAATAATAGGCCCTTGAGAACAAATATATGTATATATGTAGTATAAGAGAATGGAGTTTAGAGAAAATAAAAAATGAGAGGAAAAGTAAAAATAGGACTCGAGTCTCGAGTTTACCCCGAGATGCCTACGTAGCCTATAGAGGCATCAAAGTCCACGTAGTTCGCATACAAAATGAGGGTTAGAGTTTATCCAATAAATCCAACCGGGGATTGTCTTATTTGTGTGTGTGTGTGTGCGTAGAAAAAGTGTTTTAGTTATGAGAGAAGTGTAAAAAAAGTGTGAGAATTCTCGTTTGGAGTTTATGAGCAAACCCTCTTTTTTCTTGTTTTTTGGGTTTTTATTTATATGAAAAGAAGAGATGTGCAATAATACTAAATAAAAAGTATATTAGGATATGTGAGACGAGATAATAAAAGTCCTAAGTAATAAATTATTACAAATTTAAGGAGAGAGTTGAGAAAATTGGACCTTCTTGGAGATCTTGAGCTTGATCTTGAATGTTGGAGAGCAACCCTTAAACTTAGATGATGATGGAGGGTAGTGAATTATCCAAGTTTGATGAAAAGGATGATGAAAAGTGAAGGTTGAAAATGGATTTGGGTGTGGAAATCACATTGACTTCAAGAGAGGTTTTTGGGGTTTGCTGAGAGTGATATTTATCAGATCTGGGGCCCCCTTGCAAGTGATGTCAGGCCTCATTTTTATAGGACCAGGGCATTTCGATTGGTATAGCCCTTTTCCTGCCATTCTACATGTAATGACCCCATTTTCTTATGCCAATATATAATTGTCTTCTTTCAATTTCTTCACACTTACTATCTAATAATGATATATTATTAAATATATGATATTTTGAGTTCTTAATATGACAAAGACCATTTTTAAATTTGAAGAATCAACGGTAAAATGGGTCAGATTGAGATTTTATGGCACATCCTAAGCTAAGTGATAAGTTTTGGGGTAGAAAATGTAATTTTATGAAACTTTAGGGACTTGGTTTTAATAAAGAAAGTTTCAGGGACCAAAATGAAATATAAAAGGGGCCTTTTTGTAAATAAAATATTTTCAGGGACCTATAAGAAATATTTAAAATATATGGTGTGAAATTACCAAAATACCCTTCAGGTCCGAAATGACCCTTAATACCTATCCACCTCATTCTCGACACCTCGTGCTCGATTTTGACACCTCCACCGTACACGTGTCATCGTTAGAGGAGAAGCCAAAACACGTGTCGTCGTTAGAGGATAAGCTAAAACACGTGTCGCAGTCCGGTGAAATAAGACTGCAAGACGCCTCCGTTACGCGACACGTCAACGCTGACTCCCATTGTAAAAGCTTGGTCAGCATGGACATGTGTCAACCCCGGGATATCATTGAAAAACTATAAATAGGGCCTTTGGGGGATCATTTGAAACTCACACCAATTCCTTGAGAATTATAGAAAGAAATAGTGTGAGAAAGTTTAAGAAGAAGTTCTTAGGGATATTCATCTTAAGGTAATCTTAATGTTATAATGCATCTTTATAGTTTTAATTTATTGTTTTATAGCTTTACTTAGTAGTTATGCTGTTAAAATAAAATAAAGAATTCACTAATCAAAACTTAAAATTTAGAACAAATCCAAGTTAATTTTATAAACTTGTTTGAAATTATACGCTTTTAAAAATGATTCTTTTTAAAGAAATTGCTCGTTATTATGGAATCCCATTTAAGTAATTCCAAAGTCAGGCCCGGTGAAGTTCTGTCCAGATGAGATGGTATTTAAATGGTGCCCCTGTGACCCTCCATCTCTACTGGGAATGAATCCGGAAATGTTCTGTCTAGATGAGATGGTATTTAAGTGGTGCCCCTGTGACCCTCCATCTCTACTGGGAACCGACTGATGAGGAAAGACTATGAATTGAATTCTTCAATTACGATCAATGAGTTTTAAAAGTTAACAAATAGGGATTCAGTAATCCTTTAAAAGAGGAAGTTATTATTAAAGTATAGTATAAACAGGATCTTAGAACGTGTACTTAAATCTTTATCAGATTAACATGTGATCGGAGACTCAATACCAGTAAATTTAACCTCCATTTTGGGTGAGTAATCTGACATTCCTTGTGTATTTTGATTATATGATATTATGCAAACTACATATATTTTGTGAACTGCTTTTATTCTCAAAATTCATGTGATACCGATGACTGATTCAATTGTGACATGTTTATATTTTTCCATATAAACATGCCGATTAAAATGATTATTGAAAAGGATATTGAATATTGAAATTATGATTCGACCTAAGGGACCTCTTTACTGACTGACCTTCCCAGCTGAGTTATCGCTGGTGTGCCCTAAATAAGGCGTTGTGACAAACTAGTTCAATTGACCCTCAACTACCGGGGTATAATACGGTATTAGAGTGTACTTGGCCATCAAAATGATATGATTGAAAGAAAAAGATATCACATTTGATTTGTTGCATTCGTCTTATTCTGAGCTATCCAATTGTGATATATATAATTTCATTTCAAAATTATATCTATTTACTGCAAGTTCCTCTCCATATATGTATATGCCTTCTCTTTTGACTTGGATAGGTATCTATTTTCTTAAAACCCTGGAATGTTTGGAGATTGAACCTTATTCGGCTTTTAGCTGATGTTGTATAAATAACCATTTTTCAGGAAACGTTTAGGCTCATGGACGGAACGAAAATGGACTATATTTAAGATTTAGCTTTTAGAGCTCTTTTTGTAAAATGTTTATTTAGAGCATGTCTGGCTCTCTTGTAATAAGGTTTAAATTTTTTCTTAAGTTGTAACTCGTTTTTACTTTTAATATAAATGAAGTTTCCTTTAGAAAGCTCTGATGACGTAATTCCTTTACTTTCAGTATTTTACGATTCATAACCATGTGATAATATATCCGTTGCATTTATTTAAGGAAACAATTAAATCAGAATATTTGTTGCCTTGGTGGCATGTCAAGACACTCATTCCCTAATACTATTTTGGGTCGGGGTCGTGACAGAGGTGGTATCAGAGCATAGGTTATGAACCCGTAGACTACTGAACATAAGTTTCGAACGTTATAGATTTTAAGTTTCCATACATAGGATACGGGATCAAATATATGACTTATGTGATAACCCTCCACATGTCTTATAATAAATATAATTATGTATATATCATTATTCTTCTAAATTGTAATCTTGGGCTAGTATAATACATCTTACGTTTGGCCATGATTGTAGAAAATGACCAAGAAAATATCAACTCCAGGAACTAGCGGTTCGAGTATGGAAGGACTGGAAGGTGCATACAAGGCAATTGAGAGTCTAGCAAGAATTATGGAGCATCAGGTGAATAATGGAGCATCAAGGAATCTTGAACTAAGTAGTTGTACTGTTGAACAGTTCAAGAAGTTGAATCCTCCGTCTTTTAAAGGGACTCCTAACCCCACTGAAGCAAAAACTTGGGTGATGCAAATGGAAAAGATGTTCGATGTTCTTAAGTGCACAGATGAACAACGGGTTTTATTTGGAACATTCATGTTAAAAGGTGAAGCTGAACATTGGTGGAGAATGACTAAGAGAATGCATGGGGAAAGGCATAATCCCATAGGTTGGAATGATTTCTTAATGATCTTCTACAAGAAATACTTTCCCGAAACGGTGCAAGACCAAAAACCAGCTGACTTCATGGGTCTGGTTCAAGGAAATATGACGGTTAGTCAATATGAGGCAAAGTTTACTAAGTTATCCCGTTTTGCACCTCATGTTGTGATAAACGATGTTTTAAGAGCCAAGAAGTTTGAACGTGGGTTAAGGTTGAATATTCGTAGCCGAATTTCCATCCTAAAGTTGGAATCATATAATGACGTGGTGGCTAGGGAAACAATAGCTGAGAAGGATAGTGAAGAGTATAATCAGGTTAGAGAGGGGAAGAGGAAGTTTGGAGAACAAAGAGGAAGGAGCCCCAATAACAAACCCTTTAGGACTATACCTAATATAGGACAACCTTTAGTAAGAAAACCCTCTAATATTGATAAATGCCAACACTGTGGTAATATTCATAGAGGGCGATCGTGTTACCTGGAGACGAGGAGTTGCTTTGGATGTGGCCAAAAGGGACATAAAATACGAGATTGTCCTAACAAAGGGAAGACGGCAACAAAGACTTCTAATGACAATAAGGATCAGGGCAGACAAGGTATAGTCTTTAATCTTTCTGATGCAAAGGCTTCTAATGCACTAATGTCAGGTACACTTTCTATATGTGCACAACCTTTTCAAGTTTTAATTGATCCTGGTTCTACCCATTCATTTGTGTCTGTGCGTTTTGTTAATCGCTTTCCTAATATTCCTGAATCCTTGAATCATATCATACACGTTTCTACTCCTTCGGGTGAGTTATTGACGGGAACATTAGTATATAAGTCTTGCCCTATAAATGTCAGTAGTCATAAACTATTCGTTGATTTGATAGTTTTTGACATAAGAGATTTTTAAGTCATTTTGGGGAAGGATTGGTTAGCATCATATCATGCTAGGGTGGATTGTTTTGAGAAGAGAGTTATTTTCCAAATTCCTAACCAACCAGAATTCAGTTTTGAAGGAACTAGCATCTTATCTCCCATGCGTATTATCTCTGCAATGCAAGATTGTAATTTTCTTAAGAAGGGATGTCAAGGATTCCTTGCCAGTGTTATTGATTTGCAAACAAAAGAGCCTAGTTTAGAAGATATTCCTATAGCTATGATTTTTCCAGATGTTTTTCCAGATGATTTGCCCAGTCTACCTCCTAGTAGAGAAGTAGAATTTACCATTGACCTTATTCCTGGAACCACACCAATCTCAAAACCACCTTATCGCATGGCACCTTTAGAATTAAGGGAATTAAAAGTTCAATTACAAGATCTGTTAGACAAGGGTTTTATTAGACCTAGTATATCCCCTTGGGGTGCTCCAGTATTATTCGTTAAAAAGAAGGATGGAACGATGAGGTTATGTATAGATTATCGTGAACTAAATAAGGTGACCATTAAGAATAAATACCCCTTACCTCGTATAGATGATTTGTTTGACCAACTGCAAGGTGCGCAAGTATTTTCTAAGATTGACCTTAGGTCAAGCTATCACCAATTGAAGATTAAGGAAGAGGATATTTCGAAATCAGCTTTTCGTACTAGATATGGTCACTATGAATTTCTTGTAATGCCATTTGGATTAACTAATGCACCAGCCGCTTTTATGGATATGATGAATAGAGTGTTTAAGAAATATCTAGATCAGTGTGTGGTTATTTTCATTGATGACATCCTTATTTATTCCAAAGGTATTGAAGAAGACGAGAAGCATTTGGAGATAGTATTACAAATTCTTAGGAAAGAGAAATTATATGCGAAATTAAAGAAGTGTGAATTTTGGTTGCCTAGTGTTTATTTTCTAGGACATGTCATATCCAAGGAGGGAGTGTCGGTTGATCCTCAAAAGATCGAGGCTATACTAGATTGGCCAAGACCAACTAATGTAACGGAGATTCGTAGTTTCCTAGGGTTAGCAGGTTATTATCGAAGATTTGTTGAAGGATTTTCTAGTATTTGCAAACCTCGCTCTAGGTTAACACAAAAGACGGTGAAATATGAATGGTCTAAGGAAGTTGAGAATAGTTTTCGAGAACTTAAGAATCGATTAGTAACTGCCCCAATTTTGACTATTCCTTCCGGTACAGGAGGATTTGTGATTTATAGTGATGCTTCAAAAAATGGTTTGGGATGTGTGCTAATGCAAAATGGAAAAGTAGTAGCTTATGCCTCGAGACAGTTAAAACCCCATGAGCAAAATTATCCAACCCATGACTTAGAATTAGCAACGGTAATTTTTGCTCTTAAGATTTGGAGACATTATTTGTATGGTGAGACTTGTGAGATTTATACCGATCATAAACGTTTGAAATATATATTTACTCAGAAGGAATTAAACATGAGACAAAGGAGGTGGTTAGAATTGATGAAGGATTATGATGTAAATATTCACTATCACCCGGGGAAAGCTAATGTAGTTGCCGACGCTTTGAGTAGAAAGTCTACACCAAATTTAGCATGTCTTATTACCAGCCAGGAAGCTCTATTTAAAGATTTGAGAAGTATGGAAATAGATGTACGTATTTATGGCGAAGGAGGAATAATCACAAACTTACAAATACAACCCACGTTGATGGAAAGAATTAAAGTTGCACAAGTAAATGACCCACAACTGAGGAAGATTAAATAAGAGGTTATTGAAGGGAAGAGAATTGAATTTGCGATACGAGATGATATATTAAGCTTTGGAAATAGAGTCTGTATACCTGGTGATGCCCAACTAAAGAGGCAGATTTTGGAGGAAGGTCATTACTCGAGATTCACAGTTCATCCCGGAAATACTAAGATGTACAAAGATCTCCGAGAAGTGTTTTGGTGGAATAACATGAAAAGGGAGATAGCAGAGTTTGTATCTCGGTGTTTGATCTGTCAACAAGTAAAAGCAGAACATCAGAAACCATCAGGACTATTACAACCTTTACCAATCCCTGAGTGGAAGTGGGAACATATTACCATGTATTTTGTGACAGGGCTACCAAGGAGTTCCAATGGTAATGATTCCATTTGGGTAATTATTGATAGGTAAACTAAATCTTCTCATTTTCTTTCCATTAAGATTACCCATTCCCTAGAAAAGTTAGCTAAATTGTATATACGAGAAATTATTAAGCTTCATGGAACCCCAGTTTCAATTGTTTCTGATCGTGACCCTAGATTCGTGTCTCGCTTTTGGAAAAGCCTACATGTAGCCATGGGAACAAAACTGAATTTCATCACCGCTTTTCATCCTCAAACAGACGGATAGTCGAATAGAACCATCCAAACCTTAGAGGATATGCTTAGGGCATGTGTACTTGATTTGAAGGGGAATTGGGACGATCATTTACCTTTAGTAGAATTTGCATATAATAGCTATCAAGCAAGTATTCAAATGGCTCCGTATGAGTCACTCTATGGTAGAAGGTGTCGTTCTCCTACAAGTTGGTAAGAAGTTGGGGAAAGAAAATTATTGTGACCAGAATTGATTCAGGTCACAACAGAGAAAGTGAAATTGATACTAGACCAACTTCAAATTGCTCAAAGCCGTCAAAAGAGTTATGCTGACAATCGGCACCAACCGTTAGAATTCCAAAGAGGAGACTATATTTTCTTACGAGTATCACCGACAAAGGGAGTAATCCTATTTGGGAAGAAAGGAAAGTTGAGTCCAAGATACATAGGACCTTTTGAAATCCTTGAAAGGATAGGTGTTGTTGCGTATCGAATAGCCTTACCCCCTGAACTCTCGAGTGTGCATAATGTGTTTCATGTTTCAATGATGAAGAAATACATCCCTGATCCAGCACATATCTTAAGTCATGAGCCTCTTCAAGTTAGAGAAGATTTGACATACATTGAGCATCCATTGGAAATCTTAGACCATAAAGATCAAATATTACGAACCAAGGTTATTCCACTAGTCAAAGTGTTATGGAAAAATCATTCTGTTGAAGAAGAAACATGGGAGCGAGAATATTAAATAAAAGAGAGATATCCATACCTTTTTGGAAATTAATGTAAGTAAAGTTTGGGGACCAAACTTTTTATAAGGAGGGCAGGATGTAATGACCCCATTTTCTTATGCCAATATATAATTGTCTTCTTTCAATTTCGTCACACTTATTATCTAATAATGATATATTATTACATATATGATATTTTGAGTTCTTAATATGACAAAGCCCATTTTTAAATTTGAAGAATCAACGGTAAAATGGGTCAGATTGAGATTTTATGGCACATCCTAAGTTAAGTGATAAGTTTTGGGGTAGAAAATGTAATTTTATGAAACTTTAGGGACTTGGTTTTAATAAAGAAAGTTTTAGGGACCAAAATGAAATATAAAAGGGGCCTTTTTGTAAATAAAATATTTTCAGGGACCTATAAGAAATATTTAAAATATATGGTGTGAAATTACCAAAATACCCTTCAGGTCCGAAATGACCCTTAATACCTATCCACCTCATTCTCGACACTTCGTGCTCGATTTTGACACCTCCACCGTACACGTGTCATCGTTAGAGGAGAAGCCAAAACACGTGTCGTTGTTAGAGGATAAGCTAAAACACGTGTCGCAGTCCGGTGAAATAAGACTGCAAGACGCCTCCGTTACGTGACACGTCAACGCTGACTCCCATTGTAAAAGCTTGGTCAGCATGGACATGTGTCAACCCCGGGATATCTTTGAAAAACTATAAATAGGGCCTTTGGGGGATCATTTGAAACTCACACCAATTCCTTGAGAATTATAGAAAGAAATAGTGAGAGAAAGTGTGAGAAAGTTTAAGAAGAAGTTCTTAGGGATATTCATCTTAAGGTAATCTTAATGTTATAATGCATCTTTATAGTTTTAATTTATTGTTTTATAGCTTTACTTAGTAGTTATGCTGTTAAAATAAAATAAAGAATTCACTAATCAAAACTCAAAATTTAGAACAAATCCAAGTTAATTTTATAAACTTGTTTGAAATTATACGCTTTTAAAAATGATTCTTTTTAAAGAAATTGCTCGTTATTATGGAATCCCATTTAAGTAATTCCAAAGTCAGGCCCGGTGAAGTTCTGTCCAGATGAGATGGTATTTAAGTGGTGCCCCTGTGACCCTCCATCTCTACTGGGAATGAATTCGGAAATGTTCTGTCTAGATGAGATGGTATTTAAGTGGTGCCCCTGTGACCCTCTATCTCTACTGGGAACCGACTGATGAGGAAAGACTATGAATTGAATTCTTCAATTACGATCAATGAGTTTTAAAAGTTAACAAATAGGGATTCAGTAATCCTTTAAAAGAGGAAGTTATTATTAAAGTATAGTATAAACTGGACCTTAGAACGTGTACTTAAATCTTTATCAGATTAACATGTGATCGAAGACTTAATACCAGTAAATTTGACCTCCATTTTGGGTGAGTAATCTGACATTCCTTGTGTATTTTGATTATATGATATTATGCAAACTATATATATTTTGTGAACTGCTTTTATTCTCAAAATTCATGTGATACCGATGAATGATTCAATTGTGACATGTTTATATTTTTCCATATAAACATACCGATTAAAATGATTATTGAAAAGGATATTGAATATTGAAATTATGATTCGGCCTAAGGGACCTCTTTACTGACTGACCTTCCCAGCTGGGTTATCTCTGGTGTGCCCTAAATAAGGCGTTGTGACGAACTAGTTCGATTGACCCTCAACTACCGGGGTATAATACGGTATTATAGTGTACTTGGCCATCAAAATGATATGATTGAAATAAAAAGATATCACATTTGATTTGTTGCATTCGTCTTATTCTGAGCTATCCAATTGTGATATATATAATTTCATTTCAAAATTATATCTATTTACTGCAAGTTCCTCTCCATATATGTATATGACTTCTCTTTTGACTTGGATAGGTATCTATTTTCTTAAAACCCTGGAATGTTTGGAGATTGAACCTCATTCGGCTTTTAGCTGATGTTGTATAAATAACCATTTTTCAGGAAACGTTTAGGCTCATGGACAGAACGAAAATGGACTATATTGAAGATTTAGCTTTTAGAGCTCTTTTTGTAAAATGTTTATTTAGAGCATGTCTGGCTCTCTTGTAATAAGGTTTAAATTTTTTCTTAAGTTGTAACTCGTTGTTACTTTTAATATAAATGAAGTTTCCTTTAGAAAGCTCTGATGACGTAATTCCTTTACTTTAAGTATTTTACGATTCATAACCATGTGATAATATATCCGTTGCATTTATTTAAGGAAACAATTAAATCAGAATATTTGTTGCCTTGGTGGCATGTCAAGACACTCATTCCCTAATACTATTTTGGGTCGTGGTCGTGACACGACAGGTGTGTTAAGGCGCACTGCCGATAGGCAGGGTCTGGAACCTGCCGTTTGGCAGTATCTTTTAGGCCTTTTTGGAAAATTAGTCGTGGAACGCAAATTGTTGATCAGAATCGCGCACGGGGTGGACCAGTGGAAAGGTAATTCAGAGACCTTCTAAAGTCCTTGGACTACTCTCAGGTTCAGGAGTTGACTTTGGGTCAAATATGGCTCGGAAGCATTTATTAGTCCATTGGACGGGGAATCACCGGACACAAATGAATCGTTCGTCCGCATGGTAAGTCCGAATCGTGCACGGGGACGATAGTTGGAAAGGTTAGGTGATGTACTTTAATATTCTAAAGAGTTTGATCTAGTTCGGGGAGTTAACTTTGGTCAACCGGGTCATGGAAGCATTCGGTGACCTTTCGAAGTCAAATGGATTGTTCGTCTGTACCGTAAGTCAGAATCAAATATGGAGAGGACCATTGGAAAGGGGTTTTGATTCCCTTTGAAGATTCATTCAGTCTTGGTCAAGCTAAAGAGCTGACCTTGGTCAAATGGAGCCTGGGAGCAGATCGTAATAGACTGTCACGTCCTAATTCCTGTATTCCCTTAGGTTCAAACTACACTTCTCGGTTTGACTCCTCATTATATCCCAAACATCCCAAATATATCAATTTATCATCAAGGGAAAGCTATCTCTACCTATACACAAGGTTACGGGGCACTCGGGATCAAAACAAGCTAAAAAGCCTAAACTGTCAACTCGTTCGAAGTCTCGTTCGAACGAGGCTGTTCGAACGAGAGTTCGTTCGAACTAACTGGCCTATCTAACGAGGTCTCGTTTGAACGAAGTTATAGAACAAACTTCACCCTCGTTAGAAGTCAATGGTCAACTCGTTAGAAGCTCGTTCGAACGAGTTCGTTCGAACGACCTGGGCAGGTCTTTTAACGAGCGACCAGATTCGAGCCCAGATTTCTTATTTTCGTTTTTCCCATCTCTCTACACCTCAAATCTCATCCCAACATTACTCCAACGATTGTTTAAGGTTCCTAATCGTCCCTAAACATCCTTAGGTCACATATTAACATGCTTGGGGGTGTTAATTCATCCTAACATCATTCAAATATCAAATCCCTACATATTTTTCCCCAATTTCAAACACATGAACCCTAGAATTTATAAATCATCTAGAAGTCTAATTAAATCCGTTTTTGGTTTCATACTAAATGTAATATCATCAGAATAATCATCAACTACAAACCTACATGCAATTTCCTCATCAAGAATGTAATTTCTATTTCCAATTTAATGGGTTTTTTTTTCATTAACTCCCAAGAATAAATCAGATTTTTATATCAATTCCTACACATGGAAGAAACATTCTCTATAAAAATGAAATTAAATCACTTGTCTTATTGGAATCTCTGATTTGATGAATGGTTCTCTGTCTCTCTGCAGATTTCTCGTCTCCTCTCTCTACAAGCTTTCTTCTCCAAAGTTAATGGTGGCTAGGGTTTGTGCTTTAGGAATTCTTTTGGAACAAGTTTCAATAACTTCCGTAGCCTATTTGGGTATTAGTGGGCTTAGTGGGTTAATGCCAAATCATATATTAATTCCCAATTTTCGTAGCTTTTAATTCCCCAAAATTCAAAATTACCAAACTACGCTTATACGTTGCCGTTATGGCCTAGAAATACCCCGGGACCCAAACCAAACCCCCGGCTAGTGTTTTCTGACTATTTCGACCCTTCCGGAAGCGTTGGCGCACTCAAAACGACCATACGGATAATATAAATAAAATTCACTTTTTAATTATCATAATTATATACCATGACGCGACTGTCACACGTGTCTCAACAAAATTTCCAAATTGCCGTATTTCAATCTCACGACAAATTTTATAATTCAAAATTCATATATAATCATATATGCACATATAATCAAATACCAACTCGCATCTCGCTAGTATTTTTAATCCGGATTAATTTCTAATTTAATACGCATTTAATTTAATTAATCCCATAAAATAAGTATCACAAAAATACGGGGTATTACATACTTCCCCCCTAATAACTGAATTTCGTCCTGAAATTCAGAACTAGAAAGTACCTGGTAAGAACAACTCTGGATAACGTTCGCGCATCTCATCCTCGCGCTCCCATGTGGACTCCTCGACATTATGATGTCGCCACTGAACACGCACTAACGGAACTATCTTTGACCGCAGTTTCCGCTCACTTCGGTCCAAAATAGCAATCGGCCCCTCCTCGTAGGAGCTATTGGGCTGGAGATCATATCCTCCAAAGCAATGTGAGAATGAGCCAAATTGTCTCTAAGATATTTCCTTAGCGAGGAAATATGAAATACACCGTGAATCCGATGTAAATGTTTCGATAATCCAAGCCTATACGCAACCAGTCCAATCCGCTCAATAATAGGAAATGGTCCCACATATCTCGGTGCCAACTTCCCTTTCTTCCCGAAATGCATGATCCCCTTCATAGGAGATACTCTGAGCAAAACCTGGTCCTCCACTTGGAACTCCCTGAAGAACCTCTTCGCATCAGCATATCTCTTCTGCTGATCCTGAGCTACTCGAATGCGAGTCCGTATCAATTCTATCCTCGCCGAAGTATCCTGAATCACTTCCAGCCCAAGTAGTTTGTTGTCCCCTACCTCCAACCAACATGCTGGGGAACGACAAGGTCTACCGTACAATGTCTCAAATGGAGCCATGCCAATTGTGAACTGGTAGGAGTTGTTGTAAGCAAACTCTACCAGTGGAAGATACTGTTCCCATCCACCCCCAAAATCAATGATACTCATACGTAACATGTCCTCCAACATCTGATTTGTACGCTCAGTTTGCCCATCGGTCTGCGGGTGATATGCCGTACTCAACCGCAATTCCGTGCCCATGGCCTCCTGAAAACTCTCCCAAAACCGTGAAATAAATATCTTGTCTCGGTCAGACACGATATTTAGGGGCACACCGTGAAGTCTCACTATTTCTGAAATGTGCTGGGCATACTGTCCCGCAGTGTAGTCTGTCCTTACGGGTAGAAAATGAGAGACTTTGGTCAACCTATCCACAACCACCCAAATGGAGTCGTGACCTCTCTGTGACGTAGGCAACCCCGTGATAAAGTCCATGGATATGCTCTCCCAGATCCACATCGGGACCTCCAACAGCTGTAGTAGTCCTGCCGGTCTCTGATGATCCACTTTTACTAGCTGATAAGTGGCGCATTTTGAAACAAACACGGCAATATCTCTCTTCATCCCGCTCCACCAATACTGTCGTCTCATTCCTTGGTATATTTTTTCCCCACCGGGATGTACCGCGAACCGTGAGCCGTGCGACTCTGCCATCATCTCGTGCCGTAATTCCTCCCCTTTCGGGACTACTAATCTCCCATTGAAGCGTAATCCCCCGTCTGAGCCAATGGTATAGGACTCGGCTCCCTCTGCTAGTAATCGAACTATCAGCTCCTGACAGAACGAGTCATTTGCCTGTGCCCTTACTACCTTCGTGACAATCTGAGGTGTAAAGGTCATCACAGACATGAACGATCGATCCACTGCATCCTGGTGTCCCAACTCCTTCCACTTGGCCTTCCACACTTCTGCCACCTCATCTACTGGCCTACGGCTCAACGTGTCTGCTACCACGTTAGCCTTCCCCGAGTGGTACTGGATATCAAACTGATAGTCCTTTACAAACTCAAGCCACCTTCGCTGCCGCATATTCAACTCCTTTTGCGTGAATAGGTACTGTAAGGACTTATGGTCCGTGAACAATCGAAACTTCTCCCCCAATAGATAATGTCTCCAAATCCGTAGGGCAAATACAACTGCCGCCAACTCCAAGTCATGAGTGGGGTAATTCTTCTCGTGGGGATTTAGCTTACGGGATGCATAAGCAATGGCCTGACTCTCCTGCTGTAATACACCTCCAAGTACTTGCAAGGACACATCGGTGTAAACTAAATACTCGACTCCCGGTCTCGGCAATGCTAACACAGGTGCTGAGGTCAACTTATCCTTCAATTCATCGAATGGCAACTGACAGGCATCACTCCAGATGAATGGCACACCCTTACGAGTCAGATGTGTCAAAGGACCTGCTATCTTTGAGAATCCCCGAATGAACCTCCTGTAGTATCCTTCTAGGCCCAAGAAACTACGAATCTCTGTCGGTGTCGTGGGCTGTTCCCACTCCCTCACCACGGATACCTTCCCCGGATCAACAGATATTCCCCGGTCAGAAATAATATGTCCCAAAAACTGGACCTCCTTCAACCAAAACCCTCATTTCTCATATTTTGCATACAACTCGTTCTGACGTAGTGTCTGCAAAACTTGCCTCAAATGCTCGGTGTGCTCCTCCTCTGTCTGGGAGTAAACCAGAATATCATCGATGAAGACAATGACAAACTGATCTAGGAAATCCCTGAACACTCTATTCATCAAGTCCATAAACACTGCTGGAGCGTTGGTCAAACCAAAAGGCATAACCCAAAACTCGTAAGAACCATATCTCGACAAGAACGCAGTCTTCGAGACATCCTCCTCCCTGATACGCAACTGATGGTATCCCAATCTCAAATCAATCTTCGAGAAGAAAGAAGCTCCTTTCAACTGGTTGAATAAGTCATCGATTCGAGGCAACGGATACTTATTCCGTATCGTGACCTTATTCAACTCTCGGTAGTCCACACACAATCTCAGTGAACCATCTCTCTTCTTCACAAACAACACAGGGGCACCCCACGGTGAAGTACTCCTCCGTATAAACCCCTGACCCAACAACTGCACAATCTGATCCCGTAACTCCCTCATCTCATCTGGAGCCATACGGTACGGTGCGCGTGCTATAGGTCTCGTACCTGGTAATAAGTCTATAACAAAGTCTATCTCTCGACTGGGGGGTAGGCCTGGTATATTCTGAAACACATCAGAATACTCCCTGACAACTGGGATCGAATCTAAAGGAATCATAACCTCCTTAGAGGTATCCTCCTCTAGGTAATACAAATGAGCGGTCGAACCTCCCTCTGGGCGAGGCATCGCCACTATAAACATCTCTTGCCCCGGAATGGAAAAAACAATGCTCCCACCGAAGCAATCAATCATGGCTCTATAATCTGCGAGCCAATCCATACCGATAATCACATCGTGAACATGCATATCTAATACCAACAGATCTGCGGGTAATACCAGACTACCAATCTCTACCCCTACTCCCCGGCATATAAAGAAAATAAGTGACCCACTCCCCAATGGTGAGTCTACACACGTCACTGTGCTCTCTGCCATAGCTAACAACTCTAAGGCTTTCACAAAATGTGTAGCTATAAAGTAATGTGTTGCCACCGTATTAAACAAAACCCGACCTATAGTACCATGGATATGAAACATACCCTCAATCGCAGGTGGTGCCTGCGGAGCTACTGCCTGGTGGATGTTATAGACACGTCCATACTGTAACTGTCCCTGCTGCACAGGAACTGCTGGAAGAGCTGGCACCTGGGCTGGAGCTGGGAGGGCTGGTGGAAAAAGTGGCCTCTGTGGCTCATGTCGAGCACCCTGCTGCTGCTGCGGGGCACTGCCCTTATCAGGACAGTCCTGGCATTTATGGCCAGTCTTGCCATAAACGAAACACTTCCCCGGGAAGTTTCCCCCTCTCTGTCCCTGCTTCCCCCGACCCTGGTGGCCGTTACCGTTCCTTCACTGGCCCTACTGGCCCTACTAAAACTGCTGTTGACCATTCTGACCCTGCTGGTGCTGATGGCCGTTTGGACCCTGATGGCCCTGCCGGAAACCTCCCTGTCCGTGCCTAAAATTTCCTGACCTGAACCTCTTGTGATCCTCCTGCTGGGTACCCTGATCACCCTGCCTCTACCCCTGAACAGATTGTGCCCCACTGGCACCATTTCCTCCAGTCCTGCCCTGATGGCTAGACTCTCCCGATCGTTTTCCCTCAGTCATGTGAAAGCGGTGATCCTAGCAATGGAGCAATGCAGCGTTAACCACATCAGAATAAGTGGCTAACGAGAGGTTCCCTAACAAGTGCTGACGAATCCTCCATGTCAACCCGTCTGTAAATTTCGGTATCTTCTTTTCCTCCGTCGGTATCTCATCCGGAACAATGTTCAGAAGATCAATGAATTCAGCCTCATACTCGGCCACAGTCTTACCCTCCTGTCGAAGGCTCATCAACTTCCTCCTCATTTCCGTGTGAACAGCTGACGGAAAGTACTTAAGATCGAACCGCACCCAGAACTCCTGAATAGTTAGAGTATCCCTCTCCTCTATGGTGGTAATAGACTCCCACCACTGCAGTGCACACCCCACTAGCTTAAAGGTAGTTAGTATCTTCTTCTGGACATCAGTGCACTCATACATCCTCTGGTGTTGCTGAATGTCCTTCCTCCACTGACTCGAAACTACCACATCGGAGCTACCTGCGAACTCCGAAGGGTGTGCTTTCTGAAAAGCATCACATACACGTTCCCAAGAAGACGGGAATGCATGTGCCTGAACTGGCGCGGCTATCGGCACCTGAGGTGGTGCATGATGAACTACTGCCAGTGCGACATTTACCGCCTGGGCCACAAAGGCTGAAACCTCGGCGGCATTCATCGTGCCCTGAGCTGGTGCGGGCTATGGTTCTGGCGTCGCATCCCTGGGAACCCTTCGTGCACGTCGTGGAGGCATCTGAAATAAGAATGAAGTTTATAAGTTCGCAGTTATAAACTTAAAATAGCTGAAGAACGTAGCATATACAAAAGAATACAACAGTCCTAAAGTATAGGGCTCTACATCAAAGGAAGCTCAGCGAAAATATAATAAGCCGTACAGATCCTAAAAGACACTAGAACCTGATGCTCTGATACCACATGTGATACCCCGACTAATTAAATACCGGGTAGCTACTCCTTTATTAAATTAATTCAAAATGCCAAGTTGGTTCAGTTAATAGCATCACTGTCGAAAACATTTTAATAATTACTAACCACCTAGTATTTAAAAAGTAAGTGCCAAATTTTAAGTTAAGTCTGATTAACATGCAATACAAGAATGATGGAAGAACAACATAATCCATTCACCATACTAAGTAATGAAATAACCAACAATATAAATATAAACCGGAGGAAAACTCCTCACAACAATCCCACAACTAAAAATAATACTACAAGTCTGAATCCTGAATAATTACATGCCAAAGGTCTGAATAACTGAAATAAATGAAATATCTCTAAAAGAAATGGGCAACATGCCCTACAACTGATAACTTATGAATATCGAGTCAAGATAGATGAAGCATCTACAAGCAAAATCCTGTAACTTCCACAATCAGCTACAGCTCGTCACCTGAATGAGAATCCTATGCATGGTGTCCTTGTGGCTGGGCACCTCAAATGGTTTTTACAAAAATATATTTGAAAGCAAATGGGTCAGAGCCCGAAAGTGTAAAACATTTTGAAAACAGCAAGTGTTTTAATAACATTAAAACATTAAATGCAAAATACATGTTAGGACGTGCACTCACATGAAATTCTCACCTCTCGACTACATGTGCACTCCTAACGTACCGTACCCACCTATAAGACATCCATATCTAACCAACCCGTAATAAGTTCTACCCCTTACTACTCGATTCCCACAATACATTCTAGCGTTATCAAATAAATAGAGGGCTTTACTTAAACTCAGATTCTCAATATGTAATACATTTCACTATCGGTTAACCCGTTATGTTTTTCTCAAAACAATACCATAATTTTATTCACAATGTTAACATGAAAGTTCCCATTAATTAAGTGTATATTATTCACATCATAAATATGCAATACAAGCACCCCGAGACTAAGCTGCGGTGCAACCATACTCTGCTATCCATCCCGGTACATCACGTACATAAAGATCACGCATTCCGAATCTCTCAGGAATCGTTCAGATAACAAGATCACAAATAATGGAGGCGAACACAGTCACATCACATGGGTCACGCACATACCTGCGCTCCCACGATCAGAAGACTTATTAACATCCCAATAAGTCCTTCTCTAACCTATGTTCATCGAGGTAACCAGTCTAAATCCGGGCAACACAAGGATTAGAGGGCCCTAAGCGAACGCAAACCTCCCGTGATAGCAAGTATGGTAGGTATGTCATACACAAAAATCAATACATATACTAAGTATTCACACATCTTAGTAATCACCATAATATATATTGGTGGTGTACTTCTCATTCTCGTACCGACATAAAATACTACACACTTTATATGTTCCCCGATTAATATAATAAATTAGGCCGTCAATAGTTCGCACATCGTAATAGACTCTCACGCCCTAATTCCTGTATTCCCTTAGGTTCAAACTACACTTCTCGGTTTGACTCCTCATTATATCCCAAACATCCCAAATATATCAATTTATCATCAAGGGAAAGCTATCTCTACCTATACACAAGGTTACGGGGCACTCAGGATCAAAATAGGCTAAAAAGCCTAAACTGTCAACTCGTTCGAAGTCTCGTTCGAACGAGGCTGTTCGAACGAGAGTTCGTTCGAACTAACTGGCCTATCTAACGAGGTCTCGTTCGAATGAAGTTATAGAAAAAACTTCACCCTCGTTAGAAGTCAATGGTCAACTCGTTAGAAGCTCGTTCGAACGAGTTCGTTCGAACGACCTGGGCAGGTCTTCTAACGAGCGACCAGATTCGAGCCCAGATTTCTTATTTTCGTTTTTCCCATCTCTCTACACCTCAAATATCATCCCAACATTACTCCAACGATTGTTTAAGGTTCCTAATCATCCCTAAACATCCTTAGGTCACATATTAACATGCTTGGGGGTGTTAATTCATCCTAACATCATTCAAATATCAAATCCCTACATATTTTTCCCCAATTTCAAACACATGAACCCTAGAATTTATAAATCATCTAGAAGTCTAATTAAATCCGTTTTTGGTTTCATACTAAATGTAATATCATCAGAATAATCATCAACTACAAACCTACATGCAATTTCCTCATCAAGAATGTAATTTCTATTTCCAACTTAATGGTTTTTTTTTCATTAACTCCCAAGAATAAATCAGATTTTTATATCAATTCCTACACATGGAAGAAACATTCTCTATAAAAATGAAATTAAATCACTTGCCTTATTGGAATCTCTGATTTGATGAATGGTTCTCTGTCTCTCTGCAGATTTCTCGTCTCCTCTCTCTACAAGCTTTCTTCTCCAAAGTTAATGGTGGCTAGGGTTTGTGCTTTAGGAATTCTTTTGGAACAAGTTTCAATAACTTCCGTAGCCTATTTGGGTATTAGTGGGCTTAGTGGGTTAATGCCAAATCAGATATTAACTCCCAATTTTCGTAGCTTTTAATTCCCCAAAATTCAAAATTACCAAACTACCCTTATACGTTGCCATTATGGCCTAGAAATACCCCGGGACCCAAACCAAACCCCCGGCTAGTGTTTTCTGACTATTTCGACCCTTCTGGACGTGTTGGTGCACTCAAAACGACCATACGGATAATAGAAATAAAATTCACTTTTTAATTATCATAATTATATACCATGACGCGACTGTCACACGCGTCTCAACAAAATTTCCAAATTGCCGTATTTCAATCTCACGACAAATTTCATAATTGAAAATTCATATATAATCATATATGCACATATAATCAAATACCAACTCGTATCTCGCTGGTATTTTTAATCCGGATTAATTTCTAATTTAATACGCATTTAATTTAATTAATCCTATAAAATAAGTATCACAAAAATACGGGGTATTACAACGATCTAAGACCGAGGTCAAATCTGACCTAAAAAAGGTGATGATCGAGGACCGAGGTCAATTCTGAGCTAACTAATGTGACGATCCAAGGCCGAGGTTAATTCTAACCTAAAAGAGATGACGACCGAGGACCAAGGTCAATTCTGACCGAACTAATGTGACGATCTAGGACCGAGGTCAATTCTGACCTAAAAGAGATGACGATCGAGGACTGAGGTCAATTCTGACCTAACTAAGGTAACGATCTAAGAATGAGGTAAATTTTGACCTAAAAGAGGTGAAAACGGAGGACTGAGGTCAATTCTGACCTAACTAATGTGATGATCCAAGATCGAGGTCAATTCTGACCTAAGAGTGGTGACGATCGAGGACCGAGGTCAATTATGACCTAACTAAGGTGACGATCCAAGGCCGAGGTCAATTTTGACCTAAGTAAGGTGACGATCTAAGACCGAGGTCAATTTTGACCTAAGAGTTGGGACGACCGAGGACCGAGGTCAATTATGACCTAACTAAGGTGATGATCTAAGACCGAGGTCAATTCTGACCTAAAAGAGGTGATGACCAAGGACTGAGGTCAATTCTAACCTAACTAAGGTCACGATCCAAGATCGAGGTCAATTCTAACCTAAAAGAGGTGACGAATGAGGACCGAGGTCAATTCTGACCTAACTAAGGTGACGATCCAAGGACCAAGGTCAATTCTGACCTAACTATGGTGAAAATCCAAGATCGAGGTCAATTCTGACCTACGAGTGGTGACGACCAAGGACCGAGGTCAATTTTGACCTAACTAAGGTAACGATCCAAGATTGAGGTCAATTCTGACCTAAGAGTGGCGAGGAACGAGGATCGAGGTCAATTCTGACCTAACTAAGGTGACGATCCAAGATCGAGGTCAATTCTGACCTAAGAGTGGTGACACCCGCACAGCCTCCCATGTCTATAAGGCGGGAGCAGCTGCTATCGGAGGATGCGAGGATCAGTGAGTCCTACCTGTTGTATATTGATACGGCCGTGCCGGATGTCTATATGGACTTTATAACGAGCTGGTTTATGGCACCCATCATATATGATGCCTTTCTTTTCCGTCCCGCGAGTTCAAGTCGGGCGGTGGGGTCTTCCCACAGCGGCGGTGATCCGGCGAAAGCGGCGGAGGCTTCCGAGTTTCCTTTCATGCGATTGTACACTCCTTTGTACAACATTCTAGGAGCTAACGGAGGGTTGTTGCCTATGTTACACCGTCCTCATGCGATGGATCCGGAGGAGTTGGGTTTGACAGAGGAGGTTCTTCGACCTGAGGTATAGCTTTCTATTCTTTTCCTCTTTTTGGTTTCTTTTATGTTTTGATCCTTCTTTGACACTAATTTTGCCTTTTACTTTGCAGCAAGTTCGAGTGTCGACCACTTGGATGAGGGACATTAGAGATTGGATATCTTCGACGAATGCCCATATTTGGGATGCGATCCCGGTTCCTTCTTGTTTAGTTCCTTCTACTTCGTTCAGGGAGGACTCTGGCTCAGGTAGTGGTGGTGCCTTATCTCACCGTAGGGGAAAGAGAGCGCGTCGCAGGGGTGGAAGATCTTAGAGAGAGGGGTGAAGGGTAGGTGAGAGAGAGAGAATGAGAATGTGGGTTCGAGCTGAGTCCCGTTGTTTTTTTGCTTTTTTTTTTTCTATTTCCTGCAAAATTGACTTAACACAGAGAACAAATATATATGCAATGCAATGGAATTTTTTATTATCTTTTGTTAGTGATGAATGAATGAATGTGCTTTTTACTTTTCTATTGAGACCGTAAAAAATATTTTTGGGATTTTGAAAAAATGTTAAAAATGGGAAATTTTCTAAGGATGGAAAAGGATTTTTGAAATTCTCTTGAGAATATCCATTTATTTTTATTGGGCTTTTGATTTTGATAAAAGAGGAAAAAGGAAAATTTCCAAAAATGGGGGGTTGTCGATCACCAAGCACCTTGTCCTGCCTATCGGCAGTCAAGTCCAGTACCATAAATTCAAAGCTTTTGATTTGTTCCCTCTTTAGCCTTTTGTTCCTTATGGGGTAGCATTCCCTCCGATTTCTGCAGGGATTGTGTCTCTTGTGAGGGTTCTCAAATATAAAAAGGGGAAGGGTGGAGTGTTTCCATCACACCTTCACTTGTCTACTATTTCTTAATCTTGCAAGATGTCTCTCCATGGTAGCATTGAGTTTTCTAATTACCTCGAAGCCTTGGAAGCAATGTCCTCTTATAACGTCGACTATGATGCTTTCAACATGCATCGAGTCTCTTTGTGGCACAATCGATCCATTGAGTGGAACATGCTGATGGAGGCAGTACAATTTTGGTACCCCAAAGACCACATATTCCGTTTTGGGTTGGATGAAGATTGTTCTACCTACGAGGACTTTTTTTTCCATGCTGGGGATTAATCCTAATGTTGTTGCTGCTTTACTAGAATTTTCCCATTCTCCCAGGGATTTGTTGGCTGGGCTTCTTCGTATTTTGCCTTCGGTGACTAGATCACTGGTTACTGGAGGAATTATTTCCCTCCTAGCAGTGTTGCATTTCGTGCATTTGCGAGAAGTAGGCAATGCTGGTTATGCTGGAGACATTGCTCTGGGCTTAGTATCAAAATTGATACTGGTGACTCGGGAACTGTGGGCAAATTCGTAACTTGTATCCATTAATTCATGGATGTCATATCATTGAAATCCTATGACGATGATACTGGCGGAGACCCTGAACGGTCTGGATGCCTAGCGAGAAGGTCGTTCATACTTCCAGCGGGGTAGCCCCGTGATGCTGTTCATGTGGTTGTCTGGAAGACTTCGCCTGGTGACTCTTCTAAAATATCCTTTGTCGGTTGTACCCAACTTCTTTTTACGTCATTTCTGCTACGTTGACCTAGATATTACGAGCTTGGAGAATTGGCTTATGGAACATGGGGCTCGAAATCTGTACTGGTCAGGGCCTTGGTAGGGATAGTTACTGCTTATTCTGGAGCTAGGAGAATACCCGTATGTCCGGCTGTTTGGTCTCAGCCACACCTCTTTTTATTTCCCTTGACGTCTTCTGCACTAATTTGGCTGGGCACAGGTCGTGCCACCTTGGACACTAAATTTCTTTCCTGTAGAAGATTTGATTGAGTGTTTGTGCCTGCGGCTTGGATCTCTGTGGGAGAGCCGGCGTCCTTTGACCCATCCCTCTCAGTCTGTTGGGAGAGTTTGGCATATCCCTAGGATTATATGAAGTGTCTGTGGAGGAGAGTAGTTAGCAAGATGTTGTAATTGTGGAGACTGGACAAAGGTGGTTTGTTTTGTTTAATACCATGGAGGGAGGTGTCGTGGTTTATTCGAAGCTGGTTCGAGCTTATCGGTCCATGGAGTGTCAGCGACACTCTGTTCAGGTAGGGGAAACTTGGGGATCCAAAGATGTAGATTATGATGACGGAGTAGGCTCCTCTGGTAGCTGTGGATAGGACTCTTGGAGAGTTTATTATGGTGAATAAATGTGGGGATTTTATTTAGCTTTTTTAGGAGGTTAGGGGGAAGGGTTTTATTCGTTCCTTTTCTTATGTAATATGTACCATAATTTCTTATTAGTGAAATAAACAAGTTTCTGATCATGCAGCTGTGCCTTTGATGAGTTTTGTATTTGTTTGAATTATCTATACGGATCGCTAAGGAATACATAAACCTTATGTTTAAGTATATGTTGGAATTGACTATCGTTCTCGGAGATAAGAAAAGAAATATTATTTTGTGAAAAAGAAAGGGTCGTGCTCATGTAAGGTATATGAGCTGCCTACATACCTCTGGGGTTTTGAAAATTTTATACTTTGTTTGAAAATGGTTATTTGCAGAGGATCAGGCCCACGTAATTCTGGGTAGGGGAAATGAAGATATTTTTTTTAGAATAGAAGAGAGATGAGAAGAGTCGTAGCGCGTCGAGATTTTGGACTAGGGGTAGAATTTCTTGAGACGGTCCAGGTTGACTGGACGAGCCATCTCTTCCCCATTTAAGTCGGTGAGCATGGTGACACCGCCGGACAAGATCTTCTTGACAATGTAAGGGCCGCTCCAATTGGGCTTGAATTTTCCTCTGGGGTTCCATATGGGTTCTATGATTTCTTTGAGAGCTAGGTCCACTTCTCAGACAACACGGTCCTTGACTCTCTTATTGAATGATCGCGCTATCTGGCGATGGTACCCTTGTATGTGGTATAGTGCTTTTAATCTCCTTTCGTCTAGGAGGGTCAGCTTATCAAGACGGCTTTGGCACCAGTCTTCTTCAATGACATTGCTTTCAAGCATGACGCATAGCGAGGGTATTTCCAACTCCATGGGTAGGACTGTTTCCATACCGTAGACCAGAGATTAAGGGGTAGCCCCAGTAGAGGTTTGAATTGAGGTACGGTAGCCCCAGAGGGTGTACGAAATCCAATCGGCCCAATCCCGATAGATTTTGGTCATCTTGCTGATGATGGCTTTGAGGTTCTTATTGGCGGCTTCAACTACACCATTGATCTGAGGTCGGTAGGGAGAAGATTTGTGTATCTAAATACCATACTCGTTGACAACTTCTGTGACTTTTTCCTTGAAATGTAACCCATTATCTGATACTAGCTCGTGCGGGACCCCATATCGACAGATGATATTTTTCTTGATGAATTTGGCCACTTTCTTGGCATTTAGCACTGCGTATGACTCGAATTTTACCCATTTGGTGAAGTAATCAATGGCAACTAGGATGAACTCATGCCCATTGGAAGCCTTCGATGTATCCTTCCCTATAATGTCGATACCCCAGGTGGAGAATGGAGTGGGAGAGGTTATGTTGTATAATTTGCGTGGAGGTAGATGCTGAAGATTGGAGAATTGTTGGCATTTGAGGCATCTCCGGACATAGGCGGTGCAATCCTAGGTCATGGTGGTCTAGTAGTAACCTTGTCGAATGATCTTTTTGGTAAGCATGTGACTGTTAATGTTGGGTCCGTATTCCCTGCTATGGATCTTTTGCATTATCTTTTCAATGTCAGCCCCTGCAATGCAGTGTAGATGAGTTCCATCGAAGTTCCTATTGAGGAGTGCTTTGTGACAGATGATGTACTAAGAAGCCAGTCTTTGGATGGTTTCTCGATCTTTCTTGTTGGAACCCTCGGGATACCTTCCATGCTTGAGGAGGCACTAAATATCATAGTACCAACAATTGGATATCTCGGGATCTTTGTAGTGACGAGCTCAATGTGTTAGTAGTGGGTTGGTTTGTTTTTCTTTTGAATAAGGAAGAGGGTCATTGTGATCCCTTCGGGCATGTTGACCATAAAGTCCAGGGTAGGAAGGGTATCGACTAGGTTATTCTTTGCTGGAGGTATGTAATGGAAGGTGATATCTTGGAATTGGGAGGCTAATTCTTCTAAGTGGGCATGGAAGGGTTGGATTTTCTCGTCCATGACTTTCCAAGTTTTGAGCACTTGACCGATGATGAAGGCGGAATACCCGTAGACATCTAGGCATTGAATAACTTTATCGAGAGCAACTTTGAGGCCTACTATGCATGCATCGTATTCAGTCATGTTATTGGTGCAAGGGAAATCCAATTTGATGGAGATGGGAGTGTGGGAGTCATCTGGGGCGATCAGAAGTATCTCAATATCGTATCCTTTTTTATTGGTAGCACCATCAAAGAACATTTGCCATCGTCGGGTGTCTTGAGAAGTGGAAAGGATGTTTTCATCTGGGAATTCAGAGACCCAAACATCGACTTCTTCTACGGGGTAATCAACGAGGTAGTAAAAGATGCGTCTTCCTTTCATGGCTTTCTTCGTGACATACACAATGTCGAACTCGGCTAGTAGCATCAACCATCAGTCCATTAGGCTGGATAAGGTGAGTTTCTCAAGAAGGTATTTAATGGGGTCCATTCGGGATATAAGTTTGATGGGGAAGGCGAGCATGTAGTTCCGTAACTTTTGGGTGACCCATACAAGTGTAATACACGCCTTTTCCAAAAACAGTGTAGTTAACCTCATATCCGGCCAATTTGTGACTGGCATAATAGATGGCTCTTTCTTTGAGGGAATCTTCAAGCTATTGGGCGAGCAGAGCTCCAGCTGCAGTGTCGGTTATGGTTAGATATAGGAGTAAGGGGAGACCAGGCTATGGTGGCCTGAGTACCAAGGGTTGGGTCAAATATTGTTTGATTCGATCAAAGGATTCTTGGCATGCCTCGTTCCTAGATTTAGTTGAATCCTTTCGGAGGAATTTGAAGATAGGTTCACAGATGGAGGTTAACTGCCTGATGAACCGGTTGATGTATTACAATTTCCCAAGGAAACCTTAGACTTCTTTCTCTATTCGGGGAGGTGGCATCTCAAGTATGGCTTTCATCTTGGCGGGATCTGCTTCTACCATCCCTTTCTCACTAACCATGAATCCTAAGAGTTTTTACCTTTGTAATGCCGAAGATGCATTTCTGCGGATTGAGTCTCATCTGATACTGTCGCAGTCGTTCGAAGAACTTTCGTAGAGCAGGAACATAACCTTCTCTAGTCTTGGATTTGATAATCATATCATCCAGACAGATCTCAATTTCTTTGTGAACCAGATCATGCAGGATGGTTGTGGAAGCCCTCTGGTAGGTAGCCCCAGCGTTCTTGAGACCAAATGGTATAATAGTGTAACAAAAGGTTCCCTATGGGGTGATGAATGCGATTTTTTTCTTAGTGGTCTGGGTGCATTTTAATTTGGTTGTATCCGACAAACCCATCGACAAATGACTTGAGAGCATGATTGGATGTGTTGTCCACAATCATGTCGATATTGGGTAGCGGATGATCATCCTTTGGAAAGGCTTTGTTCAAATCCCGATAGTCTACACACATCTGAACTTTTCCTCCTGATTTCGGCATGGGCACTATGTTGTCTAGCCATGTGGGATATTCGATCACACGAATAAATCCTACGTTCAACTGTTTGACCACCTATTCTTTAACCTTGAGCGACCATTCGGTGCAGAGTTTTCTCAACTTTTGCTTGACCGGCTTGTAATCTGGGAGAGTGGGGATCTTGTGGTGAGCTATTTCGGGATCAATGCCAGGCATATCATCGTAGGATCATGCGAAGACATCCACAAATTCCTTTAGTAGTTCTTCGAGTTGTGCACGCTCATGCTCGTCAAGGGTAGTCCCTATCCTAATCTCGCGCAGTTGGCTACTAGAACCGAGGTTTACAACAACAGTCACTTCCTCATTAACTTGAACGTGATTATGTTGTTTATTATTAACCTTATTTAGATCAGCTAAGAATTGTTCATTTGCAAAATCATCATCATCAAAAGTTTAATTAGAATGCAAACAGTTAATGTAAGGCATAACAAGATACTCAAAATCTTCATTTATTTCATTGATAGGAAAAACAACATTGAAAACCTCATCAAAAGAGGACTTTATTACATTTCAACAAGGATAGACAATAGAAGAAGAAAGGGGATAAACATTGGGATTAGGGGAGATTTAGGCAGGTAGAACTGGTGTAGCATCCATTTGAGGATAGGTGTATCAACAACTTTAATCAGTTGATATGAATCCACTGATGTAGTGCCTGAATGAACTATACAGAGTGTCAGCCCTAGTGTCTGTAAGTTGAAGGAATCTTCGGAGTCACTTTCCTCAGTCTCTTTGGTATCTTTGATGAGCGGTTGTACATGGTGTTGGGAACTATCGGCCCATGGGTTGCTGTCTTGGAAAAAGATCTCCATTCCAGGCTTCATCTTCTTATCTGTATGGTCATACCATGGTTCAGAAAAGCTGTAAAAGGGGAAGTTTTCGCCCTCTTTGATGAATTGTCCATTCAAGGTATCACCTGGGATAGTCTGGACGTAGTCTAGTCCTCTCTTTGGTCGAGATTGGCGGATCATTCTGATATCTTGTTGTGACGGTTGATACCCCAAACCACAAGGAGGTAAGGCCTTCTTCAGTTCAATCGACTAGAGTATACCTTGCTGTCTTTATCCTAGCCCCAGTCCGGGCATGAAGTGCATGTTTCTAACATCTGAATCACATTGACATTGACATGAGGGTCGTATTCTGGACAAACCCTTTCTTTGAAGTCGTCGCCTATCGTCAGTATAAGTGGTTCAACTCAGAATCCTGATAGGAACATATCATTTGACCCGTGCTGTATCTCAAGGATTGGGCTACTGGTACTTGGACCCTCGGCATTGTCGTCATCTCCCAAGATGGTAATAACCCGTCCATCGGCGAAGAACATTAATTTTTGAAGGAGTGAATAGGACACACCCTTGATATTGTGGAGCCAAGGTCGTCCTAGTAATAGATTGAAACAAGCTAGGATGTCAATAACTTGGAATTAAACGACAAGGTTTACAGGTCCAGCCCCTATTACAAGCTTTATGGATCCCATCACCTCCCGGCGGGTATTATCATAGGCACGCACATCAGCGGAGGTTGGAGCGAGGTTGCTTTCTTTTACTCCTTAACATTTGAAGTTTCTCAGTGGTCAGACATCTAAGGCGGATCCATTATCGACATGAGAGAGTGGTACAACCTTCCCCATAACTTCGATAGAGATGTTGAGTGCATGATTGTGGTTTGGTCCGATCTTACGGATATCCTCCTCAGAAAAGGATAGCATTCGGGTAGAGGTCAAGGATACGATCAAATTTATCGCTTTTCCAGGTGTGGTAGAGGGATGAACTATGGGTCCAGTGAGCAACTAGTTTAAAGCATTCCTGTGTAGCTGAGAAGACATACAAAGCCCCCATAGAGTGATGTTGGCTTGAGTTTTCTGTAGTTGATCGAGGATCTTGCTCTCCTCGAGGGTCATCTCTGGCATAGGAAGGTTTTTAACACGCTTCCCTTTGTCATTGGCTGGTAGTGAGCTTGCAATCTGGTAATGCTTCCCTAATCTCGTCATGTGATTTACTGAAAAAGGAAAAAACATGAATCCCATTTCCTTGTCGATATCGGGTTGTTCTTCCACCTTGTTTACTTCTTCGAGGAGTTCTTCAAATGATATCATTCCACACATGTCGGCTACCGGGGCCAGTTCTCTGTGAATCTTTCTCTTCATTCAAATCTTCTAATTCTTCCCCCCATTCGGTGTCAACAATTCTATCTTTCCATGAAAATTGAATGCATTCCAAACATCAACGGCTTCTTCATACAGGTCATCCCATTCTGTGGGGATGTGTAAAGGTGAAGGGACCAGGCTCCCCTATAGCTTCAACGCATCGAATAACTCGTTGATACTACAAATGTTTTTGGTCTTCCTGAAGAATTATACTATAATCTTGATGACATCATCTAGGCTAACTTCATCAGTCGGTACTACCCAATTATCGACGCTCGGGCCCATTTTCGTGCTTCCAAGAACAACGTACTAAATCTTTGGCAATCAATGATCATCTGTGAGGGAAATTTCAGCCCGAACTCTAGGAGTTAGTTTAAGACTGCTGATAATTCCATACCTTCATTTTCATAATGGATATGAACAGCAATGCATGCTCTGGTAAGGAGTGACAATGCTTGATCAGCAAGGCTAGGAGGGTGTAGGAGGAAATATGGGAAAATTTGGAGAGGTTTAGGAGAGTATATGGGTGTGATTTGAGTTGAGGGATCGAATTCCGGGTTCTCTTCTATGAAGATGGCATTGTTATGATTTAGAAGTGGATTATGAGTAGTGTTTGGCTTAGGATTGGGTGGTAGGGCGATGGTACCTCGGTCAATTAGACCATGGATCATGTTTCGGAGGTGAAAGCATTGGTCGGTGGTATGGTCAGCTGTTTTGGGAAAGGCGCAATGGGCATCTGAGTTGAAGTTTCTTGGGAGTGGATTTGGCAATGGATGAGGTTCCAAAGGTTTGATAAGGTTTCGACTTAGCAAGGCTTGATAGACTTTAGTTGAGAGATGTTGTTGATGGTTGAGACTGTAACACTGGCAGGTTTGTCATATTTTTTTGGGGTGAACTGTCCGAACACCTTTGGTTCGACATCTGTCATGGTAAGACCCTCCTCGATTTCTACTCCTGCTTCTCTGAGATCTTAAAAATGGGGATAGTATTGTCCTCCCATCGTTGCTCGGACATGGGGTGAGAAATTCTTATTTACTATGCTGGCTTGTTCTTCCTTGGAAGGCCAATTGGTCATAGATGTTGCTTTTTCCCTCCATCAGGCGATGAAGTTACTGACTGATTCTCCAGGGTTCTGCTTGAGCAACTCTAAATCACGGCGGGTGACCTCAATATCTTCGTTTTATTTGTACCGTGGCATAAATTATCGTGCTACATCCTCCTAGCTACGAATTCTGGATTCTTCAACAGATAAAAACCATCGGAGGGCCCTATCCTTCAGAGTTTATTGAAACAATTGGGCCATCACTTCTTCAGAAGCCCCTAGTAGAGTCATGGAACGGTGATAACTGCGAAGATGAACAATCGGTCCGAATTTCTCGATATTTGGCACCTTGAACCTCTCGGGTAACCTCGCTTTAGGATAAGGAGACTTGTGGGTGTAATCCATGTAATTTCCTAAAATTCTAACTTGGTCAAACTTCTTGGTGAGAATCTTGAGGTCCTCTTTGACTTTGTTCAGCTCGTCTTCCTTCGAATCAATGATCATAGGCAAGTTAACACCATGTTGGGAAAGGTTCGGCATAGGAAGTTGGGCAGGCGAAGACCCATTGACAGGAGGAGCATGTGGAGCATGCCGATACTCTTTGGGAACCCAGATAGGCGTGGGCAGATCCTTGACACGAGGAAATAGGGCCTCGAGCTCTTGAGGAATGGGAACCTGGTTTCGTTGCATCTCTCCGACCTCGATTTGGAGGTTGTCAATCTTGGACACAAGTTGAGCTAGAACTGCCGTCAGATGTGGCTGCACAACGGGTACTTGATCTGAGTTCTCCATGGAAAGCAGATGGATTCCGGACTCAGAAGGAGTAATAGGGGAACAAACGGAACACCGGGGTGACTTGATTGAGGACGGAAGCCAATAAGGAGCCAGGCCAAGGGTTTGCGATCGACCTGAGAAGGCGTAAAATGGGATTAATTTTTGAGGAAAAAACGGAAAAATATTTGTGACATTTTTTTTAGATTGAAAGACAAAATATTTTTGGATTTTTGATAAAGAGAGGATAAATGTTTATGGCTTTTTGATAAATAAGGGAGAACTGTTTTGGGATTTTTTATAAATAAGGGAAAAATGTTTTTGGATTTTTTTTGGGAGACGGATCTCAGCATGATTATTATAATTATTATGTTCTCACTTGTATTAAATTATCCTAAATGCAAAATGAAATGCCGGACAGGACCCGAGCCTGGAAAAATTGGGTTTATAATATATGCAAAGCTATGGATGGACTTGTGACCAGGCTCACGGGCAGGGTCCTGTTTTAAAAATGCGCGAGTATTCGGGCGGCAGGCCGACCTGGAATTTTCGTAGAGTTTTGGGTTAAAACTGATAATCTAACATGTGTTTTCTAGGGTTGACACCTATATGCGGGTATGCAGTTGGTGGGGTGAATCAGAAAGGGCTCCCCCCTTTCGCGTGACTTCCAAGATATACATCTTGCTCTTGAGGGCAATCGGTACGTGTGGACAAGACATTTGATATACCTAAGTGTACGTGAATTGCCTCACCATATACCTCGTGGGGTACGTGTGAGAGTGAATTCGAAATACTCAGCATATGTGAACGAGTTCCCTGCGATATACCTCCCGTCATGACTTCGGCCAAGCGGTATGATACGGGGGAACCGTTCAATATACGTCGAAGGTACTTGGCCAATGGAAGGTGAGAGTCATATCACTTAGGCTAATTGTGCCCTGCCGGACCAGCGACCATCACAAAGTGACCCTCCAGTTACTGGGTAAAATTTGGTCAATCACAATGCTCTTTGGTGATGTCGTGTGAATCATGCATGATTCTCTTATTAGTATCTTATGATGAGAGTATCTTTCTTGATTATGCCAAACAGGGAGCAAAGTGCAAGTACCAACGGTACACCAAGTATGGATAAATGATGCGTGCAACATGTGAATATATGTGACCCTAGGTGCACGTGGTATGAAGTGTACATGGAGAATTTTCTACAAGTGTGAATAGAAGCATAAGCATGGGGGTATACATGAGTAATAAAGAGGGAACATGCAAAATTGGGGGAAAATATAAACAAACATAACACCCACGTAAATAGAGTCTATCCCTCAAAAGAAAGTTCCCAGCAGATTCGCCACTGTGGCCATCCCCTCCTGGATCCCGATCCTCGTGGTGGGCGGGCCGCGCGAGAGTGAGATCCTCGGGTCCCGCGCATCCCTCTCGGGAGCGCATCGGCCGACGTCATTTGAGGTGAGGTGAAAAATGTAGAGAGATTAGAGTCGCCAGTCTATTTTACTCAAAACAGACAAAAGAAAAATGGAAGATATACTGATGGAAAGCATCCAAAGACATACTGGTGCATACGAAACCAAAGTGATTAAAAAAGGATCCGAGGCTACGTTACGAAATGGGAAGGTGTTAGGTAGCCATTCCGCCCTTTTGGTCTCTTAAGGGTTTTTGCTATTTTCCTTTATTTTCCCCCGTGATATGTGTGCATGTGTATATATAGTGGAGATAGGAATCATCGACTTGTACCATGGAAGAGGTAAAGAGATTCGTCCATAGGAAGGTATAAAAGTATTAGAAAATAGGATTTAGGTGATCATCACAACGTTAATCGTTATGAGAGAACAGTAACATATACAGAATAATACGCCCTTGAGAACAAATATATGTATATATATAGTATAAGAGAATGGAGTTTAGAGAAAATAGAAAATGAGAGGAAAAGTAAAAATAGGACTCGAGTCTCGAGTTTTACCCCGAGACGCCTACGTAGCCTATAGAGGCATCAAAGTCCACGTAGTTCACATACAAAACGAGGGGTGGGGTTTATCCCATAAATCCAACCGGTGATTCTTTTTTTTTTTTGTGTGTGTGCGTAGAAAAAGTGTTTTAGTTATGAGAGAAGTGTAAGAAAAGTGTGAGAATTCCCGTTTGGAATTTATGAGCAAACCCTCTTTTTCTTGTTTTTTGGGTTTTTATTTATATGAAAATAAGAGATGTGCAATAATACTAAATAAAAAGTATATTAGGATGTGTGAGATGAGATAATAAAAGTGCGAAGTAATATAACAAGTTATTGTGAATTTAAGGAGAGAGTTGAGAAAATTGGACCTTCTTGGAGATCTTGAGCTTGATCTTGAATGTTGGAGAGCAGCCCTTAGACTTGGATGATGATGGAGGGTACTGAATTATCCAAGTTTGATGAAAAGGATGATGAAAACTGAAGGTTGAAAAGGGATTTGGGTGTGGAAATCACGCTGACTTCGAGAGAGGTTTTTGGGGTTTGCTGAGAGTGATATCTATCAGATTTGGGCCCCCCCTTGAAAGTGAGGTCATGCCTCCTTTTTATAGGCCCAGGGCATTACCAATCGACATAGCCCTGTTCCTTCCGTTGGACAGGTGCGTTTAGGTTCACTATCGATAGGCAGGGTCTGGGACCTGCCGTTTGGCAGTATCTTTCAGGCCTTTTTGGAAAATCGGTCGCGGAACGCAAACCGTTGATCAGAATAGCACACGGGGTGGACCGTTAGAAAGGTAATTCAGAGACCTTCAAAAGTATGGGTCAAATATGGCTCGAAAGCATTTGTCAATCCATTGGATGGGGTATCGTCGGACGTAAAAAGATCGTTCATCCGCATGATAGGTTCGAATCGCGCACGCGATGGACCGTTGGAAAGGTTAGGAGATGTACTTCGACATTTCAAAGAGTTTGATCCGATTCGGGGAGTTGACTTTGGTCAATAGGGCCCTGGAAGCATTCAATGACATTTCAAAGTCAAACGGATCATTCGTCCGTACCGTAAGTCGGAATCGCGCACGGAGCAGATCGTTGGAAAGGGGTTTCGGTGCCATTTGAAGATTCATTCAGTCTTGGTCGAGATGAAGAGCTGACCTTGGTCAAATTGAGCCTGGGAGCGCCCGGTGGCCTCCTGATTGAGTTTCGAGGGAAATGGATTGTTCGTTCGTATGGTAGATCGGAATTGCGCACGGGACGAACCGTTGGAAAGGGGTTTCAGTGTCCTTCTAAAATTCATTCAGTCTCGGTCGAGCTGAAGAGTTTGTCTTTTGGTCAAACGAAGCCTGGGAGTGAACGATGGCTTCTAGGTCAGTATTCCGGGTATGATTTGGATCTGTAGTGATGAGAGGAGCAGGTAGGGACCTAAGGAGAGTTTAGGGGGTAACAGAATGGGGTGTCTACAGGTAGCATTTCATTTCATTTTGGAAATTTTGTCGGCACTTAAAAATCTCATCCCAAGTCATCTATTGATAGAGGTTGTGGGATTCTCTGGGCATTATTGTAACTCCTTAACAAATAAGCGAACATGGGTAAAGAGAAGGCTTTCAAAGGGTAATACTGGAATCATATAAAAAAGGGATAGACAAAGGTATAAGTGACAATAGTCAAGCCACTGTGGAGGAAAAAAATGTAAAGTCTCCTCAATAGTCAGCAGTCATTACAGACGATGTGCGAGGCTCACTCATGATCAAATCGCATGGGCCAAACCTCACATTCCAATTGGTCCAAACCAAGTCACCTGAATCGAAAACCAAATGACCTACAAACCAGACAAAACGTTGTCGTTTTTACTTTATGCTAATTTTAATTAAGAGACAATATAAAAAATTAATATGATTCTTTTTAAATGTTTAATTCAAAATACTATAATTTTTTAAAATCATAAAAATATGAAAATGAATTTAAAAATTATGGAAAATTATAAAACCATAAAATGTGTACTATAAAAAAACATTGAAGTATCAAATACATATGTACTATATTAATACAAAAATGAAGACAATAATTTAATTTAGGGTTTTAAATTTGGAAAATTGAGTCTAAAAATATTTGAAAATCTTTTTAGGAATGCATTTAGTACATGCAAAGGTCCGAGTGTATTTGAGACTGTTGTTAAAAAATCGAGCCAAACCAAAATTTGCGGGACTTAAAGAGGGTATTTTTTTATCTCCCCTTTGTCCAATTTTAGGACAAACCAAATTGAGACTTAAACAATATAAGTCTCACTAATGCAAATGCATAACTCAACTATGCACAAAATTCCTAAAAAGAATAGTACATAACTCAACTAATAATATGTTCCCTAAAAGAAAGAGTATAAAACTCAATAAAGAATATGTGTCCTAGAAGGAAGAGTACATAACTATGCTAACAACATTTGTCTTGAGAGACTCAAAACATATAATAAAAACTAAGGGTCTCACAAAATTCCCCCTAGTAAAAAAATGAAGAGTCTCAAATTCTTCCATTATTTGTCAGAAAGGCACAAAGGCTATGGAAAAACCTATAAAAGATATTAGTACCACATGATATTATGATAAAAATACATACTAACATACAATCCTAACACATTTTAAATGAGATAGTAACAAAAATGAATAGACATTATAATAGTTTCAAAGTGACGGTTGTCTAATGGTTTTGTGAACAGATCTACCAATTGATCTTTAGTGTTAAAATATTCGATGTTAATTTCCTTTTTCTTAATTAATTCTCGAATAAATTGTTCTCTTAGTTTAATATATTTTTTTTTCGAGAATATAAAATTGGATTCTCATAAATGCATATAGCAATTTTATTGTCACAAAATATAAGGGCAGATGATTCATTTAAGTTATAATCATTTAAATTTTGTTCCATCCACAAAAGATAAGTAAAACTGCAAGCGGCAATGTATTCAACTTCTACTAATGAAAGTGTTGATACCAAAATTAGTATGCTGACGTGGACGAATAATAAGAAGACACGTATCAATCTACGTGGCACAATAGCAACGAGGAAGATTATTCCCCCGACCAACATACTCACTCCGAGCAACAGGTATACACCGAGGAACGCCAGCCTTCCGAGGAACACCAACCCTCCGAGGAACTCTTATCCTCCGAGGAACTCCAATGCTCCGAGGAACTCTTGGACGACGAGCAACTAAGGCGGTTCGAGCTGCATCTCGACTGCAGCATTAATTGCCAGATAATCAACAGTTTAACTATTCATTAAATGTTTATCATCTTGACGCACACGTTTGAAGAACATTAAATGAATTACCCTTTCATATGTGTATCATTTAATGTAACACCCTTTCATGTACAGCCTAAGGGTTATAAATACCTTGTATCACCCTCATTCAAGGGGACCAGAATTTCTTGATAGCACTTGTAATCGGGAATTCCCAAACACTCAACAATAACATAACAGTGGACGTAGGCCATTCATATAAGGCTAAACCACTTTAAAATCTTTTGTCTCATTTATTTATCTGTGATTAAATAATTAGAGTAATCTAGTTTTTTACATCAACAGATTGGCGCCGTCTGTGGGAACGATTGTTATTATCGTTTTTCACCAAAAATCATTCATCATCAATGGCGGATAATCCAGAATCTAGCAATCGAAACGCTGGAAATGCTGGAAATCCTCCAAATCCCTTTGCACCTCTAGATCTGGCCGGGATTATGACGAATCTGGCTCAAGGACAAACCGCCATGCAAGAAACAATGAGGCAACTCATACAAACCCTTCATGGCGGTGCACCTGCACGTTCAGGACAGCGAAGTGGTCAGAGGAAAACTTATTTACTTTCTTCACGATCCAGGCGTACTGAGTCATATCGTAATGAGGAGTCTGATGATTTCTCTTATCAACCTGGTCAAACTTCGTCAATAAGGGCTACAGATACTGATCAACGTATCACTTTCTCTCCAAAAAGACCCAGTGCCTTAGAAAGACTGAGTAGGGTGTCTCATTTCAGTCGATTAGGCCCTAGGAGGAATAGGAGTCCACCTAAGACCATGTCGAGGAGTTTTCGATAACCATCAGATCTAAGAGAAGGATCAGCATAATCACGACCAGTTTCTCATCAAGATAGATCTCAGGAGGCTACTTCAGAACGATCTATTGCTCGAACCAATAGGCCCGAGGAAGGAAATGAAGCGTGGAAAGGATCCCTTCAGCGGTTGGAGGATAGATTGGGAGAAATGGATAAGGCGAAGAATCCCCTACAACGAACTTTTGTTCAAGGGACACCTTTTGTCCAGGCCATTGTGAATTTTCCTACACCGTCAAAGTTTAAAGCACCAGTAGTGACCCCCAAATATGATGGAAAGACAGATCCTGTTCTTCATATAGAGCAATATCAAGCTGCCGCCGATATCTATGCTGTCCCCGACGAGATGAGATGCAGAGCGTTCTCAGGAACTCTTACTGGAGCTGCCCAGATATGATACAACAATCTTCCTCGGGGTAAGATTTCAACTTTCTTTCAGTTGGCCGAGTTGTTCATCGGTAATTTCTATTTTGGAGCAAAGCCAGTAAAACGAGTAGCACACTTGTTAAGTGTTAGACAAAAAACTGGTGAGAGTACTAGAGATTACATAACTCGTTTCAATAACGAGAAGCTGGAAGTCATAGATTACGAGGAGAAGACATCAATCACCGCCTTGATGAGTGGGTTGTTGCCTAATAAGTTGTATTATACCTTGGAGAAAGATCCACCTAAAACTATGTCGGAGTTGATGGCAAAAGAGGCCAAAATCATGAATGCCGAGGAAGCTATGGCTGCAAAGAAGAATATGGATAAAGACACCAAGGTGGACGTCGACAAGTTTAAAAATAAAGAGAATAAGGGCAATGGCGGTGACAAGCGTTCCATAAATAATAAGTCATCTTGGGAAGTCCTGAAGAAATTCGATAATTCTACTCCCTTGAAAATGGGAATTAATCATGTCTTGGAAGAAATCAAGAATAGCGAGGAGGTAAAGTGGCCGAAGAAACTGAGGTCAGATCCTGATGCGAGGAATAGGGATAAATATTGCGAGTTCCACAAAGATCATGGCCATATGACTAAAAATTGCATAGCTCTTCAGAATGAGATTGAAACACTCATCCGAAGAGGAAAGCTAGCAAAGTATGTTGATCGGGGAGGTGAAAGAAGAAATAATGATCGAACTAGAGAAAGATCTAGACCTCCTCATCGAGTAGAGGAGAAAAAGAAGAGAGGCCATGAAGATGATGCCGAGGATGACCCCGATCTTCCCAAGAAACCAAGGCATCCAGAACGAGAGGTATTTTCCATACGTTTTGGGTCATTTGATTGTAATGTTATTACATGAGGAGATGCAGGAGGAGGAGATCTTACTGCAGAAAGAAAAGCTTACCTCGGAGAGACACAAGCTTGCTTGTACATTCAGCGAATAAATTTAGCCAAGGAGGATCGTCCGAGGAAGGTAAACAAAGAAAAACTGGTTATTGGCTTTTCAAAAAATGACCTGGCATGTGTTCTTTACCCTCACGATGACCCTTTGGTGATCAAAATGAGGATGAAAGAAGTAGTGATTTCAAGGGTGCTGGTAGACAATGGCAGTTCGGCAGACATCATGTACTATTCATGCTTTGACAGTTTAAATTTGAAATTATCTCAATTGGAGCCTTATCACAGACCTCTTCTGGGTTTCGCTGGCGAGAAAATTTTTCCCCTTGGGATGATCAAGTTGGATATATTCATTGGAACTTGGCCTGCTTGTCGAACAAAGAGAATACGCTTCTTTGTGATGGATAAGAATGTGCAGTCAGCCTACAACATCATCATGGGAAGAGTTGGTTTGAAGAAGTTCGAAGCAGTCCCATCTACAGTACATCAATGTTTAAAATTCCCAACAAATTTCGGAGTGGGAGTGGTGAAAGGTGATCAAAAAGTAGCTCGAGAATGATATTATTCATCTGCCGAGCAAGAGGAGCTTGAAGAGTCAAGGAAAAAGACTACTACTTACCAGGTGGATGAAAGTACAGAAATTGAAACACTTGATCCGAGAGATGAATCCCAACTTGTAAAAGGACAGGTGGTAGAATCTACAGAAAATGTTATTCTGGACGACGAACACCCTGAACAAGTAACCCAGATAGGTTCGTCGTTGGATGCTCCAATAAAATAGGAGTTGATAACTTTCTTGAGAAACAGAAAGAAAACTTTTGCGTGGAGTCATGAAGACATGCCAGGAATAGATCCAAACTTCTTATGTCATGAGCTCAATGTGAATAAGGAGATCAAGCCTGTAAAGCAGAGAAGAAGGGTATTTAGCCCCGAGAAGAATCAAGCTATTCAAGAGGAGCTCGACAAGCTCCAGAAAGCCCAATTCATTGAAGATGTGAAGTATCCAGACTGGTTGGAAAATGTGGTGATGGTAAAGAAGAAAAATAATAAATGGAGAATGTGTGTTGATTTCACTGATCTCAACAAGGCCTTCCCAAAGGATCACTTCCCATTGCCCAGAATTGACCAACTAGTGGAAGCTACCTCAGGGCACAAGCTGCTCAGCTTCATGGATGCTTACTCTGGTTACAACCAGATCAAAATGAAACCTGAAGACAGGGAAAGCACTTCTTTTATTACCCCTAGGGGAACTTATTATTATAATGTTATGCCTTTTGGTTTAAAAAATGCAGGAGCGACATATCAAGGGCTGATGAATAAGGTTTTTGCCGAACAAATCAGTTGCAACATGGAAGTCTATGTCGACGATATGTTGACAAAGAGAAAGAAAGCTGCTGAGCATCTAGTTGACTTAGGTCAGACCTTTGATCAACTGGATAAATACCAGATGAAGCTCAACCCGATGAAGTGCACCTTTGGAGTAAGAGAAGGAATGTTCCTCGGGTACATCGTCAACCAGCGAGGCATTGAGGCAAATCCAGCAAAGATCAAAGCTCTTTTAGGGTTGCGATCTCCAACGACGAAGAAAGAAGTGCAGAGTCTTACAGGACGAGCTGCAGCGCTCAATAGATTTGTATCTCGAGCAACTGATAGGTGCCTTCCATTCTTCAAAACACTCCAAAAAACTTTCGAGTGGAATGATGAATGTTAAAAAGCCTTTCAAGACTTGAAGAAATATCTGGGAACACCTCCATTGCTATCCAGACTAGTGATGGGAGAAAAGTTGTACTTATACCTGACAGTATCAGAAAATGCAGTCAGCTCGGCATTGATCAGATTGGAGAATGAAGTCCAGAAGCCAATTTATTACACAAGTAAGTGAGAGAGTAGCTACAGCGGAAATATTACGACTTCTCAAATAAAAACCAATTTTAATTAATCTAAAATTTGAAGAACGTGTGTGCTCGCGTTCAAATGATCAAATTATATATAAAACCCTTTAGACCCTAAACATGCAGCAGTATGTGATTGAATAAATTGATAATCTACGTAAGAACATTCAAACACATGCAATTAAGGAAAAATCCCCCAAAGGGGCAAAACCATTTATTTTCACTATAATTTGTAAGAGAACGACTTACAATCGGATTACAATGAAAATACAAGTTGACTAAGAATTACCCTCGGGTATCGGATTCTGTAGTCGCGGCTGGAATTATCCCTTTCCAGTAGGGCTGCAATGAAGAAGAGAAACGGCTTCTCCACAAGGGTTGAACAAACCAAAGTTGTGTTCTTGGGTTGCAAAAGGATTCACAAATATTTGGCAAGGATGTGTGAATCAAAACATGAGTCTTGGGACTCAAAAAATATGAAGACTAGATGTATTTGGACTCTCAAAAACGTCTCCTAAAGCCTTGCAAAACAACTCCCCCGAAGTTGGTATTTATAGGAAAAAATATGAAGAGTCCCATGTTTTTAAAACTCTAAAATTCTATCCAGCGTACAAAAAAAACAACATTCTTTAAGGAATTTTCTCTATCTTCAAAAGGCCATAACTCCTTCACCGTAGCTCGGATTGAAGTGCCATTTTTTCCAGTATCTTAGTTACGGCGAGCTCTTCAACTTTCTAGTTGACCAAACCTCCGAACTATAGATGTAAAATTACGAAAATGCCCTTGAACTCTCCTATTGTGCCTTTTTTCACTGTTTTGACTTCCTTTGCGTACCACTTGCATTAAGTCCCTAAAATCTTGGATCGTGAAGTCGTTGAGGCAGATGTGGGACATATTAATGGAGATGTTGAATGCTTGATTCCCGGAATTCGGATTGAGGCCGTCGAGTGACATCTTGAGGTGACGTGCCAAATGTAGCGGCGTACGACATACACAAATGAAACATGTTGGACATGAGAAAAATGTCCTTACAAATCTCCCCCTATGTCTATGCCGGTACATACATAAAAAATCCGAATTATCAAATACGAAATTGCCTATACAAATCTACCCTCCCATGAACCCAAAACTGGAAAAGGTACAAATGAATAGGTCTACAGCGTTTGCTCTTCAATTCTTCAGGAATCATCAAATCTCAAAGCTTTTCTCATCAGGGTGTGCAATCCAATGATAATCCATGTAGTACCTACACACATGAGAAAAAGCAAAATACCAAGTGACATATCGAGTTTGAAATGAGATAATATATGATAAAAACATAAGCAACATCTCAAAAACTCCCCCAAAATTCAAACTCCCCCATAATATAATAATTCTTTCTCCCCCTTTTTATGATGTCCCCAAATAGACAAATAAGAAGAATGAATCAAACAAGCAAAATCGGGTTGTCACGGTATACAAAAAATACACAAACTATTTTTAATTTTTTTCAATTTTTTATACAAAAAATAGATACCATTTTGAAAAAAATGTAAAACATGATACAAAAATCACACCATGGATTTAGACTCAAACAACCAAGTCATGGAAATGAAATGAATGGGTGTGAACACATTCGATAGGTAAATCAACTCAATCAATTATATGTGCACGATGCATATGTGTACTCCTAACGAATGATCATCAAAAGTATCCTTAGGTGTAAAAAATTTGTTGAATTTAGATGACATCGTCTTATACAAATCAACAAATCAAAGTTAAAGTGATTTCCACACCAATAACGTCCAAAACTATGTAGCGCATTTTCAAGCATTTCAAGGACGTGCAAACCCGTTTTAAATTCTCCAACCAAACTCACTCATATATATATATTCTTTTAGAGGTAATCTAAATTCTCAAACTTTGGAGAATTGGTGCAAAAACCTAAATGGCCCATAATTGGCATGAATTTCTTTTTATTGCCTTTCAATTTTTTCGGGCTCTTTTAAACCTCTTTGGACCCCGGATAATAAAATACCTCCATTTTTAGGTCCAATTTAACGGTGGCTTTTGCGCAAAGGATAGATAATTACCTTTTGCAGCCCCTCCCCGTTTTTAAATAAATCACACAAACTCACAAAACGGTTCTTATATGCACAATTTCCTTATCAAAAAAAATTATCGCGCTTGGTTTGTTTTAAGGACAGGATTGAAGTGAAAACACCCAACCAACATGTGATAAGACAAGCACAATAATCAAATAAATCCGTGCATGTGTGCAATAAAGGAAACATGAGTCAAACATGTAGGAAGTAACAATTAATTACATCTTAATGACTCCAAACATTATAAAGCACATGGATGAAATTGACATATTGTCTCAAAACACTATCAAATAGTCACATGAAAATAATGGAATGATGTTGTGACTCGGTCATCCTAAGTGTTCATCCATAAAAGGTGGAAACAAAATACAAAAATCTTTTTGGATTTTCTCAAAATTTTAACAAACTAAATTTTTTTGTATTTTTCAAAAATTTTCAAAAAAAAATATATACAAAAGGTACAAGTCATCACACTAATAAAAATACATCATGAAACCACAACTAGTGTATGACAAACATGCAATCACAATCAACCAAAAGATTTCACATGGGGTGAATTACGTGCAAGCAAACGGGAATCGTGGACAAATAAACCATAAGTCTCTAAATCCGATTTTCTAACCCAAATTGATGTGTAACGAAGTGTGGGGGTTTTGGGAATAGAATTTATTCTTTTATTAACCTTCTTAGGTCCATTTAAAAGCTTATAACAAAAGTGCCTAAGATGACCTTGCCTACCACAATGTGTACAAGAGTAAATCGGGCGATTTGTGTTCCCTAAAGGTGGCCCTCTCCTCAAATTTATCGGTTGATCTCTCCGAATTTGCCTAGGTGGATCTCTCCTAATGATCCTAGGAGGTTCTCTCACACGTGTGGGAATGGGTGCAACATATTTTTCAAGACCAATCCCACCCCTATCCATTTTGATCTCGACTGTTCCTAAAATCTTATCAAGTTTTTCAGACCTAGACTCCAAATCAAATTTCACTTTACTTGAATCTTTCAATTTCACCTCAAGTTCACCTATCCTAGATTCAAGTACTAGTTTAGAATCCTCAAACTCTAAAAGCTCCTTTTTCATAGTCTCCATCAACCCTCTAAGACTATCTCTCTCACCCTCGACGTACTCAAGCTTCTCTTTCAAAATTTTCTCATGTGCCCTAAGTTCTTTAATTAAAAAATCATTATTTTTTATGGCACACTCTTTCAATTGAGCTTTCAATTTCAAATTTTCTTTCTTTGTTTTCAAAGTTTCAGCATAAAGTTCATTGAAAGCAGTTTGCAAGTCATGCTCATCTACACTTTCCTCCTCACTTTCATCCACACTCCCATCACTTTCACTATCATCACTAATCACACGGATGGGAAACTCTCACCTAGAAGCATGAAAAACTTCTTCTTTCGAATCACAATCACTAAGGGTAGAAACATGAGAAATCGATTTATTCAATTTCTTCTTTAAATTTGTGGTACACTCATGTAATGTGTGACCAACACCCTCACAACAAGGACACCTCTCAGATTCGTTTTCAACAGAAGATTTAAAACAAGAGTTTGTGTGAATTTTCCAAAAATTTTCAAAAATTTGACATCGAAGATCATCAAAACCATCAAAATCCATTTTTGTGCAAAATCAGAATCAAAACACAATAACTTAGTGCAACAGGCTCTGATACCAATTTGAAAACGTGAGTAGACAAATTTTATCAGAAAGCAAATCCTCGAAAAATCAGGATCACGCGATAAATTAGCGTAACCCGCTCTGATACCAATTTGAGAGAGTAGCTACAGCGGAAATATTACGACTTCTCAAATAAAAACCAATTTTAATTAATCTGAAATTTGAAGAACGTGTGTGCTCGTGTTCAAATGATCAAATTATATATAAAACCCTTTAGACCCTAAACATGCAGCAGTATGTGATTGAATAAATTGATAATCTACGTAAGAACATTCAAACACATGCAATTAAGGAAAAATCCCCCAAAGGGGTAAAACCATTTATTTTCACTATAATTTGTAAGAGAACGTCTTACAATCGGATTACAATGAAAATACAAGTTGACTAAGAATTACCCTCGGGTATCGGATTCTGTAGTCGCGGCTGGAATTATCCCTTTCCAGTAGGGCTGCAATGAAGAAGAGAAACGGCTTCTCCACAAGGGTTGAACAAACCAAAGTTGTGTTCTTGGGTTGCAAAAGGATTCACAAATATTTGGCAAGGATGTGTGAATCAAAACATGAGTCTTGGGACTCAAAAAATATGAAGACTAGAGGTATTTGGACTCTCAAAAACGTCTTCTAAAGCCTTGCAAAACAACTCCCCCAAAGTTGGTATTTATAGGAAAAAATATGAAGAGTCCCATCTTTTTAAAACTCTAAAATTCTATCCAGCGTACAAAAAAAACAGCATTCTTTAAGGAATTTTCTCTATCTTCAAAAGGCCATAACTCCTTCACCGTAGCTCGGATTGAGGTGCCGTTTTTTCCAGTATCTTCGTTGCGGTGAGCTCTTCAACTTTCTAGTTGACCAAACCTCCGAACTATGGATGTAAAATTACGAAAATGCCCTTGAACTCTCCTATCGTGCCTTTTTTCACTGTTTTGACTTCCTTTGCGTACCACTTGCATTAAGTCCCTAAAATCTTGGACCGTGAAGTCGTTGAGGAAGATGTGGGACATATTAATGGAGATGTTGAATGCTTGATTCCCGAAATTCGGATTGAGGCCGTCGAGTGACATCTTGAGGTGACGTGCCAAATGTAGCGGCGTACGACATACACAAATGAAACATATTGGACATGAGAAAAATGTCCTTACAGTAAGGCTTTCCGAAGTGTAGAGATCAGGTACCCAAAGTTGGAAAAATTGGCATTGGCATTAATTGAAGCAAGTAGAAGAATGAGGCCTTATTTTCAGGCCCATACCATCGTTGTATACACCGACATGCAATTGAGACAAGCTCTTCATAAGCCAGAAAAATCAGGAAGACTGATGTATTGGGCAATAGAGCTTGGTGAATATGATATCGTATATGAACCCAGATCTTCATTAAAAGGATAGGTTGTAGCTGACTTTATAGCAGAATTTACATATCCTGATACCCCCGAGGAGCAAAAATTGCTCGCTAATCAACCCGTGGATGTTACAGGATCAACAGACATGAGTCCAGATCAACTCCGATTGGAAAAAGGGCTTGTGGATGTAGAAAGATCATCAAATTCAAACCCAGACCAACTCCGGTTGGTAAAAGGGCGAGAAGAGATGGTCGACGAAGAGCAAAGAAATACCAGGGGAGGATGAAAGGAAACAGCAGATATTTCACCAAGGAACTCTGTCAGAAAAGAAATTTGAAGATGAGTTACCTATATGGAAATTATATGTAGATGGGTCATCTTGCACAACAGGTTGTGGGGCAGGGATTGTTTTAAACACCCCAGACGAGATTAACGTGGAATATGCCTTACGATTCCAATTCAAAGCTTCCAATAATGAGGCTGAGTATGAAGCCTTGATAGCAGGTCTTAATTTAGCAAAGATTATGGAAGCGCAACAAGTGATGTTATTCAGTGATTCTCAATTAATTGTGAATCAGATGATGGGAACGTATGCAGTTAAAGGAGAATTAATGGTCAAGTATCATACAAAGGAGATAGAGTTATTGGCAGAATTTGATGCCATTCAGTTGATCAGAATACCAAGAATGAAGAATGCACAAGCAGATGCACTGGCCCGACTAGCATCAGCTACTCGTACCGAGTTGCGAAGAACGATACCAATTGAGGTGTTAGAAAGTCGAAGCATAGATGAAGGCCTGGCGATGAATGTTATTTCCCTTGATTTAGAACCATCTTGGATGGATCCCATCAGGGCATATGTCGAGGAAGGAGAATTGCCGGAGGATAAGATCGCTGCCAAGAAATTAAAGTTTAAAGCTGCTCGGTATATACTAACTAATGGTGTTTTGTATAGACGAGGAATGATGGCAGGTTTGCAAAGATGTGTACATCCCTCCGAGGTAAAAGAATTGATTGAAGAGATCCATGGAGGGTCTTATGGAGGCCATGTAGCAGGGCGAACACTGTTGCAAAGGGTGATGACGCAGGGATACTATTGGCCAACGATGAGGGCTGATTGTATAGCCTATGCTAAGAGATGTGATAAATGCCAACGTTTTTCTTCCGTCTGACAAACTCCGCAAGCATTGTTGACACCCATAACTTCTCCTTGGCCTTTTGTTATGTGGGGAATTGATTTGGTTGGACCACTGCCAACGACCCGAGGAAGATTCAAGTACTTCGTCGTCGTAGTGGACTATTTTACTAAGTGGGTAGAAGCTGAGCCTCTGATTGATATGACATACGAGAAGGTGTACCAATTCATTTGGAAGAATATCATCTGCCGATATGGTCTCCCTCATGCCTTCATTACAGACCATGGAACACAATTTGATAACGAGGAGTTTGCCGCCTATTGTCATCAGTCAAACATTTTGAAGGTTCATTCAGCACCAGGCCATCCTCAAAGCAATGGGCAGACTGAAGTGACGAACAGAACATTATTAAATGGTTTGAAAAAGAGGCTAAGTGAGTCTAAAGCTAATTGGATTAATGAGCTACAGTCAGTATTGTGGGCTTACCGAACAACTCCCCGAGCAGCGACTGGAGAATCACCATATATGCTGGCGTTTGGAAGTGAGGCTGTAATACCTGCTGAGTTGGGTCTCCCAACACACAGAGTGCTGAATTTCAATTCCCCAGTCAGTGACTTGATGAGAAGATTAGATTTGGACATGCTCGAGGAGGTTAGAGAAGAAGCAGCCATTAGGAATGCTGCATATCAACAACGGACAGCTCTGTTCTACAACAAGAGGGTGAAGAAATGCGATTTAAAAGAAGGAGATTACGTGCTAAAGAAGGTCATTCAGAAGCACAATAAATTGGAAGCAAATTGGCATGGACCTTACCGAGTTACAGAAGTTGTTCGACCAGGAACTTACCGAATAGCAACTCTAGAAGGAGAGGAATTCAAGAATGCATGGAATGCTGAACACCTACGCAAGTATTATCAGTAATGTAAAATGTAAAGAAATTCTATCAATATGAATAAAACGATGATGTTTCACCATCTTCTCTCCTTTTATTAAAAGTTTTTCGGGGAATACTAGTGTATAACACTACGCTGCTCGACAGCAAAAAGAAGACGATACTTCAGACCCACGACCAACTCCGGTTGGTAAAAGGGAGAGAACAAACTATACTCCTTTGGTTAGGAGGCATACACTAGCGTGACCAACTCCGGTTGGTAAAATAACTAGTGGACACTGATAGTTCAGACCCACGACCAACTCCGGTTGGTAAAAGGGCGAGAACAAAATATACTCCTTTGGTTAGGAGGCATACACTAGCGTGACCAACTCCGGTTGGTAAAATAACTAGTGGACACTGATAGTTCAGACCCACGACCAACTCCGGTTGGTAAAAGGGCGAGAACAAACTATACTCCTTTGGTTAGGAGGCATACACTAGCGTGACCAACTACGGTTGGTAAAATAACTAGTGGATATTGATAGTTCGAACTCAGACCAACTACGGTGGGTAAAAGAGCGAGAACATGTGATTCCTAAAAATGCCAATCTCGGTTGGTTAAGAAACAAAATATGCCAACTTATGTTGGTCGGAAGGTAAAACTATTCCAGGAAATACAAAATATTCCAAACTGAACCAAGTATGGTTGGTCGGGATCAAAATCCACTAACTGTAGTTGGTCGACGAGGATAAAATTATCGACCTTGGTTGGTCGAACACATTTTATGAAAAAATTTACCAAGTATGGTTAGTCGGGGATAAAAACTCTCACTAAATATAATTGGTCGACGAGCACAATTTAACAACCTTGGTTGGTTGGAAAAATTTTAAACATTTTTATACTCATTACTTTATTATTAAGTGATCGAGCAACATTACTGATACTTGTAACTTTTTATTACTAGATTGGTCGATGAACCACAAAGTATTGTTATGCAATCACAAATATAAAAGTGTTAGACAAGTACAAAACAATAGCAACACGGATTTGCAAATAGAAAATGAAAGTCTTTCATTAAAATTCAAAACGAATTACAAATTACATGTATACTAACTATTACATTGAGATCCCTACTCTATTGGTTTCTTTCCTTCAGCTTTTGAAATAGGTTCCTCGCCAGCAGGAGGATCATTTAAGGTCTGAGGAGAATTAATAAAATTCAAGTCCTTCAGCATTCTGACATTCATTACTGAAGGTGTGTCCAAAAGATGCTCGGGACGAGATACCTCGATCTGAGAATGAAGATTGTAATCACCGAGGTATTGTTCAATTAAGCTCCGAGGAATGGCACGAGCTGGGATCCATTCCTTGTCCAAATTGAACGGTGTCACAGGCAAGTCAATCACCCCGGGGTCATAATAGTCCCACAAGTAATGTCCCTGTTCAAGTTTCAACACGCATAAGGCATTCAACCAGCCTTGTTTATAGCCCTCATTACTGGCATTCTGGATACGAGCATCCAAATGGAATAATGCCTCGTTGTACCCAGCCATCCAAAATTCCCTGGGCTGCTTATGGAATTGGAAGGTTAGTCTCTCCAACTGCTCGTGAAGGATTTTTGCAAAAATGTCCTTATTCTCTAAAGAAGGCTTCGTCGCAGTAAGTTGATCCTCCAAAGTTAGGATTTTCTTGGACATTTCAGACAAAGCCCGATCTTTTGCATTCAGTTGGTACGCTTGGGTTTCCAATGTTGACAGAGTACGAGCTTCTTCAATACTACAAGGAGTTCTTGATCGACCCCGAACAGGTGGAGTACTTCGTTCCTCGACAACATCCTGGGCAACTCTTCCTCGCCCACGAGAACCTCTTCCTTGTCCCCGAGTAGAAGTAGAAGTACCAGATCTTCACAGGATATCCAACTCTTGCCTTAATTTGGCATTCTCAACCTCTAAGAAGGAAAATCCCTCATCGGTCACTGGGATTACCGCTATTGAAGAAGAGGCTGCAGACTTATATTGTGCTAGTTCTTTCTGCAAATTATTATTCTCTTGCTCCAGCAGTTCAGTAATTTGTCTACAAGCTTCAACTTCTCCCTTTAGGGTCCTCTCCCTGACATCATACCCAGCAAGGAGTTTGTCGTAGCCCTTCTCGGCAGAAAGATGTTGATATTTCTTTTCATACCCCTCGTGTAACAAGGCATTTGACTCCTTGTACTGAGTCTGAAGATCTTCTAGAGTATATTGGAGCTCCTAGATCATATCATAGTAAGCCACGTTATTGGCCACAGCTCGATCAAGTAAGCCCTTCAGATATTGATAAGCTTCTACTGCCTGCTCTGAAGCACCATGGCCAAGGATGTCGGCAAATTCTGATGCACTGAGGTCTGTGTGACCAGCTTTATAATATTCATGGCATTACTGCATCAACTTTGTGTCATTAGCTGACAAAATATCCATCCTGGCCAGAAACTAACAGAGAAAGAAAAAGAAGATCAAGACAGAGTGCAGATAAAGAAGAGACAATCACATGGAAGAAAAGAACTCAAATTTTATTAGATCATAAGGCAAAGTTGCAAAGATCTGGGATACAAAGTACAAGTAAAAGAAAAACAGAAAGAGAATACCGAACAACTTCACACCTTTTCCTTGTCTCCCAATACTTTCTCGGGAGGCTGGGACGAGGAGCTTGGTTGCTCGGTGGAAATAATGAGTTGGTCGGCAGGAGCTGGAACTTGTTCTGGAGGAGTTGGCAAAGATGAAAGCTCCTCATCAGCAGGCTGGGTAAGGATGATATCACCCACTACCAATGAAGATTCTTCTGAGGCAGCTTCGTCCTCTTCTTCATCCTCGATGGCTGGGGGAGGACCAGGGAGATGTTGTTGAAATAGCTCGGAGTCCTCGCTCACCTTCAATTCTTGCAAAGCTGCAACCCAGCCATCTTGGAAGTATTTCAAACTTCCATATTGCACCTGAGTCATCATAGCAGCTACTCCCTTGTCCCAACCTGTGATGAAAGACTTCTTTGTTGCCTTCTTTCTTTTCATTTTCTTCGAGGAGAGCTTCTCGGATAGAAGGTCCTCGGAGGCTTTCAGCTTGGCCTCCAACTCCTCCTTCTGACGATTTGCTTTGCGCAGAAGGGTCAGCTCTTCCTCAGCTGATTTCAGCTTATTTTCAAGCTCCCCAAAGGTAGTGAGCTTCTCGGAGTATTTCTTATTCTCCCTCTCCAAGTCCTTTACTTTATTTACTAACTGCATCTTCTCTGCTTCAGATGCAGCCAGTTTCTTCTCCCATTCACCTTTATCCTTGTCGTACTTCTGACGGGATTCCTTCAGAGATTGGGCCAAACCCTGGAATGCATCCTCTACTCCAGACGAGGAGCTTGAAGCCTTGAGCACTTCATATTTCTTCACAATGGTGTTAAAGCAACTCACCAGCTGAAAAAAGAAGGTAGTGATGAGTTAGTGCCGAGATACATATATTGATAGAAGGAAATAAGAATTCAAGATAAGAAGAAGCTTACTGAAGCAATGTGACGAGTAGCTAGGGATGTCAGCATATCCCTAGGCATGTTTTCCTCGATGCCTTGGACTTCAGGAATAATCCAAGTCTTTACCGAGCTCATTGCAAAGCTCGGGGGAATAATGGTTGGAACACCAGCTCCACTAGTTTGGAGTTGGGGAATGACTTCAGAAAAACTAACCGAGGAAGACTTCTTCAATCTCCTCGGTGTCTTCTCAACAACCTCAACCAAAGAAGAATTTTTGGTTGGAGAGATAGTGATTACTTCCACAGGCGCATCCTTCTGTACAGGAGCCACTGGGGGCTTCTCAGTGACCTTCTGAGGAGAAACAGAAGGGGAAACATCCATTCTCTTTGTCCCCTTTAGGACATCAGCTTTATTTCTCTTTCTATCTCCAGCAGAGGAGGTCTCTTCAAAGAGAGCATGAACTCTTCTCTTGCCCATCTTCTGACTCAAAGGAATGTGAGAGTCTGGTGAAGAGTCTTCAGAAGCTGGCAATGGTTCACTAATGCTAGCCATAGGACGAGCAGTATAAGAGGATGTATAGCTCCTGTACTGCAGCAAGTATGAAGCAGACCTAATGTGCTTGTTTGTAACCTTCTGATGCAAACTCCAGATATGTTTTAAATGCTTGATATTAACTTCCATTTCTTTTGGAGTTTTTCTCTTGCTGTCAACTGCAAATAAAAACATAGTGAAATATCAGTCATACATTTTGTCAAACACAATGAAATCATAATTTCAAAAACGAAATAAGATGAAAATAACCTATCCCATTGCCATATGGGGGGCATCTGGAACCCTCATATACTGCATCTCCAACTAAAGGGGCATGTTGCCAAATTTTTATAACTACTCCATATTCAAAATAATCCCTGTTAGCATCAGGGAGGTTGACTACTAGAGCCCTATTCAAAAATCTAGTTTTTAAATAATAAACATTGTCTAAAACAGCCCATCTATAACAGTACATAATCTGAGGAATTCCTATACGAGTTCCATGAGTTTGATTTAACCTATACACCCCATTAACTATTCTCCATGTGTTGGGGGCTATTTTTGCAGGGACAACGTCAAAATACTGACAGAACTCTAAGCATAAAGGATTTGGCTGGAAAAGAAAATCCACATTCAGCAATAAAGAGGCTAGGGAACCAATGTCCCTCAGCCAAATCAAAATAACTTGAAGTCTCAGAAAGAACCTCCAAAATTACCCAAGATGGAATAGAGAAATCAGAACGGAATTTCTCAAGAGACTCAATAATGTAAACCATGATGAATAAAAGAAGAAGGAAGAAGAGCTTACAGGGAAAATGGAGATATGTTGGCAAACAAACGAAGAAAGGGATGGACGCACAGGAGAGAGAAAAGCTATAGAAAACTCGAAAGCAGAAATTGAAAAGGTAGAAGATGATGGGATTGCCTCTGAAGCTTAAATACTTTGCCTTGGGAAACGGCGAAAGAAATGATTACAAAAAGGAAACTATTACGCTACTGGCGGCTAAAAGGACAAAAAGGGCACGAAGATCGAAGCGCCTATAAAAATGCAAAAAGGCGGATTCTGCAAATTTGGAAGGAAATTCAAATATGAAGAAAGGCTCCTAAAACCCAGGAAGGTCATTTAATATTGCCATATACCGAGAAAGAATGTTCCATACTCCTCAAAGTTCGAAATATGAGACCTTGGGGGCTTATGTTGATACCAAAATTAGTATGCTGATGTGGACGAATAATAAGAAGACACATATCAATCTACGTGGCACAATAGCAACGAGGAAGATTATTCCCCCGACCAACATACTCACTCCGAGCAACAGGTATACTCCGAGGAACTCCAGTCTTCCGAGGAACACCAACCCTCCGAGGAACTCTTATCCTACGAGGAACTCCAATGCTCCGAGGAACTCTTGGACGATGAGCAACTAAGGCGGTTCGAGCTGCATCTCAACCGCAGCATTAATTGCCAGATAATCAACAGTTCAACTATTCATTAAATGTTTATCATCTTGACGCACACGTTTGAAGAACATTAAATGAATTACCCTTTCATATGTGTATCATTTAATGTAACACCCTTTCATGTACAGCCTAAGGGCTATAAATACCTTGTATCACCCTCATTCAAGGGGACCGGAATTTCTTGATAGCACTTGTAATCGAGAATTCCCAAACACTCAGCAATAACATAACAGTGGACGTAGGCCATTCATATAAGGTTGAACCACTTTAAAATCTTTTGTCTCATTTATTTATCTGTGATTAAATAATTAGAGTAATCTAGTTTTTTACATCAACAGAAAGCGAGATGTATTTTTTTAATTTTTAGAGGACCAGGAAACTAAATTGCATAAAACATCCACCTAAGGTGCTTTTACTATCACCGGTACAACCTGCCCAGGCAACATCCGTAGACCCAATTATATTAGAATTAATGTAAAAGGGGTAAATAATATTATAGTTTATCATTCAACTTACGTATTTATAATACATATTACGCCATGTGAGTGGGATTCTTTTGGTCCACATTAATATGTAGCGCACACCACACTTTGCGGTATATCAGGTCTACCGCACTTAAATAAAAAAGATTGGCTGTTATAATATGGTAAAAAGTGGCATCTATCTTTTTGTTGGATAATATTTTTGACATGAACTCATGGGAATTATAGAAGTGTTAGAAGTGGTTAATCCAAAACATTTAATTAAATCAACAGTGATGATGTTGAGAATCACCACCTCAAAGATGTAGACAACTCAAGCTTTAGCTCAGTTAACAATGGTGGAATCATAATGATAGTATAAGAAATATATGCATATGGAAGAAAGTATGAGAGAGATGGAAAACACAATCATATAAGTGGTTCGGCCTTAGCCTAATCAATTGTGAAAAGTGATGGCACTTTCACTATAACAGGGCATAAATGACCATGAATACATACTCAAGATTTCTTTCTCTAAGTTCAGTAAAATAGAGTTTCAGTAGGGATATAAATTACTCGATCCTTTGTAAAGAAGATGGAGGTAGATTTTATAGTGTTGGGGGTGCATAGTGCCACCCCCAAGCATACACTAAGCATTCATGAGCTAAATGCACCAATAAGAGAGATCCAGCTATCTTGTCCACATGTACATCATGATAAAAGATATTCTCCCATATATGAGGTTAATATTATATAAAGGTTTGATCCACGTGTCTTGGAAATGCATAGGTTATATGTTCCATGCAAGATATTGATGTCGGCTCTGTTAGGTCTCAGTATGGCCGAGACTATCTAAGGGGCCTTCTTAGTGGACATGGCCGAATGTAACACCAGTTTTATAAATGTTGAGATGGATCTTGGCCTGTAGGTATCGCATAAGGCCGACACATGTCAGTGTCGAGACTTAGGAACATCATGCTACGAGTCACTATAAGTCGATCATATCCTTTGTAGACGTTCGTAGATATTCATATCGTTTCCTGTAGGTTGAGACTGTTTGCCATGATCCATCGAGATGTGTTCGTATACATAGATGAGTGTATGCTCCATTTTCTGTGGATTGAGTCTCGAAGGCTGAGACTGACTAACATAGATCTCTGAGATGTGGGTCCATATAAGACAAGGCCATACTTATGTATATCAATCACCACTAGAACTTAGTCTTCAATGAATATGGGAGGCTGAGGTGTAAAAGTCATCTAAGCCCTTGGATGAGATAACCCCTTAATGTCAAAAGATGCCCTGGTGACATGAAGACTGTATAAGTGCTATGAGCATTGTTTCAGAGTACTTTATGGATGTGACGTTTTGGTGTCCTTAAACAGACACATGTTCTTAGGTAAATGGCTTAGTGTGTGGCCCAAGAAGTGGCAACAAGCGTGCAGCTTGGGGAGTTATGCCCTAATGATGTGGGTGTTGTAAGTGCGTGTAATCATTATTTTAATTAAATACTCAAAAAACACATTTTCTCTTTCTTCTCCATTCGTTCCCACCTTACCTTCTGGCGAGAACTAGAGTTTATCTCTATATATTCTCCATTTCTCATTTCTACAGGCATGTTTTCTTCCTTCTTCTTTATTCCAATCCCTACTTCTCCTCAGGTAACCATATTTTCCCTTTTTTGCCTTCAATTTCCATTTTCATTGCTAGTCTTATGCTTTTGCATTTCTTCGCCAAGTTTTGCATTTTTTTGACCACAATAATAGGTACTCTAGGGTTTATTTGGTGGTTTTGAAGTATTGTATAGGTTATATAGGACTTTATGTTGGTGTTTATGAGGAAAGATACACTTTTTAGGTGGCGATTGGTTTTTCTGGTGAATTTTTTGATTGTCTTCTCCAGTAAAACTCTAACTTATTCTTGACTGGTTATTGATAAGAACGCTTGAGTTTCCTTTGTTTTATTTTAAATTCAACATTGGTCAAATGCTATTCTTGTTTGAATGTACCATCGATTGTACGAACTAGGAGAGCAATTCCCATAAGTTAGAGAATGAATACTGAGGGAGATACGCAAGGCTGAGGCCGAGGCTAAGTGGAGAGCCAAGGCTGAGTCTAGACTTCCCATTCACCCCACTCCTTTAGATGTGGTTCGTCCTACTCTACTCCTTACATAACGCTTTTTGATCGAGCCTAAGGTTATAAGTATCAGTAGTGATTCCATGCCAGCCACCTCTTTTAGGGGTTCACAGTTTGCAGCCTCATCTGAGGGTTATATCCCTACCCATATTAAGTGTTTCTTCACATACTCTGAGGGAGACAACTCCTTTGAGGAGGCAATACGAGTTCTAGGTTCTCATTTGGATGATAGTGCGGTTGCTAAATCTAGAAATTGGGATAATTTCTAATCAGCTATATATGTGTCAGACAGAGCCAAATTTGATGTTCATGAACTTTCAAAAATGGCGAGCCGAGAGTAGACATAGCATTTAACCATCCACCTATGGATATCCCAATATTGTCCATGACTGAGGCCGAGTTCACTAGTCATGATCCCTGTGGTGAAGCTCCTATATATGATGAGAAAGATGATGAACATGAAGACGAGGAGGAGATGGATACCTTGTATACCTCAAGTTTTCACAGCAACGTTCATGAGATAGATTTGATCGCGTGGATACATCTTTATGGAATTACGCCTTTTATTAGGATAACATTTTCGTCTAAGGACGAAAGGCATTCAACAATCGAGAAGGAGAGGTTGTAGTCTAGGAACGAATGTTCAGGATTGGCTTTCGATTGACGGTACACCAGAACATCAGGGATACTCTTGCTAGTACAGGGCTCTCCCTATCTTAGCTATCCCCCAACGCATGGAAAATATTACTCGACAGCATCCAACTTTAGAAGTTAGCGTATCAAGCCAACCTTCCAGTTAGAATCTTTAAAGCTTATTATACAGTCTCGATTAATAAGTATCAATTGTTCTACTTTCATTTTGTAGCTTGACGATTTGACAAAAAACTTCTTCTCTTTCAATCAGACTTCAAATCATGATTTGAAACCCCGGTACTTCTTTATATCGGGTGCTTGGGAGTTTGATACTGGCATTCCATCACGTGCTAATGAGTCTAAAGTCCCATAAAAATTGGGTAAGGTATATATAATGATGAGACTTGATACTGGCCCCAAAATGGATGACCTGGATAAAATTGTTCACTTATGAACTTCTGGTAAAAAAAGAAGGGCTAGTAGTTTTTGAACAACTGATGGAGGCAGATCTTTTGGTCGAGACTGGCCTGGGGGTTGAACCCCTTACTGAGATGTGTAAGTTAGATAATTTTTTTTGAACTCTTCTATTGTCCTTTAATTCACGTTTTCGATACTGATGATTTATTTTGTTTGTAGTTCATCCATCTGAAACTTCAGATCAAGTTTAGAAAATTTATGCACCCTCAGTTGCCAATATGTTGTCAAGGCTAGCAAGGAATAAGGATTCTCCCACCACTAACCCAAAAAATATGAGTACAAAGGGGCCCACTTAATTAGAGGGTTCTAAAAAGCTCAAAGAACATGAGGGGACTACCACCATAGCTTCTAGCCACAAGAAAAAGAAGGATGTCTCATCTAAAACTCTTAGAGACTCGATAGTTCCCATTTCTGATGCCGTTATGGCCGCTACTTACTCGGCCCAGCTGATTGTTTCCATTAACCATCTTCTCGTTATAAAATTAAGGGCCTGAGAATCCCTAGTGTCAATCATGCCTAAATGTGACAATGATTCTTCCATGCTAAGGACCCTCCTCGAGTTAGAAAATTTTCTTTTCATCGAGAAACTCGGGTAAAATTTTTAGTCTTTCCTAACCTGTTTTGTTAACTGTTTTCTCGTCTTGTTCTAACTCTTTCTTCTCTATTTTGCAATATGTTCTTTCCTTTAATCATATGAACAAGTGCGTCCAAGACAAGTCCCCTAAGATAAAGTAAGTTGACTCTATTATCAAAGAGAATGAGTTTTTTAAGAAGAGGCTACACAAATCCCATGAGAACAAAATGAGGTACCTTAATGACTTAAAGAAACAGCACACTGAGGACCTTCTAACTCAGAGGATTGAGTTAAAAATATAAGATTGATGACCTCATTGACAAACATAAGGTCGATGTGAAGGAAGTTGTTGAGAAGGCAATCTCACGCTTCAAATCGTCCGACGAGTTTGCAGATTATGCAATTCAATACTTGCGTGGGGGGGGGTATAGATGCTTGTCATTCGGTGCTGAATAATCATCTTGATCTTCCTACAGTCATTCCATGACTTGTGTATGATTTGAAATTATTTGATCTGGTGAATGTCGAGGCCATAGTCACCCTTAACCAAGTTTAAGTTGAGATTTATGCCCAAGATGCAACGATTGAGATAACAATTATGACCCAGAGTGTTACTGTAGGAGCAGACAACTCCTATGACGAAGAAGCAAAAAACCAAGACTCCTTCCCTAACAACATATGAGTTCCCGATTGAGGCCTAGAAAGACAATGAGAGTTATACTACTTTACTATTTCTAAGGTTGGCTACTTGTGGCCTTGAATGCGCTCTATTTTGTAATCAGTCTCGGAACAATATTTTGATTGTTTCATAACATTTCACTCTATGTGGATTTCTTAACATTATAAAATGGAAGGGAATTTTTTTTATTTTTGTGCGACTGTTGTCTCTAATTTTTACTTTTATCACCATTGATTGATGTTTAAGTATTTTACCACTACAATGTTGACCCCCCCTCTCGGTGTTAATGGGAGAGTATGAAGGAGACGATACTCCTCATACACTCTCATATCGTAGACAAACTTATGATATAATTTCATTATTAAAAATGATATTATACAACCATAATCAAATGATTTTCAAATTTATCTTCACCACAAAAGTGGTGTTATAATGCTGATGCCCCCTCTCTGTGATACTGGGAGAGTATGAAGGAGACAAGGCTCCTCATACACTTTGGTATCACCGAGAGAGTTATGTCATGATTTCACCATTAAAAATGATTTTATACAACCATAATTAAATTATTTTCATGTTTTTCTTCACCACAAAAGTGATGTTATAATGCTTACTCCCCCTCTTAGTGTTATTGGTAGAGTATGAAGGAGACAAGACTCTTCATACACTCTCATATCACTGAGCGATAGTTATAGTTTTATTTCACCTTAAAATTGATGTTATACAACATTAATTAAATATTATCAATTTTTCCTTCCTCACTATGAGTGATGTTATAAGGTTGATGCCTCCTCTTGGTGTTATTGGAAGAGTACAAAGGAGAAGAGACACCTCATACACTCTCGTATTACCAAGAGTGAGTTATGAATTAATTCACTATAAAATTATGTTCTTTAGTTAAATGTTGTACAAACCATATAGAAATTATTAACGTTAAATCATAATAAGTATGGGACAACACTTCGAATTGTCATTTCCATTCTTTAATACAATAATAAAATTGAGAATCGATTACATTGATGAAAGAAAAATATTGGTCTTCCATAAAAATGACACAAACAAACTATTGATAATATCTTTTCAAATAATCAACATTCCATGGGTTGGAGAAAGGTTCACCTTCAAGATTTTCAAGTCTAAATGTTCCTTAAACAACCTCCTCTATTACTCTATATGTCCCATACCAATTAGGATGCATTTTGTTGTCTTTATGCCAAATGTTCTTTAAGACCAAGTCCCCAACTACTATCGGCCTAAATTTCACCCATTTATTATAGAACCTTGCGGCTCTATGCTGGTAGGCTGACTGTCAGATAGCAACATCCTCTCATTTTTCTTCAATCGGATCTAAGAGTATTATTCTCTCTTCTATGTTAGCTTCTGGGTCCTAAGTTTAGAATCTGTATCTTGGGATCCCAAGATCTTTTGGGATAACTACCATGAACCCATCTGCCGACATAAAATGTATCTCACCCATTACATTCTCTCAATAGTCCTATAGGACAATATGACCCAATATAGTTCATCAGTTTATTTTCCCTTTGCATCTTCTAAGTTATTATTAAACCCACTAAGTATCGTCCTATTAGGGACCTCAGTTTGACCATCGGCTTGGGTTCATCCAAAGGCAGAGAAGAACTATTTTATGATGACCTTAGTGTGGCACGTCTCCAATGACTTATTCTTGAACTATTTGTCGTTATCTGATATCATGGCGTGAGGTAGACCATAACGGTAGATTATGTTCCTCCAAATATATTTAAACGTCTTCACTTCCGTGATGGTTATCATTTCTTCGACATCCACCCAATTTGAGACATAGTCAATAGCTACTATCAAATATGATTAATTTTATGTTACCTTTGGAAGAGGTTCGAATAGGTATATCCACTAAACTACAAATGGCTAGGATTCCATAATGGAAGAGGCTGATGACGAATGCTTCTGAACCTCTTACATTTGTCACATTTTTTTACATATTCGGATGAGTCCTTTGAAAGTGTCAGCCAAAAATATCCCTGGGTAAAAATCTTCTTAGTGAGAGATCGCCCACTAATGTGACTTGTGCAAGAACCATCATGAACATATCGAAGGATGTAGTTCCTCTCAGAGGGGTGAACACATCTGAGTAGTGAGAGTATGAATCCTCTTTTATAAAGTACCTCACCTATAGTAGTGAACTTTACTGCACGATATCTGAGCTGTTTCCTTTTATCTTTAGACTCTGGCAGTTTCATGTCTCGTATGTACTTAATCAATGGATCCATCTAGGTTTTCCACAAATTCAAATTAAGAAAAAACTTCTTACTGTTCTCGTCTTCCTCAATGATCAGCTTCTCTAAGATTTCAACAGGGACGGTGTGCCAGATCTTGATTCTGATAGGTGATGCCAAACTAGCTAGAGCATCAGCTTGGTTATTCTCTAGTCTGGGAATTAGCTTTACTTTAACTTCATTGAAGTTCATTAACATCTTCCTGACTTAGGCTAAATACTTGGCCATAATTTTATCTTTAGCCTCATAGATTCCTAAAATCTGATTGACGACTAACTACAAGTCCCTATAGGCCATCATCTAGATAACATTCAAAGCTTTACTGAGAGAGGACTGCTAGTAGGGATTCATACTCTAATTCATGGTTTTATTCTTTGAATCTGAATCTCAAGGAATATTCAATATCCATTCCATCAGGGGTTGATGCCGCTGTCGTTTTCACAAGACGAGCCATCTACAAATATGCTCTAAATTATTTCTCCATCAAAGAAAGGTCCTTCTTCCCAAATTCCATCTTCTAACAAGAAATATTTTTTAGTAACATCAGTTCGAAAGATATCGGCTTGTGCATTGTTAGCTACTACTTCTTTTGTCATAGCCCCTGGCATTACCGCCTCTTCAACAATCTCATCATCATTCTCAGTCATGGTAAACTGGACTATAAAATTTGCTAACACCTACCCATTGATTATGTTTATAGGAAAATAGATGATGTCAAACTCACCTATCTCTATTAATCAAGCCATTAGTGCACTTGATTTCTCGAGTTTATAAATGACCTTTCTCAGTGGAATGTCGGTGATCACCACCATCGTATGTGCCTAAAAGTATGGCTTCATCTTTCTTGAGGCATGGATAAATGCATAAGCTATTTTCTCCATTTTTAGGTAGTTGATCTTGTCCCTTTTTAAGGATTTTCTATTGAAATATACTGGCTTTGAACCCCATTGTCATCTTGGATAATGACTGTGCTGATAGCTAATTTTAAAATGGCTAAGTAAAAAAGAAACTTCTCTCCCTGGACTGGAAAAGATAGCAGTATTGGAGACCCTAAATACACTTTTAATTCTTGAAAATATTTTTCCCATTCTTCATCCCAGATGAAGGCTTTCCTTAATATCTTGAAGAAGGGCATACACTTGTCAGTCACCCGAGAGACGAAACGATGGAGAGACACAACATGTCATATTAGACTTTGAACATCTTTAATCGTTTTAGGTCTCTACATATCAATCAAGGATTTAATATTTGTAGAGTTTGCAATTATCCCCTTCTGATTCACAATAAATCCCAAAAACTTACTTATGCACACCCTAAAACTACACTTGGCAGAATTCAACTTCATTTTATATCTATCAATTGTGTCAAAGGTATGTTTAAGGTCGGCTACATTAGTTTAAACCTTCAATCTCTTTGTTAGCATGTCGTATACATAAACCTCCATTGTCTTCCCGATCTTGTCTTTGAACATCTTATTGAACAAGCACTTTTAAGTTACCCCTGCATTCTTTAAGCCAAATGGCATTACTTTATAGCAGTAGGTTCCTTTATCAGTGACAAAAGAAGTCTTCTCACATACGTAGCCATAACATCAATCATTTGATCAATCTTAGGTAGAAGGAAGTTGTCTTTTAGGTAGGCTTTGTTTAAATTAGTGAAGTCCAAGCACATTCTCCACTTCCCATTTGATTTAGGTACGATGACAATATTTGAGAGCCAATCATGATATTGAACCTATCTATTAAAGTTTGTTGTTTTAAGCTTCTTCACTTCAACTTGAATAACCTCATATATGTCATTAGAAAAGGTTTCGTGCCTATGATTTATAGGTTTTGCATCCTTGTCAATATTAAGTTGATGGTAGATAATCTCGAGGTCAATCCTCAACATATCTCTGTAGATCCAAGCAAAAATACTTTGCCTTCTTCTCAACATCTTCACCGGTTATTCTTTCACTTCAACTTTCAGGGATGAATCAATTTTGATGGTTTTTTAGGTTGTCCTCACTGAGGATGATGGATTCAAACTCCTCAGTGGGTTCACCCTTGTTAAGCTTATTCTCTTCCCATGGGTCGAGAGTGTTAATGTTCTATGATGTTATCTTTCTTTTATAGGCTTCTCTTTTCTCGGCCCACGTAAAGTAGCATTACCGAGCTTCCACTTGGTCACCCTGTACTTCCACTACTCCATAGGGAGTTAGGAACTTAATCATCTGGTGGAGGGGGGAAGGCATGACCTCAAATTACTTAAGAACCACTCTGTCCAAGATAATATTATAGGCCGAGAAAACATGCTCGTCTATGATATAAAAAAGGTAACTTTCTTGGTGAGACACCTCGATGAGGTGAAAATGTAGACATCCATATCTTATAACCCCAGCGGGTGAACTTTTTTTCTGCTAAATCCAATCGACGGCTGGTGGTATGTTACAAGTGTCTTCTTCCTCAACTCTATACCTTTGAAACAGTCCTAGAATATGATGTCCATCGATCTTACCCCATAGATGAGAATGCAAGACACATCATTTTCATGCACTCACGTGCTAATGACCAGGGGGTCGTCATGTGGAGATAATAAGCCTTTGAAGTCTAATCTTGAAAATCCAATAATCAGAGTATCCATATATAACTTCTTCAATTTACCTAGATTTGCCTTTATCTTTGTAGAATTCATTTTCCTTCTCTTCGGTGTTATTTTATTTCAACGAAATTAGCTTTTCTATCAGCTGGTTCAGTGCCTCCACCTGATTGGCCATCATAAATCACTTTCATATCAAAATAGATCATATGAAATGATCCTTTGCTTCTATGATTTTTGTCAAAAGTCGGGGTTGTCATCCCCATTGTCATCTGACTCATTTTCCCTTTATTTGACTAAACCTGCCTTCTCGTCTTATCATCTCTCCCTTGGCCACTGTGTATGTTCCTTCTATCATATCGGTCTTCGTTTTTATCCATGTACTTCTTGAGTTTGCCCTATTTTAACAGCTTCTCTATCTCATATTTTAAGGCAACCCATTTATCAATTGTGTGGCCATGGTCTTGATAGAACTCACACCACTTTCTTTAATCCCTCTTGTGAGGATGAGATTTAGGATTTTCTGGCCATTTAAGTTCTCTATCGTCTTTTATTTCATTCAAAATCAAGTTAAGGCTTAGAGTTAACGGGGTATACTCGGAGAACTTATCATCATTCGACCTCTTCTATCACCCTTTATCTTTACCTTGGCTGGACTTCCTGTTGTAAAAAATTTTATGTCTCCTCTCTTGTCTGCCATAGCGTCCTCCACATGCAAGATTCTCCTTGCCATGGACAGGTGTTCTATCGTGGTTTTTAGAGGATCTTCAGAGACATTCCATAAAAGTTTTCCTAGTTGCAGGTTGCTGATGAAGGCCGTTATTATAATGTTCTCCTCATAATATTCCACCTCTAATTTTTCCTCATTGAAATGAAAGATATACCCTTTCAGAGGTTCATTCTTACCCTGTTTGATGTTTAAGAGATGAGTCATACTCTTCGGTGACTTTATGTCAAAGAAGGAGCACTGGATGAACTTATCTGCTAATTTTTTCAAACTCTCTATGGTGCCTCTTAGCAGGTTGGTTTACTAAACGTGTGTTGCATCTGAGAGAGTTCTTGAGAAGGCGCAGCATCATATCTCATTTGGCATTGAAAAAATATATATTACCGACTGACACATCTTAATATGGTGTAAGGTTTTGTGCTCCCGTCGTACCTCGATGTTACACTCAGTGGTTTGAACATAGCCGGGGTAGGGTAGCTGACAAGCCTCACCACAAAAGGGTGATGCCTCCATATATCCTCAGTGGCTTGGGTCCTGGCTTTTAATTAAGTTGTTGATCTTACCTTTCAACCTCTAAATGGAATTGTTTCATGGATCTTCCTCTATGACCATGTCATCATCACCCCATTCTTTCTTAAATACCTTTGGAGCTGGATTTCGACAGCCAGTTCTCTGTCGGCTACTGACTTCTTTACGGTCCTCCCTTTCATGATCTCGTCTTGACCTCTCATCTTCACGACGTATGTTCCCCTTATGCCACTTATACTGTGAGCGCGGGAGTGTCTATCCCGTCCTACTTAATTCCTAGGGCCGAGATGATTAAAGGTTTATCCTCTATTGAGACAGTCAAAGGTTGATCCTCTGCTTAACCTATCAAAAGACAAACCTCTCTATCAGCTCTCAAGAGTCAACTGGACACTGTTACCTTGGTAAGTCTAGGATAATGTCCTTCTGAGATGGAAGTTGTCACCAAAAATCTCATATAGCTCCCAATACTCCTCATCATCACATCCATAGTCGTTTAGAAAACCTTGGATCTGCTTTCCAAGGCGAAGACACCTCGAATTAGAGATATCTATCTTGATGTGGGGGTGTGGTTATTTGACTGAGGCTAGGGGTGGTAGCCCAAATGTTGTGTCCGCCATCTCTTTAGATGCCGGAGTAATGAGCTATGTTGTATGGTCACTAGGGATCCTCCCCATCATATTTTGTTTAAAATCCATAACATGTTATGACATTTATTACAGGCCGGCCTTCAAGGATCTCAATGTCACTGCCACATCATCTATTTTTTACTAAGGATCGGGGTTACTAGAGTCATCTCTGTCATTAGGTGGTGCATCAACATCCATTCCAAGAGGATTTAGACCAAAATCAAAGATATAATAAATGAATTACAAGGCTAGCAGTGAGTTAATTTAGGAGAAGCTTGAAAACACCACTTAAGATCTTTGAATGGTGATCTAGGCCCAATAATGGTGGATTTGGATCACCACCAGAGATAAAGAGAAGTGTCTAAGCTAAGAGCAAGGGGAAGAGAATCTCTTCGCACAGACGATGCTAAAATGATGATGTTAAGAGTCACTACCTCAAAGATGTAGACAACTCAAGATCTATCTCAGTTAACAATGGTGGAATCACAATGACAATATAAGAAATATATGCACATGAAAGAAGGTGTGAGAGAGATGTAATACACAAGCATATAAGTGGTTCGACCTTGGCCTACTCCATTATCCAAAGTGATGGTGTTTTCACTATAACAGGGCACTAACGACCATGGATACATACTCAAGCTAATTTCATTGCAACCGAATTTTAATAGGGTTAGAAATTTCTCGATACTTTGTAAAGAAGATACATTTATCTTTTATAATGTTGGGGGTGTGCATTTCCACCCCAAGCATGCACCAAACATGCATGAGCTCAATGAACCTATAAGAGAGAACCAATTTTCTTATACACATGTAAATCATGATGAAAGAATATTTCCCACATGGGAGTTTGATCTTTTATAACGATTTTATCCACGTGTCTTGGCAATGCACGGGTCACATATTCCATGCGAGATATTGATATCGGCTCTGTTAGATCTCGACATGGCCAACACTATTGAAGGGGCCTTTCTGGTGGACTAGGCTGAATGTAACACCTATTTTATAAATGTTGAGATGGATCTTGGTTTGAAGGTGTCGTATGAGGCTGACACATGTTAGGACCAAGACTTAGGAACAAAATGCTATGAATCACTATGAGTCTATAATATCCTTTATAGACGGTCTTATATATTCTGATTAGGCCTCAGAGGCCAAGACTATTTAGCATGGGCCATAAAGAAGTGGGCCCATACATGGATGAGTCTGAGTTCCACTATTTGGCTAATTGAGTCTCGGAGGCCAAGACTGACTAGCATGGGACTTTAATATATGGGCCCATATGAGGATGATTATGACTGGAACTTGGATAGGGTTATGAAGTCGAGTTGAGATTTTTCCAGGCGAGGCCATGCTTATATATATAAAGTAGTATAGTTAAAATGGCAAAAAAAAATATGATTAGATTTTTATGCTACTTGAAGTACTAAGAATAAATATAGTTCCCCCATCATAGGCATTCATTATCTTAGCAAATGTTTTAGCTTTCGAGGGAGAAGTGGACCCAAAACTATGTCGTCAACGTAAACTCGAGCGATTAGTGAACAGTTTTTGTTACATTTGACTCACATGGTTAGGTCGACTCCCCCTTGGTTAAAATCATTTTCCATGAGAAAATTTACTAACCTATCATACCAGGCATGAGGGGCCTATTTCAAACAATAAAGATCTTTTTTTAAACTAAATACATGATTTGAAATGAAAGAATCATGTAAACCTTTAGGTTTTTCTACATACATTTTCCCATTTAAAATACCATTTAAAAAGGTAGATTTTACGTTCATTTGATAAAGTTTAAGATTTAAATGGCATGAAATAACAAGCAAAAGTTTAATAGTTTCGAATCTAGTTACAAGAGAAAGGTTTCATCTATATCTATGCCATCAATTTATGAATGACCTTGTGCTAATAACCTAGCTTTGTTTCTTAAGACATTACAAGACTCATCACACTTATTTTTAAATATCCATTTGGTTTCGATTATGTTAGTATGAGTAGGATGAGGGAATAAATACCAAACATCGTGTAGTTCAAATTGTCCTAATTCTTGCCTTGTTAACAACCCAGATTTTTCTACTAATGTTTTTTTACATGTTTAGGTTCAATTAAATATGTGTAAAAAGAAACTAAATTAGTTACAGATTGTGATCTAGTTCTTATAGGCTCTCTAACATCTCTTACAATGTTTTTATTAGGGTGATTTTCTTAAACTCAGTTAGGAACATCGGGTTCATCAAGTGGTAGGGAGTCAGAATCACTATTTGTTGACTGTTTTGATAAATCTTTAATTTCAGAATTGTCAACAGGTAAAGGATTCTCATTTTCTTCCAAGTGATGGCAACACTATTATTCACAACTGCATTAATAAATTATCCTACAGTTTTTATTTGAGGTTAAACTAACGATAATAATGATTGTTTTGTGAATAAATTAAAAAGATAAAATTTTCACCCCTAGTGTGAAACTTAGACAAGTATTCTCTAACTTACAAAAGTGTTCTCTATCCTTACAAACATAACACTCACTGCCAAACACTCTAAAATATTTCAAATTCGGTTATTTGCCATACCAATTTTTGGATGATTTTTATTTAGTGTTTTTCTTCAAATACAATTTGTTTATTATGTGATAAGTAGTTTGGGTAGCCTTAACCCAAAAATATTTTGGTAAATTCTTATAGTATACCAAGAAATTAGCCATTTCTTATATGGTTCGTTTCTTTCTTTAAGCTATACCATTTTGTTGAAAGGTTTTGGTTAATTAAATTCATGTTTTTACCCACTACCTACACAATATTTTACAAAACTGGTGTCTTTAAACTCTCCATCCCTGTCATTCTGAACCTAGTTACTTGGATGTCCTTTTCATTGTCAATCCTTAAAAGGATTCCTAGAAAGTTTTGGAAAGTATTTGATTTTTCTTTCATAAATGTTACTCAAGTAAATATAATAAAGTCATTTGAAATAACAAGTATTTAGGAGTTATCACATATACTAGTAATCCTATAGGAACCTATTTAATTAATGTGAAGTAATTCTAAAGTGTGAGAACTTAAAACATGTTTGACTTTCTTGTGTAGGGCTTTATGCATGTTACTTATTTGACATTGTCCAGAAATGGATTGTTTGATTTTGGATATTTTAGACAGACCAAGTGCAAGTTGTTGAATAGTTTATCTAGACAAATTATCATAATTAATGTGTCTTAGTCTTTCATGCGATGAGTTAAAGTCATTTAGCTTAGCAGATAAATAATTTTCAAATTCTATGTCTTAAATAGCTACGTAACAATTATTAGGTATTCTTTGTTAGGTATTCTTTCACCATAAAGAATTATTTTTCCATCTAGACTAAATATTATGGACTCTGATTTAGAAAAATTAATAGTGTGACCAGTGTTGCAAAATGGACTTAAACTTAACAAATTGGCTTTAAGTCCTTCAACGAGTAAGACCCCGTTCATGTTAGGCAGCCCTTCAACTTAAATTGTTCCATTGCCTATGATTTGAGATATTTTTCCATCCTCAAAGGTGACATTATCTCGAATAAAATTATTTAAAGAGGAAAACATTGATTTGTCCTCATTCATATAACTAGAACAACTAGAATCAAGGTACTATTGAGAGTTTTTATATGAAGCATTTAATATTGATATAACAACATCACATCTCAGTTGGTAACTTAATTCTTCTTTCCTAATCCAAATTTCCTTAGTTTTTGGTAAAACTTTTTTAGACTTGAAAGGTATATGCTTAGGTGGTGTGGGTTTTTAACAGATTTAGCCTTAATAGGTATCCTAGGTCTACTAACTTTTTCATTTTTTCTATTCAAATTTATTTGTTTATAATAAAAGTGTTCTAAATGACTAGTTTTGTGACAAACATTGTAGTGATAAATCTTCTAAGCAAGGTAGTGAGCTTGAGTCTGTTTTTAATTTTCAAAATAAGGAACAAACATAAAAAAATTTGAAGATCCTGGACAATCTACAATGGAGAATGAAAAATTTATTTCAAAAACTTATTTTCGTTTAAAAACCAAGGTTGTTTAACATTAATGCCAGAAGTGTTGAAAGCACTCTGTTTGTTCGAATCTTCTTTTAATTAACCTTATGATTCTTCAAGATCATTTAAGATAGCTTTGTGTTTTTCTTATAATAAAAGAATGCTATCATTTAATTTGGAAATATTTTTCTCTACCATCAAGTTTTTAGTCTCAATATCTTCCATCTACGTAGAATATTCACCATAAATTAGGCAATCAAAGTACACTTGCAAAGTTGATTAAAATATAGGCTATCTTCATCACAATCACGTTCTACAGATGTAATTCTAAAGGATGATTCATTATACCAATCATTATCATCGTCTCAATTAGAATTGAAATCATATACAATTTTCGAAATAGTGGCAGCAGTATGATTATATATAGTCTTAGAAGGTAAATAACTATTTACAAGAGGTAAATCATAATTATCTATGAATAGTTCAGAATCATCAGACATAATAGACATATTATCAAAACCATTACCAGACTCATTTATACAAATACAAGTAAAAGTAATGTGGTTATTATAGCTATCATTACTATCATTATCAGAACTATCATCCCAAATTTTAGATAAATGGGCCTTGTTAGAATAATGTCGTCTTGTTTTTTAAAAATATTTATTATTATAATGATCAAATAAATTAAACTTTTTATATTGAATGACTTAAATCTTTATAATTGTCATATTTGTCATAATTTTTATTTTCATACTGGTTTTCATGAGGCCTATTAGTATAATTGGGTTGGCCCTCTCTTGAAGATATTATTCCTAAACTAAAAAAAATCCTTAAAATGTTTAGCTAACAAGGAAATTATATTATCTAATTACACAAGAGAAACAGAAGAGTCATCAACATTAGATAGGGAAGAAACAAAGGCGAGACTATTTACACTAGATATAAATCCTAAGGAGGGTTTTGTAGTGTGTGCTCTTGCTTTGCCTTTTTAATTTTCACTTAAGGCAGTTTCTAATTCAAATATTTTCATTTCGCTACATAAGAATTCAAATATCATGCTAAGGTTATCCATTTATTCTATAAAATATTTCTTCATAGCAAATGAATGAGGTGAAGATCTAAGTATCTTAGCACATATTTGATAATCAACATAAACTATAATATTTTCATGAGATTGATTAACCGTCTCTTAAAATCAAGCATAAAAACCATTAATTTTTTCATCATCTTTTATAAACATAGTATCATAAATATATACTCTTAACTGAGATTTATCCCTTTTAACCCTAACATCACCCATATGGACTGACATTACAATGTCCCAAGCTGCCTTATATGTAGTACATACCAATATTCATTTAAATTAGACTCACATATGGCTTGAAAAATGGCATTTCTTCCTTTATTGTTATATTGTGAAATTTTTTTCTCCTCGTTAGGGCATTCAAAAAGAAGTTTTCTTTCAAATATTTAAGCATAACTTTTTACCTTTATCATGATAGAAAGATTCTACTTTTAGATTTTGATTATTTGTGCAGTACAGATTTTTGTATACTTTTTTCAATTTTAACCCATTTCCATTAGCTTACTTTATTGAATATAACTTTCTCTCCTTAAGAAATTGGGTGAAGCTAATTATAGTTTGTGTTACTTTTGGGATTCATTATTTCATCGAAATATAAGTACTGGTGTTCATTTCATAGTTATAAACTCGAGTTTGTGTAGCATAGGTCATCGTATGATTAGCAGTTCCTTGTAATAGATGTGTAAAATGCTTAGAGAAATAATTGAATTTGAGGTCACCGCCTATGAGGCATTAGGGATCATTGTTCGATTGAAGTTTACATAAGTGATGGTAGACCATTGATGATTTTAGTACGGGATAGATCATGTCGAATTATGGAAGTACCTGAGCGTTAATGCAACATTTTTTATTTATAGACATTTATAAAGATACGACCTTTGAGGATAATATTGAGAATAGGTTTATCAATGCGAGGTAGTACACCTGAGAGACTTAGAAAAACAATGAGGTTCATTATGTCCTATAAAAATAGCACTCGGGATGAAGTGGTAGGAAAATTATACCCCTTAAATATGCTACTTGTGTGGTTAGTAGTGACTTTGTTGAAAGGAATCATTATGCATGAGTGATGCTCGAAAGTTGAGATGCCATTAGGATGATTATGGTTTACTGTTATATAAGCAGTGCTAAGAGTTGTAGTAATGGTTCATGAGTTAAATGTTGAAATTATGTGATCGATGTGTTTCACTTAATAAGATTGGTCTCAAAAACTAGGGTTACTTACCGCTTGTCAAAATTTTGGAGGCTAATTGTGGTGGATCGGTAGCTAGTGATAAGTGCTAAGAGAAGTTACTTCACCTTGATTTAGGATCGTTGTGCCTATCAGAGATGGATATGTAGCTTTAGTATTAAGAGGGGAAGCGTAGCGTCTATCTTTTCGGAGGAATTAGTTTTGTGTTTCGTCCGTCTGACATGAATGGATGATTCTTGTGTAAAATTCGTCAGGTTTATGAGGCCAAGTGTAACACCCCATGATTTTTTAGACTCAAAATTAAATTTTTGGGAAAATAAAATTTAATTAAATTGGAGAATTCTAAAATTTGGGAATTAAAGTCCAAAAATAGAGGACATTTCAAAGTATTCCAGATGATGATTTTGAGGGTACCATCGATCCCGAAAGTGTCGAGATAGTCAAAATGACTGTCATTGGGTTTTATTTTGGATCCGGAATATTTTTAAGTCAGTTTGACTCGAATTGGAGTAAATGAGTCATTTAAATTGTGTATTAACATTTAAAATTTGGGACTTATGTTTTTAAGGTTTACGAGGATTATGGGACAAGCCTTCTCATTTGAGAGAAAGAGAGAAAAAGCCCTAGAGAGAGAAAGAAGAAAGAAAGAAGAAGAAAGGAAGGGAGAGAGGAAGAAAGCTTGGAGATTTCCGGCCCAACCGCGACATCGAGGACGATCTAACCTCTACAAATCTGAGGCAAGTGTTAAATCTTGCTAAATAATTATTTTTGTATTTCATTTCATAATTTATGGGTTAAAGAAATGATTTTGGGTATAAATATCAAAACCTAGATCTTTGGGTTTAAATCTTGAAATCAATGTTTAAATATGGGTTTAATGGTGTAGAAATGGTTGGGATCAACTATAGGTTGATTTAATGGCTTAGAATCATCTTGTGATACAGATTTGGAGGTTAGAATAGAAATTTTAGGGTTTAAAATTCATGGTTTTGTTGAAGAAGAAACCTTCAAAATGAGCAGACCCGAATCGATTCTCCCCCTAAGCGAATCGATTCGGCCTAGGCAAATTGGCAGGTCTGCATTGACCGAATCGATTCGGACCCAAGACGAATCGATTCAGACTGGGATAGAAGCCCATGTCTTTGGACCCTAATCGATTCTCCTTAGAGGCCGAATCGATTCGCTAGGCCGAATCAATTCGGAATAGGGCCGAATCGATTCAGAAATAGGGTACTTTGAGGAATTTTTCTCTATGGTGATTTCAAACCTTTTTTGGTTGGGTTTATTTATTTGGGGTCTTCTTTTATGATGTAAGAGATATGTTTTGGATACACTAGGGGTTTCTCACACATTTTGATTATGGGGACTTCTTGGGACAATTTGGGAAAAATATATCCAAGTATGTATTTGGAGTTGTGTAAAGAGTTTGTGGGAAACCCCCTTGGGATTGAGAATCTTACTTATAGACAAATTTTAAGTATAGATGTGATGGGAGGCTAAGAACTCTTAGAGAGAGTTGCGAGTTTATGTTGTGAAATTTCTGGGCCGACATTTATATCAAATCCTTATAAGGATAGGATATGATTTAGATACGATTTGGGGTCCAATGAAAGAGAGTGGTCGCATACCCTTAGTAATGATAAACTTTAAGAAATAAATTCGAAAGGTCTTGGACTAGGGTATTCACAAAAGTGATTGAACCATAGTCGAAATCGAGAACGATGGGATCATATTACCAACTAGAGTAGAGTGTGTAAATCTAGTTGGGGTAGATGTTGTTTATCGGTGTGTCATTTACGACGGGTATTTTCCCTAAGAAATAGGATTATTTGATGAAAATAAGATGGAGCTTGAGGCTTATAGACTATTAGTTAGGTGTATACCAGTAGTCGAAATTATTACTAGATTCTTTATTGTGCTCTCGGATATAGATGGTATGTGTAGTGATGGTTTCCTACACAAAATTTTGGGTGATAACCCTAATGTTGAATATATATGTAGATATATACATATGATTTTGGGAGACTATTCATCATAGGAAAAATGGACGAATATGATTCAAGTGAGGGATTGTATTCACATATCGAGGTAAATTAAATGAGTTTGTGGTGACGGCTTGTATAGTGAGGAATATATATACTTATAGCCGAGTTTATATATCTTATACATATGAACGAGAATTAGTTTGTATATATAGATATAAAGATATGTGAATATATGTATATGTATCTATATAGATACGAATATATGGATATATTTATGTTGTGGACATACATGTTATGGATATTTAAACCGTATATGATGGTTTAATGTTTGATCATATGACGGGATCATATGGATGTATGTATACTGTGCATGTGAACGATATACGTACTTATGTGGTTAAGCATACCCCGCTCATGCTATCATTGGGAAGTTTCCGCGAGAGGGTGAGCATCCTGGCTCGAGGAGCAGGGTGTGGATATTCCCCAGGTCATAGTCGTCCCGTGTGTTATTATGTGATTTATATTTTCTTGATGAGACGTGGTGGGTATGTTTCGTCTCATTGTTGGTTAGGAGCTATGACCGCTTCCCGGGAAGTCGTGTGTGTGAGTTTACCCCGAGATGGATGTCGTTTAGTCCCACCATGGTGGTCCCCAGTATTGCTACGTGAGTCGGGCACAGGGAAGATGATAGCATGGTGCAGTTTATTGGCGCTATATATAGCCGGGTATATTATTGTGCATGGCCATTGTACATCAGATGTTATATGTACACTTGGTCATGGGTATGGATGATGGTATATATATATATCCTATAGATGAAAGGATATGAAATCTTTGTGGAGTACATCTTGGATGATTATGATGTACTAGTTTGATGGGGGTTGATGTATCGCATTTAAGGAATATTTCTGTTACATCATCCCAAGGATATTATTGGAGATTTTAAGTTGTTTTCACATTGTAGTCTAAAATCTAGTAGTTGCAGTAGTATAATATTGTATGTATGGAATAATGGATCTCTAGGATCGACATTGTTAAGGAGTAGTGTAACGGGGTGGTTCGTTGTTTGGATTTCGCTTTGCGAGACACCCCACGTATGAAACGTAGTACAATGTTGAGATTGGAGCGAAGTTTTGTCAATAATGATTTGTATGCATGTTATTTATTAATTAAATTCATGATTAAACCCATATATAAATGGGTAGCGTATTAAGAATTATAATTGATTAAATTATAAACCGGAATCCATTAAGCCTGTTATGGCATAATTGTTTGTAACATAATGAAGTATGATTAGAAAAGGGGTGGATTCTTGGGTTAAGATATGAAGGCAAATCTCGTGGAAATAGGCGGGGCCTATGTTAAGTTAGGTTGTCCTTATAATTGGGGTAACTTAACAAAAATTCAGGACACGAATAGGTGCGCCCCATTAGATGAGAGGTGAGTTGGGGTTTCACGAGAGTGCGATTCCACTTTAATTATGAAATAAGTGCACCGATATTTATTATGCACGGTTAACACACTTGCTAAATATTTTTCACACTCGGGCTCTGACCCGTTTACTTTTCTCTCCTGCCTGTATATATATATATATTATTATAGGTGTCCTACTGCATAGATGACGGATGACCTTCTATCTAGAGTCTTGTGAGACGTGACATGTGCGGACTGTTGCGGGATGTATCTTGTAGTCGCTTCCTACTTCTTTTAAAAAAATCTAGGTAGGATTCATGTTGTATATCGGGTTTATACCCGAGGGATACGTATAGATGTGTACATTTATTTCATTTCAGTCATTATATTGGCTGTGACCCGACAACTTATTCGGGTTTACTTCCTTGTGGTATATATAGTAGTAGTTATTTATTTCATTTATTCTATCATTTCATTTATCATAGTTCTTTCTTGCATCTTTCTTTCCTTTATTAGTAGTGTTAGTTTGTTGCCTGTTTCATATTTTATTTAATTTTAACATCTCGCTTATATGATATCGGGTAGTTAGTCCTATATTATAGTACCGATAGTTGATGTTGAGACTGGGCCATCTGAAACTCCTGATTTAATGTAGTATAGGGCTGGCCACCCATTATTATTTTGAGAGGGGTGTTACAGATGGTATCAGAGCATCAGGTTCTAGAGTCTTTAGGATCTGTGCGGGTTTTCTTCGTTCTCCCGTTAACGTTCTTAACATAAAGACCTACTATTAGGACTGTTGTATTCACTGCGTTTATCTTTTTCTGTGAAGTGTATTCACTTTATCGACGTTCTGATAACAGTTTCTCTTGTTTCATTTCAGATGTCGCCTAGATTATGTCGTACAGGATCAGATTAAAGAACTCTAGCAGTGGTTCAGGGTAACCTATAGGTGGTTGAGTAAGAAGGAAAATTTACTCGAATGGAGAATATTGGACTTAGTGAGGTAAGTATGAGGAGATGTATATAGTGTAGTCCTTGGAAGGTTTAGACTGAGAAACCTGTAACCTTGTTAGGAAGCCTGGTGATGCTGACTTCTATCGATGGAAGGTAGGTGGCATTGTCCTATTCTTAGGGGTATCGTCTTTATTTTTGAAGGGCATAAGAAATTGGAGACTCAGGTTCATTGAGTAAGACTGAGGGAGTTTTTGGTAGTTATAATAGCGACTTGTCCTTCAAAATGGTTAGGAAGGATTTTGAGGAAGATGTTCCTCTTTTGGAGGAATAAGTTTAGGATTAATGATTGTCCTGGAAGAAGTAAAGGACCCTGAGGTTCAAGGACGGGGTGAAACCATTGGATTATGGAAGTATAAGGTAGAATACCTTTCTTTGGGTTTAATTCACGCTTTGTTCGATATTGGGAACGCCGCGCGTTAGGTATTTTGAGTGGTCAGCCGCTACGCCCCTTGGGTGTATAAAATTTCCTTGGAAGAAGTAGTGAGCAAATACGGCCTTTGTATGGCATCTTTTGAGAAAATAAATCATCTCGTGAGGAGATAGTCGAGGGTTATAATATTGAATTTCGGAGAGGGCAGAATGTCGAGGATTGTTGGGTAGTGATTATAAGGTTATTGTCTTATGGTTTGGGTAGGTCATGTAATTGTAGTATTCCATTGAGAAGAGGACTTGCCTTGTGGCAAATGCTTTGATGCAATGCAAGGGATATGTATGACTGAGAGGTTTAGAGTTCAGGGGGATTTATTTTGAGCGAATAATTTAGCTCATAGTTGTGCTAGTTTGAGGACTAGGTATTGGTTAGAGTGTTGTATTTGTTAAGACCTTGTGTCCTAAACATAAGGTGTTTGCTTGGCATGTCGAAAGACATGGAATTGTTTATTATTATATTATTATACAGGCCTTCGGGCAATATCTAAAATATAAAAACCTTTTATAAAACCTTAGCCCTGGTTCAACTAATCTCAATCTCCGACCTAGCTACACAGTAGTGTATTGGGAGGGTTCCTTGTTTGGATTTCACTTGCGAGACCTCCCCGCACGAAGGTGGCTAGCGTCAGGAATTGAGGAGAGTTCAACCATTGGGAATTTTCAAACTTTTATATCATTAATTTGTTATTATAGATTATATTGGTGATAGTTATGTTACGATTTGAGGCTAATGGATCCTGATTATAATTCTATGAGTGGAAACTCGGGTACGGGGTGTATGGGCGCCCTGGGTAGTAGTTTGTTTTAAAATATTTATTGTTCGACGTAAGAACTGGAAAGGACCGGTATAGTGATCCTGAGGATTGATGTAAGGACTAGATGATATTGAGGTCCTAGTCATGTCTTAAATTTTGCGGGAGAAATTTTTGTAAGGGGGGAAGATTGTAACACCCCATGATTTTTGAGACTGAGAAATTAAATTTTTGGGAAAATAAAATTTAATTAAATTGGAGAATTCTAAAATTTGGGAATTGAAGTCCAAAAATAGAGGACATTTCAAAGTATTCCGGATAATGATTTTGAGGGTACCATCGATCCCCGAAGGATCGAGATAGTCAAAATAACTGTCATTGGGTTTTATTTTGGCTCCGAAATATTTTTAAGTCAGTTTGACTCGAATTGGAGTAAACGAGTCATTTAAATTGTGTATTAACATTTAAAATTTGGGACTTATGTTTTTAAGGTTTAAGAGGCTTACAGGACAAGCCTTCTCATTTGAGAGAAAGAGAGAAAAAACCCTAGAGAGAGAAAGAAGAAAGGAAGAAGAAGAAAGGAAGGGAGAGAGGAAGAAAGCTTGGAGATTTCCGGCCCAACCGCGACATCGAGGACGATGTATCCTCTACAAATCTTAGGCAACTATTTAATCTTTCTAAATAGTTATTTGTGTATTTCATTTCATAATTTGTGGGTTAAATAAATGATTTTGGGTATAAATATCAAAACCTAGATTTTTGGGTTTAAATCTTGAAATCACTGTTTAAATATGGGTTTAATGGTGTAGAAATGGTTGGGATCAACTTTGGGTTGTGTGGGTACCTAAAATTAATACCGTGGGCCAAGACGAGTAGCCCAGTTCTGGCGGCCCAAAGTCTAGGCCCCCCACCTCTTATTTTGATTCAGTCTCTTCCCACGTTCCCCTGAAGGGAGGTTATAGGAAGGATGGAAGACGTGGGGGAACCCATCACCCCCACTCATCAAAATGTACATGTGTATATTAAACCCTAGGTCCGGGGCAAAAGGGCAACTTGTATTCTCTGTAACCACTCTCCGGAGGATATAGAAATAATATCGACTGCACCACCGTGGACGTAGGCACATCTTTGTTGAACCACGTACATCTTTTGTTGTGTGATTGTAATTTTTTATTCCTTGTTCTTCCTTGGTAATTGCCTCTCTTGTATTTATTTGTGTTGTATAATAATTGTTACTACAATTGGCGCCGTCTGTGGGAAGCGTTCATCTTTCCCTGAGAAGATCCCACACCAAGAAAGGAGTTTAAAATGTCTGGTCACAGCAGCAAGGCCCCTCAGGCAGGGGATATTCAAGAACCACCTGCTCCTCGCAGGATTAGGTCTGAAGTTCAACGTTCAGATAAGAGGGATCGCTTGGAAAAGCCAGCCTCAGAAGAAAGCCAGGGACCAGCGAGGTCCACACAAATATCCAGACTGATTGATGCGTACGAGACAAGGCTCCACGAACAAAGGGAGTCTTCTAGCAAGTACGAGGCTGAGAATGCTCGCCTGAAAAGAAGACTGGAAAGACTGGAGAGGGAGCTTTGTCCTGATAACAGGATACGTTCAAACCGCACTCCTAGCCCTCAGGCAAACAAGTCTCGCAGTCGAGGAAGGAGCCCCAAGCGAGGATCTCGAAAGGTCGAGGGAGACGAATCAGACGATGACCTCCGCGAGCAGCTGCGTAGAGATCGATGTTACCAGAGCCCTGATCGCAGCAACGAGAACATACAAGATCTGGTCCGCAGGGAAATGGACCAACATCCTGCCCAGCACGGTACCAGATCCACCAGAGAACTCGCAAGGAGAGCTCTCAAAACCCAGATGAAGTCACCCTTCATGAGGGAAATTGAAGAGGAAGAAGCCCCCAAGAAATTTTTCATTCCAAGGTTCAAGATTTATGATGGTAAGACTGATCCAATCAATCACGTCAGGCAATATCGACAGGCCATGACCCTCTGGAATCACTGAGATGCACTGATGTGCCGTATTTTCCCCTCTAGCTTGCATGACGTGGCGCAGAAATGGTTCGAAAGACTCCCCCATCGGAAGTTTCAAATCCTTGGCCGAACTCTTTACGACCCGCTTTGTTACTAGTAGCTCCCATCCCAAAATGATGGATTCTTTGTTGACAATGAAGAAGACACCTTAGGAGACCCTATGAGACTACGCGAAAAGATATTAGGAGTTGTTCAATGAGGTCGAGGACTGCTCGGAGCAAGTGGCGGTGGCCTCTTTAAAAATTGGGCTACCCAGTTCTTCCCTTCTCTACCAGTCCCTGACGAAGAAGGAAGCCATAACCATCGACGACCTAATATCTCGCATAAAAAAGTATGCCAAGGTCGAAGACGTCACCTGCCTCAGTACAGAAGAAAACGGTCGAGCTAAACTCACTACCAAGGGAAGTGACAAAGTTGAGAACCAGAAAAAAAAGAGGAAAGAATGGGGGCAAAAATGGCTCCAAGAACGGAGGAAACAATGATGCGTCGAAAGCATTCCAGGAGGTCAACACCGTCTTCAAAGAACCAATTTACAAAATTCTTATGAAGATCAATGACGAGCCATTCATCAAATGGCCCAGAAAAATGGGAGGAGATCCCTCAAAGAGGAACAATGCGCTGAGATGCGCTTTTCACAAAGAGGGAGGACACACGACTGAGCATTGCAAATCTCTAAAGTCTCACCTCGAGGAACTGGCCCAGTCTGGGCATTTGAACTAGTTTGTAGAGAAAAAGGCGAAGGAGGTAGCTGCCAATAGAGAAGCAAGACCTGACAACGTGCTCGAAGATGATGCCGAACACGAGTTCGCGATAATTCATGGGGCATCTGATGCCAAGCATATCCAAGGAAATTCAGTTCGAATGGAGATGAAGAAGCTTACAGCAGTAATGTAAGCTTTTCAGATCGATCCAGCAAAGTCGTAGTCAGTAAAGCGTCAACGAGCAGAGGACGTCAAATATAACAAACATATTGTTTTCACGGATGAAGATATGGTGGGAGTAAGGACCTTACACCATGATGCCCCGATCATTACACTCAGGATAGCCAACTTTGACGTCGACAAGTTGCTCGTCGATCAAGGAATCTCATCCGAAGTAATGTACCTCGACCTATTCAGGAAATTGAAGTTAAGCATTGCCGACCTAAAGGAAGCCACTGTTCCTTTGGTTGGCTTCACCGGAAAAATGACCATGCCCCTGGGAAAGATTGTACTACCAGTGCGTGCTGGAAACGTCTCCAAGATGATCAAGTTTTTGGTAGTTGACATCGACTCACCATACTAGGCCATCCTCGGTAGGGGATGGCTTCATGCGATGAAGGCAGTTTCCTCAACCTACCATCAGAAGCTTAAGTACTTAACTGAATGTCGAGTAATGGAAATCCAAGGTGATCAGGCAATGGAGAGAAGGTGCTTCATACCAGCCATCCGTCCAAAACCAGAGAAGAAGTTCGAGCAGCCCAGCGAGAAAATTGAAGATGGTCTGACACCTTCTAAATAGCAATTAAAGTATGGGAGACCTGGAGTAGAGGAGACCAGGCTCCTCCCCTCTGAGCGGGTCGTCGAAAACCTGGTAGAAGTAATGGCTGGAGATGGTGACAGTAACAGAGTCTTCTTGATCGGAGCATCTCTCACCAACTAAGAACAGAAGGAGTTGAAAACCTTGATGAGGCACAATGTAGATGTTTTCGCATGGGAACCATACGAACTGCCTGGAATCGATCCTAGTATGGTCTGTCATCAGCTGCACATCGACCCCACATTCAAGCCAATCATGCAGAAGGCACGGCGAACTGCACCCGAGAAGGCTAAAGCGGTTGAAAAAGAAGTGAAAAAACTACTGAATGCAGAATCCATACGGGAGGTAAAATTCCCCAAATAGTTATCCAACCCAGTAGTCGTTCCGAAGAGCAATGGGAAGTGGAGAGTTTGCATCGACTTCACTGACCTCAACAAAGCATGCCCTAAAGATAGTTTCCCCCTCCCGAAGATAGACCAACTAGTAGACGTCAGTGCAGCTCACGGGCGACTGAGTTTCCTGGACGCATACTCAGGTTATCACCAGATCCCCCTATATGCCCCCGACCAGGACAAAACGGCGTTCATCACAACAGTTGGGTTATACTACTACAAGGTCATGCCATTCGGGCTCAAGAACGCGGGGGCAACCTATCAACGGCTAGTCACCAAAATGTTCAAAGATCAGATGGGAGACACCATGGAGGTCTACATCGATGACATGCTCGTTAAGAGTAAGAAGAAGGAAAATCACCTTTTCGACCTATCAAACACCTTCGAAATCCTTAGGAAGTACCGAATGAAGCTTAACGCGAGCAAGTGTTCCTTCAGTGTCCAGTCAGGAAAATTTCTTGGGTACTTGGTCTATAAGAGAGGCATAGAGGCTAACCCAGGCCAGATCGATGCAATCAGCAGGGTACAACCACCTCACAAAATCCGAGACGTACAGAATCTCACTGGTATGCTCGCTGCCTTAAATCTCTTCATCTCCAAATCCTCCGAGAAGTGCAAGCCTTTTTTCCAGCTTCTAAAGGGGAGCAAAATGATAGAGTGGAGCCCAGATTGCTCACGAGCATTGGTCGAGATCAATTCCTACTTAAGCTCTCCACCACTGCTTGTCATACCACAGTAAACGGATTCTTTGTACCTGTACCTCTTTGTATCCAGTCACACGGTCAGCTCTGCGCTAATATGCGAGGTTACAGGAATCTAGTACCCCATTTATTACGTAAATAAGACCTTACTAGACGCCGAGCAAAGGTACCTGTCATTGGAGAATCTCGCCTTCACGCTGGTAATAGCCTCGAGGAAGCTGAAGCATTATTTCGAAGCTCATATTATCATCGTTCTTACATCGCATCCCCTTAAGGCAGTCTTAAGGAAAGCGAATTTGTCAGGCAGACTATCCAAGTGGTCAGTCGAGCTTAGTCGATTTAACATCCAATTTCAACCAAGGATAGCTATCAAGGGTCAGATCTTTGCTGATTTCATAGCCGAATTCACGGGCGAAGGACCCTCCGACCAACCCCAACCAACGAGGCAAATGAAGAACCCAGTAAAAAATGAAACCTGGAAACTGTTTGTTGATGGAGCCTCCAATTCAAAGGGGGAAGGGGTAGGCATTGTCCTCATAACTCCAGAGAAGACAATCCTTAAACAAGGAATCAGGCTTGGATTTGCAGCCTCCAATAACGAAGCAGAGTATGAAGCCCTAATAGTCGGCCTCCAAAAGGCATATACTTTGGGAGTAAAACATTTATAGGTGTTCGGAGACTCCCAACTGGTCTCCAATCAGATAAGCGGAGATTACAATGAAAAAAATGAAAGAATGGCAGCCTACCTTGCCTTAGTGAAAAAGCTGATGTCAAATTTTGAAGAGATCAACGTCCAGAAGTTTTCCAGGGGACAAAACAGTCATGCTGATGCCTTAGCAGCCCTTAGTTCGGCAGTTGACTCTGACCTAAAAATAATCATCCCCATCGATTTCCTCACTTGTTCGAGCATCGACAGCAATCCACCAAGCATGGAGCAGGTGCTCCAGGTGGGGTCAGCACCTAGTTGGATGGACCCCTTAAGAGAATTTTTAAAGAATGGCACGCTCCCGGATGACAATAAGACCGCCCACCAGATAAGAGTCAAAGTTGCTCTCTTTCACTTATCCCCAGAAGGCAACTTGTATAACAAAATTTTCTCCGGTCCCTACCTCCGATGCGTCCACCCAGGGATGTCGAGCAAGTGCTACGCGAGCTTCACGAAGGAATCTGTGGAAGCGACACCAGAGGAAGATCTATAGCCTTTCGAGCGATGAAAGAAGGCTATTGGTGGCCATATATGTAAAAGGACTCCGCAGTATATGTTCGCAAATTCCTGAAATACCAGCTCCACGCTCCTATGGCCCACCAACCAACCAGCGACCTAAAGTCTCTGTCTATCCCTTGGCCCTTCTCCCAATGGGGAATGGACATCGTGGGACCACTGCCTACCGCTGCCGGTAATCACAAATATCTATTGGTTGCGACTGACTACTTCACCAAATGGATCGAGGCAGAACCCCTGGAGAACATCCGAGATGCTGACATGATAAGGTTCATATGGAGGAATATAATCACTCGATTTGGAATCCCCAGGACCATCATCACCGATAATGGAACACAGTTCGAAAGTGGCTCCTTTCGGAACTTCTGTAATGAACACGGGATCAGACACCACTTCAGTTTGGTAGCCTACCCTCAAAACAATGGCCAAGCTGAGGCTTCCAACAAAACCGTTATCGATGGATTAAAGAAGCGATTGGAGCAAGACAAAGGCGCATGGGTAAATGAACTACCTCACTTCCTATGGGCATATCCGACCACTCCTCAGCGAGCAACAGGAGAAACCCCATTTTCGCTGACATATGGCATGGAGGCAGTCATCCCACTCTAAGCAGGTTTGCCGACAATGAGGCCCAACCTTGTCGAATAAGGCCATAATGATGTAACATTACTCGCCGAGCTCGACCTAACCGACGAGCGCCGGGAGCTAGCCCTAGTGAAACTAGCGAGCTACCAGCAACAGCTCGGGAGGCATTACAACAAAAGGGTTAACCCGAGGGCATTCCGAATTGGGGACTATGTTCTAAGGAAAGTCCTGGGCAGCGCAGTGAAACCATCAGACGTCAAACTAAGTCCCAACTGGGAAGGACCCTTTAAAGTAACCAGAGACGACCTGCAGGGCGCCTATCACTTGGAAATGATGGAGGGAAGATAAATACCACGAGCATGGAACGCAGCTAATCTCAAGAGATTCTATTTTTAGATCTTTCTATTGTATTCTTTTATTATACAAGTGCATTTCCTTTATTATTAATGAAAATTATTAAATTGGTTGCACTCTGATTAGTAAAAACTGCATTTATCGCACACCTTTTCCAAGTAACAAACACATTGATCACTATGCTATAGCAGGGGAATACCCCTCCTCAGGTCATCGTCATGAAACACGAAGAACCTCTTATCATTTCCCCTGGCAATACATGAAGCCCTACATGGGATCCTTAGGCAATATGATCAAATTCTATACTGGTCATCAAACCTACTTCGGTTGAGTAAAATCCTGATCGGATGAAGACATCCAACACCAGGTGTGTCCTTGCCAATTGCCCCACTTAGGCCTAAGGGAGTGTGACGACATAACCTAAAAGGTAAAGTGGAGCACAATGGTATCTTGGTATTATACTGGACTGGGGGGACACTTGCATGACAAAACAAAAAAGATTATGAAGCAGCAAGAATATGAAAAGTATGATGCACACGTTTAGTCGATAAAATTGCCCAAAACACAAACTTTTCATTAATTCATCATACTTACAACAATAGTAATACATGTTTAGTCGGCGAGCTCACCCAAAGCATTTACATTATCAAAAATTCAAAAAAAATAACAACTGGTAAAATCTCAATGGGGGGGAAGCCTCTGAGCGAGATAATCAGCCACTCGAGCCCTTCGTCCGTCATCAGGAGCAGGAGCTAACTCTTCCACAACCTCATTCTCATCCGACTCCAATAATTATCGAGGAATAGAATCAATGGGAATCCATCGATCAACCCTCTGGAAGGGGTTAGGCATCAGGGTAGAGGGAGACATTTCATGGCGATACCAGAGCACCGAGTTCCTCGGGACTTGCAGCCCCTTCAAGGCACTTATCCACCCCTTGATAAAATAAAGCTCCTCAAACTGTGTCAACCTTATTGGAGCGTCTGACCAACCCTGGTCGTAGCCAGCAGTCCATACTTGTCGAGGACCCTTTTTGAACAGGTGCCGCAGTCGAGTAACCTCCCTCTGAAGCCCAGAAGTAATAACATATGCTCGTTGAACATCACCACGAAGCTCTTCCATTTCCCTCTCTCAAAGTTCTCCTGCCTCCCTATTCTGGCTCCTGGTGGTCCTGATAGCTCGCGGAACAAATGGACCAGTTGAACCCCATAACACAGGGGTATCACTCCGACCAGCTCTGGATCGCGATGATGAAGAACCCTATAATACTGTTAGAGTTGTGCTCGGTGCGTGCTCCTTAAGTCGTGAGACGTCTCTCCTCAGAACCTCATTCTCTTGGTGAAGCATCTCACCAACCTGGTTGATCTCGGAAGCATCAAGAAGCTTTACTCTCAGCGTATTCACTTATTCTTGCACCGAAGCCCCAACCTCTTCCATCTCCTGGAGCCTGTCCTTCAGCTTGGCCACAAGTTCAGATTGCTCCTTATACTTTTGATTCCTAGATCGAAGGGATTTGCAAAGTCTAACAAAGGCCTGGCGAACCTCAGGACTCGTATTAGGACTAAGGGTCCTGCCCAGTTGAGAAGTAGAAGGAATGTAATCATCAACATCAATTGACTACAAACAATAAGAAGACAAGGGAGAGAAGAAGACATATCAGTGCACAGAAAAATAGAAGCCTTTTTCATTAATGAAGGTTAAAATTACATCGAACTGAAAAAAGAAAATTTACAGACTCGAAAAAGCAAAAATACAAAGCAATCCTATCAGAGAACTAATTAGCGAACTCAAGAGGCCCAGAGGTTGATGGCCCTTTCCCCTTATCGGCATCAACAGGAGCACTGCCCTCGGCAGGGATGATCTCTATCACCTTAACAAGAGAAACATCAGCAGGGGTCACCTGAGGAATAGGATCAGAGCCTTCAACGGCTGGGGTAAGGTCCTCATCTACGATTGGCCTCGGCCCTAGGTCGTGCTCGTAAAAAAAGGGAGATACAACATCCACTCGAGCAGCGATGAGAGATATATTCCAGCCTTTCTTAAAGTTTAGACGGCTAATATAGCCTATCTGAACTTTAGCATCCTCGTATGCTGCAGCCCAGTTAGAATTGTAAGAGTCCTCCTTGGGAGTAACAGCCTCAGACTCCTTCCTCTTAAGCTCTTCAGAGAGCACCCTGTTCTCCTCAACAACTATAAGTTTACTCGAGCAAACCAATTCATAGGGCTGCCTCAGCTCCTTCAGATCCTGAACTGCAGCGTCATTCTCCTTGTTGGCAGTGGCGAGAGCCAAGTCGAATGAAATCCGAGAAGCATCGACGGCTTTAAAGTTGGCCTCGAGCTCTTTACCCTCCAGCTTAAGGGCAGAGTTCTCTTGCTCAACTCACTATTTCTCTTCACCAGCTCATCGCATGAACAATATAGCACGTCGAAGTCAGTAACAAACTGCAAAAAAAAGAAGGCATTAGAAGAGGGAAACGAAAGAATTCAGAAAAATGTAGGAGAGAAAGGAAAAAACCTTTCCAAAGCAAGCCTTTGACTAGCCTGAAGGGCCAATTGATCCGACCCTACTTCCCTTTGGCGATCATCCGAGAGGACAACTCTCTCGAGCAGAGCCGGGGCCAGTTGAGGGGAAATTGCCACAGAGGCCCCCTCGGGCAGTGTAAACACCGGGACTAAGGCCTGCCCAGCCTTCATCCTTGCCTCTACCCTCCTTTTCTCCTCCTCTTTCTCTCTCTCTCTCACCTGCTCCTCTTCCTTCCTCTTCCTCTCCTGCTCCTGAGGAGAGGATCGGGAACCGGTAGCCACATCTCTAGAATTAGATTTTTACTTCTTTGACCTTTGTGGAAGAAGCACGTGGTCCTCGTCATCATCATCCCTGGTTAAGTTCTTCTTTGGAGGAACCATCTCCTCGATCGAACTACTAGACGTGCTCGATGAATTTCTAGCCTCGGAGACCTCCCCGCGATCAGAGGAATTGCTACTATCAGAGCTGCTCTCCTCCTCGTCCAATCGAATAAGATCTGCAGCAGTCTCTTCGAAAGGATCAAACTCTGGGATGATATCAACAGGCCTTGCTATGAAGCTGGAGCCAACGTTCTTGTACTCGAGCAGGAAGGCAGCAGACCTAGGATGCTCGTCGTCACCCAAAGGCTCCCTGATATTCCAAGCCTTTATCAATTCCGAAAGACGAACCTCGCTAAGAACAGGTTCCAAGTTCTTTGACCTCGCTGCAAAAGAAGAATAGAGAAGAATTTGAAGGATCACAAATCAATAAAAATTGAAGAAACAAGAGCAATATCTACCTATGTATTCTTCCACATAAAAGGGAACAGTGAACATCTCAGCTCTCAACCCCTCAAATTGGGGAGAAAACTGCTAGTTTCTAGCAAGGAAGCCTTCTTACCAATAGTCCTTATGGGAATCAGGTAGGTTTACTAATAATACCCTGTCAGGACCCCCGGCTTTAAGATAGAGGACACCAGAGCTAGTTCGAGAGAAGGAATAGCAAAAACAGACATCGGCGAGTCCTAGCCTAGTGCCATACAACTGATTGATTCTATGTATGCCATTAACTATTTTCCACACATTGGGCGAACATTGAGCAGGAACAATATTGAAATAGCCAAAAAATGCAAAAATAAATCATTAGGAGGAAAAGTGAGTCCCCCCTGGGAAAGCAACAAGACGTGGATCCAGTGGGCATCATCTATATCTCTAACGTTTCTAGGAGAGGAGGCACAACACTCAATATCTACCCACTCAGGGATGTTGTAAAACTTCCTAAATTCAGAGATTGACCTATTTCTAATCTTCGCCATTGGAAAATCCTAGAAAAGCTACAAACTCGAAGAGAAAGCACAGAGAAAAAGTACAGGAAACTTACAAGATAGAAGACCAATTCGAACGATGAAGAAGCACGAGCCCAAACGACAAGAAAAGCAACGAGAATGGAGATTGAGAGAAGGCGGTACGAAGTGGTAGAACTAACAAGGAATGAGAAAGTGATGGAAAAATTGGAACGACGATAGAAAGGTGCTTAACCCAAGAAACCTTCAAGTTTTGCTAATCACAATGCACGAGATACGAAGCGGGTGCCGCCAAAATCAGCTTCACAGTTTCCGAAGAATTGCAAAAAATCCATTATGTCTAATCATTTAAATTTATTGAGCCCATGAACATGGCCCAACAAACTTAGGGGAAATTATGGGTACCCAGAATTAATACCGTGGGCCTAGACGAGTAGCTCAGTTCTAGTGGCCCAAAGTCTAGGCCCCCCACCTCTTATTTTGATTCAGTCTCTTCCCACGTTCCCCTGAAGGGAGGTTATAGGAAGGATGGAAGACGTGGGGGAACCCATCACCCCCCACTCACCTAAATGTACATGTATATATTAAACCCTAGGTCCGGGACAAAAGGAAAACTTGTATTCTCTGTAACCACTCTCCGAAGGATATATAAATAATATCGACTGCACCACCGTGGACGTAGGCACATCTTTGCTGAACCACGTACATCTATTGTTGTGTGATTGTTATTTTTTATTCCTTGTTCTTCCTTGGTAATTGCCTCTCTTGTATTTATTTGTGTTGTATAATAATTGTTACCACAGGTTGATTTAATGGCTTAGGATCATGTTGTGATAAAGATTTGGAGGCTAGAATGGAAATTTTAAGGTTTAAAATTCGTGGGTTTTGTTCAAGAAGAAGAACCTTAAAAATCTACAGACCCGAATCGATTTGCCCCCTAAGCGAATCAATTCGGCCAAGGCAAATTGGCAGGTCTGCATTGACCGAATTGATTCGGACCCAAACTGAATCGATTCGGCCTGGGATAGAAGCCCAGGTCTTTGGACCCGAATCGATTTGCCATGGAGGTCGAATTGATTCGCTAGGCTGAATCGATTCGGAATAGGGCCGAATTGATTCGAAAATAGGGCACTTTGAGGAATTTTTCTCTATGGTGATTTCAAACCCTTTTTGGTTGGGTTTATTGATTTGGGGTCTTCTCTTATGATGTAAGAGATATGTTTTGGAGACACTAGGGGTTTCTCACACATTTTGATTATGGGGACTTCTTGGGACAATTTGGGAAAAATATATCCAAGTATGTATTTGGAGTTGTGTAAAGAGTTTGTGGGAAACCCCCTTGGGATTGAGAATCCTACTTATAGACAAATTTTAAGTATAGATGTGATGCGAGGCTAAGAACTCTTAGAGAGAGTTTCGAGTTTATGTTGTGAAATTTCTGAGTCGACATTTATATCGAATCCTTATAAGGATAGGATATGATTTAGATACGATTTGGGACCCAATGAAAGAGAGTGGTCGCATACCCTTAGTAATGATAAACTTTAAGAAATAAATTCGAAAGGTCTTGGACTAGGGGATTCACAAAAGTGATTGAACCATAGTCGAAATCGAGAACGATGGCATCATATTACCAACTAGAGAAGAGTGTGTAAATCTAGTTGGGGTAGATGTTGTTTATCGGTGTGTGATTTACAACGGGTATTTTCCCTAAGACATGGGATTATTTGATAAAAATAAGATTGAGCTTGAGGCTTATAGACAAATAGTTAGGTGTATACCAGTAGTCAAAATTATTACTAGATTCTTTAATATGCTCTCGGATATAGATGGTATGTGTAGTGATGGTTTCCTACAGAAAATTTTGGGTGATAACCCTAATGTTGAATATATATGTATATATACATATGATTTTGGGAGACTATTCATCATAGGAAAAATGGATGAATATGCTTCAAGTGAGGGATTGTATTCAAATATCAAGGTAAATTAAATGAGTTTGTGGTGACGGCTTATATATACTTATAGTCGAGTTTATATATCTTATACATATGAACGAGAATTAGTTTGTGTATATAGATATAAAGATATGTGAATATATGTATATGTATCTATATAGATATGAATATCTGGATATATTTATGTTGTGGACATACATGGTATGGATATTTAAATCATATATGATGGTTTAATGTTTGATCATCTGAGGGGATCATATGGATGTATGTATATTGTGCATGTGAACGATATACGTACTTATGTGGTTAAGCATACCCCGCTCATGCTATCATTGGGAAGTTTTCGCGGAGAGGGTGAGCATCCTGGCTCGAGGAGCGGGGTGTGGATATTCCCCAGGTCATAGTCGTCCCGTGTGTTATTATGTGATTTATATTTTTAGGATGAGACGTGGTGGGTATGTTTCATCTCATTGCCGGTTAGCAGCTATGACCGCTTCCTGAGACGTCATGTGTGTGAGTTTACCATGAGATGGGTGTCTTTTAGTCCCACCATAGTCGTCCCCGATATTGCTACGTGAGCCGCGCACTGGGAAAATGATAGCATGGTGCAGTTTATTGGCGTTATATATAGCCGGGTATATTATTGTGCATAGTCGTTGTACATCGGATGTGATATGTACACTTGGTCATGGGTATGGATGATGGTATATATATATATATATATGGTTAGAATGAATGCCTATATATATATATTTATATATCCTATAGATGAAAGGATAGGGAATCTTTGTGGAGTACATTTTGGATGATTATGATGTACTAGATTGATGGGGGTGGATGTATCGCATTATGGAATATTTCGGTTAAATCATCCCAAGGATATTATTGGAGATTTTAAGTTGTTTTCACATTGTAGTCTAAAATCTAGTAGTTGTAGTAGTATAATATTGTATGTATGGCATAATGGATCTCTAGGATCGAAATTGTCAAGGAGTAGTGTAACAGGGTGGTTCCTTATTTGGATTTCGCTTTGCGAGACACCCCACGCATGAAACGTAGTACAATGTTGAGATTGGAGAGAAGTTTTGTCAATAATAATTTGTATGCATGTTATTTATTAATTAAATTCATGATTAAACCCATATATAAATGGGTAGCGTATTAAGAATTATAATTGATTAAATTATAAACCGGAATCCATTAAGCCTATTATGGCATAATGTTTGTAACATAATCAAGTATGATTAGAAAAGGGGTGGATTCTTGGGTTAAGATAGGAAGGAAAATCTCGTGGGAATAGGCGGGGCCTATGTTAAGTTAGGTTGTCCTTATAATTGGGGTAATTTAACAAAAATTCAGGGCGCGAATAGGTGCGCGCCGTTAGATGAGAGGTGAGTTGGGGTTTCACGAGAGTGCGATTCCACTTTAATTATGAAATAAGTGCACCGATATTTATTATGCACGGTTAACACGCTTGCTAAATATTTTTCACACTCGAGCTCTGACCCGTTTACTTTTCTCTCCTACCGGTATATATATATATATATATATATATATATATATATATATATATATATATATATATATATATATTACAGGTGTCCTACCGCATGGATGCCCGATGACCTTCTATCCAGAGTCTTGGAAGCCGTGACATGTGCGGACTGTTGCGGAATGTATCTTGTAGTCGCTTCCTACTTCTTTAAAAAAAATCTAGGTAGGATTCATGTTGTATATCGGGTTTATACCCAAGAGATAAGTATAGATGCATACATTTATTTCATTTCAGTCATTGTATTGGTTGTGACCCGACAGCTTATTCGGGTTTACTTCCTTGTGGTATATACAGTAGTAGTTATTTATTTAATTTATTCTAGAATTTCATTTATCATATTTCTTTGTTGCATCTTTCTTTCCTTTATTAGAAGTGTTAGTTTGTTATCTGTTTCATATTTTATTTAATTTTTACATCTCTCTAATATGATATCGGGTAGTTAGTCCTATATTATAGTGCCGATAGTTGATGTTGAGACTGGGCCATCTGAAACTCCTGATTTAATGTAGTATAGGGCTGGCCACTCATTATTATTTTGAGCGAGGTGTTACACCAAGCCAGGGTACGTCGTAAGGATAACGTGCTTAACAAATATTAGTAAAGAATTATAAAATTTGAATGTAATTTGTGGGTTGGCATTTTGTGTGGGACGATTTATTATCGAAATTCAATTGTTTCCTTTGGCGTGGCAGTCGCCTGATTCGTTGCATTCTTGTGACTTTTTTATTACAGTAATAGCAAGTTATTGATTAGTTTTGATATGAGAGTTGCGTAAATTCAGTATTGATGCGGGTTAGGCCTGTTGTGGCGGATGCATCACAGTGTCTGAGTACGCTCTTCTTCGGATACACCTTTATTCTACACGAGTCTATGTGTTCTCTTACATATAGTTTGCATATATTACTTGATTTCTTTAGGTTAACATGTTGTTAGTTAGCTAGTATAACTAGTTATGACTGGGTCGTGCGTCCAAGGTTGTAACTCGAGAATGTTATGATTTTGGAAACTGATGAGATGATCTCTTATATATGTTCATGTAATGATACTCAGGTGACCCTAGGTAGACATAGGGATCTCATAGAAGATATCGACGGGGTAGAATTATGAGATAAAATTATTATCTCTGAAAGCATTAGGGTGTGTACTAAGAAGTGTTTAGGTTGTATTCGCCCAGGCTAGGCGTATTTGGGAAGATATAGGTGGTGAATCCTAACGTAGGAATGATTTGTGTAAATGAATTCATTGGTGACTTTGCAATGTTTGGAAACTATCAACAATATTGAGGATTGATTAAAATAACATGTAAGGCATACCTGAGGACTAACAATAAGACCTTACAGTTCACTATGATCGAATTAAAATAATGATTGATTAAAGTGGAAACCTTGGGGTTAGGAGAGTGGCTAGTATTGTAAACTCATCACAGGCGCATGAATTATAAATTGTGATGAATCAAGAATTTCGAGGACGAAATTCCCTAAGGAGTGAAGTTGTAATACCCCGCCCCTTAAATTAAATAAATTATTGGATTGAGGAGGAGTTTGACGAGATTATATCCATAATTAAATTAATATGGGGACTTGATTACAATTATTAAGAAATCATGTGTAAAGTATTTAAGTACATAGATTATTAAATGAGGATCTTGTATGGTTTATTAAATTTGGGGTCATAAATAAATTATATATATATATATGTGTGTGTGTGTGTGTGTGTGTGTGTGGAAATATTAATGTTAGTTATAGGAAATTATGGGTAACGAATTGGAGTAAATAAAGAAAATTTTTGGATTAGATATCATATAAGAATCATGGAAATTTAATGTCGAAAACCCCTATGTGCCCTTCCTAAGATTTGATAGATGGTTGGGGCATAAAATGAATGTTTAGAAAGATAGGACAATAAAAAGACAAAAAAAAAATTTAAGCTCCCCTCCCTTGTTTATATTACCACCTTTTATGTCAAAATAGGAGATAGATGTTGATGAAACAAATTACAAAAATTAAAGCCGAAGAAGAGCTGGTCGTCATCCCGTCACGTTCGAACGATGCAGGGAGTCGTTCTAATGACAAACTGTTGTCGTTCGAATGACGTGTTGTGCCGTTAGAATGACGCTGACATAAGAGATCTCCCTATTTGTTGTTAATGCCTGAATGGTTAATCCTTTGTGTGTCAGCTCTCGGAGCCTGACATTTCGAATGATGTATACCTTATATGTTTTATAGTAGTTTTGTTTTATGGGTGATAGAGAGAAGCTTGGGACGTCAAGTCTGATAAAAAATGGACCTACCATTGTTGCTGTCAAATTGTGGGGCGTCAATCCAAGTGGTTTGTCAAGCCGTTGGAACCTAATGACTCAGATCGTCCAGTGTAAGTAATTCATGTTTCACTTTTGAGACTTCGAAGTACTATAAGAGAAAGTCACGGTTTGGGGAAAAAAAAAAAAAGTTATTCGTATTTCTCTCGCGTTGGAGTTCACAACTCCCTCTCAAAACCCCACTACATTTCGTCAATTTAGGGTTCTAACCCACGTCTTAAAATACCTACTGATTGTTATGGAGCTACGAGGTTATGGAGAAGATTATTGAGGGTTGTCGATGTGCTATTGGAAGTCTTGTAAGAGGGTTTTTATGGAGGTTCTTGGAAACCAAGCGGGTAGTGCTAGATAATCCCTTTAAGGCCACCTTAGGAGGCAGGGGTTTGTAATCTTCATTAATTCTTCCATGCCTTCTATTGTTTGGACCTCTTCAAGGTGGGATAACATACTCTTATTGAGACTCTATTCTGATATAAATCTTAGTGTTATTGTGTGTATGATTAAGTGTAAGATTAGAATGGATTGATATCGAGTTTCAATTAACTCTGAAAATGGATATTTTTATGGGATAAACATGTGTAGAAAATATTATTTGTGTATATTTTTGATTAAATCTGAAAATGGACATTTTTATGGGATAAAAATGTGTAGAAAATATTATTTGTGTATATTTTCCATTAAATCTAAAAATGGACATTTTTATGGAATAAAATATATGAAAGTGTCATTCTCGCATATTTTCTAGTAAAAGAAAAATGGTGGATATTTTATGAGGTAAAATGTGTGACGATATTATTCGGATGCGTATTCTAGTAGAATTAATGATGGGAATTTTTATGGAATAAAAATGTAGGAAATGTCATTTTGGTATATTTCTAGTGAATAAGAAATAATTAACATCTTGTGAAATGAAATGTTGAATGATGTTCATGTTGTTAAAATATTTGTGGAATAAATATTTTAAGCTTCATGTAAAATAGAGACTTTATGAATAAAGGTAAAATTTGGAGTTAAAGTGTAGAGGGTATTATTCATGTGTTAAAGTGATAAGGGTGAAAATTTGAGTAAAAGTGTGATATTAAACAAGTATTAAAATGACTTCAATTTTAAGTTGGAAACTTAATAATCATTTTGAGAAAAATACACTTGTCAAGGGATTAAACTGTAAGTTTGGAAAATAAAAGGGTAAATTGATAATTTACTTACAGTGAAACATTTTTAAGGAATAAACAAGTTAAAGAACGTCTTTTCATTGATGTATGTGTGGAATTAAATTAACTCTTAAGCTTGAATGAATTTGGTAAAAAAACACGTGTGCTAATCAGGATCTTAAGAGGAAGATAAGAAGTTGCAAGTATTAATGGAAAAACATAAAGTTAAGTTCGGGCTTTCTCTTCGACCGGGTTAAAAGTAAAGAAGTGGAATAATGTGGACATTTGTAAAATGTTAAAGCACGTGAAAAGAACTCGGATGACACCGGATAAAGAAAAGGACCCAGAGACCTTGGGTGCAAAGCCCTAAATCATTGGCCAGAGCATATGGTGCGCGTAGCCGGTGGTATGGAGTCCTTGGAAATATGAAGTATTGGAAGATTATGAGATATGTTAATAAGAGATTGACTGCTATTTGCAAATAAATAATTTTGTGGGTATATTCCCTGCAAACCCTCATGACACAAAACTCATCATATATGGGAACTTATTGGTTTAAAGGCTTGTTGCACATGCTAAGTGAAATCAGAAGTGCCTGCAAAAGTGGTACACTTTTGGCTTCTTATCTTTCTTTCTCTCTATATTTTCCTCGAGGATTTTATTTGCGGGTAGTGTGATGATATGATGCAAATATTACGTATTTCATCCGTTAACCTATGCGTTATTAGCCCCCTCGGGTATCTTAATCCCTATAGTTATGCTCGTTAATCAAAAACACTTGAATTTCTATATATACATGCTTTGCAGGGGTTATTTGAGATTTTGTAGGTATTTGGATGCTTAATATGAAGTTCAGACGCTTTTCGAAAAAGTTTCAGCGACTTTTGCAGCTTTGGGGGCATTTTAGTAATTTCACCATTCGGGTTTGAATCCCAAGATCTTCACGGAAGTTGAAGCCCTTTGATTTCCTTCACGTGGCCACCGATGGTGCATGGTTCCGAGTTGTATCGAAGGAGTTATGGCATTTTTGGATGGTTTTATCTTCAAAATCACACTCAAGGTCACATTCAAGGGCATTTTATTCATTTCATAATTTGTTTTTTTGGCCTAATGTCTTCTTGGATTTTTATCCCTTTGAATTATCTTCGTGTAGCCTCCGACCGTACCTCATTCTGAGTTATAACGAAGAAGCTAAGGCATTTTTCGAAAAGTTGGACAAAGGTGAAGATTGTAGACCTGTGGGTACCAAATCGATTCGGACACCCCAAATCGATTTGGCCGAATCGATTCAGACACTCCAAATCGATTCTATTTGGACCAGTGTGATCATTTCCCTATAACCAAATGGATTCAGACACCCCAAATAGATTCGGCCAAATGGATTCGAACACCCCAAATGGATTCGGTCCTGCAGATATTTTTTGTTTCTTCTTTATTTACAAGTTTGCCATGGGATTTTTTTGGTATAAATACTCTCTTCTCTCCTTTTTTAGAGAGATCTTCCATTTTGTTTAGTTTTAGGGCTTGTAAACTTTGGGAGCTAAAACCTACTCCTCTCTTGTACTCTTTGTTTTGTAAGTTGTACCTTAACTTTTATAACATTAATTTAGTTGTCTTCCTTAATTTTCATGCTTTGATTTACTTGCTTTCTTTACTTTCTTGCCTAGATTAATTAATTTATTTCTTAGTTAGTTTATTTTATTGTTAATTAGTTTCATTTATGTCTAGACCTTAGATAAATAAGGTCGGGTTGTGTTCCTCCATTAACGGGCCTCGAGCTCCGAAAATTAGGTTTTTGTTCAAAATTGTGTTTAATTGAAACTGCGTGTATTAAAGTTGTAGTGTTATGCATTTAACTTTATTTGTCACGCAACTTTAGTGTTTATAACGACAATACGAATTTAATCCGCGTATGACCATTTTCCGTTAAATGTTTAATCTCGCAACTTTGGGTGAAATTCCTTATTGTGTGATGTTTATGCTTAATTAAAAATGCTCGATTAAATTGCTTTCGAGCCTTAACTCTAATTAGTAGTTGTTTTGATCCGTGTGGTAGAATGCAATCCCTATCCTCGCTTTACTTTTGTATAGCGTAACTTATTCTTTTCTTTTTTCCACCATCACCTTTTCTTTTATTTATTTCACACTTTTATTCCTGAAGTAATTAAAGCAATTAAAATCTAAAATTCAATCACTCCCTGTGGATTTCTTACGATACTCGACTTACCGCTGTGTTTGCTTGTCAAGTTTAGTTGTAGCTAGGTTTTTGCATCGCGGTGGAAAATCACATAACGATTGTATCTTCACACGAACACACTTTTTTCGCTCGATCAAAATGGCACCGTTGCCGGGGAGTGTGTTTTAGATCGTAATTGTTTTATTATTTTGTAGTATTTTTTCTTTTGTATTTGTATTCTTTGTTTTAACCTTTTTTGCAAGATTGACTATTTGAGCGCTATGAAACTTTGATTCGCGGTTGCTCACCTTCTTGCTCGGATTCTCCAACTACAAACAAATTGGTAATCATGTCCTACTATTATAGTTATTACGATCACTCTAATGATTCTTACTTTGGGGATAGTTTTCAAGTTTTCCATTTTGAAGATTTTCTTGATATTGAAAGACTTGAAAATAATTATCAGAATGAAAATCGTTATTGGGAGCTTGAGTTGGATTCATTGTTCGAATCCAATGATGATTCTTATTCCGATACTTTCTAACATGAGTTTCAATCAAATGAGGAATTCGAGGCTCTTGAGCCGAGGAAGACTACTTTGGAAGAACTTTTCTTCTTTACTCCCAAGGTTTGAAAAGCCTAAACGGTGCTGGAATGAGACTTGGAACACCTTGCGATGAGATGAATTCGTATGCACAAAACAACGAAGAGGTGGAAACTTGTGTTTTACCTCAATTTTTCAAAAATTTCTCATTGAATGTGAATCTTTCTCCCCCAAAATTCAATATCTTTCCGACATTATATTTATTGAGATTGAATTTATTTCATTACCATATACTTTTTCCGTGATGGAACCATTAGAATTTTCAATTGATTACTATGATTTGGTAGAAACTTTTAAAACTTCTACACTTTTTACCGATGAGGACTCTTTACCGAACTTATTTTTTATGGATATTATCCCGACGTGTGCAACATCTCCTATTCCTATTGAAAAACCTTTGGGCGATGAGTTGATTTTTCTCAGATCTCAAGTGTATCTTTCCCCCTTGTTATCCAAATCCCCCATTGTCCCCCAAAAATTTCTAATAGGCGATGGTTCATTTCTTCTGCCTTACACATGACTTCTGTTGTTCAAACGAAATTCCTAATTTTCAGAAGGCATGTTCTCTTTGGAGGGTCCACCATTGATCTTTCAAAGTCAAATCCCTGTTTGGGTGGACCCTCAACTATTTAGACTTCTAATGTATAGTTAGTGTGAAGCCTCAATAGTAGGTTGTAAATAGTTCTCTTTTTAATTTCTTTCTTTCCTATTTTTTCTTTCCTTTTAATTTAGTATAGTGTAATTAGTCAAACTTTTTGTTATTGATTTTTTCTTTGCTCGGTACTAACTTGTTTTGTAGATTTCATTGGACTCGTGCTTATGGAGATCTCTCTAATTTTGGGTAATATCACTCTTTTCCTCTCTTTTTGTTGTGTTCTTAATGCACATTGAGGACAATGCAACATTTAAGTTAGGGGGTGTAGGATATTCTATCCATTTCATGTGTATTCGACTGATTTGCTCACTTGTTAGTTACTAATTATGCTTTTTGTTAAAAAATTAAAAAATTTCAAAAATATTTTCCTTCCTTTTTCTCCCTTGTTGGGCATTTTGCCCTTGTTTTCGATGATAAATTTCAATAATTGCCTGATCCAATAGACAACTCAACATTTCATGTTCTCGATTTTAAAAGTTATTAGACTTTAGTCTTCAAATCATTGATATTATGAATAACTTCATGAATTAAAATTTATCCCATGAGCACATGCGCTTTTCTTGCTTTATTGATTTGGTTGAAGATTTTTATAACTCGGTAATCTTTTGTTACGTTGTATATACTTACACCGAGTAAGCTTTGTACCTTTCATCATTTGTGAGTGTATACACTATTCTTTCCTCTTTGAAAACGTTGAATTCGTCGGTAATCTCACTATTCTTTCATTTGATCATTCATTAATTGAGTTCATTCATGAAATGTGTTACTTGAGCATGATTTTCATATATTGTTTTGACTTGAGAATTGCGTAAACTTTATGAAATGATCACAGGCCATCTTTGTTATATTACCCATATTAGCCTTGACCTCACCTTATGTTTTCCTTAGTCAACCCCTTAGAGCCTAAATATTATCCTTTCATTTCATTACCCAAAATTCCATAACCAACTCCAAATTGGAGTTATACACCATATATATTACCTTACATACCTTTGTTTGGAATGTTGCGTGGGATTGAATGATGTTGTGTAGTGTGATTGCAATTTGAGAATGCGAGAGTGAGAAAAGAAGAAAGTGTAGTGTAAAAAAAAGAAAAAAAAAGATAAGAAAACATGAGAAAAAGAAGAAAAGAAAAGAAAGATAAAGTTGTATATGTTGTGTATATAGCTCAATAAACTTTGATTACTCTCCAATTGTTATATCTAATGCTTGATTATGGAACTTGTTTTCCATTTTTGTTATTACCCGCATGTTTCCATTATCCCAAGTTTTTATCCCCAAACACTTTGAATCTGTATATATTTACCTTTCATTTCGTTCCCTAGCCTAGCCTACATTACAACCCTATAAAGTTCAATGTGATCTTAGGACGAATTTAATTTAAAAGTCATAATAGTTTTGATAATCTATGAAAATGCATTTTGCCTCCTTTAATGATCGATATCTTTCATTGAGATTACAAGTTTTTAATTTTATATATAGCGTTCTTCATCTATGACATATGCACGGCCTATTTTCCATTTACATTTACTCTTTATGCCTGCATGTTCTATATGTTAACTCCTTGTTTCGAGTGAATTCACTTGATGAGTGTAATGCCCGTGAGGATTGAATATATGCTTGACTTTATGTTTATCTAGTTTATATAAGTTTTTACCAAATCATACTATGCATGTTCTCTCCCCCTACCGCTTTTAAAGTTTTAATTCTATGAGGTGCATTTAAGTTGTTAATAACAATGAACTTTAGCATGAATTCGTTCAATATGCTATTAACATGTTTGGAATCTTTTTCGCTGTTGTTGAGTTTGTCGCATGTTTGGTTGGGCATATTTTGAGGAAACCATTTGATGTTTGTAGGTTTCATCCCTGAAAACCCTCACGAGACAACACTCGTCCACTAGGGTTACCTAGGGGTTTAACGGCTTATTGCATATGCTAAATGCAATCATGTTTCCTATGAAAGTGTCTTTTATATTTTTATGATTTTTATTCTATTTTTGTACTTGTATCTTGTTTTGGTTTGCTTGCGCTTCTTATTTTTTCCTATTTCATTGCTAGGGACTAGCAATGTGTAAGTTAGGGGGTGTGATACGATGTAAATATTGCATATTTCACCCGTTAACCTACGCGTTATTAGCCCCCTCGGGTATCTTAATCCCTATACTTATGCTCGTTAACCAGATAATCTCAGATTTCTATATATACATGCTTTGCTGGGGTTAATTGATCTTTTGTAGGTATTTGGATGCTTAGTATGAAGTTCAGACGCTTTTTGAAAAAGTTTCATCAACTTTTGCAGCTTCGGGGGCATTTTAGTAATTTCAACATTCGGGTTTGAATCCCAAGATCTTCACGGAAGTTGAAGCCCTTTGATTTCTCTTCACATGGTCACCAATGGTGCATGGTTCCGAGTTGTATCGAAGGAGTTATGGCATTTTTGGATGGTTTTATCTTCAAAATCACACTCAATGTCACATTCAAGGGAATTTTATTTATTTCATAATTTGGGTTTTTGGCCTAATGTCTTCTTTAATGTTGTAGCCTCTGAGTTATCTTCGCGTAGCCTCCAACCGTGCCTCATTCTGAGTTACAACGAAGAAGTTATAGCATTTTTCGTAAAGTTGGATAAAGCTTAGATTGTAGACCTGTAGGTACCGAATCGATTCGGACACCCCAAATCGATTCGAACACTCCAAATCGATTCGGTTTGGACTAGTGTGATCAGTTCCCTTTTACCAAATGGATTCGGACACCCCAAGTCAATTCGTCCAAATGGATTCAGACACCCCAAATGGATTCGACCCTGCAGATATTTTTTGTTTCTTCTTTATTTACAAGTTTACCATGGGATTTTTTTGGTATAAATACTCTCTTCTCTCCTTTTTTAGAGAGATCTTCCATTTTGTCTAGTTTTAGGGCTTGTAAACTTTGGGAGCTAAACCCTACTCCTCTCTTGTACTCTTTATTTTGTAAGTTGTGCCTTAACTTTTATAACATTAATTTAGTTGTATTCCTTAATTTTCATGCTTTGATTTACTTGCTTTCTTTAATTTCTTGCCTAGATTAATTTATTTATTGCTTAGTTAGTTTATTTCATGGTTAATTAGTTTCATTTATGTCTAGCCCTTATATAAATAGGGTCGGGGTTGTGTTCCGCCATTAACGGGCCTCGAGCTCCGAAAATTAGGTTTTTGTTCAAAATTGCGTTTAATTGAAATCGCGTGTATTAAAGTTGTATTGTTATGCATTTAACTTTATTTGTCACATAACTTTTGTGTTTATAGCGACAATACGAATTTAATCCGCGTATGATCATTTTTCGTTAAATGGTTAATCTCGCAACTTTTGGTTAAATTCCTTATTGTGTGATGTTAATGCTTAATTGAAAATGCTCGATTAAATTGCTTTCGAGCCTTAACTCTAATTAGTAGTTGTTTTGATCTGTGTGGTAGAATGCAATCTCGGTCCTCGCTTTACTTTTGTGTAGCGTAACTTATTCTTTTCTTTTTTCCACCATCACCTTTTCTTTTATTTATTTTACTCTTTTATTCCTGAAGTAATTAAAGCAATTAAAATCTAAAATTCAATCACACCCTGTGGATTTCTTACGATACCCGACTTACTGCTGTGTTTGCTTGTCAAGTGTAGTTGTAGCTTAGGTTTTTGCATCGCGGCGGTGAAACACACAACGATTGTGTCCTCACACGAACACACTTTTACCGTTCAATCATGTGATAATAACCCAAAAGTGTATATTTTATACCCCAAATAAACGGTTTTTAATTACTAATTCTTGGTACAATCAGACTTATGCTAGTATTTGTTTGTTTTGTAGGTTAATAAGCATTTGTGGTGTCAAACAATCTTAATTCGAGGTATTTTCTATAAATAAGTGGTCAAGTACATCAAATGTGGGAATGACGTGGTTAAATGAGACTAAACCCAATATCGTAGCCTAAACCTGCCCCGAACCAAGCCCAGTCCACCCCTAGCCTGTCTTAAAATTGCCTTGTGTGTGTGTGTGGTGTTATTTTATATTTTTTGAGTCATTTTTACTATTGTATTTTCTTTATTGTTTTACCATGTTATGCAAATATAATAGTGCATGTGAGTATGTGTGTCATTTTATATAGTAATAAGTCCGTGTTTGTAAATAATATAGGTGTGTGTACTATTTGATTTTTAGTTTTACTTTTTAATTTTTATTATTAGTTTGTTTTATTAATATTTTATTAGGTTAGTTTTGTTTGTATTTTATTTTTATCTTTTATTTTTTAAGGAATTTATTTTTCTAATTTTAATAAATTTTATATTTTCTTTAATTTTTTTAGGATTTTAATTTTTAGGTTTTGTTATTAATATTTTAATATATTTTATATTTTTAGTTTTATTTATAGACTTATAAATATTTATAGATTAGGTTTTTAATTTTGATAGATTTTAGTTTTTTAGTTCTAGTTATGTCTTAATTTTATTTTATTCTTTAGGTACAAACAACACACACACACACACACGCACACTAAACTATCCTACACACTCACACACCTTCATACTAACTCCCATACACCTTACCACATCAAACACATACCCAACTCATCTTCCCCACCAAAACAACCCATCTTCTCTCTCCTCCATGAAACCCACATCTCATCTCTCCTCCTCAAAACTACACACCATCCTCCACCATACCATTGAGACATTCCCATATCCAACTTGAATTCCCCTGTTCCAAACCCAAATCCTTAACCCCCAAACCCGTCAAGCCAAATCGCCTAAACCCGAATTCAACACCACCCCAATGCCCTGCAACTCACGACCTCAACCTATTTATTCTATCTTTACCCGAAAATGCCAGCAACTATTCAAACCCGCTTATACCCAAAACCTAAACCACCAAACCCTCTACTGATTCGAAACTATGAACCAACATGGCACCCTCCAGACCTGACCAAACCCAACAACTCGAGTTCGGACCTGTCCAAAACTGCCACCCACCTATTGAAATCCCATACCCTTTAACCCATATTCAAACTGGATTCAAACCCCACTTCAACCCATTTTAAAACTCATGAAAACTCTTACTGCATTCAACATAAACCCAGATGAACCCAAAGCTACATTTTTTAAACATTTTATCCCTATTACCTATTATACCCCTTAATACACCTCTCCCATGTTTCTTCTACCATACTCCCAAAATGCCCATTACCTCCCCTTCCCACATGCACTTGTCTGTGCTTCCCAAATTACCTTCACCCAAATATCTTCCCCACCTTATTAAACCACTTCCACCTTTACCCTTCCTATTATTCACCTAGCCTCATTGCACCTATAAATTCAAGACGTGATGCCATTGAAGAGAAATCCTCATTTTAGTTTTTAACTTTTTGTGATATATTCTCCCTCGCCTCTCTATAGAGAGTATTTGCATTTTTAGAAAACATCTCAATATATAATGGTGTGGTAGAATTTATCTCTTGAATGAATTCCACTCCACCCCTCTTTAGTGATTTTTTGTATTTTTAGCAACTATCAATGTAGAGTGATGTGGTTGAATTCATCCTTTTTGCAAGTAACTTCTTCTCCATCCTTTTATGGTGGGTATTTGCATTTTTAGCAAATATCTCAACATAAAGTGATGATGTAGAATTTATTTCCTTGGATGAATTCTAGTGTACAATTTTTTTTAATTTGACGATTTACATTTTTAATAAATCTCTCTTATTATTTAGGAGTCCATTATGAATTCATCGATTGTATATTGTAATTATTTTTTATTTTTTATTTTAGAATAAAATACATTACCGAGGGATTGTAATGGAGAGAATTTTGGTTGTAATTGAAGATTCCACTCCAATTCAAGGCATAAATGGGTTTAAGCTATTCCTCTTTAGTTCTTTTTATTTTAATCCTCGCATGCTTTTATTTGTTTATTCTGTGTATAGGATGGTGATTAATGAAGGAAAATATCCTTTTCCAGGGATGAATTTTGAAGCTCTCATGAGTCCAATTAGTTAGTTTACTTATTATCACAATTTTATTTATCTCATTTTCCCCTTATTAGTTATTATATCTTGGTTAGTACTTAAAAAATTAGTGTAGTTAGTTAATTAATAATCCCTTTAAAAATCATAAAAAATAATAATATGAAAATAAATTTTACACTTTTGTCTTCATATATTCAGTTATTCACTCCTTAGAGTTGGATTGACTCCCTTACTTACCCTATGCATATTTTGATTTTATTTGTAGGTTCAAGGGAATTTTAATGGAAATGAGTTGCAACAACAACCAACATATTAGAACCATTTTTTCTCTCAAATGGCTTCGTTGCCGATCTTTGGAGTTTGAACCACTTTTGAAGATTTTGGAGTGTAGTTCATTTGTCATTTATTTTTCTTGTTTTTTGTACCATTTTTCACTTTCTTAGAAATCTTGTATTAAGATTATATTATTTTGCTTGTATTGTTGTGCATGGAGACACCAATTTTTTCATTTAAATTTGTAATGAAAAGAAGAAAAGCGTGATAGCAAAACCGGACAAGGTAGAGAGATGGAATCCAAAGGCGAGGATTTTAAATCCTCTTTACTTTTCGTCGATAGGACTCCCGGGGTCAACTGAGATAGGAGAAATCTCCCCCTGGTCGACTCAAATCGATGTTCACCGCACGCGTGTAAAAATCGTGGGAGGTATATTTCTAAACACTTGTGAATCTCCTGCAGACAAGTCAATATTGTGTGCAACTACGTGCTCTTATTTGATTACATACCCCTGAAATTGTTGGTCTTGTAGGTATCCCTTATGAAGTTGTCACATCCTCATCTACAGCACCCTTGGGCACCTTATGAAGGAGTAACCCTTCTCCTGACCACCTCTTTTCTCCCTGACGAAAACTATCATCTTAACGGAACCTCTTAGGGGGTTGCACCCCTCATGCCCGCCTTCTCTGATGCTGATTGCAGTCTCCCTTTCCCCGAGAAGACTTCCCAACCTTTGTTGTTTTCAATCTTTGGACAACTTTACCTTTACCAAAATGCCCCTTCCCTCACACCTTCGTCTGCTCAAACTTAGGTGTGAAATGTCTTATGATCATAGCATCCCACACATGATCTACATTGGTAGTAGTGGAATCCCACAAATACAAACATCGAACCTTTAAGGTAATTATAGCATCCTCCAATGAAACAGTCTATCACGAAGAAAGTATAGGTCCAGCCACAAGTGGTGGTAGTGGTGGTCGTTGTTGCTAGAGGGTTGTCATTATCACTGCTAATGTCTGAATGATAATGGAAACCAAATCAGTTGGAATAATAGTTGGTGTCTGCCCCTGTGGTGCTTCTTGTGGTGGTGATTGGTGCTGTTACTAAGGTGCATCAAAATTCGACTCAATAATCCTAGTTTATCTCTGCAGCGTCTCTAAGGGTTCACCGTCCGAAAGATAGTAAACCACAAAGCATTAATAATTGTGTAAGATTTAGAGTACCAAATGTAATTATATATTTTTAAAAGTATTAAAAAATTCAATGCAAAAATAAGGATGAACGCGATCATGAGCCGTAGGACACTAGAAACTCGAATGCTCTGATACCAAATGTGATACCTCGTAATATTTAAAAATATATTAATCAATTCTAAATTAAATTATACATGAGTCTAAACAAACAAGTATCACTCTAAGCAAGCGAGAAAAGAAATAGACTAAAAGAAAAACTGATTATCAACCATGAAAGATATTCAGAACCCTTATGCCATCCATCTGAGTCAAATGTCCAATATACCCATATGACTAGCCACTATCCACATAAAAGTAGGAAAAGCAATAGACATTTATAACTACTATAATAGGAAAGAAAATGACATTATAGAACTAGAACGCAGTCAAGTGACATTTACATCTAAGAAAAACTTTGTAATAGAAGGATGAATGATAATAACACTAACGATCAAGGTTGCGAAACGGCGACCTTGGTCCTGAAGGATTAAATCGACAACGGTAAAACCAAGTTTTAAGAGAATAACTATATAACGACATTAGAATAAATCATAACTATAAATCTGCCTCTATATTTTAACAACATTTGTTGTGTTTTTTTTTTCGAACTTTCAATTTCTCATATTTCCAATTCAATTATTTTCGAATTTGGAATGAAATTTTAGTTTGTCAATTTTTGATTTTCTGATTTTTGATTTTTTTGAAAAAAATCGGATCGAAAATAACTTTGAATTTTCGATCTTTCTGTTCTGATTTTTCTAAAACTATGTGGATCCAAAATTTTGAATTATTTTTTATATTTTTTGAATTATTTTCTGATTTCCAATTTTTTGAAACTTCCCATATCCCACATTGCAGGGAGAGGATTAGGGCTCCAAAGTGTTCTCTATAAAAGGAGACTATCCTCTTAACTTCTACATAAATAAAAAAAAATGGGTCAAATCCTCATATTTTTAAATATTGGATTAAACCCTTTTCTTTGTTTCTTTAAAATGAGAAATCCGAGTAATCAAAAATCCTAAATTTATTTTTTCAAAATTATGGAATTGTCGAAATATAAGGATTTTTAATATATTTTGTGAATTTTCATTTATTTTAATTCTTGTCACTTTTTCAATTTTTTCGAATTCGATTTTTTTTTATTTTTTGAAAATATTATATCGAAAATCGAAATAATTATTTTATTTCTAAAAAAATCAAAATTTTTCCGAAGAGGCATTTTCCAACGCGATTCGATCTGATTTGAAACACAGGCCTAGATTTATCCCACCCATTAGTCCTAATATCACATGCTGGTCAGGTTCCCACTCTTAGAGAACCCATGTTTGAGTTTTATTCTTTACATAAGAACATAACCAATGAATTCTAAATATCAATGCATTAATCAACATCAAGTTTATATATAATTTAAGATAATCTCAAAGTCTAAGGATCACAAAATTAAGCCAAGTAATGAAGTCATATCCCTATTTCCCTAGGGGATCACTCATATATACAAATCATAATATTAGGTCATCCCAGACCTAAGACCTCGTCAAGTCAAGCGATAAATCACTACGTATATCCATATATCATATATCCTACCATACCCAATGCTACATGAAAGAAATATCCACGAAATTCATCTCAAATGTTGGTACCAAGATGTGTGACCCAGGGGGTAACATTTAACTAGGACATCTCGTCTACTTAAGGGTGGGAAAACAGGTCAATGGTTCGTGTTTTCACATGACCCGACACGACACGATAAGAATCTAGCAGACGCAAACACGACACGATAGCATGTTTTGTTTCCTTAACCCAAACATGACATGTTAAAAACACGACATGACACGATAAGTAAATACGATTTGATTTGATACTATTAGACCCGACTCGATAGGTCATGATAGGACATACTTTAACTTGAGAGTGAGAAATTTAAAAACTATTGGATCTAAATAGTGGGTTGATAATGGGTCTAAATGGAGTTAAAAATGTGTCTACATAGGGTGTGACACCCCGCCTAATAAAATATCGGGCGATCACTCCAGTACCAAATTAAAACAGGAGTCGCATATGGTTCATTCTTAGCAACACTATTGAAAACCAAATTAATTACTAATAACCTATTAGGCTAGTGTCAAATTTTTATTTAACTAATCTTTTTAAACAAATTATAATGTTAAAACATTCACACATTTTATATAAATGAAATTGAAAAGAAATAAAATAACCGAACATTCGGTAACAATAATACAACCCAATTGAATTCCGCATAGAAAGGAGGTAAAAGAATAAATAAAAACAGTTGGGTTATCAGCCCGAATGATTACTACAATGCTTCTTATCTAGATCACAATAATAGAAGCGTCTAAAATAAACCTGCATGCATCCACAGCTGCTGTAACAACGTCTGATTCGAAAGGATCATCATCCAGGCGTCCCTGTGTCTGGACACCTATATATATAATATCTATAGCAAGATGGAAAAATATAGAAACGGGTTAGAGCGCAAGTTGTGAAAATATTTTGCAAGTGCATAAATGCTTTATTTAGAAAAATATGTTTTATCTCATATTTAAATTGGTATCTCACTCCCATAATATACCCCTTACCTCTCTTCTAATGGTGCACTCGTAGCATATCCCTCTAAACATCCTAGTCAAGCCACCCTGCCTTACTAATCCAATACCCACAAACCCTAAGGTCCTAAGAAAACCGGGTACTAAGGGCTAAACTTCTCTCCATTCCCAACACTAGTCTAAATTCGTGCGTGGGTTGTCTTGCGAAGAGAAATCCAAACAAGGAACCCCCCGATACAATACTACTTGGCAGTGTTGTTCGTCGAGATCCATTAGACCCTCAGTACACAACGTGTGTGTATATATATATATATATATATATATATATATATATATATACAGTTATATACATTTCCATACTCACTTTTATACGCACATCATTATACACGTCTGGATATAATCTCCCGAAATGAGAATTAATCTTTATTCATTTTATCTCTTTACTCTAATAGAGGTATATAATATCTTGTTCTCATACACAAGTAATATACTATACACACAAGTATAATAACCACCCGATGAGCTATAACTCGAGGATGAGGTATCTCAATGCTATCATCTTCCAGGGCAACACTCACATACCATCGTGGGGATCAACGGTCAGACTCAATATCACCGACATCGTGGCCATTAGTCACATCGTCTGGGAAACGATCATAGTTCCTCCCCGTAAATGAGACGAAACATACCCACCACGTCTCACCCCTAATAAAAATCACACAATAAAACAGTGGGCGCTATGACCTGGGGACTATACGGTCCCTGCTCCTTAATCTAGGGGCCTCACCCACATCGTGCAACTGCCCATGATAGCATTAGAGGGGGTATGCTTCACATATATATATATATATATATATATATATATATATATATATATATATATACATTCCACATTGTTCCTCATATATATATATAAATGGCCATATTTTCTAATCACACATAACGATGGCCAATAATCCCAAAGATTTTCATAAATAATAATATTCGAGTATTCGCACACTCACGATACTAAACTCAAAAGTATTCCCTCACTCGATAAATAACTTGTACCTTATTCGCACATAAGGATTTATATAATTTCTTCAACTATACCAATTCATCCTAGTAGTCTCATAGGATTTACTCAACCATAAACGATATAATTACGTTTTCTACCCGCACGATTATATATACCTAAATGCCCACTGAAATTATCCCAAGAAATATTTATCACTAAACACCCTTAATTTAGATAAGTCGTGGATGTCATTTCCAAGCACCCAAGGACTGCATTTCACTCAAATAATAATTTAGGGTTACCCACCCTATTTTAGGAATCCCAAAACTTTAATTACTCACTTTATTTATTTTCTTCCAAACCATCCCTTTGCGACACACATTTTTACACTCTCTAAATCCCAATTGTAACTCCCTCGAATAATTAGGAATACATTCCCCTAGGTGAATATTTATTTCCTCGAATAAGTAAGATAAAAACCATAAATGTGGGAATTTGTCCCTTTTAAATTAACTAAACCGAAATTGCCAAAATTTATGTTTGATCGATTGATCGACCCTTGGTTGTCGATCGATCGATCAAACATGCACTACACCAAATCTGCCCATTTGTCAAGGTCATTGACCTTGACAAATTCACCTTGTCAAGGTCAATGACCGTGACATTTCGAGGCGAGACAACTTTTTTTGTCACGGTCGTGTCACGGTCATTGACCTTGACACAAAACTCGCGTTTTGTGTCACGGTCGTGTCGCGGTCAATGACCGTGACACGTTTGTCACGGTTATAAACCGTAACAAAGCCGTGACCCTTTTTAAAAAAATTGTCACGGTCAATGACCGTGACAAGCCCGTGACACGCACGGTCAATGTTATTAGTACAGATAGGAAAAATGTTATTAGTACAGATAAAAAAATGTTTCGTCTATATTATAACGTATGTGTAAGTTCCGTCAATACCACCCCCGCCACACGCACACACACACACACACACACACACACACACCACCCCTACCCACCCCACCCCACCCCCGCCACACGCACACACACACACGCACACACACACACACACACACACATATTTTGAATGAAAATATCAATTATTTATAAAATTGATGTCTACTTTTAGTGTTGTGTATATATGTTAGTCTACTTTTGCTTTTTTTTTTAAATAATCAATTAACCAAATTTCATAATAGTGAATAAGGGTTAATCCTAGCCATTGATTAAGTGTATTATTAGTAAGTACAAAAAATAAATATGGACTCTTAATCTAGGATATAAGGAGTATTTGTTAGTGAAATAATAATTTAGTGATAAAAACACACTCGAACACTACCAAGTTTTGACGACACGGGTCTCTAGAAAGAAAAACAAGAATTTCCAAATTACACGTCGAAATAATACAAGTGCATGCTTTGCAATCAAAGGTATTTATCTTTAGGGGTTTGTAAATTTAGGATTTATTGTAATATGTATTTTGAAAATAGGACAACAAACATTTTATTTATGATTTTAGTCCCTATTTTTTAATAAAACCGCTGGCGCGGACCCATATTCATAAAACGTTAACCAATCATAACATGCCACGTGTCCCTTTAATTTGAAAATAGGGACAAAAAATGGAAACAAAATGTTTGTTGTCCTATATCCATAATCAATATTATTTTAAGTCCTAAAATTACATAATCTATTATCTTTATAAGGATAAAATTATCTTAAAATGATTGGTAGGGAATGTCTATGAGGTGGATGATAATTTATTTGATATTTTATTTTATTTCTTTTGGTTAGGTTATTAAGACTTTATTTGAATTGATATCTTAGTAATTATTATTTAATATTTATTTTGAGCAATTATCTTATAGTAGGATTATTATCCTAGAAACAATTCTATCAATTCAAATAAATAGATATCAATTCAAATACATGTCTTGGATATCAATTCCCACTAGGGGTGGCAATTCGTGTGCGTCGTGTCGTGTTCGGGTCGTGTCATGTCGGGTTCGTGTTAAGTATTAGTCAACCCTAACCCGACCCATTTAACTAATCGTGTCAGATGAGCAAACACTAACCCGACCTATTTATTATCGTGTCGTGTTCGGGTTGACCCGCATAACCCATTAAGTAAAATATAAAATAATTTTTTTCTTCTCTCTTAACCAATCATAGCACTCATACGCCTACAATAACTTAATTTAATTAATTTCAAATTCTTGCAACACATAAATAATTTATCATCCGAGTTCGTGTCGAGTTCGTGTCGGGTATCGTGTCGTGTCAAAAATTGCCACCCCACCCCACCCCTGCCCCCCTCCACCACCACACACCACCACACACACACACACACACACACCCCACCCCACCCCACCCCACCCCACCCCCTCCCCCACCACACACCACCACACACACACACACACCCCACCCCTAACCACCCCCTGCCCCACCCCTCCACCACCCCCTCCCCCACCACACACCACCACACACACACACACACACCCCACCCCACCCCACCCCACCCCACCCCCTCCCCCACCACACACCACCACACACACACACACACCCCACCCCTAACCACCCCCTGCCCCACCCCTCCACCACCCCCTCCACCACCACACACCACCACACACACACACACACACCCCACCCCACCCCACCCCACCCCCTCCCCCACCACACACCACCACACACACACACACACACACACCCCATCCCACCCTCCACCACCCCCTCCCCCACCCTGCCCCACCCCCTGCCCCCCTCCACCGTCCCCACCCCCTCCCCCACCCTGCCCCACCCCGCCCCACCCCCCACCCCCTGCCCCCCTCCACGCACACACATACACACATATATATATACACATACACACAAATATACACACAAATATATATATAAATGAAAGAGAGAGAGAGAGAGAGAGAGAGAGAGAGAGAGAGAGAGAGAGAGAAAATGGACCTGAAAGTAGAGAGAGAGAGAGAACAGCGTCGAGAGAGAGAGAGAGAGAAATGGAGGGAACGGCGCGGGAGGGAAAAAAGAAGGGGGGGTAGGGTTTTTGCTGAGAATATTGTCACGGTCGTGTCAAGGTCTTTGACCGTGACAAGAATTTAAATAATTGTCACGGTCAATGACCGTGACAAGTCCGTGACAAGTAAATTTGTCACGGGCTTGTCACGGTCGTGTCAAGGTCAATGACCGTGACATAAAACACGTGTTTTTTTGTCACGGTCAATGACCTTGACAAGGTTGGCCGGCTGAAAGGTGACAATTTGCCCATTTTGGTGTAGTGATGGCAGCTTTTTCTTCGCCCCTGTTTCGGCCATTAACGAACCTCCAACCATTTTTACTCCTTCTCCCAACCTTATATAACCCCAACCAACAAATTTTACATAAAATAAAATAGGTTTCAAGCATCCTAGAACCAAAATGAACAACTAAATTCAGATAATTTCTAAGTTTCTCCAATTTGACCTTTTTTCGGGTTTTACCCGTTAAACTTCTGAAAAACCTGTTTGATTCACGAAAACCCAAATCCCAAAATCGTATAATTTGTTATTACCAACTATGATATGATATTGATGCTCAAAATGAAATCAAACAAGTAAATACTTGCCTAGAGGATAAAATTTGATGATCCCGAATCGAATCCCATGGAGTTTCGCCCATAAATCCTTTTTCTCTCCTCTTTTCTCCTCTCCCTTTCTTCCCTTCTTCTTTTCTCTTTTTTTTTTCTCCCACTTTCTTATGTCTTATAGGGCAAGAAAAGAGGGTTTATCCTTATTAAATCCAAAAATGACTCGTTTACTCAATTACGAGTCCTTATTAGCCCAAAAAATTTCGGAGCCTAAATAATACCCCCGGATACTATATTCTGACTATTTTGGTCATTCCGAGACCAACCGCGCAATCAAAATCTCCATCCGAGGTACTTGATCGCAAATCACTAATTTAACCCAACATAACTTAATGTGGAAATTTCCATTAAAATATTATCCTTTGTCTCTTTACCCAACTGCGACATATAATTGAAATACTCCAACTTGTTTACTTACTCCCAAAAGTAAATGTAATACCCATCTAAAATCATCTAATACTTGAAAAGTCCAAAAATTACTATTCATAATAATTTCTTAAATTCCCAAATTACACTTACTTATGAATTTTGATTATCCCCAAAAGTGTGGGGTGTTACATAGGGTTTATATCATATTCTTAATTGGGTTACTATTGTGTCGTTATGGGGTTAATTTTGTGGCAAAAATTGGACACAAACACGTCACGACCCAATGGCGGGTCCAAAAACCATGACCTAAACACGAAAGACCGTGTCAATTTGATTGCGTTCTGTCTTGTGTCATCGTTTCGTTCCCAAAACTGTCACCCCCAAGTCTACTCACCGAGGTAACCTAGCGATCCATATTGTATGTGCCCCCTAATCAGAATCCCCCGTAAAACATTCGCCATGAGTAATCATGCATGGTACACAATACATAAAGAACACAACAAATAATATCCAAATACGAATCTTAACTAGATTTAACCATCTCAATTTAATTTAAAAGTACATAAGAAATCCTCTTATTAACATAGATTATAGTCATCCCAAATGTATTATAAACCAAGTTATATATACTACTTTAGGTCAGAGGTAACGCAATATAACACCCCCCCCCCCCCACCCCACCCCCAAATCAAAACATCCTTAATTACAACCATAAGGGTGTTTGCCAAAATATATGAGGCAATAATAGATCGCTTAACATTCACCAGTCGACCACTCATACCAGTGTTTTGAAAAAAATAATTATGTGATTTATCCTATCCAACTCAACAAAATTTAACTCAAAGCTCCATTAAATCCCATAAAAATTTCATGAATGATTAATACAAAATATAAACAATTAATTTATATATAGAATATGATTGGGACACAATTCTATCATCAACATTCAAATCATAGTTCATGAATTAAAATAAAACCCATATTCTCTCTCAAGAACCCCAACATCCTAATTCATCACAATTTAATTTCAAATCTCTGAAGATTGGACTTCAAATCCTAGGGTTTTGAATGGGTTGCATTGCTAGATCATAACCTACTCAGGATCTAATCAAATTTCATCAATTCTAAAGAGGATTTATTTAAAATGACACTAAATCAAACCTAAGTATTACCTTATTAGACTAATTGTGAATTAGCTTGAATTAATTAATCTAAATGAGATTCTAATCACTTTGTTAGTGTTTTGATAAAAATGAATAGGCATAATCTACAACAAATTAAATCATACAAATATTCTAATTAAATTTGCCTCAATCTTGGTGTAGAAATTACGGTTTAATCTTCTAAAATCCTCTTCTTTCTCCTTATCCTTCTTCTCTCCCAGACCTTCGATCCCCAATTTTGTATTTTGTATTAAAATGAATCTCCTAATGGCTCCATAAGGCCTCTTAAAAATGAAATTGTTACTGGGCCTAAAATAAGCTCCTTAGTAACTTGCTTAAAATAACCCTTAACGAATCTAAAGATCCTCCAATTTATTATACTACCCCAATTGGCCCGAAATATTTCATTTCGAGTAAAAAAATCATAGTTTTAAATGTTATCAACTCTCATAAATTATCAACCTTGTGAACAATATTAATAAATGCTACACATATAAAATATTATTCAAACTAAGTTAAGAAAACATTTAAATCGTAATTAATTGATTGGTGTAACATGGCATTATAGTTCACTATTTCAAAGTCATTAGGACCAGATAATGAGGGGATAATCTAAACAAGGAAACCCTCAATATCGAACCCCAAAACATTATATAGTCTCACATAATACGCATTCATGTTTAAATTGCTTATTAATATTTTATTATTTCTTTATTTCATATTTATTTATACATGTATGTTGTGACATTACATGTCACTAAAGGAAAACAAAATATTCTATTTATACATATAGAAAAATACGGTGTATTACAAACCAAAATAGCAACAATCCCTAATTATGAAAATATACCACAAATCAACCACAAAAATCCAACATGAAGAATGAAAATCATATCTAGAATTGATAAAAGTTGGATGAACGAAAGCATCTTAGTGAAACTTTGGATTTTTGGTAATTTAGGGCATGAGGAAGACTATCGACATAATGAGATAATATAAATGAATGTGAGGAAAATGAAGATTCAAATAAACTTAAGTATATAATATTATGACCTAGTGGTTGCGAATTAATTCGTTCCGAATCCGAATCGATTCATGAGGTCCCATCGTCCTTACTATCAGGGTTCGAATCAATTTGGAAAATTCCCGAATTGATTCGAGGCTTGGGTGTTTTGAATCTACCTTTTGTTTTGGCCTAAATGTGATAAAACATGGAATTTGAATACCTAAATACTTTAAACTATTGGAATAAGTCCCATAACTCATACCCATTAAAAACAATAACCCTAACATACATCTGGATTATTCGGTCTAAAAAGGAAGGCTCGGACAGCCAAAACGGCCCCATAAACTGAGTTTTGACTCTTGATGTCTAGCAAAAAATCTATGGATATCACTTGGAAATACTCGTGTAGATTAAGAGATACACTTTCAACTTTCACAACTATGTGTCTTGGATTATTCCACCCAGTAGCAGGTAAATCGGGTTCTAAATCTTATGATGTAATGGGAACCATCATTTCTAATTTTTAGGAATATGAAACGCAATTGACATTCTTTCCTTGATAAAAACTCGATGGTGGAGGCCATGGGTTACAAAAACAAATATTAAGTATTATCGAGCAAAGTTTGGTAGTTACCTCGACAACATTAATTTTTGGGAATTTCAACTTAGTTGACATTGAGAATTCTTCTTCATAAATTGGTTCAAATAAAATCGAGTCATTAATTGGGTTAAAATCACTATCGGTAAATCCCTCCCTTATTTCTACTTACTTAATATTTCTACCTCACAAATCATGTTGAAACATTCATCTAGAACGCTCCACTCAATAAACTCTCTCTCACTTTGATTATTTTCCTCTAGCACCTTTTGAACAAAATTTAATACCTTAATACAATCATCGTAGTCATTTGAGATTTGTGAGACATTGAAAATATTGACATCTGATGTCATATTTCTAAAGGATAAGTTGATTTCCCCGTTCCTATAATTGACTTAAGCATTCACAATTTCTAGTAAGGAATGCCCTAAGATGACGTGAGATTGAATGTTTATGATAGAATTGGGATATGTGCCGAGAACAATGAAGTCGACCGGGAAGAAAAAAAGTGTCTATTTAGACGAGGATGTCCTCTAGCACACCCCTCGGAATAATAGTGGATCCATCGACCAATTGCATTCTCATTTTAATTGGGCTAAGCTTGCCAATGTCCAATTCAAAATAGACCGGCTAGGGTGTGAGGCTAACACTATCCCCGAGATCAAGGAGGGAACAATTAATAGAAAATTTTCCAATCACACGTGAAATTCTTGGACAACCAGGGTCCTTAAATTTGGTAATCGTATTGTGTTGGAAAATTGAGCTCGCTTGCTTGGTCAACTCTACTTTTTGTGACAAATGTGATTTCTTTTGAAATCCCATAAGTCTTTTAAAAACCTTCCATATGATGGAATTTTCTTAATCTCATCAAGAAGGGGGAGGTTAATCTTCATTTATTTAAACGTGTGACTGATTTCTTGATCCTTGTTAGGCTTTGTGATGGGAAGAATCCTTTGGGGGTAGAGCACGGGATAAGGGCACTCAATTAGGGCTTTTGGCTCGTGAATAGGAAACTTTTCACTATTTTTCATAATCACTTCACGCTCTCTAGGCATTAGTGATATCTCCTCGAATTCTTTCATTATTGGCGGGATAGGATTTTGAGTCACTTTCCCACTCCTAAGCATTGTGATGGATTTGTCTTGTACTAGTGTTTGGCTTTGACTATTTTTTTTTCCTTTTCTTAGGTATCTAATGAAATTTTCAATTCTGAAATTTAAGACTTAATAATTGCAAATTGTTAAGCATTATTATTATTGACATTCGTTTAGGCATACATAAAATCTTAAAGAGTGTCTTCAAGACTTTTTTTATGTGGTGAACGCAAGGAGGAACGGACGGGGGGACTTGAATTTATAAAGGAGGAGGCGGTTCTTATAAGTAAGGCATTTAAGAATTCGGATGTGGTGGATGCTGATATTGAGGGAGTGGAGGGTGAGCCGGTCCTTGAAAAGTTTGAGTTTGATTTGGGTACCTCCAAGATAAGAGTGGGTGGATCATCCTCTAATTTGGATTATAAGGAGGATTGGTGGTAAAAAAGGAGTATTTGGGTATTTATTTTGCATTCCATTATAGTATTTTCTCTCTCTTTAAATTGTCCTTTCATACCCAAGAGTGTGGGTCACTCATTGGTTGGGTGACCACTTTGGTCACATATAACACAAACAACCTCCTCCACACATGTTGAAATATTTTGAATGGATTTTAGGTGGTGAGATTGTTGGGAGACTTGTAATGCGTCAACTCTATGATAGTTGTTCATACTTTGTATGGACATCATCTCTTTGGTTAGAATGCTCAAATTTTGATTTTGATTTTAAGTGTTGGTTCTCTCTCTAGTAACTCGGTCATAACGATTCAATTTATCCCACCGCCTCAAGGTCTTGACCACAAATCCCAAGTGTGTTTTAACTTATGCCCCACTTAAGTCAAGTAAACTATCTTGACACAATTTTTTCGACCAATTTTTTCATCAATGGATTTAATACACCGTGAAAGATGGAAATTAATCTCATTTAGTTGAAATTATGGTGGGGAAAAATCAATTTAAAGATTTAAAATGCTCCCAAAACTTATCGAATGTATCATGCTCAAATTCTTGGAAATATTGAATTTTCTTCATGAGAGTATTCATTTTGTGGGTGGGGAAAATTATTTTAGGAATAGGTCATGAGGTTTTTTTCAAAACACAATGGACTTCAACGGGAGAGTAGTGACCAATTCTTAGCTTTATTCTTCATAAAGAAGGCAAAAATCTTAAATCGCACAAGTTCGGCTGTGCATTTTTTGTTAGAAGTTGTGTTACACACCCCTTCAAAGTTGCAAATGTGTCGGTATGGGATTTCATTTTTCATGCCATGAAAGGAAGGAAAGAGGTTAGTCACACCAATACGAAAATGGAAATTCTTGGAATTAAAAGAAACATGATGCACTCTGGAGAGTTAACTGTCTCCGGGGAGAGATAGTCACCGAAAGTTTGGTATGTGGGTGCCACACCATGCGGTGGGACATGTATGAACTCCAGGGAGGATTAAATGATTGAATTGAGGGTAGTGAACTAGAATACAATTAATGAGTAGACAAGTAGGTTTGAGAAGCCAACATATTCGGCATAAATAGATGTTTGGAAGAGGCTTTGCAATTATTGAAGAAATTATTCAAGCTACAAGATGAGGCAAGGTTCATGTCATGAAATCTTTCATTAAACGTTTGGTTCGGGTTATTTATCATTTGAATAAGGTACCTAACCTTGAAAACAAAACTAGAAGAAATTAAATTCAAGTTTGCTTACAAAAAATAACTAAAATAATATAAACATTACTTCAAATCCCCGGTAAGGGCGCCAAAAACTTGACTCGCCTAAAATACTATGTAGCGCAAATGTATGTTAGTTACGACTATACTAAAAACCCAATAAGACCAGAGTCAATTTTCTCATGGATTTATGTGAAGTAAAGTTGATATTAGCTTAGCTAAATGCTAAAAACAAAAGATAAAAATAATAAAAGATGATTTATGTTTCGAGAGAATTGATGAACTAAATTGATCCACAATTATGGGGAACACTCAAAAATAATCAATAGAAATATGTGAGTATCAACTAATAGACGAAAATATGAGATTTAAAATAGGATAAGGAGCATTACCCCACCTCGAACTATCACAACAAAAATTAGTCCATAAGATTAAATCATAATAAATTAAGAATAATTTATTTTATTCAATAATTAAGTATGAAAGGTGTCATCTTAATAATACAAAATGAAGATATCAATAAATTATCAGTCAAATGCATTGATATTGGAGTAAAGTCTAAAATACTGCCCTAAACTCATAAGAGAAGTCAATGTGTCATAATACTCCAATATCAACACATACACCCAGTGATTGCATTCAAACTAACAACTATAAAATATGTGCAATCATCCAAGGTGAGTTTATGTTCCCAAACTAATTTAACTAGACACTCATAAAAATAACAATACAAACATTGAAAGTATAATTAACGAAGGTAGACAAATTGATTAAATGCTAGGGTTCAGACACAACAACTATATTAATGATTAAAAGAGTATTTAATGTTAACAAATTTCAAAAAAACTATTTTTAACATACATATAATGTTATTTTGAGATTGATGGTCCTTCCTTTACTTAAGAGTGATCCAAGATTTAGCACTTTCGAATTTCAACCTCTTATTAATTCTTCCAATTGTATTGAGGTTGATGGTCCTTCCTTTCCTTTATTCCCTACTATTCCCGAACCATTAAATTTATCACAATAATCGGTTGAAAGTATTGAGGACTTTGACCCGATTCTTGAACGAGAATGTTATTTTGAGATGCTTCATCTCATGGGATATTCACTTGTGCTAGCCCCACCTCTCTTTCCAATTGAAAAACCTTGGGGATGTGATTTAAATTTTCTAGAGATCAATGTGGTCTTGCACCCTTAAAATCTAAACCCCTCATTATCCCTCTAAAAAATTTAATTGGTGATGGTTCATTTCTTACGCCTTACACATGCCTTCCGCTGTTTAAACAGAATTCTTATTTTTCGGGAGGCATGTTCGCTTGGGAGGGTCCACTATTGATCTTTCAAAGTCAAATCACTTTTTGGGTGGACCCTCAACTATTTAGACTTCTAGTGTATAGTTAGTGTGAAGTCAAAATAGTAGGTTGTATATAGTTAGTTTTTTTTTATTCTTTCATTATTTAGTTTTTCTTTCCTTTTTAGTTTAGTCTAGTGTATTTTGTTAAACTTTTTTGTTATTATTTTTTTATGCTCGGTACTAACTTGTTTTTTAGATTCAATGGACTTGTGCTTATGGGAGATTGCTCCAATTTTGGGTAATATCATTCTTTTTCTCTCTTTGTGTTGTGTTCTTAATGCGAATTGAGGACAATGCAACATTTAAGTTAGGGGGTATACGACATTATATCCACTTGTTATGTAGTCCATTGATTTGCTTACTTGTTAGTTACTAAGTATACCATTTTGTTAAATTTTGGAAATTTTCAAAAATATTTTCTTTCTTTCTTCTCTTTTGTTGGGAATTTTGCCTTTGTTTTCGATGATAAATTTTAATAATTGCCCGATCTAATAGACCACTCAATGATGCATGTTCTCGATTTTAAAAGTTATTAGACTTTAGTCCTCAAATCATTGATATTATGAATAACTTCATGAATTAAACTTTATCCCTTGAGCACATGCGCTTTTCTTGTTATATTGATTTGGTTTAAGCTTTTTATAACTTGGTAATATTTTGTTGCATTGTATATACTTACACCGAGTAAGCTTTGTACCTTTCATCGTTTGTGAGTGTATACACTATTCTTTCCTCTTTGAAAACATTGAATTCATCGGTAATCTTACTATTCTTTCATTGATCGTTCATTATTTGAGTTTATATCTTGAAATGTGTTACTTGAGCATGATTTTCATATATTGTTTTGACTCAAGAATTGTGTAAACTATATGAAATGATCATAGGTAATCTTTGTTATATCACCCATATTATCCTTAACCTCGCCTTATATGTTTTCCTTCGTTAACCCCTTTGCGCCTAAATATTAGCCATTCGTTTCATTACCCAAAACACCATAACCAACTCCTAATTGAAGTTTTAAACAATACATATTATCTTCCATGCCTTTTTTTTGGAATGATACTTGGGATTGAATAACGTTCATGTTTTGTGGTTGGAATTTAAGCATATGAGAGTGAGAAAAGAAAAGATAAGAAAGAAGTGAAAAAAAAAGGAAAGAAAAGAAAAGAAACATGAGAAAAAGAAGAAAAGAAAAGAAAAGAGAAAGTTATATATGTTGTATATATTGTTCAATAATCCTTGTCGCTCTCCAATTTCGTATTTAATGCTTGTTTTGGAAGTTATTTTCCAATTTTAAAATTGCGCGCAATCTTTGATTATCCCGAGTTTTCATCCCTGAACACTTTGAATTCATACATATTTCCTTCGTTTCATAACCCGAGCCAAACCTACATTACAACCCTATAAAGTCCTATGTGATCTTAGGGTGCATTTAATTTAAAAGTTTAAATAGTTTTGATAATCTGTGAAAATACATTTCGCCTCCTTTAATGAGAGGTATCTTTCATTGAGATTACAAGTTTTGTATTTCCTATATAGCGTTCTTCATTTGTGACATGTGTGCAGACTAGTTTCCATTTCCATTTACTCTTTATGCCCGCATATTTCGTGTGTTACCTCCATCTTTTCGAGTGAATTCATTTGATGAGCGTAATGCCCATGAGGATTGAATATATGTTTACTTTAATGTTTATCCGTTTTATTTAAGTTTTGGCCAAATCATAGTATGCATGTGCTCTCCCCCTCCCACTTTTAAAGTTTCGATTCTATCAGGTGCATTCAACTTGTTAATAACAATGGACTTTAGCTTAAATTCATTCAATATGCTAATAACATGTTTGAAATCTTTTTCGTTATTGTTGAGTTTGTCTCATGTTGGGTTAGGTATATTTTGAGAAAACTATTTGATGTTTGTGGAGTTCATCCATGAAAACCCTCACGAAACTACACTCGTCCACTACAGCAACCTAGGGGTTTAATGGCTTATTACATATGCTAAATGCAATCGTTCGCCCACGAAAGTGGCCTTATCCTTTTTGTCCCTATTTTGTACTTGTATCCTGCTTTTGGTTTACTTGTAGTTATTGTTGTATCCTATTTCATTGCTAGGGACTAGTAATGTGTAAGTTAGGGGGAGTGATACGACGCAAATATTGTGTATTTCACCCGTTAATCTATGCGTTATTATCCCCCTCGGGTATCTTAATCCCTATACTTATGCTCGTTAAGTAGAAAACCTCATATTTCTATATATACATGCTTTTCAGGGGTTAATTGAGCTTTTGTAGGTATTTCGAAGTTTAGTATGAAGTTCGGACGCATTCTGAAAAGTCTCCGTTCAAATACGCTCGCGCAAGGGCATTTTAATTATTTCATAGCTTGGGTATCTACACCAACATCTCACAAAAGTTGTATCCATCTGGCCGAGCTTCGCGTGGCCGTAAACGCTGCGTGAATTCGATCCTTAACAAAGAAGTTACGAGAATTTTGATGGAAGGGAATTATAATGAAACCAACGCAGAAGAAGGATTGCAAAAATAGAGGAGCTAATTGATTTGCCCCCTTTCGAATTGATTCACTTAGGGGGGACGTGTTAGTTATTTTATTTATCGAATCGATTCGGACTCCTCCGAATCGATTTGTCTAATTGATATCTTTACAAAAACTTTTTCCTTTGAGATTTCTCCCTACCGAATCGATTTGGACCTTGCCGAATCGATTAGCCCCAAGCCAATCTTCGAAGATATTTCATGACGAATCGATTCACTCTTGGCCGAATCGATTCAGCTCTATTGATATTTTTCTCTTCTTTTTATTTACATGTTTGCCATTGGATTTTTTGGTATAAATACTCATTTCTCTCATTTTAGAGAAATATCTTACATTTCACATTAGGTTTTAGGTTTTGGTTAGTGGGAGCTTTGCCCTTCTCCATTTCTTTTGGGTTTTTTGCCCATTTTTATGTATGTAAGTTTACTTCATTTTCTTCCTTAATATTGTTTACGTATTTCGTGCTTATTTCCATTCTTGCATTTAATTTCCTTGCCTAGTTAATATTTATTTCTTGTTATTTATTGCATTCATAGTTTAGTTGTTATTTAAATTAGTTTTATTTATGTATTGCTCTTAGATAAATAGGGTCGGGGTTGTGTTCCGCCATTAATAGGCCTCGATCTTCAAAATTTGGTTTTTGGGTAAAATTTCATTTAATTGAAACCTCGCGTATTAAAAGCGGATTGTTATGCATTTATCTTTCTTTGTCATACAAAGTTAGAGTTTAAAGCGACAATCGAAATTTAATCCACATGTGACAATTTTTTATTAAATGTTTAATCGCGCAACTTTGGGTTAAATTCCTTATTACATGATGTTTATGCTTAATTAAAATGCTTGTTTAAATAGCTTTCGAGCTTGAATTCTAATTATTGGTAGTTCGACTATTATGGTGCGAATGTGATCCCAATCCTCGTTTTACTTTTTCATAGTGTAACTTCTTTTCTTTTTCCTTTTTCACCATTTCCACCCTATCACATTTTACAATTTTATTTTTGAAGTTCTTAAGCAATTAAAATCTAAAATTCAATCATTCCTTGTGTATTCTCGATACCCGACTTACCATTGTGCTTGCTTGTCAAGTGTAGTTATTTTTGTAGTTATTGTCAAGTGGATTCTCGATACCCGATTTACCATTCTGTATTATTGCTTGTCAAGTTATTATTTTTGAAGTTGGCCCCGATAACAACGATTTGCGTATTAAATGACGCACAGTTTGTGCTTGATCAGTGCTCGGGTTATCCAAGTCTATAAGCCACTGGACCAATCCGCTCAATAATACAGAATGTCCCTACATACTTCGGGGCCAACTTCCCATTCTTCCCAAATCATATTATCCCCTTCATAGGAGATACTCGTAGTAGAACCTAGTCCCCCACACTGAACTCCCGGAAGAACCTCTTGGCATCGGCGTAGCGCTTCTGTCTTTCCTGAGAAACCCGTATGCGACTCCTAATCATCTCAATTCTGGTTATCATATCCAAGATCACCTCTGGCCCGAGTATCTTGTTGTCTCCCACCTCCAACCAATAAGTAGGAGAAAGAAAAGGTCTATCATATAGTGCCTCAAATGGGCCCATACCAATAGTCAACTGATATGAGTCATTATAGGCAAACTCTACCAGTGGAAGATACTGCTCCCAACCTCCCCCAAAGTCAAGGATACACATCCGTAACATGTCTTTTAACATCTGATTCGTCCACTCTGCCTGCCCATCCATCTATGGGGTGATAAGGTAAACTCAATTTAAACACAAAAATTTGTCCTTGTTGGACTCAATATCAAGGGGAACCCCATGTAATATCACTATCTCCGCAATAAAGATCTGAGCGTACTGTACCGTAATAAAATTAGTTCGGACTGGCAGAAATTGGGCTACCTTAGTCAATCGATCCATAATAACCCATATGGAATCGCGGCCTCTCTGAGAAGTAGGCAACCCTGTGATGAAATCAATGGAAATTCTCTCCCATTTCCATATAGGAATCTCTAGAGGTTAAAGAAACCCTCTCGGTTTCTGATGATTGACCATTACCAGCTGATAGGTGGCACATTTTGAGACGAACTAGCAATATCCCTCATATACCCAAAGTGCACTCTCGTACTCAGAGACACTAACCTCGGACAGTCTCACAGTCGAGTTGAAAAGAAGCTTATGACAACCATTAGCAAGGTCATCTTTCATAAGTTTGGTCCCTCATACACCAACCTCGGCTCTTCATCAATCGAGGTCAGCAAAGTCTCATGAGCTCAATCAACTACCAACATCATCATCGGCCTCATCCAACTTTACAGCTACCTCATACTTAACCTCGGTCAACCCTTCTGGTCGAGGTAATCATGATTAGAGAAGACAAAGCAACTACATCTGACTCCACCAACCTCGTACTCGTACAAGCCGAGGTTACATGAGTTAAGGACCCAGGGCCGAGTATTTACAAGTACATGTAAGGTTTGGAACACGTGGATAAATCTATTATAACTGAATCATTCCCCCCCCCCCACGTGAGGGAATATTGAGGTCATCATTATCTATATAAGATTAGCCATGTGTCATTCTCATACTGGTTCAATTCTCATGCTCATGCTCATTGCATGCTTGGGGGTACATTACACCCCCCAAGAACTATATATAGAGGTCATCCTCTACCTTGTAAAATGATCTATAATTGCAACCCTAGCTGGAACTCTGTTGGTTTACATAGTAGAGAGAGAAATCTTGAGAGATTGTATCTATGACCGTTAGTGCCTTCATCTAGTGATATTACTCACACACTCACAGTGGACGTAGGCCAGATTGGCTGAACCACTTATATATTAGTGTTCATCCTCTTCCCCTCACCTCTTTCTATTATATATATACACTCTTGTGCTTCCATTGTCATTGCTATCTTGAGCTTGTCAACACCTTATCTGGTGGTGCTGTTTCCAGCATCATCATTTTGGCACTGTTTGAGGGGAAAATGATGATGCTGGAAACAGTACCACCAGATGAGGTGCCAAAATGATGATGCTGGAAACAGCACCACTAGATGAGGTGTTGACAAGCTCAAGTTAGCAATGACAATGGCAGCTTAACCTTACCGAAGACTCTAGTGTTGAACTAGGCCTCGCCCTATGTGTGAAGTTGTGTCACCATTGAAAGAGGTCCTTTAAGGTACCAACCTCTCCAATATTTTCATTGCAAGATCTTTAGTTTTTACATATGGCATCGGAGTTACCACCACCTCCTCCACCATCTGGTATTGGAGGACCTAGTTCTAGCCAGGCACCACCCCATTCCGAGATGGCTGAGGTGGCAGTAGCCTTGAAGTCCTTGGCTGTAACTCAGTAGGTGATGCGAGAGCAATTTTCCCAGCTAAGCCAAAATATAATGAGACCACCTGGGGTCACACCAGAGATGATTACTCCGACAGCTGTTTAACCTCATCTTAAAGCCAGAGGACCACCCTAGGCACCACGAAAATACAAACCTACTCCTCAACGGAGGAAGGATATTGCTGACCCTAGAAGTTTATGTCTAGGGAGACAAGAAAACCCTTGCCCTGAGGATAGGTACGAAGACATTGAGGATGCTCCAGTAGACTGTTGGGAGCCTTATGAGGTTTCAAACAACACAGTACGTCCTATATAGCTGAGCCGAGGTTGTGGAGCAAGAAGAGGTGGTGATGCACAACAAAGAGGGTCAACTTTTGATCGCTTAAGCAGAGGGTCAGCCTTTGAGAGGCTTGACCCAGTTAATGATCTGAGGCAGAGGTTATCTAGGTTAAGAAGTATAGTTAGATCACAAAGGGAAGGTGGTGAACATCAACCTCATCATGGACAACACCAACACGGCCGAGACTGTGGCCAGGAGGTCAATAGATGATGTTGTGCAGCATCTGGGGAACCCTCAGTCCACCCCTTGGTAGCGGCTGGGGACAACCTCAACCAGGCCGACGTTGCAAGACCCTGGAATGATTCCATCCAAAGGCTTCAAAAGAAGATATGGAACCTCATAAAAAGCCGAGACCTATTATAAAGGGGTTTCTCAGAGGGCTCCCCATTTGTAGCAAGAATTGTTAACTTTCCAACCACTAAACCACCGATGGTGTCTCCAAAGTATGATGGTAGTACCAACCCAGTGCATCACATTGAGATGTATCAGTCTGCAGCAGACATTTATTCAATTCCTGATGAGATGAGGTGCAAAGCTTTCTCAAGCACTTTAATGGGGGTTGCACATATTTGGTCCACTTCTCTTCCTAAAAATTCTATTGAGAACTTTAAGGGTTTGGCTGAGCGATTTATACACAACTTCTGTTTTAGGGTACGAACTCATAAGAAGACAACCCATCTTCTTTATGTAAAGAAAGGGAAGAATGAAAGCTTCGGAGACTACATTACAAGGTTCAATAAGGAAAAGTTGGAGGTTGAATATTATGAAGAGAATATAGCCATAACATCCCTCATTGGAGGACTTCAGAAGGGAAAGCTACTCTGGAAGCTTGTTGAAGACCTTTCTAAGTCTATGACCGAGCTGTTAGCAACAACTAGAAATGTCATGAATGTAGAAGAAGCAATGGCTTCAAATTACGAGGATGAAAATGGAAGTAGCAGTGGAAAGTTTCAAAGGAAGAAGGATGGAAAAAAGAGGGTTGCGGACGGCAAGTTTGCACACTATACTCCTCGAACTATGAGCTGCGAACACATCCTCAATGTAATAAAGAATGATAGATCCCTAATATGGCTGGAGAAGCTGAAGGCTCCTCCACATAAGAGAAACGAGAATCTATGGTGCGAGTTCCATCAAGATCACGGCCATCTGATCGACAAGTGTTTCGCCTTGAAGGATTAGATTGAGAAGATGTTGAAGTCGGGAAAGCTCAGAAAGTATGTGGATGGTAGAGCTTCTAAAGGAGGAATAGATGACCCTAAAAAGAAGAAAAATGACAAATGCTAGGAAGATGCCCCTACCAGGAGAGTTAAGGACTCAAATGATGATGACGATGACCCTGACCTCCAACTAAAAGACGACAATGTCCCAGTGAAGAGGGTTGGTATGATCTCTTTGGGTATGAACACTATCTGTGGAGGACTAGAAGGGGATGGCTCAGAGGTAGCCAATTGCAAGGCTCATGTGGCAGAGGTCAAGTCAGTGACCAAAGCCGAGGTTGTGAAATTGGCATTTTCAGAGGTTAAAAACGAGATGAGAAAAAAGGTAGATATGAACACTCTTATAGTTGGATTCTCCAAGATTGATTTAAAAGGTATCTTAGCTCATCACGATAACCCCTAGTAATCACCATAAAGGTGCACGGGTGTGAAGTTCATAGAATCCTCGTTGATGGAGATAGTTCAGTAGACGTTATGTTTTGGCCCTGTTTTAAAAGCCTAGGCCTCAATAGAGATAGGCTTGTCCATTATTATCATCCCTTGATTGGTTTCAGTGGAGAAACGGTTCATCCATTGGGGATATGTGAGATGGATGTTTGAATGAGAGATGAATGGCCTAAGAGGTTGACCGAAAAAATCAATTTCTATGTAATGGATGAAAACGTCTTCTCGGCCTACAACCTCATCATAGGACGCGTAGCCCTCAAGGAATTTGAGGTCATGCCTTCAATGGTCCACCAAATGTTAAAATTCTTGACTCCTTATGGAGTAAGGGAAGTGCAAGGTAACCAAACATCGGCACATGAATGCTACTTCGACTCTGCGGAAGAGAGGTAGGCTCATAAGAAGGCAACAACCACGTACAATATTGACACACTTGATCCTAGAGATAAAAGAGGTAGAATCCATTGTCCTCAATGAGGACGAGCCAAAAAAACCATCAAAGTTGGCAAAGACCTAAGACCTGAGATTAAGGAGGAATTAGTAAAGCTGCTAAGGAAGATACAGAGTATCTTTGCATGGAGCCATGCAGGCATGCCAGTTATTGATCCTAAGATTATATGCCATAAACTCAATGTTGTAAGAGATGCCAAGCCCATCAAGCAGAGAAGAATAGTGTACTCAAGGGAGAAATATGATATCATCAGAGAAGAGGTTAGAAAGATTGAAGAGGCCAAGTTCATTTGAGAGGTCATATACCCTAAGCGGTTGTCCAATGATGTCACAGTGCCTAAAGCAAATGGGAAATGGAGGATGTGCGTGGATTTCACTGATCTAAATAAGTCCTGTCCAAAACATAGTTTCCCCTACCTTGTATTGATCAAATGGTAGATTCCATAGCAGTACATGAGCTCATGAGCTTCATGGATGTATATTCTGAGTATAACCAGATCTTTATGAATTTGAAAGACTCAAAGAAGACAGCATTCATCACAGACAAGGGGACCTATTGCTATAAGGTCATGCCCTTTGGGCTGAAAAATGTAAGGGCTACTTACTAATGTCTTGTAAATAAGATGTTCGAGGATCAGATAGACAAGTCCATGGAAGTGTATGTGGATGACATGATGATGAAGAGCCTGAAGGCCGACACTCATGTGGACGACCTTGAAATAACTTTTGACACTATGGACGAGTATAGAATGAAGCTTAACCTAGCCAAATGTGTCTTTAGAGTAGGAGAAGGAAAGTTTTTAGGATTCATTTTCAACCAAAAGGGAATAGAGGCTAACCCTAAGAAGATCAAGGCTCTTATGGAAATGAAGACACCTAGAACCATCAAAGACGTTCAGAGGTTAACAAGAAGAGTTAGTGCACTGAACAGGTTCGTCTTAAGGGATACACATAAGTATCATCCTTTTTTCAAAGTGTTTAGAAAATCCTTCGAATGGGATGAGTAATGCAATAAATATTTTAATGAGCTCAAGTCCTACCTCGGATCCCCTCTACTCTTATCTCGACCCATTATGGGGAAGAAGTTATATGTATATCTAGCTATTTCAGAATCAACCATTAGTTCAACCATAGTAAGAGAAGATGGTGGAGTGTAGAGGCCAGTATATTTTAATAGTAAAGCTCTTTAAGGGTCTGAACAGAAGTACCCTCGGATTAAAAAATTAGCCTATGCTCTGATACATGCTTCTAGAAAAATAAATCCATACTTCCAATCCCACTCTATGGTAGTCCTCATTGATTCCCCACTCAGACAGGTCGTCCATAACCTAAGAAGTCAGGTAGGCTGATGACCTGGTCCATTGAGTTAGGGGAATATGACATTGTTTATCAACCCAGGATTACCATCAAAGGGCAGGCACTCGCAAAATTTATAGCCGAGTTTACCTGGAAGAGGTTGAGGTTGAAATTAGTCAAAAGGTTACAGATGAACCAAACAGAAACGTCTTCAAAGATTCGGATGAGGTTGAGCCAAGCAAGGCCATGAAAAGAATAGTTGAGAATGAGGAAGATAGGCACCTCTTCAAGTAAGGGACCCTATCAAAGTAACTTCTCTTCAAATAAAGAAGATTGGAACCTCTTCGTTGATGGGTCATCCTATGAAAGAGGAAGTAGAGCGGGGTTGATAGTGTCAGCACCAGATGGTACCGATATTGAATATGTGCTGAGGTTTTACTTCAAAGCTTAGAACAATGAGTCAGAGTATGAGGCATTAATAGCAGGTCTCTCCTTGGCAAAAGCCCTTAGTGTTGGCAAACTCCTAGTCTACAATGACTCAAGGTTGGTCGTCAGCTAAGTCCTGGGAGTGTATGAGGCCAAAGATGAAAGGATAGTCAAATACCTGAAGAGGGTGAGAATGATGTTAGAAAGCTTCAAGTAAGTGAAGATGAAGAGGATACCTCGACAAGACAACAGTCGATTCGATGCACTCGCAAGGTTGGCCTCAGCAATAAGGATAGACATAAGAAGAGAAGTAGTCATAGAAATTCAGCTCAAGACGACCATTGAAGAAGAAGAGGTTTCCAGAACTTGCCTCAAATTGAATATGGTAACCTCATGTATGGATCCTCTTACTAGATACATCAAATAGGGAGACCTACCAGAGTTAAAGTCAGAAAGAAGAAGGTTGAGGTTCAGAGCTGCCAAATTCTCAATTATGGGAGATGTATTGTACAAGAAGGGGTTCTTACTCCCTTTCCTCGGATGTGTCAACCCCTCAGAGGTTCCACACATCTTGCAAGATGTACATGAGGGCTCTTGCTCTAGTCAAATAGGAGGAAGACCTTTAACTAAGAGGATAATCACTCAGGGGTACTCGTGGCCGACCTTAGCCAAAGATGCAGCTGTGTATGTGAAGAAGTACGATAAGTGCCAAAGGTTCTCCACTATCCCACATCAGCCTCATCAACCTATGACTTCAATCATCTCCCCTTGTCCATTGGAAATATGGGGCATTTATTTGGTAGAACCCCTACCAAGAGCTGTGAACAATTATCGATTCTTGATCGTGGCAATTGATTATTTCTCCAAATGGGTAGAGTTTGAGTAAATGATCACAATCACTCAGCAAAAGACCTTCCAGTTTATCTAGAAGAACATCATATGCAGGTATGGTCTTCCAAACACCCTCATCTCAGATAATGGAACCCAAATCAAGAATGTTTCTTTAGATAAATACTGCAAAAGAGTAGGGATCGAGTAGTTCTGCTCTTCTCCTGGCCGACCCCAGGTAAATAATCAGACCGAGGTTACAAACTGAACAATTATTGATGGGATAAAAAAGAGGTTGGAAGAGGCCAAAGGGAGATGGAAAGAGGAGGTATATGATGTGTTATGGGCCTACAGGACGACAGCGAGGAAACCAATGGGAGAGACTCCATTTATGTTAGCCCATGGTTCAGAAGCTTTCATCCCTACAGAGGTAGGACTTCCCACTCATAGAGTTCAGACGTATGACCCTCAGAGGAATGGGGAAGAGAGAAGACTTGATCTTGATTTAATCGAGGAAAGAAGATAGGATGCATAGATAAGACAGGCAGCCTACCAGCAAAGAATTGTGAGATTTTACAATTAAAGGGTGAAATTAAGGCCTATAATTGTGGAAGACATAGTCCTAAAGAAGATGTTGCAAAAGGCAAATAAGCTCCATCCAAACTGGTATGGTCCTTATAGAGTAGTTGATAAGGTTGTGCCTGGTACCTACCGGCTAGAAAATCTTGAAGGAGAACCTTTCTCCAACCCTTGGAATACCGATCACTTGAAGAAATATTACATATGATGTTACAGTGTTTGTCTCTTTGGAATACATGTATCAATTTAGACAGAAGTTGTTAATGAAAAGATAGCAATGTTGTGCTAATACTCTTGTTATATGCTTTAAACATCATTACTTTGGTGAAAATATGAGGTGAAACATCATATTATGGTGACCTCGGACCTTAAACATCATTAATTTGGTGAAAATTTGAGGTGAAACATCATAATTTGGTGACCTCAGACCCTAAACATCATTAGTTTGGTGATAATTTATGAGGGTAAACATCATAATTTGGTGGTCTGAGACCTTAAACATCATTAATTTGGTGAAAATATGAGGTGAAACATCATATTATGGTGACCTTAGACCTTGAACATCATTAGTTTGGTGATAAAATATGAGGTAAAACATCATAATTTGGTGGCCTCAGACCTTAAACATTATTAATTTGGTGAAAATATGAGGTACATTTTATCATCAATCCCTCTTCATCCATATCCACCAATGCTGCCACCTCATATCCTAGTACATTTTATCCCCGCCAGGATGTATCGTAAATCAAGATCCATGCGACTCTGTCATCACTGCGTGTTACAAGTCTTCCCCCTTAGGAACAAGCAGTCTACCGTTGAAGTTTAATCCTACCTCAAAAATCAAGAAGTAGGAGTCTGCTCCCTCGGTTAAAAGTTATTGAATCCTCTCCAGACAAAACGGGTCTGTTGCTTGGGCCTGTACCACCCTCATCACAATCTGGGTGTAACGGTCATGGCTTACATGAACGATTAGAAATCGCCTCTCGATGTCCTAACTCTTTCCATTTCATCTTTCATACCTCGGCTACCTCACCCCTTGGACTACAGCTTAACACGTCTGCTACCACGTTAGCCTTCCCTGGATGATACTGGATCTTAAATTGGTAGTCTTTCACAAATTCAAGCAACCAGTGCTATCGCATATTCAACTCCCTCTGAGTGAACAAGTAGTACCACAGTGACTTGTGATCTATGAATAGGCAAAACTTATCCCCCAACAAATAACGCCGCCAAATCCGAAGAGCAAACACGACTGTTGCCAACTCCAAGTCATGGGTGGGGTAGTTTCTCTCGTGTGGATTAATCTTGCGGGAAGCATAAGCTATATACCAATCCTCCTACTGCAACACCCCACCAAGCCCCTGTAATGATGCGTCAACGAAAACGAGGTACTCCACACCTGCCTTGAGGAGTGCTAAATCTTGTGCCAAAGTCATCTTATCCTTCAGCTCATCAAACGCCAATTGACACGCATCATTCGAGATAAACGGTATATGCTTACGAGTCAGATTAGTCATCGAATCGGCAATCTTCAAAAACCCCCGAATAAATGCTCTATAGTACCCGTCTAGGCCCAAGAAGCTAAGCACCTTTGTTGGTGTCGTGGGCTATTCCCACTCCCTCACCGCTGACACTTTGCTCGAGTCCACTGATATCCCCGACTCAGAAATGATATGCCCCAAAAACTAAACCTCTCGTAGCTAAAATCCACATTTTTCGTACTTAGCATATAGTTGATGCTCACGTAATGTCTGTAGGACCCGACGTAAATGCTCGGTGTGCCCCTCCTCGGTACGATAATAAATCAGGATGTCATCTATGAAGCCAAGGACAAACTGATCTAGAAAGTCTCTGAAAACCCTATTCATCAAGTCCATAAATACTGTCGGTGCATTGGTCAGCCCAAATGGCATAACCCGAAACTCATAGGACCCATATCTCATCCGAAAAGCAGTCTTAGACACATCTTGCTCCCCGATTCGTAACTGGTGGTAACCTGGCCTCATGTCTATCTTCAAGAAGTAGGTTGCTCCTCTCAACTGGTCGAATAAGTCATCGATACGAGGCAATGGATATTTATTCCATATCATGACTTTATTCAACTCTTGATAATCCACACACAACCGTAAGGATACATCCCTTTTTTTCACAAACAGAACTAGGGAACCCCAAGGTGAAGTACTCCTCTGGATGAATCCCTGTCCCAATAACTTCTCAATCTGATCCCTTAGCTCCCTCATCTCCACAGGAGCCATTCGATAGGGTTCATGGTCTATCGATCGATTGCTCGATGCTAAATCAATCGCGAACACTATCCCTCTACTTGTCGATAGTCCCGGTATATCCTAAAGCACATCGGGGAACTCCCTAACAATCAAATCAAATTAGGAGGGATAACAACTCCCATAGAGGTCTGTTCCTCTATATAACATAAGTGAGTGAATGATCCTCCCTCGGGGTGAGGCATCGCCACTAAAAACATCCCCAGACCAGGGATAGAAAAAATAATGCTCCTACTAAAGCAGACAATCATGGCCCTATGCGTCGCTAGACAATCCATGCCAATAATGGCATCGTACTCAGACATATCCAAGACAAGCATACTGATAGGTAAAATAAGGTTCCCAATATTTATAACCACATCCCGACATATAAAGAAAATCAATGTCCCATTACCCACGGTGAGTCTACACATGTAACAATACTATCCTTGGTATCTAATAACCCGATAGAATGTGCAAATAGTGGTAATAAACGAGTGTGAAGCTCCCGTGTCAAATAAAATGTGGCCTGGAGTCCCCTTGAATATAAAACATACCCTTAATAGTGGGTGGATCTTGTGGGATTACGGCCTGGTGGATGTTATAAACAAGTCCGTATTGTAGCATCCCCTGCTGAACCAGAACTGCTGGAATGGGGGGGAAAAGCTAGGACGAGTGCTAGCATTGGGAGGGCGCAGGAAAGATCGATCGTTGGGGCTCCTGTCAAGCACCCTGCGGCTACTGCGGGGACCTTCTCCTCTTAGGACATTCCTGGCGCTTGTGTCCAATCTTTCCATAAGTAAAGCACTTACCCACAAAGTTTCCTCCTCTCTGCCCTTGCTGTCCTTGGCCCTTCTGGTCGTTTCCACCTCTCCCTTGTCCTGATGGCCCCGTAGGAACTACTGCTCGCCCAGCTGACCCTGTTGGCCATGCTGAATGTAAAACCCCGCCTAATAAAATACCAGGTGATCAATCATATACCAAATTAAAGCAGGAGTCTCATATGGTTCATTCTCAGCATCATTGTCGAAAACAAACTTAATTATTAAGAACCTATTAGGCTGGCATCAATTTTTTTTAACTAATCTTTTTAACCAAATCATTCAAATAAATCAATCACAACAGTTTATATGCAACATCTGAAATGAAATTAAATAACCAAACACTCGGTACAATTTAATACAACCAAATCAAATGTCGCTCTAAAAGGCGATAAAAGAATAAATGAATACAATTAGTCCATCGGCCCGAATGTTTCTATAATACCTCATATCTAGATCTCATTGATAGAAATGTCTACAATAAACCTGCTTGCATCCACAGCTGCTGCAGTAAATGTCTGACTCGAAGGAATCATCATCCAGGCATCCCTGCGTCTTGACACCTAATATCTATAGATATAGTAAGAGAGGAAAATAGAGAAATGGGTCAGAGCCCGAGCTTGAAAATATTTTAGCAAGTTCTTAACATACCTCAATATTTAAAATATGATATTCCCAATATTTAAATTGGGGTCGCACTCACATGAGATACCCTCCACCTCTCATTTATAGTGCATGCCTAATGTTCTATACTTAGTGTATTGTAGCTGCAACTACCCAAGCGATTTAGACTATAGTACACGTCTGAACTTATCTACACGTCTAAGTTCCCGTACCGCCCATACAGTACTAATTTTCATTAACACCTCTCATAATGTTAATAAATTTCCAAGTAACATTTCACATATGTTAGTTTCTGATTTGAAACTTAAGTCTGACCACTTAATCTTATACATTAGATGCTCACTATCTAATATTATGTTTTCCCATTAAGCTTTCTCCGCTTAAGTTAATAGTTAGATGTATTCACATCATCTAATTATCTACTACTTCGTCCTAGTGGATTATTCATATAGTATATATTACACACACAATATAGACTATTAGGATAATTGGCCCGATCTAATCGTCGACTCCAATTATCCCAAATTATTTGCATTTTTTATGTATGAACATTATATAATATCTACCATTCTACCCAAGTAGATTATTTATATAGAATGTATTTCACACACAATAATTATCTACTACTTCATCTTAGTAGATTATTCATATAGTATATATTTTACACACAATATAGACGATAAGGATAATTGGCCCGGTCTAATCGTCGACTCCAATTATCCCAAATTATTTGCCTTTTTGATATAAGAACATCATATAATCATCTACCATTCTACCCAAGTAGATTATTTATATATTATGTATTTCACACACAATACTTATCTACTACTTCATCTTAGTAGATTATTCATATAGTATATATTTCACACAAAATATAGACTATAAGGATAATTGGCCCGGTCTAATCATCGACTCCAATTATCCTAATTTATATATCTTTTAGATGTATGAACATCTTATAATCGTCTACCATTCTACCCAAGTAGATTATTTATATAGTATATACTTCACACACAATATATACTATAAAGAGTATTATCCCGGTCTAATCATCGACTCCAATTCTCCCATCATTTACATTGGCCCGGTCTAATCCTCGACTCCAAATGTAAATGAAATAATAGAATATTGGCTCGGTCTAATCCTAGAATCCAATATCATATAGGCACTATAGGTATTCACCCAACCCAAGTACAAAATTTATTGGTATTCACACAACCAAATTATTCATACTTGTACGTAATATATTTCTCTCTAATATTCACCGTACTTGTTTGCTTTACGAATTTATTTCACTTTCGTATTTATTCGAGTATTCCCTCTACTCTTTATTGGCTCGGACTCATACTTCGATCACCAATTTTTATTTAGTATACTATAGGTATTCACAAAACCTATATATTACTATGCATCAATAGGTGTTCACGCAACCCGATAATATGCATTAGTACGTAGTATCTATCTCTCACATATTTGCCGTACTATTTTTCTTTTGATTTATCTCACTATCGAATATATAGGAATGTTCACACAACTCTAAGGGTCCTAGTTACCCCTTGTTATATCAACTCAGTAGTTACCCTTGTTAACCTACTGACCCTATAAATTTAATCTCGCTCATGCTTTTTGCTTAATTATATTCTTATCATCTTGAATTAGAATACGTCACAATCAAGCCTATGAATTTCCACTTTAATTCTCTCACAAAATTAAATCCCAGCACTCAATCATAGACCTACTACCATCATTATTACAAAAATATACTTCATCAAGGTCCCAAACACTTCCCCGATAAAAAATTTAGCCATTTGAGTCTTAAAAAGAAAAATCTCACATTTTCTGGCTGCCGAAACGAATCATAAATGTTTTTGGCTGCTTAAACACCTTGCACTAAAACAACTATGACTCACTCTACATAAATCAAATTGACCTCATTGAAATATCATTAGAAATATAACTTCCATACCTTTCTGTTCATCCATAAATGAGCATCTAATTAAAATCATACAGAAAATGGCATGCATTTGAATTTTCTCAAAAAATTCCGTAACTCAGCTGTTCTGGCAGCTTAAACACCTTGCACTAAGATAGCTATAACTCACTATACATAAGTACAATTTACCTCATTCAAATCTCATTATAAATATAACTTCAATACTTTTATTTTCATCTATAAATGAGAATCTAATTAAAATCATACAGAAAATGGTATGAATTTGAATTCTTTAACAAATTTTCGTAACTCAGTTGTTCTTGAAGCTTAAACACCTTGCACTAAAACAGCTATAACTCACACTAAATAAGTCCAATTGACCTCATTCAAATCTAATTATAAACATAACTTCAATACCGTTCTTTTAATCCATAAATCATCATCGAATTCAAATCATACCGAAAATGGCAGGCACTTGAATTCTCTCAAATATTTTCGTAAATCAGCTATTCTGGAAGCTTAAACACCTTACACTAAAACAACTATAACTCACTCTACATAAGTCCAATTGACCTTATTCAAATATCATTAGAAATATAACTTCAATAGCTTTCTTTTTATCCATAAATGAGAATCTAATTCAAATCATACAGAAAATGGCATGCATTTTAATGTTTTATAAAAATTTTGGTTGGATTCCCGAGCTAACGATTTCAATCTCGAAACTGCTTCGTTACAAAAATCATAACTGATTAAAAAAAAATTAGAAAAATACATGGTTAGTGACCACGTGATCGTATCAAAAAGATCTAGAATTTTCACGTTTTGACCAAGAGCTAAATCAATTTGCTTCCTGGCCAAATCGATTCGGAAATGACGTTGTGTCACTATTCATCATCTTCTTCAATCCTTATTTTTCCCAACACTCATCCAACCCCATTTCCACGGATCTTAACATCACCCAACAACAATATGAACATCTACACACTACAAATTACCCAACAAAACAATTTATTTGGGGATTTAACCAATTAAACCCATAAAATTAACCATTTTCTTAATTAAACCCTAAATTTCATTTATTCCAATTTCTCACCATAATTTACACGATTAACATGGATTTAAGCTTAGAATTCATCTACTGTCATCATCACAATAAATCCTTACGAAAACTTCTCCCAAAAACCCATTTATACCAAAAATCCCCAAACCCAAAAATCATATAGTTTTACACACCAGCTAGAATATGAGAAATAAACACACTAAATCATTTAAATAAAGTTAAACATTTGCCTCGTTGGATAAATCCGATGATCTCATGCCGAAATCCGCCGGAGCTTAGCCAAAACCTCCTCTTCTTCTCCCTTTTCTTCCTTCTTTCTCTTTTTTCTTCTTTCTTTCTCCTTTATCTCTTTTATTTCTCTCTCTCGTGCCCTTATAAGAGAGAAATAAGGGTTATCCCTTATTAAATCCAAAATTGACTCATATACAACAATGTGAGTCCATACTAATCCAAAAAGTCCACAGAACCCAAACATTACCCCCGGGTACTTCATTTTGACTATTTCGGACCATTCGGGATCAAGAGTGCACTCGAAATTATCTTTCGAGTCACTTAAATTATACTTCTCATTTTTCATCTCAAAATGGTCTACATGCGACTCCTAGTGAGATAAAATAAAATATGCACATATCACTCGCTATGCCGTATATCAAAATCCACCAATATTTACTATTCACACACATAGTAAACCTCGTAACATAATATTAATCAGTCTTTATCTTTCGATTAATATTTAATAATCACTTTTATTATTTAATAACATTAAATTATATCACACATGGAATTTAACTATAACGTATTTATCCAATTAATTTTTTGAATTAATTAAATCATAAATATGTAGAAATACGGGGTATTACACTGAACCTGGTGGCTATGCCTAGAACCTCACTGTCCCTGACGAAAATCCTCTAACCTGAATCTCTTAGCATAAGCCCCTTGCTGGGAACTCTGCTCCCCCTGTCTCTGCTGACTCTGAGCTACTGGTGCTCCACTAGCACTACCTCCCCCGGTCCTGCCCTGTTGGCTGGACTCACCTCCTCGCTTGCTCCCCTTAACATGGAAGTGGTGATCGTGGAAGTGTAGTAAAGTAGCGTCGAGTACATCTGCATAGGACTGTAAGGAAATGTTACCCAGAAGATGATGTTTAATCCTCCAGGTTAGGCCATCCATGAACATCTGAACCTTTTTCTCTTTAGTAGTCACCTCAGCTGGCACCAGGTTTCCCAATCTAGTAAACTCCTCCTTATATTCCGTTACATTCTTCCCCTCCTCGGTGAGGTCCAGTGATTTCTTCCTCATCTCAGTCTGAACGGCGAAAGGAAAATATTTGCGGTCAAACTACACCCAAAAGCCCTAGATCATCAAAACATCACGCTCCTCAGCAATAGTAGTAGACTCCCACCACTGTAACCCTTCTCCAACCATCTTGAAGGTAGCTAATATCTTCTTTTGAACCTCCGTGCACTCATACATCTACAGGTGCCTCTGTGTGTCCTTTTTTCCATTAGCTGGCTGCCATAACATCCAAGCTCCCTGAGAACTCTGGAGGGTGTGCCTTTCGGAAGGTGTCTCTGACTCGTTCCCAACCAGAAGGGAATGCGTGTACCATAAAAATTCCACTTCATGCGGTGGGACCTGCTAAACCAAGGCTAGCACTGCATTAACTACATGTGCAACTATAGCGGCTACCTTGGCAGCCTTCATCGTACCCTGGGCCGGAGCTAGCTGCGGATCAGGCTGGGCATTTTTGGCCCACCGTGCTCGTCTCGGGGGCATCTGAAATGAGAGAGAATTTATAAGTCCACGGTTTAATAAAATCTTAATATAGCTGAAGACGCATATAAAAATTCAGAACGCAACAATCCTAATAATAGGGCTCTATATCAAAGAACGCTAAGATGGAAGCATAATAAGTCGTACAGGTCCTAAAGGACTCTATAACCTAATGCACTAATACCACCTGTGATACCCCCCGCCTAATTAAATACCAGGTGATCAGTCATTTATTAAATTAAATATAAGTATCCAGTTGGTTTAGTCTTAGCATCACTGTCGAAAACATTTATTTTATTAATCCCCTGATAATTAATTAAGCTAGTGTCAAAACACTTTTCCCAGTAATTAAAATCAATTAATTTAACCTTTCACACATCCATTATTTATATGAATGAACAATTTATGGTTAAAACACCATTTAGCTGAAAATGATAAAGCTGACATAATCAATCCCATTAATAAAATCCAAACCACCAATCATAATAATACCAAATCCAACTAAAACTAGAATATTGAAATGTTAAGATTAAAATGTCTCTCTAACATAAATAAAATGAGAATGGGCGACACATGCCCTAAATGAGAAGTCTAAATCAAAGAACTGAAGTCATAGATGTGGAGGCGTCTAAATATGAGGACCTGCAGCTCCCACAATAGCTGCAGAACGTCAAAAGATCCAACAGTCTAAGCCTGGTGCCCCTGTGGCTAGACACCTAAAATAATTTCACAAGAAAAGAGATTTTGTAAGAAACGGGTCAGAGCCCGAGTGTAAAATATATTAAAACAATTTAGTAAGTATTTAAAAATTGCAATAAAGAAAATATTATGTGCATGTTAGATTTTCGAGTACTCACTTGAGATTCTCACCTCTCAACTATTGTGCATGTCTGATGTACCTCTAACCCGTCCTAATTATTTTTATCACACATAACTAGGTCGTAGCCATAAACCTTCTAAACCCTCACCCATAGTAACAACTCAAATTTCCCACTATTAATGTTATTAAATATTTCTGCATTTACTATCCCAAGTAAGAATTTCACGATAGGGTTAAGTATTCACGTACTTGATTCAATTCCATTAACATTCTCATCTACATATTCACACAACATATTAAATCACAAGTATTTATTTTTCCATCACATTATTATAAATAAATACTAATACATCACCCCTAGACTGAGGTACGATGCTCTGCTATCAAGTCCCGATACATCTCCTACTGAATAAGGACAATCAGTTCAGAATCACTCTCGAACTATATAAACACAAGTCATATATATTGGAGACGAACATAGTTCAAAGCCTATGGGCTACGCACATACGTACGCACCCATATGACCGCCCACTTATCAACTCACAGATAAGTCGTTCCTTGGTTCTATGCTCTGAGGTATCAATCTAATATCCCCTCGAAGGCTTATCAAGATAATATTATCATGTCTTCAAGACCTCCGGTGATAGCAAGTATGGTAGGTATGTAATACAAATAATAGATAGTACTATAGGTATTCACACAACCATTAGATCATTAGGTATACACGCAACCCAAACATGTTAGCTCATACGTAGTATTATTCTCAATATTACTTATGATATATTTATTTAATTACGAATACTCCCTCTCGTAATTCTCAAGGATAACTCACCGCTCTAAACACCTTAATGTTTTACTCCCAATTAACTTTAATAATTCTACCCTATACTGAAATTAATTCCACATTATTTAATCTCACTAGAATTAACTGTGCTAGACAAATTGGAAACAAAACAAAATTTTCTGAAATCCTGACATGCCACTGAAATGAAACTGCATCTCATTTGAACGAGATAGAAGGTCGTTTGAACGACGTCTTCGCATGAGATGCCATCTCGTTAGAACAAGATCCAATCTTGTTCGAATGAGACGATCCAGTTTTGTCCCCAACCTCTACCTATTATGCTTTTCCACCATTTTCAACCCAAAAACCTCTTATGTTTGCTCCCAAACTACCAGTAATCAATTCCAAACATTATTTCAACATGTATGGATGATTTCTAACAACTTAGAATCATTAAATCCTTGACTAACAACCCTAAAATCTTAAATCCCCAAATTCATATACATTGGAACCCTAGTTCATAAATTTTTAATTCAAGCATTCTAATCCCAGATTTAATCATCAATGTTCATCACTAATTCGTGGTTATTCTTCTAACTATATGAAAAAGTCAATTTCATATCAATTCAGTCCCAATTTATGCATTCAAGCCTCATTGTTCATCAAAGTTCCATATAATTCAAGGGTGTTTATCACCTACACCAACATGAACATGATTATTGCTACAGATTTTCAAGAATTAAACACTTTCCTCACGAAAAAAGTTCTGATCTATTGGTGTCATTGGTATGGTTGCGATCCTTGCTCTCCAATCTACACAGCGGTGGTCTCGGTGGTGAGAAAGGTGCACCTGTGATGGTTCTGGCCCTAGAAACCTCTCATCCTCCTTCCCCTTTTTGGCCCTTATGTGTCTAACACTGCTGGCCCTAATCTAAACCACATACTTAATATTTTATTTCTTCAATTTTTGTCATTAATTATACTCCGAAAATACAAATTACCAAAATACCCTCTTGGGATGGCGGTTTGGCCCGAAACTATCCCGGGACCGACACTAAACCCCCGGGTAGACTTTTCTGACTATTTCGACCCTTCCGACACATTGGTGCACTCAAAATGAACATTTGAGTGACTTATAAATAACTTACTTTTTATTACATCAATTTAGTCCTGACACGACTAATACGCAGGTCCCGACTTAATTACCATAATTGTTGTATTTCTCACTCGTGACAATTCTCATAAATTGACAATTATATATTACTTTATTTCCTCAATAATATTCACTAATATTCTCATCAATAAATATTAACCCTTATCTCGCTTGTTAATATTTATTTTAATTCGGATTAATTATTAATTAAATTTCCCATATTTAAATTTTAATTAATCCCTTGTTTTAAAACTCTTAAAAAATTACGGGGTATTACAGCCTAACGCACCCAAATGACCGGTAATAAACAAGTAGTGTTCAGCCCTAAGTTCTATGTTCTGAGGAACAAGTTTAAAATCCCCCTCAATGGATTCATCAGAATAAGACTATATACGGTGCAGAACCTTCCGCGAGAGCAGGTAGCGTAGGTATGTTCACACACATAAGAAGTCGCACACACACAATATATATATATATATATATATATATATATATATATATCATCAGTATAGGTATACATGTAACCTATAATATATCCCGTACGCAGTATATAACTCTAGAATATCCTACATATTATCAATTTACCATTACACTTCTCATCGTATATTCCCGAGTATTTACGACTATTCGAACGGTCCCAATTACCCCTGAAAATTATTTTATAGTTATAACATCTCTCCATTACTGGTCTGGTCTTAGGTTCACTCATGCTCTCCATGACCCGTTCTAATTCTTGTGAATTCATTAAATATCCAAAATATGCCTAATAATTCCTAGCATTAATTCTCCTCAATTGGGGAAACCTCAACTCTATCGTATGCTTACTGAAATTACAATCTTCCTCATTAACGTTTAATAATGTCCCAAAAGCCTTCCCATAATTTATTTGTGGATTTAGGGCATTGAATAAAAAAAATGGCCAAATCTGGGCAGTCAAATCGATTCGGTGGAGAACTCAAATCGATTTGCCTGCCAAATCAATTCATAGCTGACAGTTTCGTCTTCTTCGTTTAACTACTACGATTTTCACCTTTTTTAATCCTCTAAACCTTCATAATACAGTCCCAAACTCCCAACCAAGTACACCAAACCCTATAATAACATATATATATATATAAACTATTTCTAACGTAACCGAATCATTAAATCATTTTAACCGAATTAATCCTACACTTTAATCCCAAAACCCTAAATTATTCTTTCTTTGTTCAAGAACATCAGCAAACCCAAATTTCTCCACATCCTCATGTTACTAAATTAGTAGATTCATGTTACATACACGAGTGAATTATATCTACCATGATTTCTACCCATAAATATGAATTTGATCACCAATCTAAAGCCACTAATCATTTATTTATGAAAATATTAAATCCTACACTAACATGGATAGTATATATACTCAAAATTTTGCAAGATAAACACTTGTCTTGAGTTTGTAGGTATAATTTGTGTAGAAAAATGGTGGAGTTGTCTTCCTCTCTTTTCGATCTAAACTCCGGTGGTGGTGGTGGTGCAAAAGTGGTGTGGGGAGCCTTGGAATCGTTCACCTTCCTCCTCTAATGTCCTCTCTCTGTTTTTCTATCTGCTAACCCTAGAAAATTCATTGGTCCATTTACTCTAAAAAGCCAAAAGACCAAAATACTCTTCAGGGGTGCCGGTTTTGCCCAAAAATTCCCCATGACCCAATCTAAACTCCCCTAAGTACACTTTCTTGACTATTTCGACACTTCCGAACACACTGTCGTACTCTAAATGACCATTTGGATGACTCATAAATAAATGATATTTTATCTCATAAATTTAAGTCCCGACACGACGGACATGCGTGTCACGACTAAATTATCGTAACCGCCGTATTTCTCACTCACTACAATCATATTACATTCTTATTAAATCATTACTCGTTCATTAAGTAATACTCAATATAATTCATAAAAATAAATATTAACCCTCGTCTCACTAATTAATATTTATTTTAATCCGAATTAATTTTCTATTAATTTTCATTTGAATTTAATTAATCCCAATATAAAAATCATTAATACACAGGGTGTTACACGAACTATCGAAGCTTTGTGTATCGTAGAAGACAATATTGGTGGGGGAGGATTTGGATCCTTATCCTCTACATTCTGATCTACGGGGCCTCTTAATCCACTTGTTTCTCAAGAGCTAAAGGCGGAGGATGATTAGGTCACCATCAGTCTAGAATCTGAGCTAGTTGGGCTTAGAGAGCCTCCTTCTAATCTACGAGTCCACGAACAGCCTGTGTAAGCTGGTGTCTATTCATAGCTTTGGAACTTTTTGTCCCAACAAACGACACCAATTATGTTGGGGTGAGAATGTGACGCTCACATAACACAACAATGAAAAGTAATGAAAGAGAGTAATAAGTAAGAGAAATAAAGAAATAGACACCATATATACGGGTCAGTCGTTTCGACCTACGTCTATGGGGAAAAGGGATGAAGGATGGAGTTTGTATTATATATGGGATTATAATGATTACGTGAAAATCAATTGACTTAGAATTTTAGTTATTTTCTATATTAGCTTTATATACTTGCCATGCAATGTGATTCCTATCATTCCACCCCCACTACTTAAGGAATAGTTAGTATAGTGGGACACATGTTCAGTTTTGGCAATCCTACGTATTCCATAATTCCTATTCATGAAGGAAGTGGTCCATCTTGATAAGGAATTTGTAAGAAATTTGAAAAAATGACTAGTTTATTGGGTTTTCATACTGAATGCCCTAGCATCCAACACAGGGTGGGAGGGGTGTTCAATGGATCACGACATTCATATGATCGAATAAAAATTCTTCCTCATCAGCTAAATTTTACACTATTAATTACGGGGAGTTGATCTTTGACAACATATGCATATTTTTATATATTGATCTATATGATTATTTTTGGTAGACAATATGAATCCCTTATGTAAAGAACCTGATGGACGAGATGTGCTACTTGCTATATTCTTTATCCACTTGTCTCATGCAATGCACATTTGGGTTCTTCACCCATTTGTGTGGGATGACTAAAAGAGCCATCGTGCTTTTAATGTTCTCGACCATGGCATGTTGGGTGGACGAATGATAATGAAGTGATTATGTTCACATCGTACGAACAGACATGCAACAAGAATAGACATATGCATTGAGATCCTATGCATGTGATTTTGCACCTTGGGATTCAGTTAAGAGTGGAACATGTGTACGCGCACAAGTATATGTATACATATAGAGAATTATACAACCTACTAAATAGTTCAAGTTACACCCTTACTTTGTGGATGATGAAGTTGATACATGACGTTTTGATTATTCATATGTGGGTCGTATTAGCAGTTGTGTAGTTTATGTTTTGTTAAAAATAATTATCTTTCTCTATGTTATTTAAAAGATCAAATACATTTTCTAATTTCAATGTAATTCAAGATATTTTGAGATTAATGAAAGAGTGTTCATTTTATTTATTTGAATTCAGTTATTCAGCTTTTGCAAAAGTTTATTATAGTAGCCGGCATTGAAAAAATTACTTTTAGAATGTTTAAAATTAGTTTCAATTCTATTATAGTACAACCTTAGGGTATTTTTCAGAGTCTTACACATGATCACACTAGAAAATATCTAAAATTTTACAATTTATGTTCATGAAGTTAAGATGGAGAATGGTTGTAAAAATTTGTTGCAATTAAAGATTTTTATAAAAGATATTGCTTATGTCCTTTTCACTTGGATTTGTTAATAGGTTTGATTTTAATTGCGAGTGTGTCTGATAAGGTTATGGTCTTACCAACCAAAAGATCATAGCCTTGTGATAATATCACACTGTGTATCGTTCGAGCTTCACTTAAGAAGACTTGTGTTTTCCCTTCGGAAAGACTTCGATGTGGGTGCTGAATTTCTACGATTAACTATAACAAAAAGAAATTGTAAAGTGCATGAACTAAAATAAAAGTAAATCTTTGAAATTAAAGAAAAGTAAATGCTTGAAAGTAAATGATTACAATATGAAATGTAAAGCAAGAAAGTAAAAGAATCCAAATATAATGGCAAAGTTACAATCCACCTTACAATATACTTCGAATCAAAGGAAAGCACTAAATAAACCAAGATAAAATAAAAGGAAATGAAAGAAAGGATAAGTCGAGTAAATGTAATTTTTTTGTTGAGTGAGTCCTTTTTTCTTTTGTCTGCTTGTTGCTTATTTATATATTTTCTTGTCATGTAATGATCAGGTAACTGTTGGTTGGATATTCATTTCAATGTTACATGCCTAGGTGTAATAACGCCTCCATATAGGTTATTTTCCTTTAATTTCTACGCCATGTCCAAATTGTGACAAGTGTTATGCAAGTGTTTTGTTAATTTGAGATGGAGGGAGCATGAGCTTTAGGAAAAATAACAAAAACAACCACAAGAACATTGTCAATCCAATAACCTTAACTTGGGAGAAATACAACACTCGAATAAAATCAAGCCACAAACAATAATCAAAACAAATCAAACCCTAAAAGAGACTAATAACACCAAACCAAATTAATAGACTCTAAAGTAAACAACCACCCATTAAACCCTCACAAATTAAGTAAAGAGAGAGATTTCAAATTGAGAGAGCGGTCCCCACTCGCCAATTTCAAGAGATAAGTGTTCATAGTCATTTTCAAGGTAATTTCAAAGATATAAAGAGGGTTTTTGCAAACCGTTCATTTAGAAGGAATAGCTGTGCTCCATTTTTGAAAGCAAAGAATACCTACTTGGTAATGTAAGCTTACAGGTGTATTTAGTTTAAGATATATATTAACATAAGTTCACCTCAAACTTTCAAAAGTTTACAAATATATCCTAAAACTAAAAAAAAAAAATCAAAATCCCGGTTGAGGCACTTGCCCACCCCAGTCAAGGCATAACTCCGTTCTTGCATAGCAACACCTCATCGGGTCTTGATAATGTGGTGTAAAAAGATATGAAAAAATTGTTGTTACATACAATAAATTACCACTGTAAAATGTCTATTAAGCCCGCGGCCTTCCAAATGTTGCAAGCAATCCAAACGCCGACAGTTTGAGTGCTCAAGAAAGTGGGGCAACCTCTTTTTGTGAAGCGAAATAGCATAAAACAAAATGGTTCATTGAATGGAGATCTTCAAATTTGTCAGCTAAAGTCCAAAATGGATCATCTTCGTTGGAGATGCAATCCTAGACTGAGAGTGCTGCTAATTTTTATTTTTGTATGCCACAAATTCAAGAAAAATACCGCAGAGTATTGCAAATTAGTGAGCATCATTGTTGTAACAAATTATTAACAAAATAATTATAACTTCACTAACAACTAGCTAAACAGTTACTAATCACTACAACAATTTTGAAACCGCAAGGGAGGACGAAAATGGACCTGGTCCAGGTCGAACCATACTTGGCGAAAGACTTTGATAATAAGATCATGATATTCATCCCAATTCAACGTTAGATAACAAGCCAAGAGTTCCTCGAGCTCTTCTGGCCGTCTGATCCCTTTCTCCATGATCATTTCAACCATTGAATCTCTAAAGTCCCTTTGTGGGTCGACTGAACTTTTTACCACAGCAAAGCTATCAAAAGCTGTTGGCTTTTTGTTACCTTCTCTCTGCTTTTCCACCTGCTTCATCTTCTTCTTTGCTTTCTTCATGTCTTCAATGGCTCGGATTTTGCATTCTGTCCTTGGTGAATAAGCTCTGGTTTTCCCACTCTGCTTTGTGTTAACACTCTTCAACTTTATTTCTTTAATTTTCACGTCTTTCAGTTCTTGCCAATCTAAACTCGCTTCTTCTTTCATGTACTTCCTCTCAGTTTGATTAATCCTCTCGAGCATACCTTGTATTTCTGATCTTGTATAATGTGTTTGTTTCAAAGCTCTTGGATTACCTTTTCTTGATTCTTCATATTTGGAAGCTCTTCTCAATGTTGTAAATTCTGCTTCCTCCCTATCTTTCAAAACAGATTTTAAACCACCATTTCTATTCTTCTCGTCATTGCAACTAGCATGAAATGGTGAACATGGAGATGGTGGATATCTTTTGTCCCTTTTCTCTTTGTTTGCTGGTTTGGGCGATGAACTTGTGCCACTCATCTTCTTGAAGGTTGAAAGCCAAGACATGGGAAACAAAGGTTTCTTTCTTCCCCACTTCATTGTTGAGAATGAAGAACAGTTTTTTTTTTCCTTCTCCCCTTTTGGGTGTGAATAATTGTCTAATACTTTAATAATGTTTTGTGGTCGAGGAGAAATGAAAAGTGAAATTAATGGGGAGGGGTATAGAAGCAGTTATGGGACGGTTAGGGTGTAATTGGGAACGTGGGTTTCATACTGGGGTGGAGGAATTGTGGCTTTCTGCTTAGTTATTTCAAAAGAAAGGCCCGCTTTATATCTTGTGACCACTTTCCCACTTTTGCCTACTTTATTTGTACTTATTTGCCTTTGTATAGTCGATTTTCAAATTTGGTGGAGGGCCCAAATAAGGACCACCTCGATCCTCCAGGTCAAGGGTTAAATTACAATTCCTCCTTCCAACCAAAGTGATGAATAATATACATTTCTAACGAGGCAATTAGGCACTAAGGCCTCGTTTGATACATCATATAAGGGGTCCGTATAAAATAGGATAAGAGTCGGATTGGATAGGATAAGGATGGACCGTATAAGACTTATTTCAATACTGCGTTTGGAACAGTTCCGAATAAAAAGATGAGATGGGATATAATAATACAGTCATGTGCTTGAAATGCTGCGAATAAGATTAATTTATCGTCACTTTTGCAAAAATACCCTTCTTTTGTATTTAATAATAAAAAAATACAAAAATATATTGTTATCACATATTTTAACTCAATAACATAATATTTAATTCCACGTGGGATGTTAAAAAATAATATTATGAGATGAAAATATGTATTTGTATTTACATTTATAATTTGTACACACTCAACCGCTAGTAATCACTTACACGCATACAAAAACCATGTGTACACAAACTAACCGCCAGAAATAATGAGATAGTAAAACTGGATGCTTATTATCTTCTCTTTCGATTCAAAACAAATCAGTTGCAGAAAATTGCTTGAAGTCACAATTGAATAATATCGATTTTACTCAAAATAGTCACCGAAAACATACAGAAACAAATAAATTGAATTGTACACAGCTTTCAACTTATCTAGCATATAGGTTAATAATACATTAAAAAAATGTGTAATAAAATATTAGCGGTGAATTAACAACACATAACTTTCAACTTGTCTCGTAGGTGAGTTAACATAATATTTGCATCGATTTAAATCAAAATAGTAGTTCATGATAAAGCAACAAATAGAAAAAAAATAGAAAAAAAAATGAGGAGGCTATCTATCGTGATGAAAAATATGAATGGAGAGTTATGTGAATCAAAGAGATCGCCAACTGCTATCTGATACTTGAGATAGTGCAAGTTGCGCGAGTTTTTTTTATAAGTTGATAAGGGTAGAGTAGTAATTTTTAATCAAATTTTGACACCGTATAATTTTATATGACCTTGGAGGTGGGATTTTTTATCCCACTCCTTGTGGGATAAGGAGCTCACTTTGGATAACTTATTCCATCCCATATCCCATCCTAAATTACACCAAATATTGGATAGGATAATTTTATCCAATACGATCCTTTTATACGGTGCATCAAACGAGGCCTAATTGTATAAATCAGTAGTGAAAAAATGTTTATGTTTAGGAAAATCATTACTTTTTTCGGCATTCTAAACAACAATTTGTTACTGATGGTAAAGAAATGTTATATAAAAGTTCCCACGACCTTCTTTTATCACAGTCGGGTATCATGTGTCATGAAACACATTATTCTAATACGTAATCTAATATATAATTTTGATTAGTATTTTAAAAAATTATTTTCCTGCAAAATGGTGAACATGTAAATGTAAGTAATATAGTTGGAAACACACGGGAATTGAAATGAATATAAAGCAGTCAATGTCAAGAACAATAGTATTGTAGAACATAATATAGCCCGAAAATCCAAATAATTTAAAAATTATACATATCAAAGTTAATTTTAAAATGAAGTAGTAGTTCAAACGGGCAAAAACTACTTTTTGCAAAAATAACAACGTACTCGTTGTTTTTGAGCCACATCAAATACGGAATTTTCATTGTATTCATAGTTTGTAAGCCCATATTTCCTTAACATAGCCTTCCAAAATTCTCATATCTTGATGTAAACGCATCTCTTGAATTGTGGGATAAAAGCCGCAATCTGCTAAATCAGAGAAAATGAAAAATTCATTAAGAGGTTCTAAGTAAAAGTGAATATAAATGTAGAACATGTTTTAAACTTTGGGCATGACATACCTGATTCTTCTTATTTGGCAGTGAATTAGGCTATATTTCGCAGAGAAGGAAAATACAAAAAAAAAAGTTAGGGTTTCTACATTTAATGAAATTTAATATCAAATACATTATAAGCTTAAGAATTTTTCATTACAAACCTTGTTTGAATGTAATATAACATTCACCCCTTGATTTTGTAGGAAATGTATTTGGGTAGTAATTTTTTTAGATGATAAATGTGAGAATTTGGGTGAAATGCTAAACAAAATGGCATGTAAGGCTTACATTGCTTGCAAGGTCCAAATCAATCTACAAAGTAAACAAAATTTGTTAACCGAAAGGTATGTCATATGATGGGAATATGTGAAATGATTGAATACCTGGCCATAATTGTTATGTATTTTTGCTTAGCTCTCGTCATTTTGAAACCTTTTAAAAAGTAAATGAAATTAGTTGCAATAGTCATTGTTAAAATATGTGACTAAGATATTCTAATATTGTGTATGAGTTGTTAGTGACGGTAAAAAGCTTTTTTACAAAAGTTAGTTTTTGAAAAACTCAATTAAAAAACAGTTGTTTGGAAGAATGATTATATTGGTGTAATAATCGTTGAAAAGGTATTTTTAATGTAGTTATTTTCTTCAATCCAAGGAAGTTGTATCTTATTATACAATTTTTACAACACTTATATATAACTTATTATGTAAGTATCTCAGAATCACTCAACAATGCATTTTTATTATTCTGTCTCATTTGCTGATCCTCCCAAAGCTTGAAAGCTTTCAAACATATGACGTAATCTTCAATATCTGCTAAATAGTCGATTAATGCCCCCAATAGTTAATGACTCTTTTGTCACCTTGTTGTGGATAGTCTGTAGTGGCTACGTTGGTGAAAGAGTGTTGACTATAGTATATACTGGAATATCAGTGGTTGGAAATAGGTTCACCTAGTAATTATTATTTTTCATCAATATGGCAAGGAACAAACAAATTTGGGTCCATTTTACCTTTTTGAAACTGTATCCATAACGTGTTAATTTCCCCCATTTCCCTCTTCGCCTCCTCTAGTAATTTAATTAGTTCACTTGAATCTTTTGGCTTATTATGTTGAAGAATACTATCGGTTGCAGTCTTCCACAATGGTGGTAACGTCTATATTATTTTGTCCATAATTAGCTATTCAGATATGGTTCTTTCAAAATCTTATAGTTTGTGGCTCAAAATAAATATTTTTGTCGCATGATTTTATGAATAGAAGTTACATTGATTAACATGTTACATTTATAGAATTCATTTTCTACAATGAGAAAATCGTAAACACAGCTGGAGTAATTTGTTGGACGCATGGGGAAATACTAAAAATTAATCTTATTTGAGAATAGATATTATTATTGTGTTTGTCAATTAAAAATAGTAGGTTGTAATTCAAAAATCACATAAATCATGAAATTCTTTAAATTAAAAGTTAATTTTAGATTTTAGTGGGCTTTCTCTTTTAAATTTCGAATATAAATCAAAGTCATCCATATCCTTTCTTAAATGTCATACAAAAATTTTAAAAAATGGAAAGAAATTTTGTTAATTAAAAATGCCCAAAATTTACAATGTAAAAATCTTTTAACTAAAATAAACATACATTCCCTAATCAATCACATTATAATATATATTTTAATTTAATATAATAAAATAAATAAATTTAGCAAAGTGTTATCGTTATGTAAATATTAGGTTTTTACGGTCTAGTCCCTTGATCGGACATTTTGGACTTTTTAACTAGGTCAAACAAATTTTAAACGATTAGGTCCATATAAATACATTTTTCGACGTTTCATTCATTTTGTTATCATTGACCTAATCAGCGATTGATAGTATTTCCAATAAGCACGTCCTTCTCTTTCTTCATTCCGCTTCTGTCAAACAGGTTTGTCCTCTCCATTAACTTAGGATCTTATGATTTCTTTTCACTTTTGTTCAACGAGCTTTGTTCTGTCAAAGAAAAAGTTATGAATTTTATTCGAAGAAATCAATCATTTGCGCTTTGTTTAACCTAGGTTTTCCTTTGCATTTATTCGATCATTTGTAAGTTTATACTTGTTATGAAGAAATGTTTTGCATGTCGATCAATTAAAATAGATTGATGTATTTGTTTGGTTTAATCAAATCATTGTAATTGTACAAATCATGTGATGAATTAACTCGAACATTGAATGAATGATTTGGTTGTGTGTTTTTATAATTGTATTTTAATTTTATATGAATATATTTTGACTTTGTGTTTTGATTTCGTAACAGGTTGTGTATTTATATGTTTTGATTGTGTGTTCATAAGTGTGTGTGTGTGTGTGTGTGTGTGTGTGTACTTTATGTATATAAAATTTGTTAATGCATATAGCTCAAATGATTATTGCAGTAAAGTACACGCAATTTGATGTAAAGTACACTCGAATTTTGGACTTGATTATTTATTATTTTTTCTTTTGACATTAATTTGGAATAATGTTAATGTGTATTTACTTTATTAGTTTTGACTCATTACATAATAGACTTGGCATGTATTAGATGGCCATGTGTTTGTTGGTCCACGCCAGCGGCATTGATCAATTTTGATGTTTTACAATAGTAAAATACTTTGTATATACATGAGCAGAAAATAGCAGTAAAGTACATACAATTTGATCTAATGTACACGTGATTTTCTATTGATTAATTTTCATTTTGTTATTTAATATTAATTCTTCAATATGTTGATGTGTATTTACTTTGTTACTATTGAGTCATGTTTAATATAATAGTCACGTCTTTGTTGGCCATGTATTTGTTAGTTCGCGCCAGCGGCATTAATTAAAATTGAACTTTAACAAAACCATTTTTTTGTTTTAATATAATGCAGGTGATAATGGAAAGTTATCGGATTGCTAGGTGTTGTTATTTGGATAATATAGCTTAAATCAGAATTTTTGAAGACAACTCATTAGATTTCATATACAATAAGTTACGTAGTAGGTTTATGGATTTGAAAGCTGGATCTTTTTCATTGAAATACGCTTTTGGTGGTGAAAGTCAATTCCTGTTGCTTTGTGATAAAGATGTTCGCTATATGTTGCGGTCTCAAGTGATTTTCAATGCTGATTTTATTTGGATATATATCTTTGATTCAATAGCTTTTTCCACTAGTATAATTCATAAACGGGTCGAATGCACGTATAGAATTTGTGATTGGGTTGACCATAGTTATACAATTTATGAGAGGGTTGAATGCATTGGTACAAGTAGAGAAAGGGTAGACTATATATCATCATCCACTGTGATTGATATTAGTAGTGTTATTAAAAACGATGTTTATATTGGAGGTGTGGAGCCGAGTACGTCAAAAGTTTAGCTCTCCAATGATTGGAATTCATATATTATTCATGAAGAGTAGTGTTTCAAAGGAGGAGTGGTTGAGTTTCGTGATAAGTTGCGAAAGTATGCTATTGAGGTTGTTTTCAAGTATATATATTTGAAGAATGATAAAACTCGGGTGACAGTAGAGTGTTCTAAAAGGAATACTGAGAATTTCATGTGGCGAGTTCATGCTTCATTATGAACATCAAATGGTTACTTTTATATACGAATTCTGAACAATGAGCATACTTGTAGGGGTGTTTATCGTAATCCATTAAGTAAAATGATGGACTCCAAAGTGGTTTCTACATTGCTTATTGATGTGTTAAGGGATAAACCATTGCCAAGACCAATTGATGTAGTTAGAGATATGAAGAAGAACTATGATCTTGATATAGGTGATCATCATTTATGGCATGGCAAAGAGATGGTTGATGCTGAGTTGCATGGTGATAAGAAAGTTTCGTATGAATTAATCAATGATTATATGGAACTTCTATTGCAGTATAATCCAGGATCACATTGCATTCTTGAGGTCAACCCAAAGAGAAAATTATTCAAAAGAATTTTTGTAATGTTTGCAGATCCATTAATGGATCTCAGTACTGCATCCGTGTTTTGTTTCTTGATGGTACCTTTTTGAAGAACAGGTACCGTAGATCAATTTTGTCCGCAACTGCAAGGAACGGGAACAATGGTAAATGTGAAGCATTGAAGTTTACTTGACAATATTATGCCTTTATTTTGTAATCCTTTGTATGTTCTTTCAACAGAAAATATAGTACACACATGACTTTCATAAAGTAGACGTGAATATATGCACGCACTTTGGGAATTATGCGTGTACTTAGGGGTCTGTTTTTGTTATTTGCATTAGAATCCTAAAGTAAACGCAATAGATAAAATAATACACGTGAATTTATATTCTATGTCACGTGTACTTTGTGATGTCATGCATGTACTTCTGGATTTCTTGTAAAGTATATGCATTTCATTACTATGTACATGTGACATCTTATTTACATTGTAATGTTTTGCATGTACTTTGTGTTTATTTATTTGTTATTGTCAAATGAAATAATCATAATATGTTTATAGTTTACATTTATGTAACCTATCACTACAAATATATCTATTCTCTTATATAGCCTACGTGTTTATTGGTCCGCGTCAGCGACACCATTTTCAGAGTTCATCATTGAATCTGTGTGTACTGATATATGTCATCATAATTTTAGGCCTTTATCCTCCTGCATATGTAGTTGTTGATTCAGAGATGGAGGATAATTGGATATGGTTTCTCATTAATTTTCGTGATGTAATATCTCATCAAGATTGGAAAATCACGTTCATATCTGATCGAAACAATGGTTTTATTGAAGGTGTTTCTAAGGTTTTTTTAATGTCTACATATTGCTACTGTATACATTATTTACAAGGAAATATAAAGAAGAAAATACGGGGTACTGTGAACTTTCGAAAGAAGCTCATTTAAGATTTCATGCATTGTGCATATGATGTAACAGTTGATGAATTTCTGAAAAACATTGATGCCCTGAAGAAGGAAGGTGGAGTTGCTGTCTCTGATTTTCTTAATAATTTGCCTCCGGAGAATTGGTCTTGTGCATATTTCACCGGTAAGTGTTATGGTGATATGGCATCAAATGTTGCGGAATCATTCAACTCTTGGATCCTAGAGGAAAGGCATTTATCAATAATTAATATGATGGATAAAAATGAGGATCAAAATTATCAATTTCAATGCAAAAAAACTTGTTGAATCTGAAACATGGTCAAAGGAGTTGTGTCCTCATTTCGATAAATTACTGACTGAAAATTGGAACAAAGGGAGACATTGGAATATTAGCCGCTCAAGTACACATGTATTCAAAGTTCATTCAAATGTGCGGGCCACGGTTGACTTAGAAAAATGAATTTTCTCTTGTAAGAGTTGGCAACTACGATGTTTTCCATGTTCTCATGTTGTTTCTGTCGTAAGGAAGATAGGTGGAAGCATTTATGATCGTATTGAGGATTATTATAAGGTTTTTTTCTACAAGAAATCATACTCATCACCTATAATTACTCATCCTGATTTGATGTCCCTAAAGATTCCATTACCTGAAATTCTCGAAATCCTTCCGCCGTTAACAAAAAGACCGACAGGGAGCTAAGAAATAAGAGAATAAAATCTGTTGGAGAGGTCATAATAAGAGAAGTAACTTGCTCTAGATGTAGTAAAACATGTCATTATAGATCTACGTGTAAAGAACCAATTTAATTCCACTTAATATTGTTCAATTCATTCATTGTAACATTAGTTTTAAATAAAATCAATGAACATTCACATTTGAATAAATTATTATAATTTTATTGTTGAGTGTTCATTTCCGTATTATTTGTTATGGAATGGAATCAACATAGAATACACGCAATTTTTTATAAAGTACACGCATATTGATATGACCAAAATCTAATTCAATATACGTGCACTTTATGTATTCTACATGTAATTTTATAAAGTACACATATATAAATGCGTGTACTATTTAAAAAATGGTTTTGGACATTACAATATGCTTGTACTTTATAAAAAAATACTTAGGTCACTCATATTTTAATATGCGTGTACTTTATGTATTATGCGTATACTTTATAAAGTACACGTGCAATATGTAAAGTAGACACATTTAAATAATGGTTTTGGACAATACCTTGTGTGTGTAGTTTATAAAAACATGCGTATATTATAATTTAGAATAGATACAATCATATTTTGACAATACAATCATATTTTGACATACAAATTTTTTTACAATAAATGAATGTAATATTAATGTTTACATTTTTGACACCCATTTTTTGACATACACATTTTTTTACATATTTTATCAATACAATATGGGTAGTTCTTTTTTTGCTTGTGTGTAGTAGTTCAACAAAGTACACGCAGTTTTAGTAAAATACACGTGATCATTTTTCCTAATGTTCACGTGTACTTTACCATATTTTCATGTACTTTACATTTTTACACTATGTCATGGTTCGAGACAACACTATATTATGTAGGTTTTGGTGTATGATATAAGTCACAATACATGCATGAAAGAAATAAAAAATTTATTAAAACAAAAAAATAAAGTATAATTTTTTCACATAACGAAAGCTTAAAAAATAAAGAAGGCTTCTATTAGGGAAACCTGTTAAAGGCATCTATGGTGTCAAGAAGAGAGTCAATTAAATTTGAGCATAGTCTAATTTCTTCTTCTATGACAGCTACAAGGCCTTCATGGTGTGCCTTCTTCTCCTTCAGCTTGACAATTTTCAATGGAACTTCTTGTGTATAGAAAGACATGAGGTCTTCATGTGTTTGAGGAGGGTCCTCATCCACATCAAATAAATCTATGGGATTGGGTGGAAGTTTAGAGTAGCCTTCCCTCACATATGTTTGAAACAGCTCAAAGGTAGTTACATATAAGGAAAGATTTTCCGCAATTTCCCCTTTTTTTATTTCTTTCATCTTTCTCAAGAGAAACTCGTAACTTTTTTGCTGGGATACTCATTATGTAATCTTTACCCTAGATGTAATGGTTAAGAAAGGATCAAATATTACTCTTTTATAGGAAAAGTTAAAGCTATTTATTCGTTTGACTAGAAGTAGTTGTGATAGTGAGTAGTTGAGCTTAATAAATTATTTTTGGTTATTGTGTCATGTTGAATAAATATATACAACAGTTTTATTCCTATGTGTTGAATCGTCCGCGCCAGCGGCACCATTTTTTTACTAGAAATTATACGGAACTACATTGAATAAAAATATATATATATATATATAGAAAAAATTACAATCATCTATTATGAAAAAATTTCAAAAAAAAACTTTACAATTATTTTTCCTCCGATTAACAACCATGGAATAAAAATTCATTAGCTATATATGCTCTTTGTTAGATAATTTCGTCTTCTTCATATGATATTTTGAGAGCATTTCCTTTGGCAAATTATTCCATGTAGTATATACAATACATCCCACAGTTAACACTGAAATTAAAGTAAAATAAATATATCAGTTAACATAATGCGAATGAAATTTGTTGAAATGTAACTTGATGAATTATGCATGTATATTTATTCAAGATTGTTTGATCTTACGTATTATTTTATCTCGCGCATTCATTATTGTTGATGTAAAAAATTAGATCACTCTAATAATTCAATCGCAGATAAATAAATGAGACAAAAGATTTTAAAGTGGTTCAGCCTTATAAGAATGGCCTACGTCCACTGTTTTGGTATTGCTATTTGTATGGGAATTCTCGATTTGTGAATTATCTCAAGAAATTCCGATCCGGGGGTCCCCTTACAATGAGGATTGTACAATGTATTTATAGCCCTGAGGCTGTTATGTGAAAGGGTGAAACATTAAATGATGTACATATGAAAGGGTGATACATTCAATGTCCCTTGTGCGTGTGCGTCTGGATGACAAGCATTTAATGAACCAAATGAACTGTTGGTTATCCAGCTATTAATGCCTTATTCGAGGAGTTTCTCGGACCGCCTAAGCTTCTCGGTGCTCAAGAGTTCCTCAGAGAGGTGTGAGTTCCTCGGGGAAGCAGTGTTCCTCGGGGAACTAGTCTTTCTCGTTATAGTCTTGTTCCTTGGAGCGTTTGATCATCTCGGAAGTGATTGTTGTTACCATGTAGATAGCCACGTGTCTTCATATGATTGCTCTATGTCAGTAGATTAAATTTGGTATCAACAGAAGCCCCCAATGTTTCATAGTTCGAAATTTGAGGAGTATGGAACATTATTTGTCGGAATCTGGTAGCTTTAAATAGTCTTCCTGATTTTTAGGAGCGTTTCCCTTGTATTCATTTCTCCTTCCCAATTCGTAGAATCATGCTTTTTTGGACTTTTCTGCGTGCTTCGATTCCCGCGTCACTTTTCGTCTTTTTAGTCGCTGTTGTCCGCTTTGATTCCCGCGCTACTTTTCATCTTTTTTAGCCGCCGATAACGTAATCATCCTTTTTTGTAATCATTACTTCACCATTTCCCAAGGCAAGGTATGTAAACTTCACAGACGCTCTCATCGTCTTCTACCTTTCCAATTTTTATCTTCGAGTTTTACGTCGTCTCTTCCTACTCTCTTGTGCGTTCATCTTTTCCGTCGTTCGTTGTCAACAGCTCTACTCTTTTTCTGTAAGATCTTCTTCTTTCTTCTTCATTTCTTTTATTCATCATCATGGTTTACTCTATTGAGTCTCTTGAAAAGTTTTGCTCTGATTTTTCCATTCCTTCTTGGGTTGTCTTGGAAGAGCTTTCTGAGCCTTCTAATTATTTCAATTTGACTGAGGGACATTGGTTCCCCAGCCTTTTTATTGCTGAATGTGGATTTTCTTTTCTATCAAATCCCTTGTGTCTGGAATTCTGTCATTATTTTGACGTCGTTCCTGCGAGAATAGCCCCCAACACATGGAGAATAGTTAATGGGGTGCATAAATTAAATCAAGTCCATGGAACTCGCATAGGAATTCCAGAAATCATGTACTGCTATAGATGGGCAGTTAATAATAATATTTTTTATTTAAAAACTAGATTTTTAAATATAGCCGTAGTAGTCAATCTTCCTGATGCCAATAGGGATTATTTTGAACATGGGGTTGTCATAAAAAATTGGCAACACCCTCCATTAGCTGGAGATGAGGTTTACCAAGGTCCCAGATGCCCTCCTTATGGCAACGGGATATGTTATTTTTGTTTTATTTTATTTATTTTGAAATCGTGTTTCTTTTGTGTTTGATAAAATGCGCTACTGATAACAATGTTTATTTATTTGCAGTTGATAGCAAGAGAAAGTGCGCAAAGGAAACATATATTAATGTAAGACATCTGAAACTTATCTAGAGTCTGCATCAGAGTGTTGCCGACGAGCACATTAGGTCGGCCTCGTATTTGCTCCAGTATAAGAGCTACACCACTTCCTTCACTGCTCGTCCAGTGATAAGTGAATCAGAGCCAGTTCCTGCTTCCACAAGCTCATCACCTGAATCCCATATTCCTTTAAGTGAAAGGATGAAGAAGAGAAGACCTCCTGCCCTGTTTGAGAAGACTGCCTCCGGTTCTGGGGAGGTAAAAAGGAGTAGGATTGATGTCCCAAAGGAGGGGACAAAGAAGAATGATGCACCTTCCTCAGCTGCTGCAGTTGTGAAGGTTACTGAGAAGCCCGTAGTGGCTCCGAGCAGGTCTGCTGCTCCTGGAGAGGTGATTGTGATATCACCGACCAAGGATTCTTCCTTGGTTGAATCTGTACCTGTTCCCCCGAGGAGGCTGAAGAAAAGATCCTCGGTCAATTTGGCTGATACCATTACTCAGCCCCCAGTTGCTGGAACTGGGATTCCATCTTTTGTTCCCCCGAGCTCTGCCATGAGCTCGGTAAAGTCCTCGACCATTCCCGAGGTACAAGGTACTGAAGAAAACCTTACTCGAGACATGGTCACCTCACTAGTTGATCACCACCTTGCTTCTGTAAGTCTCTTTACTTTGAATTTTTCATATTTCCTTTGTCATTTCTGTTTCTAACTTGCTTTCTATTTTCGTTCACAGTTGACGAGATGCTTCAATATAATCCTGAAGAAAGATGAAGCGATTAAGGCTTCTTACTCCTCGTCCAGTGTGGAGGGAGCTCTGGAAGAAGCTACCAAGTCTCTGGCAGATTCTCGCCAGAAATATGCTGATGACAAAGCTGTCTGGGAGAAGAAGCTTGCCTCCACCGAGCAAGAAAAAGCTCGAGCTGCTGAAGCCTCCAAAGAGTTGGAGAAAAAAAAGAATGCCTTGGAGAAGGAAAATAAAGAGCTCGAAGAGAAGATCAAAGCTGCTGGAGAGCTGGAAAATAAACTCAAAGTTGCCGAGGAGGAGTTGGCTAAACTTCAGGAAGTAGGTCGACAGAAGGAGGAGGTAGAAAATAAGTTGAAGGATGCTGAGAACCTGCTGTCCGAGAAGCTCTCCTCGGAGAAACTGAAGAGGAAAGACGACGTGAAGAAGTCCTTCAGCTCTGGTTGGGACAAGAGTTGGAATAAGGGGTTGGCTTCCATGGTATCTCAAGTGGACTATGGCAGTCTAAAGTCCTTTAGGGAGGGATGGGTCGCTGCCCTTAAGGAAATGAAGGTCGACGAGTCCTCCGAGATCTTCCAGAGACATATCCCTGGTCCCCCTCCAACTCCAGACGAATTAGAAGAGGACGAAGATACCTCTGAGGAGTTTTCAATGGTGATGGGATATCGTACCCTAACCATTCTGCCCGCTGCTGAGGAAGATCAGCACTTCGTTTCCTCCTTCGAGAAATTTCATACTCTACCCGAGCAACTATCTCTTCCCTCCGAGCAACCTACCTCTTCATCCCAGCCTTCCGAGAAGGTTTTAGGAGATAAGGAAAAGGTTTAGTGTTGTTCGGTTTTCTCTTTATTTTGTTTCTCTTTATCAAATGTAACTCAGAAGATGTAACTCTGAATTATGATCTAATAAAACTTGAACTTTTTTCCATACTGTTGTTCATCTTATATTCATACTCTGCTTGTTTCTGGCCAGGATGGAACTGCTATCTGCCCATGATACAAAGTTGTTGCAGCAATGTAATGAGTACTTTAAGGCTGGTCACACAGACTTGAGTAATGCACAAGTTGCCGACATCCTCAGACAGGATGCTTCAGAACAGGCAGTTGAAGCATATCAGTACCTGAAGTGTCTGCTTGACCGAGCAGTGGCCAATAATGTGGCTTACTATAAAATGATCGTGGATTTTCAGTGCACCCTCGAAGACCTTCAGAATCAATACAAGGAATCAACTGCTTTGTTGCATGAGGGTTATGAGAAGAAATACAAACTGATCATGGATGACAAGGGCTACGAGAAGCTTTTTGCTGGGTATGATCTGAGGGAGAGAACTTTAAAGGGTGAGGTCGAGGAATGCAGACAGATTGCCAAGTTGCTGGAGCAAGAGAACAACAATTTGCAAAAAGAGCTATCACAATTGAAGTCTGCAGCCTCCACTTCCAGTGACTTAATCCCAGTGACCGACGAGGGATTCTCGTTCCTAGAGGTTGAGAATGCCAAGTTGAGGGACGAGTTGGAGACTTTGAAGAGTTATGGCACCTCTACATCTTCTCGCGGTCGAGCAAGAGCTCCTCGGGGACGAGGAAGAGCAGCTCGGGTTCTTGTCGAGGAACAGAGAACTCAGTCTGCGTTAGAGAACCAAGCTTTCCAATTAATGGCGAAGAACCAGGCTTTGTCTGATATGTCAAAGAAGATTAGGGACTTGGAAAAATAGCTCTCTGCGCTGAAGTCAGTCTTGGATAATAATGAGCTTTTCATCAAGAATCTCCATGAGCAGCTAGAAAAGCTAACATATCAATTCCACAAACAGCCCAGGGAGTTCTGGATGGCTGGATACAACGAAGCATTATTCCACTTAGATGATCGTATCCAGAATGCCAACAATGAGGGTTACAAGTAAGGCTGGCTGAATGCTTTAAGTGTCTTGAAGCTCGAACAAGGCCATTATCTGTGGGACTATCATGATCCCGGGTTGCTCGACTTGCCTGTGCCACCATACAATTTGGAGATGGACTGGATCCCTGCTCGGGCTATTCCTCGGAACTTAATTTCAAAGTATCTCGGTGACTACAATTTACATTCTCAAATCGAGGTATCTCGTCCCAAGAATCTTTTAGATCGACCATCCGCGATGAATACAAGGATGTTGAAAGATCTTAATTTCATCAATTCTCCTCTGTCTTTAAATGATCCGCCTGCTGGCGAGGAACCTGTGTCAAAAGCAGAAGGGAAGAGACCAGTAGAATAGGAATTTTTGATGTAATAATTAGTATACATTTCAATATCAATGTACTTGTAATTTATTTTGAATTCAATGAAAAACTCTCATTTTGTTTGCAAATCTTGATTGCTATTGTCTTGTAGTTATCAAACACTTTATATTTGCTTATATCTGTTAAAAAGATAACAATATTGTGTTGTTTGTCAACCAACTCAGTAATAATTAAAAATTTATCACTACTGTTGCTCGATCACTTAATAATAAAGTAATGAGTATAAAAAATGTTGTTTAAAATTTTTCCAACCAACCAAGGTCGTTAAATTATGCTTGTCGACTAACTACAGTTAGTGGGTTTTTATCCCCGACCAGCCATACTTGGTAGATTTTTCATAAAATGTGTTCGACCAACCAAGGCCGATAAATTATTCTTGTCGACCAACTACAGTTAGTGAGTTTTTATCCCCGACCAGCCATACTTGGTAGATTTTTTCATAAAATGTGTCCGACCAACCAAGGTCGTCAAATTCTTCTTATCGACCAACTACAGTTAGTGGGTTTTTATCCCCGACTAGCCATACTTGGTAACTTTTGCACTTTCTGGAATAATCTTACCTCTCGACCAACATAAGTTGGCGTTTTCGAGAATATATGTACCTCCCGACCAACATAAGTTGGCATTTGCCAAAATATTTTGTTTTCTAGCCAAACAGGTTGGCATTTTTAGGAATATTTCGTTTCCTAGCCAAACAGGTTGGCATTTTTAGGAATATTTCGTTTCCTAGCCAAACAGGTTGGCATTTTTAGGAATATTTGTTTCCTAGCCAAACAGGTTGGCATTTTTAGGAATATTTGTTTCCTAGCCAAACAGGTTGGCATTTTTAGGAATATTTGTTTCCTAGCCAAACAGGTTGGCATTTTTAGGAATATTTTGTTTCCTAACCAACCGAAGTTGGCATTTTTAGGAATATTTTGTTTCCTAACCAACCGAGGTTGGCATTTTTAGGAATATTTTGTTTCCTAACCAACCGAGGTTGGCATTTTTAGGAATAAAAGGAGAGACTTTAGCAGAATATCTTCATTTTATTCATACTGATGGAACTGTGTTACATATACATCACTGATAATACTTGCGCAGATGCTTTGCGTTCCATGCATTCTTAAACTCTTTGCCTTCTAAAGTTGCTATTCGATAAGTTCCTGGTCGAACAACTTCTGTAACTCGGTATGGTTCATGCCAATTTGCCTCCATTTTGTTATGCTTTTGAATTACTTTCTTCAGCACATAGTCTCCTTCTTTCAGGTCGCACTTCTTCACCCTTTTGTTGTAGAACAAAGTTGTTCGCTGCTGGTAAGCAGCATTTCTAATAGCTGCTTCTTCTCTGACCTCCTCGAGCATGTTTAAATCCAGTCTTCTCATTAGGTCACTGACAGGGGAATTGAAATTCAGAACCCTGTGTGTTGGGAGGCCCAACTCGGCAGGTATAACGGCTTCAGTTCCAAACGCCAGCATATATGGTGTTTCTCCAGTTGCTACTCGGGGAGTAGTTCGGTAAGCCCAGAGTACTGATTGTAGCTCGTTGATCCAATTCGATTTTGCATCATCCAGTCTTTTCCTCAAGCCATTTAGCAGCGTTCTGTTTGTCACTTAAGTTTGTCCATTGCTTTGAGGATGGTCTGGTGATGAGTGGACCTTCAAAATGTTTGACTGATGACAATAGGCGGCAAACTCCTCGTTATCAAATTGTGTTCCATGGTCTGTGATGAAGGCATGAGGGAGACCATATCGGTAAATGATGTTCTTCCAAACAAATTGGTACACCTTCTCGTACGTCATGTCAATGAGTGGCTCGGCTTCTACCCACTTAGTAAAATAATCCACTGCGACGACGAGGTACTTGAACCTTCCTCGGGTCGTTGGCAGTGGCCCAACCAAATAAATTCCCCACATGGAAAATGGCCAAGGGGAAGTTATGGGTGTCAACAATGCTTGTGGAGTTCTTCGAATAGAGGAAAAGCGCTGGCACTTGTCACACTTCTTGGCGTAGGCTATACAATCAGCCCTCATCGTCGACCAGTAGTATCCCTGCGTCATCACCCTTTGCAAAAGCGTCCGAGCTGCTACATGTGCTCCACATGACCCTTCATGGATCTCTTCAATTAATTCTTTCACCTCGGAGGGGTGTACACATCTCTGTAAACCTGCCATAATTCCTCGTCTATATAAAACACCATTAGTTAATACATACCGAGCAGCTTTAAACTTCAATTTTTTGGCAGCGAGCTTGTCAATTGGTAATTCTCCCTTTTCGATATACGCCCTGATGGAATCCATCCAGGATGGTCCTAAATCAAGGGTGATAAAATTCATCCTCAGATCTTCATCTATGCTGCGACCAGCTAACACTTCAATTGGGATTGTTCGTCGTAGCTCGATGCGAGTAGCTGATGCTAGTCGAGCTAGGGCATCTGCTCTCGCATTCTCCATTCTTGGTATTCTGACCAGCTGAATAGCGGCAAATTCTGACACCAGCTCCTTTGCCTTTGCATGATATCTAATCATTAATTCTCCTCTAACTGCATATATTCCCATCATTTAGTTTATGATCAATTGAGAATCAGTGAAAACAATGACCTGTTGCACCTCCATAATTTTTGCTAAACCAAGTCCTGCAATCATGGCCTCATATTCAGCCTCATTGTTGGAAGCTTTGAATTGGAAACGCAAGGCGTATTCCATATCGACCTCATCCGGAGTGCTCAAAACTATCCCCGCGCCGCATCCTGCAGTGCAAGATGAGCCATCTACATATAGTCTCCATATAGGTAACTCGTCTTCAAATTTCTGATCAATTAGAGTTCCTCGGTGAAATATTTGTTCCTTCCTTTCCTCCTCGGGTTTTTCTTGCTCTTCATCGATCATTTCTCCTTGCCCTTTTACCAACCGGAGTTGGTCTGAGCTAGTGTTTGTTGATCCTGTAACATCCACAGGTTGATCATCGAGAAACTCTCATTTGTCATCCGGAATCCTCACAACTATCTCTGCGTCACATCCTGTAACATCCACACGCCCTTTTACCAATCAGAATTGGTCTAAGCTTGTGTTTGTTGATCCTGTAACATCCACAGGTTGATCAGCGAGCAAATTTTATTCCTCGGAGCTATCAGGATAGGTGAACTCTGCTATAAAATCTGCTACAGCTTGCCCTTTAAGCGATGATCTGGGTTCATAGACTATATCATATTCATCGAGTTCTATTGCCCAGTACATCAATCTCCCTAATTTTTCTGGTTTATGAAGGGCTTGCCTCAATGGCATATCGGTATATACTACTATGGTATGAGCTTGGAAGTATGGCCTCATTCTCCTACTCGCTTCAATTAATGCCAGTGCTAACTTTTCAAGCCTTGGATATCTGATCTTTGCTCCTCGGAAGGCCTTACTTTTGTAGTAAATTAGTTTTTGCACTCCATTTTCCACTCTGATCAACGCCGAGCTAACTGCATTCTCCGATACTGCTAGATACAAGTACAATTTTTCTCCCATAACTGGCCTGTATAATAGTGGAGGTGCTCCCAAGTATTTCTTCAAGTCTTGAAAAGCCTTCTCACATTCATCATTCCACTCAAAAGTCTTTCTGAGTGTCTTGAAGAATGGGAGACATCTATCAGTTGCTCGTGAAACAAATCTGTTGAGTGCTGCTACTCGTCCTGTAAGACTTTGCACCTCTTTCTTTGTCGTTGGAGATCAAAGCCCTAATAGAGCTTTGATCTTTTCAGGATTTGCTTCAATACCTCGTTAATTGAAAATGTACCCGAGAAACATGCCTTCTCGTACTCCAAAGATTCACTTTGTCGGGTTCAGCTTCATTTGATATTTATCTAGTTGATCAAAAGTCTGACTTAAGTCAACTAGATAATCGGCAGCTTTCTTGCTTTTCGTCAGCATATCGTCAACATAGACTTCCATATTGTCATTGATTTGTTCAGCAAAGACCTTGTTCATCAGCCTCTGATATGTCGCACCTGCATTTTTCAAACCAAAAGGCATAACATTATAACAATAAGTTCCCCTAGGGGTAATGAAAGAAGTACTCTCCCTGTCTTCAGGTTTCATTTTGATCTGATTGTAATCAGAATAAGCATCCATGAAGCTCAGCAACTCGTGTCCCGAGGTAGCATCCACCAGTTGATCAATTTGGGGCAATGGAAAGTGATCCTTTGGGCATGCTTTGTTGAGGTCGGTGAAGTCTACACACATCCTCCACTTGTTTTTTTTACCATCACCACATTTGCTAACCAGTCTGGAAGTTTAACATCTTCAATGAAGCAAGCTTTCTGGAGCTTCTCGGTACTGAATACTCTTCTTCTCTGCTTCACAGGCTTGATCTCCTTATTCACATTGAGCTTGTGACACAAGAAGTTTGGGTCTATCCCATGCATATCTTCATGACTCCACGCAAAAGTTTTTCTTCTGCTTCTAAGGAAAGTTATCAATTCCTGTTTTAATGAGGCTTCCAACGACGAACCTATTTGAGTAGTTCGTTCACGGTGCTCGTCGTCTAGAATGATGTTTTCAGTAACTTCTACCTCTTGACCCTTCACGAGTTACGACTCATCTCGAGGATCCAATGTTTCAATCTTTGTACCTTCATCGACTTAGTAGGTAGTAGTCTTTTTATTTGATTCTTCCAGTTCTTCTTGCTCGGCGGATGAATAATAGCATTCCCGAGCTACTTTCTGATCACCTTTCACAACTCCTACTCCAAAGTTTGTTGGAAATTTTAGACACTGATGCACTGTAGATGGCACAGCCTCGAACTTCTTCAATCCTACTCTTCCCATGATGATATTGTACGATGATTGGACATTCTTGTCCATCACAAAGAAACGTATTCTTTCTGTTCGACAAGCAGGCCACGTACCAATGAATATATCCAACTTGATCGTCCCAAGTGGAAATACTTTCTCGCCAGCAAAACAGATGAGGGGTCTATGGTAAGGATCCAGTTGAGATAGCTTTAGATTTAAACTATCGAAACACGAGTAGAACATGATGTCTGCCGAGCTACCATTATCGACCAGCACTCTTGAAATCATTACCTCCTTCATTATCATCTTGATCACCAGCGGGTCATCATGAGGATATAAAACACCTGCAAGTTCGTTCTTTAAAAAACCGATGACCAATTTCTCCTTGTTTACCTTTCTCGGTCGATCTTCCTCAGCTAAATTTATTCGCTGAATGTACGAGTAAGCTTGGGCCTCACCGAGGTAAGCTTTTCTTTCTGCAGTAAGGTCTCCTCCTCCTGCATCTCCACCTGTAATAACATTACAATCAAATGACCCAAAGCGTATTGAAAATACCTCTCGTTCTGGCTGCCTTGGTTTCTTGGGAAGATCGAGGTCATCTTCTGGATCAACTTCATGGTTTCTCTTCTTGTTCTCCTCTGCTCGATGAGGATATCTGGACCTCTCTCTAGTTCGGTCATTATTTTTTCTTTCGCCTCCTCGATCAACATACTTCGCTAGCTTTCCTCGTCGTATGAGTGTTTCAATCTCATTCTGAAGAGCTATGCAATTTTTGGTCATATGGCCATGATCCTTGTGGAACTCGCAATATTTTTCCCTATTCCTCGTGTCAGGGTCTGCCTTCATTTTCTTTGGCCAGTTTAACTCCTCACTGTTCTTAATTTCTTCCAGGACGTGGTTGATATTTACCTTCAAAGGTGTGTAGTTATCAAATTTCCTCAAGACCTCCCATGACGACCTATTTTTGGATTGTTTGTCACCACCATTGTTCTTATGTTCTTTCTTCTTAGCTTTATCACCTTCCACCTTGGTTTCTTTGGCGTCCATATTCTTCATCGCAGACATAGCCTCCTCGGCATTCATAATCTTGGATGCTTTTCCCATCAGCTCCGACATGGTGCGAGGTGGATCTTTGGCCAAAGTGTAGTACAACTTGTTTGGTAGTAGTCCACTCATCAAATCGGTAATCGCTGTCTTCTCCTCATAATCAACGACTTCGAGTTTCTCGTTATTAAAACGAGTTAAATAATCTTTGGTACTCTCACCAGCTTTTTGTCTAACACTTAACAAATGTGCTACTCGTTTAAATAGCTTGGCTCCGAAGCAGAAATTTCCAATGAATAACTCGGCCAGTTGAAGAAAAGTTGAAATCTTACCCCGAGGAAGACTATTATACCATACTTGAGCAGATCCGTTAAGTATTCCCGAGAATGCTCTGCATCTCATCTCATCTGGGACAGCATAGAGGTCGGCTGTAGCATGGTATTGTTCTATATGGAGGATAGGGTCAGTCTTTCCATCATACTTGGGAGTCACAACAGGTGCTTTGAACTTTGATGGTGTTGGAAAATCAACAATGTCCTGGACAAAAGGCGTTCCTCGAATAAAGGTTCGTTGTAGAGGGTTCTTGGCCTTAGCCATTTCCCCTAATTTATCCTCCAGCCTCTGAATAGATCCTTTCCATGCATCATTTCCTTCCTCGGGCCTATTGGTTCGAGCAACTGATCGCGTTGAAGTGGCTTCCTGGGATTTATCTTGACGAGCAGCTGGTCGCGACTGGGCAGATCCTTCCCTTAAATCTGATGGTCGTCGAAAGCTCCTCGACGTTGCATTAAGAGGACTTTTGTTCCTCCTAGGGCCTAATCGGTCGAAAGGAGAAACCCTACTTAATCTTTCCAATGCGCTGGTCCTTTCTGGGGAGAGGGTGACACGTTGTTCAGTATCCGTGGCTCGTACTGACGAAGTTCGTCCAGCACTACACCAAAAACAGGATTCTGGCACAGTTCAAAATCCTGCCAGATCAAATCTGGCACGGTTTTGAACTGTGCCAGAATCAGGTGTTCCAAAATGGGAATTTTTTTCTGGCACGGTTTAAAAGTGTGCCAGAATCAGTCAAATAGGAACACTTCTGGCACACTTTTAAACCGTGCCAGAATTCGATATTTCTGGCACACTTTTGGCACAGTTTTTAACTGTGCTAGATTCAGCAAAATAGGAACACTTCTGGCACACTTTTAAACCGTGCCAGAATTTGATATTTCTGGCACACTTTTGGCACAGTTTTTAACTGTGCCAGATTCTTCAAAATAGGAACATTTCTGGCACACTTTTAAACCGTGCCAGAATTTGATATTTCTGGCACACTTTTGGCACAGTTTTTAACTGTGCCCGATTCAGTATAATTTTAAAAAAATTAGCACAGTTTAAAACCGTGCCAAAATATGATACACTTTTGCCACGGTTTTGAACTGTGCCAATTTTTTTTAATTTAAAAAAAAATATTTGAAAGCACAAAATTCACAAATTAATAATATTGCGCGTTATTAATAAACTAATGTACATACAAACTTCAAAATATTACAAGTCTTTAGCTTCTCGCATGCCAAAAAAAATTGGGCAGAGTTTCCTCTATTTTCTGGACATTCCAAAACCTGTTAATACAAAACCTGCCTAACATAAAGCCCGCACGGCCACAAAATATAACAATTAACTTACAAAATCCCTCATGGCCATAAAAGTCCATAATAAAACAACAAAAGACCGTACGGTCATGACACAAAAAAATGGATTCATTAATAAACCCCTTGTTGTAAACCAATGAGTTCTTTGTGTATTCCACGCGAATAAAAGCCAATGATAAACTGTTATCCTGCAAAAAAAAATAGAATACAAAAAAGATACGATATTAGTAACCAAATAATTTATAAAAAAAATACTCAAAACAAAAAAATTACATATATGAATGGAAATTAACGTTATACTCACAAACCGGGAGACCTGGGACTACGCGCTCAGTTCCTACAAGTTACAATGGTCCCGTGCGAGGTGTTCGTGCCTCGTACGGGGTCGTTTGGGAGATGGTTTGGGTTTTCAACCTTTAACGGCATGTTTTTAAGTTTAAGTGTTGATTTTTGCAAATCATCGTCCTATTCACAAACCGGGAGATCCGGGACTACGCGGTCAGTTCCTACAAGTTACATTGGTCCCGTGCGAGGTGTTCGTGCCCCCTACGGGATCGTTTGGGGGGTGTTTTGGGTTTTCACCCTTTAACGGCTTGTTTTTAAGTTTAAGTGTTGATTTTTGCAAATTATCGTCATACTCTCAAATCGAGAGACTCGGGACTACGCGATCAGTTCCTACAAGTTACATTGGTCCCGTGCGAGGTGTTCGTGCCTCCTACGGGGTCGTTTGGGGGTTGGTTTGGGTATTCACCCTTTGACGGCATGTTTTTAACTAAGTGTGATTTTTGCAAATTATCGTCATATTCACAAACCGAGAGACCCGGGACTACGCGGTCAGTTCCTACAAGTTACATTGGCCCCGTGCGAGGTGCTCGTGCCCCCTACGGGGTCGTTTGGGGGGTGGTTTGAGTTTTCACCCTTTAACTGCTTGTTTTTAAGTTTAAGTGCTGATTTTTGCCAATTATTGTCATATTCACAAACCGGGAGACCCTAGACTACGCGGTCAGTTCCTACAAGTTACATTGGTCCCGTGCGAGGTGTTCGTGCCCCCTACGGGGTTGTTTGGGGGGTGGTTTTGGTTTTCACCCATTAACGGCTTGTTTTTAAGTATAAGTGCTGATTTTTGCAAATTATCGTCATATTCACAAACCGGGAGACCCGGGACTACGCGGTCAGTTCCTACAAGTTACATTGGTCCCGTGCGAGGTGTTCGTGCCTCCTACGGGGTCGTTTGGGGGGTGGTTTGGGTTTTCACCCATTAACGGCTTGTTTTTAAGTTTAAGTGCTGATTTTTGTAAATTATCATCATATTCACAAACCGGGAGACCCGGGACTACGCGGTCAGTTCCTACAAGTTACATTGGACCCGTGCGAGGTGTTCGTGCCCCCTACGGGGTGGTTTGGGGGGTGGTTTGGGTATTCACCCTTTGACGGCATGTTTTTAACTAAGTGTGATTTTTGCAAATTATCATCATATTCACAAACTGGGAGACCCAGGACTACGCGGTCAGTTCCTACAAGTTACATTGGTCCGTGCGAGGTGTTCGTGCCCCCTACGGGGTCGTTTGGGGGGTGGTTTGGGTTTTCACCCATTAACGGCTTGTTTTTAAGTTTAAGTGCTGATTTTTGCAAATTATCGTCATATTCACAAACCGGGAGACCCGGGACTACGCGGTCAGTTCCTAAAAGTTACATTGGTCCCGTGCAAGGTGTTCGTGCCTCCTACGGGGTCGTTTGGGGGGTGGTTTGGATTTTCACCCATTAACGGCTTGTTTTTAAGTTTAAGTGCTGATTTTTGTAAATTATCATCATATTCAGAAATCGGGAGACCCGGGACTACGCGGTCAGTTCCTACAAGTTACATTGGACCCGTGCGAGGTGTTCGTGCCCCCTACGGGGTCGTTTGGGGGGTGGTTTGGGTATTCACCCTTTGACGGCATGTTTTTAACTAAGTGTGATTTTTGCAAATTATCATCATATTCATAAACCGGGAGACCCAGGACTACGCGGTCAGTTCCTACAAGTTACATTGGTCCGTGCGAGGTGTTCGTGCCCCCTACGGGGTCGTTTGGGGGGTGGTTTGGGTTTTCACCCATTAACGGCTTGTTTTTAAGTTTAAGTGCTGATTTTTGCAAATTATCGTCATATTCACAAACCGAGAGACCCGGGACTACGCGGTCAGTTCCTAAAAGTTACATTGGTCCCGTGCAAGGTGTTCGTGCCTCCTACGGGGTCGTATGGGGGGTGGTTTGGGTTTTCACCCATTAACGGCTTGTTTTTAAGTTTAAGTGCTGATTTTTGCAAATTATCATCATATTCACAAACTGGGAGACCCGAGACTACGCGGTCAGTTCCTACAAGTTACATTGGTCCCGTGCGAGGTGTTCGTGCCCCCTACGGGGTCGTTTGGGAGGTGGTTTGGGTTTTCACCCTTTAACGGCTTGTTTTTAAGTTTAAGTGCTGATTTTTGCAAATTATCGTCATATTCACAAACCGGGAGACCCGGGACTATGCGGTCAGTTCCTACAAGTTACATTGGTCCCGTTCGAGGTGTTCGTGCCCCCTACAGGGTCGTTTGGGGGGTGGTTTGGGTTTTCACCCATTAACGGCTTGTTTTTAAGTTTAAGTGCTGATTTTTGCAAATTATCATCATATTCATAAACCGGGAGACCCGGGACTACGCGGTCAGTTCCTACAAGTTACATTGGTCCCGTGCAAGGCGTTCGTGCCTCCTACGGGGTCGTTTGGGGGGTGGTTTGGGTTTTCACCCATTAACGGCTTGTTTTTAAATTTAAGTGCTGATTTTTGCAAATTATCATCATATTCACAAACCGGGAGACCCGGGACTACGCGGTCAGTTCCTACAAGTTACATTGGACCCGTGCGAGGTGTTCGTGCCCCCTACGGGGTCGTTTGGGGGGTGGTTTGGGTATTCACCCTTTGACGGCATGTTTTTAACTAAGTGTGATTTTTGCAAATTATCATCATATTCACAAACCGGGAGACCCAGGACTACGCGGTCAGTTCCTACAAGTTACATTGGTCCGTGCGAGGTGTTCGTGCCCCCTACGGGGTCGTTTGGGGGGTGGTTTGGGTTTTCACCCATTAACGGCTTGTTTTTAAGTTTAAGTGCTGATTTTTGCAAATTATCGTCATATTCACAAACCGGGAGACCCGGGACTACGCGGTCAGTTCCTGAAAGTTACATTGGTCCCGTGCAAGGTGTTCGTGCCTCCTACGGGGTCGTTTGGGGGGTGGTTTGGGTTTTCACCCATTAACGGCTTATTTTTATGTTTAAGTGCTGATTTTTGCAAATTATCATCATATTCACAAACCGGGAGACCCGGGACTACACGGTCAGTTCCTACAAGTTAAATTGGACCCGTGCGAGGTGTTCGTGCCCCCTACGGGGTCGTTTGGGGGGTGGTTTGGGTATTCACCCTTTGACGGCATGTTTTTAACTAAGTGTGATTTTTGCAAATTATCGTCATATTCACAAACCGGGAGACCCGGGACTACACGGTCAGTTCCTACAAGTTACATTGGTCCCGTGCGAGGTGTTCGTGCCCCCTACGGGGTCGTTTCGGGGGTGGTTTGGGTTTTCACCCTTTAACGGCTTGTTTTTAAGTTTAAGAGCTGATTTTTGCAAATTATCGATTCACAAACTGGGAGACCCGGGACTACGCGGTCAGTTCCTACAAGTTACATTGGTCCCGTGCGAGGTGTTCGTGCCCCCTACGGGGTCGTTTGGGGGGTGGTTTGGGTATTCACCTTTTGACGGCATGTTTTTAACTAAGTGTGGTTTTTGCAAATTATCGTCATATTCACAAACCGGGAGACCCGAGACTACGCGGTCAGTTCCTACAAGTTACATTGGTCCCGTGCGAGGTGTTCGTGCCCCCTACGGGGTCGTTTGGGGGGTGGTTTGGGTTTTCACCCTTTAACGGTTTGTTTTAAGTTTAAGTGCTGATTTTTGCAAATTATCGTCATATTCACAAACCGGGAGACCCAGGACTATGCGGTCAGTTCCTACAAGTTACATTGGTCCCGTGCGAGGTGTTCGTGCCCCCTACGGGGTCGTTTGGGGGGTGGTTTGGGTTTTCACCCATTAACGGCTTGTTTTTAAGTTTAAGTGCTGATTTTTGCAAATTATCATCATATTCACAAACCGGGAGACCCGGGACTACGCGGTCAGTTCCTACGAGTTACATTGGTCCCGTACAAGGTGTTCGTGCCTCCTACGGGGTCGTTTGGGGGGTGGTTTGGTTTTTCACCCATTAACGGCTTGTTTTCAAGTTTAAGTGCTGATTTTTGCAAATTATCATCATATTCACAAACCGGGAGACCCGGGACTACGCGGTCAGTTCCTACAAGTTACATTGGACCCGTGCGAGGTGTTCGTGCCCCCTACGGGGTCGTTTGGGGGGTGGTTTGGGTATTCACCCTTTGACGGCATGTTTTTAACTAAGTGTGATTTTTGCAAATTATCATCATATTCACAAACCGGGAGACCCAGGACTACGCGGTCAGTTCCTACAAGTTATATTGGTCCGTGCGAGGTGTTCGTGCCCCCTACGGGGTCGTTTGGGGGGTGGTTTGGGTTTTCACCCATTAACGGCTTGTTTTTAAGTTTAAGTGCTGATTTTTGCAAATTATCGTCATATTCACAAACCGGGAGACCCGGGACTACGCGGTCAGTTCCTAAAAGTTACATTGGTCCCGTGCAAGGTGTTCGTGCCTCCTACGGGGTCGTTTGGGGGGTGGTTTGGGTTTTCACCCATTAACGGCTTGTTTTTATGTTTAAGTGCTGATTTTTGCAAATTATCATCATATTCACAAACCGGGAGACCCGGGACTACACGGTCAGTTCCTACAAGTTACATTGGACCCGTGCGAGGTGTTCGTGCCCCCTACGGGGTCGTTTGGGGGGTGGTTTGGGTATTCACCCTTTGACGGCATGTTTTTAACTAAGTGTGATTTTTGCAAATTATCGTCATATTCACAAACCGGGAGACCCGTGACTACACGGTCAGTTCCTACAAGTTACATTGGTCCCGTGCGAGGTGTTCGTGCCCCCTACGGGGTCGTTTCGGGGGTGGTTTGGGTTTTCACCCTTTAACGGCTTGTTTTTAAGTTTAAGAGCTGATTTTTGCAAATTATCGATTCACAAACTGGGAGACCCGGGACTACGCGGTCAGTTCCTACAAGTTACATTGGTCCCGTGCGAGGTGTTCGTGCCCCCTACGGGGTCGTTTGGGGGGTGGTTTGGGTATTCACCCTTTGACGGCATGTTTTTAACTAAGTGTGATTTTTTCAAATTATCGTCATATTCACAAACCGGGAGACCCGAGACTACGCGGTCAGTTCCTACAAGTTACATTGGTCCCGTGCGAGGTGTTCGTGCCCCCTACGGGGTCGTTTGGGGGGGAGGGTTTGGGTTTTCACCCTTTAACGGCTTGTTTTTAAGTTTAAGTGCTGATTTTTGCAAATTATCGTCATATTCACAAACCGGGAGACCCGGGACTATGCGGTCAGTTCCTACAAGTTACATTGGTCCCGTGCGAGGTGTTCGCGCCCCCTACGGGGTCGTTTGGGGGGTGGCTTGGGTTTTCACCCATTAACGGCTTGTTTTTAAGTTTAAGTGTTGATTTTTGCAAATTATCGTCATATTCACAAACCGGGAGACCCGGGACTACGCGATCAGTTCCTACAAGTTACATTGGTCCCGTGCGAGGTGTTCGTGCCTCCTACGGGGTCGTTTGGGGGGTGGTTTGGGTTTTCACCCATTAACGGCTTGTTTTTAAGTTTAAGTGCTGATTTTTGCAAATTATCGTCATATTCACAAATCGGGAGACCCGGGACTACGCGGTCAGTTCCTACAAGTTACATTGGTCCCGTACGAGGTGTTCGTGCCCCCTACGGGATCGTTTGGGGGGTGTTTTGGGTTTTCACCCTTTAACGGCTTGTTTTTAAGTTTAAGTGTTGATTTTTGCAAATTATCGTCATACTCTCAAACCGAGAGACCCGGGACTACGCGATCAGTTCCTACAAGTTACATTGGTCCCGTGCGAGGTGTTCGTGCCTCCTACGGGATCGTTTGGGGGGTGTTTTGGGTTTTCACCCATTAATGGCTTGTTTTTAAGTTTAAGTGCTGATTTTTGCAAATTATCGTCATATTCACAAACCGGGAGACCCGGGACTACGCGGTCAGTTCCTACAAGTTACATTGGTCCCGTGCGAGGTGTTCGCGCTAAGGGTGAGGGACAATAAAATAAACATCTTATTCGTATATAAAATTTCAATTTTACCCTTGAGCGATTTCATATGCATAATGTACGATTAACCGAGCATCAACATAAATTTGGACGGTCAATTGGAAAAAGAAAAAATTTCCTTTAAATTTGCAAACATTAAATGGGGATTCTTATTTGGGACAAAATAAGTAATTAAAGTTTTCACTAGAATAATGCAAGAGGTTAGATCACTATCTACTCTACTCTTTTCCTTACCCTGATTGTTTTTGGTATCTCTAGTTCTTCAATCAATCTCATTCTCAACTATATTTGAAATATGTACTTTCTAACACATGACTCACCATAAGATAAGTAATTAAGCCATATGGGATTATACCCAATCTATCACTATGATATTTTTTTAGAGGTTATGCTTGTCTCTACCACAACAGGTCACAAGGTTCAAATGTGGAGGATTTGTACTGGGAATGACAATTAACCATTGTATGGTTGATGGAATAACAACAATGGAGTTTGTGAACTCATGGGCTGAAACAGCAAGTGGAAAAAACGACAAATAAAGCATTTTATTTTCACCCAGAAAAGGTCACAACATTAAAGAAAATAGCAATGGAGGACGTGATCAAAAGTTGCACAAGCTTCACAATGCACACACAAACACACACATATATGTGCATATGCAACTGCATATATATGCATATGCAACTGCATATATATGTGCAACTGCATATATATGCAGCATATAGATATATATGCACTGCATATATATGCATATGCAGCATATGCATATATGTGTGTGTTTGTGTGTGCTTGTGTGAGTGGGGAAGGGGGGGGGGAGGGGCAGGGGCAGGGGACGGGGCAGGGGCAGGGGGAGGGGGAGTTGGATTGATCAATGTTCTAAAAAGGTTTGGTTTCTCTGAGAATTGGATTGATCTGATTTGGAGGCTTATATCCAATTGCTAGTTTTCTGTGACTATGAATGGCAATCCATGTGATTTCTTGAAAGCTTATAGAGGTTTGAGGCAAGGTTATCCTGTATCACCTAGCCTATTCATTATAATGGCTGAAGGTTTCTCTAGAGATCTTAATTCTCTTCTTCTTAAGAAGTTTGGTTTTAAAATGCCAATTGGTTATCTCAAATTTAATCACCTAGCCTATGCAGATGATGTTGTCATTTTCTCTTCTGAGACTAACAAAGACTTAAATTTAATTATGGAGGTTATCACAGAATATGAGAGGGTTGCTGGTCAAAATCTTAACCTTGCCAAATCCCAAATGTTCTTATCCAAGAAAATATCTCCTGCTTCTGTAAAAAAAATCAAAATCTCCACTGGTTTTACTGACAAAAATCTTCTTATTTCATATTTGGGTTGTCCTTGATTTTCAGGTAGAAAGAAGGTATCTCACTTTGAATATCTTGTAAATAAGATCAGACTATCTCTAAGTGGATGGAAATCAAGGCTTTTAACTATGGGGGAGAGCTGGTCCTCATGAAAAGTGTCCTTACTTCTATTCCAGTACATACTCTAGCTGCCTTTAATCCTCTTAAGTAGGTAATTTCGAAGATTGAATATGTATTTGGAAGCTTTTTTTGGGGATATACTGAAGGATCTTTGAAGAACCATTGGTGTAAGTGGAATGAGATCTCTACTCCCATTAAAAAAGGGGGCTTAAGCATAAGGAAGTTACCTGACATTAGCAAAGAAATGTTCATCAAGCTATGGTGGAAATTTAGATATAATGATTCTCTTTGGTCAAGACATATGAAGTAAAAATATTATAGAAGATCTCATACTCTTACTGTTAATCATACATCTTTCTCCACTTCTTAGGACATGATGCGTATTTTCAGATATGCAGCTGAGGAACATATGAAATTGAGAATTAGCTCAGGAGATGTTGATTTATATTGGGATAATTGGTTGGAGTCAGGCTCTACTAGAGATGCTTATAATATTGCAAAGAATTTTAAAGTTAGAGATTTTTGGTTGGAAGATTGAAATTAGGATTTGAACCTGATGAGCTTATATCTCCATATGGATCTAATCAACCAAGTAACTCAATGCTAGATTTAGAATTTAGATAAATATGGTTTGGTCTGGACTTCATCTACTTTAGGTTCTTTCAACTTTTCATCTTCTTGGGATATAGCTAGAGACCACAGTTCTCTAATAAGAAATTTTTGAGCGAAAACAGCATATATGCTTTTTCAATCTCATCTGCTGTTTTCAATCTCATCTGCTGTTTCCCATGTTATATATAATAGCTTTCCCGTGCTTCCCGCTCAATAATGATAAATAAATAACTGGTTTTCCTAGTTGATTGCATAACGATTATAGAAACAACATAACTCAATTCAGTAGATGGTGGAGCAGGATTATAGAAGCATGAATTAGGAATATAAGTAGAGATTTTGCAGATTTGTACCTTAGAGGGAAGTACTTCGAAGCAAGGTGGCGTAGGTCATTCGTCGGTGTCACCAATGGGAGGACAAAGGTCGTCGAGCCAATACATAATTCCATTTTTACCAACATCTTCCAAGTTCTCGCAATGAGCTTGTTTTCCACCCCAAACTGGATACTCGGGCACTTTGATGTCATCGAGTAAAACTCCCACTTCATTCTTTCTCAACTTATGGAAGTGAACGGTCGAGACGGCTCCTGGTTGCGTTTTCCTCCCATAACCAACAAGTTCACGTGTGTGGGATAGTATTTTGCATTCAATTAGCGAGGTGAATATTGTAACCTCGAATACAGGGGAGGAATGAGAACACGAAGGAGTTACAGTGCATATAGTAGGTAACTCCTGAACGTTGTGTCCAACACATGAAAATTTTTCGGTTTTGAAGTCGGTAATGAATTCATCTAATGAGGATTTTATCCCCTCTATGTCACTCCTAAGGTGATCAACATGATCCTTCCAATTTCCGGTGTCCTCTTTCACCTCCTCAAGCATTTCTCTAGCAAATGCCGACCCTAATATAGCGGTTCTCGAAATTGTGGACCCAACACAACGAACACGTCCTCGCGTATCTTTTCCGAAAACCTCAAAAATAGGCCCGGCATCCAAGGTCTCCTCCTGACCACTCGCTTTGTATACATCCAGAAGCATTTGAATTTGGTCCTGTATAAAAATATATTAACATTAGGTTTGATGATACGATACTTTGTTTAAACAAAACGAACATTAAAAAATTTAAATTACCGCAAATATTTTATCATGAGGGGCATAACCACCTCCTTTGATTATATGAGTTGCCAACCACAATTCAGCACGAGTGGGTGCACGCCCATGCTCCTTTCTCCAATTCTCTGAAGCTCGGGCATAACCATGACGACCTGTATTATGAGTTGTCTTTCTCACACAATTTAGTTTAGTCTCTTTGTTCTTTCTTCGCAAAGCCTTTTGAACCTCTAAAACTTCATTATTGCAAAACACCTCCCAGTCCTCAGATTTGACATTTCGTGGCACTTTCTCCTTCCACTTTCAAATATCACCATCCTTCAAATTAACCCTTAGCTTGGACTTGAACTTTTTCCAAGCATCGTTCGCTTTTTTCATAAAAATTTGCTTCTGACTTTCGCGCACATCTGGGAACTCTTTCTACAATATATGAAGAAATAAAATTAAAACATCACATAATTGAATTTACATTCTTTGGAATAGAAAGGAATACTATACCATTAGTGATGACCAAACTGAGTTCTTATATCGCACATCCACTTGTTCCAACTCGTATAAGATATGGGAACATGTGTCCTTGCTAAGTCTCCCAACCTGGTTGAGAGTGTATATGAGTCTTCACCAACTGGAAGGCCGTGCTCATTAAATTTTAACTTCTTAGTGGAAGAGTCACCACCTACTCTTGAAGCACCCGAAGCAACCTTAGAACGGGAGGTTGATATAGGTGTCTCCCTATTTATTGACGGTTGCGAAGTATCACCCATATGAGACATTTATCTGGAAAAAAGTGACTATTGGACACCAAAATAATCAAAATAAACATTTACAAGAATATTACATGTTCAAATAGCAATATAAAGAAGATGGCATGTTCAAATAGAATTATAATTTCAAACAACCATACATGTATTAAATGTTTAAAAAGCAATAAACTATTAAATGTGTACAACAATAACAACAACAACAACAAACGGAATAAATAGAATATCGCATATTCAAAAACAAGTTCAGAACTAAATCATTGCACTAGAAATCTGTGTCCAAAATCTCCAGAAATTTATCATTTTCCTCGAGAATGGAGTCATACATCGTACGGTCAATATCAATCACATCTATTTCTTTCGTCAGTCTCTTGGGAGAATGTAAAACAACTGACCACCCATTCAGCTTTACATCTTGACAATAAAATACTTGACTGGCTTGAGATGCAAGGATGAACGGATCATCGTGAATGGTATTTTTACTCACGAGCTTACTAAGATTCACCATCACCAATTTTGAGGTGAGTTCAACTTTGCAAGCATTCTTATAATCAACATCCACCCAATCACAATAAAAGACAGTATGTGCGAACTCAATGTAATTAAGGTCGAGTATTTGTCTAATAACTCCATAAAAGGTTGTCATAATCCCCTTCTTATTAAAGGCCTTAGTGGATACACCACTACTCTGAAAGTTATGATTCTCTTCATGTTCAGAAGTACAAAAGGTGTACCCATTGCATTGAAATTTCTCATAACTGGTAACCCTATGGAGAGGACCATCAACATATGGCAAAATTCCCGTATCATTAAATCTTGAGGCCTGTAAGAAATTGATAATTTTTTAAAGTTTCATTAAAAATAATTACGGTTGATAAAAAAGTACATGTATAAATAAAGACTTGCCTCGTTCCTTAGCCAAGGGATGAAATCATCAATTCTATGCGTCGATTGAGTCTCAGTTACCACAAATTTTCTACAAGAAATTAGTTTCAAAATTAAGAAATATCACATTACAATCAATTAATATGAATTAACATAGAACTAAGTGCGTACCTTCTCCATTCATCAACACTGTCGCATTGAGATAAAACCCATCTTCGCACTTGCTCATATTGTACATTATTTAAGATCAATTCTTTACTTTTACCCAATGGTCGTTGGCATTCCGAGTCATCAAACTCATCATCAAGAAAATCCTCAAGATTCCTCTTATGAGTTCCTTCACCTCTTTTCGATATGTACTCCATGGCATACAAAGAAGCTTCATGTAACAAATATGCATTAGCAATGCTCCCTTCAATGTACCTCTTGTTTCATGACCACTTTTTATATCTTCCCATTTCTCTCTCAAATAACCACATCGCCCGATATCTTGGTGGCCCAGCTGTCAAAGCTTCATCGGCTAAATGGTGCATGAGGTGGATCATCACCACAAAAAAAGGCAGGTGGAAAATAAATTTCAAAGACACAAAGTGCCTCTACTAATGCGTTTTTAGCCTTCAAAAGATGTTCTCTAAATATCACTTTGGCACACAACACATTAAAGAATATGTTGATCCGCTGTATAGCTTAAAACAAAGGCTTATCATCCGGAAATGAATGCATAAGCAATGCAGGAAGCAACCGTTGCATAATGACGTGATAATCGTGGGACTTGAGATTGGTAAATCCAGGTGGATCGAGGTTAACATTGTTGCTAAAATTTGATGAAAATCCAATCGGTACCTTTAATGTTTTTAGTGTACGAAAAAAGGCTTCTTTCTCTTACTTTCCTAATGCGAAAGGTGCCTTTGGCATAAGCCTTTTTTTACTGCCTTCAACATCTTTCATCCATAATTTCCTTTTAAGCTTCAAATGAACTTTCAAGTCTTCACGGGCTTTGACCGTATCTTTATTTGATGAACCTTTCACCGAGAGTATTGTACCTAAAAGAGTCTCTGTGACATTCTTTTCAACATGCATAACATCTAAATTATGTCTAATATCATGATCCTTCCAATACTCTAAGTCAAAGAAAGAGGGAGAGGGGAGAGGCTAGAGAGCGCAGAGGCTAGAGAGAGCGCATAGGCTAGAGAGAGGCGGGAATCGTGAGCGGGAACAAGAGAAAGAGGGAAGTCTAATGTTTTTTTTTGGGTATTATATATTTTAGTAAGTGTACTCAATTTTGGCACACTTTAAAACAGTGTCAAATTTTGGCACTGTTTTAAAGTGTGCCAAATCTCTATAAAACTGTGCCAAAATCTGGCACAGTTTTAAACTGTGCCATATTTTTAATATCAGGGTGTGCCAAAATGCTATTTTTGGTGTAGTGCAGGTTGATAAGAAAAATCTTCAGATTCCTCATTGCGATATGAATTAGTACGCCTAGTACGCGAAGAAGGCGTACGGGTATTTCTTTGAATGCTTCGTGGTCCAGAATGGGCTGATGCACCGCCATGGACGGTTTGGATGAGTTGTCGCATTGTTTCTCGCATGACGGTCTGGCCCTGAGCCAGATTTTCCATTATTCCAGTCAGATGTGGAATAATTGGTGGAGCAGATGGATTTGGAGGGGTTCCAGCGTTTCGATTGCTGGATTCAGGAATATCAGCCATTGGTAATGGATTGTTTTTGGTGAGAAAACGATATTACCAGTCATTTCCCACAGACGGCTCCAATCAGTTGATGTAAAAAATTAGATCACTCTAATAATTCAATCACAGATAAATAAATGAGACAAAAGATTTTAAAGTGGTTCAGCCTTATAAGAATGGCCTACGTCCACTGTTTTGGTATTGCTGTTTGTATGGGAATTCTCGATTTGTGAATTATCTCAAGAAATTCTGGTCCTGGGGTCCCCTTACAATGAGAATTGTACAATGTATTTATATCCCTGAGGCTGTTATGTGAAAGGGTGAAACATTAAATGATATACATATAAAAGGGTGATACATTCAATACCCCTTGTGCGTGTGCGTGTGCGTGTGCGTCTGGATGACAAGCATTTAATGAACCAGGTGAACTGTTAGTTATCCAACTATTAATGCCTTGTTCGAGGTGCAGCTCGGACCGCCTGAGTTGCTCAGACCGCCTAAGATTCTCGGTGCTCAAGAGTTCCTCGGAGAGGTGTGAGTTCCTCGGGGAAGCAGTGTTCTTCGGGGAACTAGTCTTTCTCGTTATAGTCTTGTTCCTCGGAGAGTGTGATCATCTCGGAAGTGATTGTTGTTACCATGTAGATAGCCACGTGTCTTCATATGATTGGTCCATGTCAGCAGATTAAATTTGGTATCAACAATTATCTTTGAGTATTTCAAAATTTACATCATGACTCCAAATCGAGTCTATTGTTATTTTTTCCTCGTTGGATAGTGCATCTTCCAATTCTATCCCTTCAAAGTATCTTGTTATTGTACCTCTTTGACTTATTTGTGCTACTTGGTCCTTCAGTTTGTACAAATTTTCTTTGAAAATAGAAAACTGTTAAGAGGAAAAAGTATGAGTATATATAAAATATAAACGTGCATGTAATGTAAATAAGTTTAGGGGTTAACCATTTTATTGGCCTCATTGTAGTATAATGAGGACTGATTGATTACCAATGGGCAGAGAGAGTACATATGGACAACTTTATTTGTTTCTTTGTAGATAACTAACAATGAAACATGTCCTGCATCGTCTCCAATTGAATGTCTAATGTGAATGAATAGAATATCAGAAATTCTAAAAACTTCTAAAATGTGTTTTTCTATTTGTTCTTTCATCATTTGATGATCATTTATTCGAACAGATTCCTATTAAAAGTAATATATTTGTTAGTAAGATGAGTATGATAATATATATTTTAAAATGATGGGCAATACTTTAGGTTTTATTTTTCTTACCCAAGCATATAAGTTAAAAGCGTGCGTAAGTCGAAGCCCATTTTTCTTCATTTTTTGTCTCCATTAAACGAGAGAAGTATTGAATTATTTGGTTTGATATTTCTTCGCCTTTCAAAAATTCTTTAATATCGTTCGTGCAAACGAATACGTCCTTTGTTGTAAAGAGATAATTGTTGAATTTCAATAAAGAAAATAATGTTAGAAGAATAATTGAAACATGTATATAATCTATGATCATTAAATAACATGTGTATTTTATCTTTATGCATGTACTTTATAAAGTACACGCATAAAGTTCAATACAAAAATGTGTGTACTTCATAAAAATAAGCGTGTACTTTGTGAAATGGTTGTACTTAATAAAGTACACACATAAAGTTAGATACAAAAACGCGTGTACTTTATGAAATATTCGTGTACTTTATAAAGTACACGCATAAAGTTAGATGCAAAAATATATGTACTTCATAAAGAGATGCATGTACTTTATAAAGTACACGTGTACTTTATAAAGTACACATGTACTTTATAAAGAACACGCATAAAGTTCAATAAAAAAAAATAAACAATTAAAAGATTTACCCTGTATCCTTCTCCTCCATCAAATAATCTTTTAATTTATTTTGGACTTCTTCTTTAAGGTGTTTTGAACACTTGTATATTTTCAGGTCTACTTCATGTGTTGCATTTGTTCTGCCCTTTTTATTCTTCCATTTATTGTTCTGCACTTTTTTCTTTTAAATGTGACACTAGAAGCCAAATTTTATTGTGTATTTCTTACTTTTGGCTGCAATTCAGCAGGAGCATCATGAAGAATTTTTATTCTCGTCTTCTTTTGACAAATCATGAATATGATGTGAATATATAAAGTCTTTATCAATCTTTTGCTTCCTGCCAACTCTTTCCTGGATTCTCAAAATCATTGAGTTCTGAATTGAATTTATTTCTTCATCCTTTTTAGATATGGATGATGACAAATCTTCTATCTTTTTCTTGAGATTATTATTTTCTGTTTCCTGACGAAAATTAAACATCATGTTTAAATATTAAAAATGCCATAAACCTCAATGATAATAAACAAAATGTGCATGTACTTTATAAAGCTATTCGTGTAGTTTATGTCAAATGCGGGTACACTCACTTATTTGAAAAGAATACCAAAGTACATGTGAAAATTTTCAAAATACAAGTAAATGTAAAAATAATTCCACGTGTACTTTGGGGTGATATGCGCGTATTTTGTAAAATACAACTGTATTTTGTAAAATTACTGCTTGTACTCTATAGAATAATGATGTTTTTTATTTGAAAATTAATCAAAAGTATCTATTCAAATCTTTTCAATTCTATCTGCTGAAGATCCAGCAATAATGTCCCCATTTCTACGTCTCCATCTCTCAATTTTTGCACTACATCTTCAAACTTATTTTTGAGATTTTCATTACTGCCAGACATATATGCATTTTTTGTTCCAAAATTCTAGATGTTTTATCCTGTTTTTTCAATAAATCATCCAGTTGTTTAATTCTATCTGAGTCATTCATTGTGGCTTGATCAAGCTTTTCTTTCAAAGAATTGTTTAACGAGACAAGTTGGGCATTTTCCACCTCCAACTTATTTAGTAACTCTTTTTCTTTCAAAAGGTTGGAATTCTCCACCTTCAACTTTTTTATTTTTTCTTAAGCTTCCAAAAGTGAATTACTATCTACCTGTAACTGTACATTCATAATGGTAAGGTTGGCACTCTTCACCTCTAAATAAGCCACCTTATTTAGTGCATAATCAAGGTCTTCATCTGCTTTAGATAGTTGGTTATTTTTTTCCAATAATTCCCTTTTCGAACTAGCAATTTGTTCCTCCAAATTAACCTTATCCGTCTTTTCAACATCTGTTGGTTTAACAATTCCCTTTGGTTGATCATTTCCCTTCTTTTTCTTTGGACTCACAGTGTTTTTAAGGGAAATATTCCAACCTGATGAAAAATCATTGTCATTAAATTCTTCAGCAACTTTTTCTGACGATGAATCAGTATGCTTCCAACTGAGATTCCCTTTCTACAAAACTTCCTTACAAGCTAGTTTATTTGTAGCGTCCTTCAAATTTGTTGATGCAATGTCCTTCATCGCAAACCAATCGTTCAAAGAAGACAATTTCCACCTAAGGAATTTTGGCTTCTTCTCTTTAAAATTTTCAACAGGAGGAATAATATCAAATTTCTCATATGCCCAATACTGTGATTATGCAAAAAAAATGATATTAATAATTGTATTACCTAGTTATTCATAATTGAAAGTACACGTAATATTTACAAAGTACACGCAAAGTTACACGTGCACTTTATAAATATAATAATTGTATTTTGAAAGTACTCGTGAATTTTTACAAAGTACATGTGTACAATTTTTTTGTAAATATAAGTTCACGTGTACTTTGTAAATATCACATGTACTTTATAAAGTACATGTGAATTTATATTTACAAAAAATTATACAGGTGTACTTTGTAAAAATCACGCGTACTTTCAAAATACACGTATAAATATCATGTGTATTTTTAAAATACACGTGATATTAATAAAGTAAACACGTGAATTGGTTTAAATATCAGTGGTACTTTGAAAGTAACAAAGACATATTACGACCATGGTAAATGTAATACTATTATGGTTCATATGAATTTTATAAATATCACGTGTACTTTGGAAAAATCACGTGTACTATAATATTACACGTGATTTTTACAAAGTACACGTGATTATTGGTTTGTATATTTATAAATATCAGGATGTTGTTTTGCTCACCAGTAGGGAAATGACACATCCAATGGCTATGCTAGGTTTTGAACTTGCTGTTTTGTCAAGTGAATTTATGAGAAACTCTTGCACAGCAAATTTCCAATCATAGCTATTCATTTCAACAATACTGTTGATGTATTTTATAAAAAATTCTACTAGTGTGAAGTTGGAGTTGGAAAAAAATAACATGGTCAAGAAGTGGAGACAAATAAGTTTTACAAATCGGCAATGCCTTCATCTGTGTCCAACTCAATCGATTTCTTCAAACCCTCCAATATTTCTGACTTTCCTATTTTTTTTTGAAGTATCGTGCAAGTAATCTAGGTTTTTGAGACATAATCGGTCTCTTTTTCAGTTCTATTGATTTTTTCCCCTCACCCATTGAAATGCCAAATATTTCACTTATATCTATTGGCCTTATTTCAGTCCTACTCTTCGTATGGAAACTTTTGGTTTCCTTGTTGTACATCTTAATAATTGATAAAATATTTTTATTGGTCTTCTTGTGGTTCGCTACTACTACTTCCCCACTGTAGTAGGCATTAAAAAGCTCACAGGATGGAGTCTTCTTAAGTAATTCAATATGCCTATCATTTATTTTCTTTTTAATCTTACCATAATTATGAATAAATCTAACAACATTTGATTAATACTAATCATTCTTCTTTGCAGCACGTGTAGATTTCAATGCAACACTAGAACTACAACTAGAACTGAATGACTAACTTTCTTTAGAACTGCTCTTTTTTTTGTTCTTTATTCTTCTTGCCTTCATCTTCATCCTCATTCTATTGATCTATAAACAAAATTTAATTACTAACCTATAATGATAATTTACATGTACAAAAAATAAAATCCATGCAAATTAGAATAAAATATAGATTACAACAATAAAATACAAGCGTATTTAACAAACGTACATGCAATATTCTCACGAATAATTCATACAAGTCTCAACAAAATACATGCTAAAGGCATTAATATATATCGTCTATTTCATGCTAATACCTAATAGAGGTTGTTCGACAAGTCAAAAACCAAGATTATCTCCTCCTAACATATTCAGAAAAGAAGTGATGCAAAAGTTGCATGCTAAAAGTGCCAACATTTTCAAAACCTCTTAAGCAATACTGCTTAATTCGTTTAACTAAATCCTTCGCTTTCGATTCAGTCACTTGAAGTTGTTGCACATCAAAAGTACACTTAATGTCTTCATATTAGTTGTAGAAATCATGTAACCTTTTAGCTCTATCATTCATGCAAAGGAGAAAATGAATTTCACCATTATTCGTACTATTGACTGTCAATGTGAAAGGTTTTGTATTTATAAGATCTTCAAAGGTGCAAGCAGCAATTTTGTAGTTGAACATGCTTGATGGTATGATTCCTAAACAATAATAAAATAATATAAAAACGTACACTCATAATACATAATAGTACACACATATTGGATTAAACAAATTCAACTTCAATGTGCCTGTAATTTGTGATTTTTTCTTGTACTTTAAAAAACTAGAAGCAAAAAAGCTAAAGTACACGCAAAAATCTCAAAGTACACCCAATAATTCAGGGCTTTAAAATAAAATAATTAATATCATAAAATACATCCATACATAAATAAATACTGCTGGCGCGTACCACAATTAATATAGGAGATATACAAATACATCATGGCATTATTTATTTAAAATCTGTACAACTTTTGATATAAAATATATATACATTGTTGTGTACAAAAATCTAAATAACCCAAAGTAACCATCACATTCTCTAATATCTTTTGCCCCACATATAAGAAACTGAGAAGTTCTCTATTAGGCAATCCCAAAGTCGGACCTGTCATTCACTACATGCTCAAATTACTTTTACAGATAGAGGGCTAAATATCTTTCATACTTGCATCGCAAAATACTTGCAGTTCCTTGCCTGACAACGTTTGGATGTTGAATCATTGCTCTTTATCTTAAATAGCCCGTATAGATTTACATCATGGCATATTTTATTTCACAGAGTACAGACAATAAAGTAGGGCAAGAAGAGAACCTAAAATCACATAGGATTGATCAAATCAGGATATGAAATATATTTTAAATAGAGTACACGTATAGAACAAAAACGTACATACATATGGGACAACAAATTCAATTTCAATGTGTGTGTACTCTATTGATTTTGTGTGTACTTTTTAAAAGTACAGGCAAAATTCACAGAGTAAACGCAATAAAACAGGGCTTGTATGTGTCCATTATTCCAATCGTGAAAAAAGTGTGTCTTGCATTTAAAATCAGGGCAACAAATGTATTTTTTCATATCATGAATAAGAATGTGATTTCATTAGTCCATGTGTAATGTCTATAAATTTATACATATGAGAACAAAAAATACATAAGGACAAAAAGGTAATATTAGAAATAAAATACTAACAACACAACATATACATAGTGAATCGTGTAATCTTAAGTAGAAAACTTAAGAACATATATATATGAATGTATCCATACTTGTTAGTGGTGTTTGGAAGAATTTTATTGAGAATGTGATATTGTTGTTAGAACTTCCCCGATTAGGGTTTGATCCCTTTAACTTTTGTGAAGTTTGTTTGTATGGTTAAGGTTATATGTGATTGTTGACCAAATTTTGATTAAGGATGAAAATAGTTTTGGTGTTTTGATCGAAGAGACAGTAGGGTTAGGGTTACAGCTTTGGCGTTTTGATTTGGTGCGCTTTGATTTTTGAAAAAGTGGGTTTTTGTTTTCATTTCGGGGTATTTATATGTTGGACCTAATAGTTTAAAATTTGTTGGGCCCGATTTTTTAGTTCAAAATTGTTAGTCCAAGGACTAAACCGTAAAAGCCCCTATGAATATATCCTATAGAAAATGATTATAACTAAACACAACCTCATCATAGTATACACAATTACCAAATATATAATCTAATAGAAAATTACATCTTATTTTGTGGTTTTCTTATGTCTCAGACCACTAATTGTTTAAAAAAGATGGGAGCTTAAATATACCATTATGTACATAGTATAAATGGATTTAAACACACAATTAAGAAGCATTCCAAAGTAGATGGTATGAGATACCAGTTGTCAAAATTTTAGAAATATAACTGTGATTAAGAATTAATCAAATGGTAAAATTAAATATACTTCAAATTAGCATCCCTTTGATCAAACTATTTCCTAATATTTTGGAGAAAGTGTAGAAATAATACCGAACTTAAAATTAACACAACACAATATATAATAAGTCTTATTAATGCAACATAATAAGAGAAGATAGATTAATAACATACAATTGTATAAAAAAAATACTCTTACCATCAATTTTACAAATAAATTATTAAATACAAATTTTGAATTGCAAAACAATAGCAATTTAACAACAAATTTCATAAAAATGAAAGGTTAAATTAGGCCAACAAACTCAATAATGCCTACTTGTTTAACCAAAACTATATGTACCTTCTCCTCATTTCACTAATGTACAGTCCATAACTACAAAAATTATCCAACTAACTAAAATGAACGTTGCATAAATTCTAAACCTTAAATTAAACAACATAACCTGAATAAGAGATTGTGTAATGAAGGCAATCATTACATGTGGGTGCGGGAGCAGCCAAAGTTTTAAAATTCATCCCCATGCTTAAATTTTAAATCCAGTTAAAGTATATGTCAAAGCCCTAAAGCTCCACCCAAGAAATTATGACCAAAAATTAAAAATTTATCTCAAAAATATATAAATATTAACATTTACATTTTATGTTTCTTTATAGAATTAATTAAACTCACACAGCCATGAACTAGAAGTTTCCATAGATAAATCTACCTACAAGAGATACAGTGGTTAGCCAAGGCCAAACATTACATGGTCTAAGTTTAAAACCTGAATCCTAGAACTGATTGGAGACGATACTTAAATTCTTGAGTGATGAATATATACTTCAATTCTTTTGGCATTGCCCAACACATATACACACAGATAAGAATGAGAAAGTAGATTAGAAATTGCGATTTAAAAAATTTATACTATATATATTCTCTTAACAAATGAAAAGAAAAAAGACACTATCCAAAATTTAAAATGTTAGAGAATGCAAAATCAAATCGAGAGGTCCAATTGATTACATAAAATCCAAAATAGATAACCTACGAATAAAAATCACTAAGTACATAAATATTATCTGAAAAATGGTATGAACTTTAATACTCAACAGATCGATATAATTTAATTCGCTGCAGATTATTTTTTTATCTTTTTTTTCCGCTTGTTAGTAGTCAATTTTCCATGGGATCAAGAAAAGACATGCAAGTTAGTTAAGGGGTAATTTTGAATAGAAGCTCATACATTTGACATAAAGGTTTCATTAAGAAAAAATTCGATTTGTCGAATTTGCATTAAAACCTCAGGAGTCTAAAATACAAAACAAAATTTGAAACCAATGTAATTTGTCATACAACATGAATAAGAATTATATATATAATAATAATAATATAATTCTTATAGGATCTTTAATGTATTCATGCAATCACCACTATATTTTTAACTACAAAAATTATGGAAAATTACCTTTGTCCATTGATATTGGATTTGCTTGTTGGAGTTGATATGCCTCAAGAACAACTTCTTAGATTCCTGGCTCTTCTTTCTTCAAGTTCCAGAAAGTCCTCTTAGAAAATTGCCAGAATTCTTATTTATGGAAAAAATTTGAAAAAATAGGTTTTTCCCTTCGTAGCCCAGATATATTTTGCGTCTTATTATGTATCAATTAATGGAGATTGGCTAAATATATATAGAGTGGAAGGGGACCCGAAATTCTCCTTTTAACTTATCATCTACCATCCACTAAGTAGCTAAAGGGTCATAAATATACCAAAAATCATGTGGCTTTTGGAATTATTTTTTAAGATTGATTCCATTAATTTAATCAAATTTGTCCCTTTATTTGGACCACACTAATTCTAGAGAAATAATTTATTTAGTTTATATTTACAAAAATTGGCCGAATTTTGTAATTAATAAATAATTAAATATTAATCCCAAAAACCAAATCATATTTCTTGCTTTATTTGTAAGGACACAAATTTCAAATTGAGTCCTTTTGTAGTTTTGGCTCAATTCCGGACAAAAACATTTGTGTCATAGGATAGTGTTCATTAATCCTATTTCAAGCCTATGGCGAGTGTGTTGAAGATGTAGCAGCCGAGTGTATAAAGCTTCATCAAAATGCCGAGTTTGAGTGCCTCGTTTCTACGTCATCAACAGTGGTTCCATGCTCCAAGATATGAATGCATTACATATATATATAGGAGCTTGGAACAGTTTATAATGGGTGTAGGTTTAATTAAAACTGTTGTTTATTTTTAGAAAGATTTAATTAAAACTTTAAATAAAGTTTATAAAGTTTTGGGGCTAAAAATGATTTTTTCAAACTTTCTGGAAGTTCGTTCGATATGTCATTCGAACAAGTTTTTCGTTCGAACCAAATGTCGTTCGAACGAGTTTGCCAACGGGTTCCCATATTGGCCACTGGAACTTCGTTCGAAATTTCGTTCAAACGAGATGGTTGTTCGAACGAGATTTCCAACGAGATTTCAAACAAGTTCACACTGAAACTTTGTTAGAAGTCTCGTTCGAACGAGACTTCATTCGAACGAAAATGTCATTCGAACGAGATTTGGTGGGAACAGTTAAATGGCAGTTTTTGACAGTTTTCACCCACTTTCCCATTATCTTTCCCCACTAACTTTTGACTGAATATCTTAGTGCGGGAACCAACTTTGGAAAGTTAACTTTTTCATACACAACTATCTCAAAGAGAGAGTTTGAGAGAAAAATTGATTAAGGAAAGAGTTCATGTTTTAAAGTGTCTAAGTTTTCAAGAAAAAATGATTATACACTTTAGTTTTACACCCATAGTTTCTATTTTCCAAGCTTCCAAATACATATACTTTTCTTGGAGCGTTTGACACCGGTTTATCTCTGCATCCGTTTGAAGAGAAGTTTGGGTTTTCTTCTACATCCCATAAAGAAGAAGAGTTCGTTTTGCTGTGGCATTCTCAAGTGGTGAAAGACACCATGTGTGGTTGACGGTGTACCTATGTCTCATTGGTGAAGGCCGAGATTCTGGTGGAGCTCCGGGGTTGTCTACTAGGCGGAGGTGTTTACAAGAAGAAGCGTTGGGGCTTGAGGGGGATCAAGTCGAGTGTTGTAAGTCTTTTTGTCTTGTAATTTGTAAATCCATACTTGGTGGACTTGAGGCTAGGGCCGTCCGAGGTTGTTTCCCTTTGTGGATTTTTCCTCGTACATCACGGCGTAGTGATTTATTATTTATCTTATCTTGCTTTACTCACCTAGAACGCATGCTTAGGTAATTCAAGGTAAAATTTGGTTTAGTTCACTACATGTTTAATTTGGTGCTAAATTAAATATTGGGTAATGTTTCGGTAATTTAATTCAAGTCATTTAATTTAATTTGATAAAATTGGTTTGGCCTAATTTACTAAAATGAATTAATTATTTTGTTAGGCAAATTTATAAGACTTGGGTTAATTAAATTGGTTTAAGTGAAAATTAAATTGTATGTGTATTTTAATCATATTTCACTTAGTTTAATTTTAATTTATATCACTACAAAAAAAAATAGCTTTTGAGACGGTGGCCTAAGAGTCCTAAAAGATCATTTATCCGTCTCAAATACTTTTTGTGACGCTATTTGGGACGGCTAGGGGGGGTCTTTTTGATAGGGGGTTATAAATACTTTTTGTGACGCCATAGCCGTCTCAAAAGAGTTTTTTGAAACAGGAACAAATCCGTCTCAAAAGGTCCTCATTTTATATGACCCTTTTGAGACGGCACAAGAGCTGTCACAAAAGATTGTTTTTGAAACGAAAATTAATCTGTCTCAAAAGATTACTATTTTAAAAAACCTTTTTGAGACGGCAACATAGCCGTCTTTAATATATTTTTGGGACAGTTTTATCCATCCCAAAACAGGTGAAGGGATCTTAAAATTTTTGCACCAATATTTTGTGGAGAATAAAATCTACCGCTAAAGTTTAATATAGAATTTAATTACATTTGAAACAACACAAACAACGAATAATCATAAAATATAATACATAAGATGATTTTCAACCAACAGAACGAATCATTTTCATTCAACAATAAATAGAGTTCTTACAACCATCTCCAAATATTCATTAAAACAAGAATTATAACACTAAGTTAAAATATTTGACTTGACAACAAAAATACATTAATTTATTATTACTCCAAACACGAAATGCTTTTATCAAACTAATTCCGCAACACTGAAGCGTACGACCTCCAAAACCACTAATTAACATTTGCATGTTCTACAAAAATTGTCACCTGCACAAAAAAAAATATAGTTTCGATTATGTCAGAATTAATATCCCTCGTCAACAATACAATGTGCAAAATGAATCAATATAGTATAGTTTCATCATTAACAATATAAATATCCAACTATTATTATTTTTTTAAAAATTCGGCAGAGTCTCCTTTGTTTATTCATGAAAACCACAGGTAGCCAACCTGTTTTAAACATCAAAATTATTGATTCTAAGAATGATATACACCAACAGCAGAAAATTTTAACCACCATCATAATAAATTCTCACCACCATAACAAATTTTCCCCACCGCCATTGAAAATTTAACTTTAAACAAGAGAATTTTTCATTATATATATATATAAGTAATTATATGTATGAATTATATTGTATTACCTAGTCGGACTGAATCGTCGAGGTAGTGGAAGCTTGCTGAAGGGTAAAACTTTGGAACAAACTTTGCATTTCACTTCGCATTTCACTTCGCATATCATTCTTCATCTGTAATAAAGCTTGTTGGTTGCGAATCTCTAACTCCTCAAGCTCCTGTAGATGTCGAGTCTCTCGATCTTCAGCTTCTTTCTTTAACTGGTTAATTTCTTCCAATAATAACTGAGATGAACATGCTTTTGTCGACGTTGGCCTAATACTTGCTCCCTTTAATAAAGCATACCCATGCCCTCCATATCCTACTACATCAGTAAAAATCTTGTTCCGCACTTCTGGGTCATTTTGTTGCTCTTCTGGTAGCTCATTTAGTCGTCTTTCAAGCATTTTCTACCAATTGAATTAATATTATTATTAATGAACATAAAATAATTTTCAAGAACACAATTTATAACATATATTAAATAAATCTTTCAATCATCTCTTACGAATTAATATTTATACATACCGCTCTATCAAATGATCCATCTTCAACACTAAAAGTTTTATTATTTGGAGCTCGAGTGGCTTTCCACATGCTAATATTGTCGATGGGCTCCCCCAGTTCTATCCTCTGAAAAAAAACAATGTATGTATATTAATACTCTTATATTAAAATCAGAAATATTTATAATAATAAAAATTCCAACCTCCTTGGCTATTTTAGCATGTGGCTTTCGTCCTGTCCTTGAGTAAGCACATTCAACTTCACGGTTCTTAGTGTTTTGATCGGCAATATCCTAAATATTTGAATAAATAAAAATAAAAATTATGATACTAGTGAAGAAGAATGTATGTATAAAATTCTTAATAAATGTGATATTTATACCTTAATCTTCTTTAGACCCCAGTATTTCACCAATTCAGGCCACTGATCTTTTTCGACTCGTTCAGGCGTATAACTCAACCGCTCTTCATCTGTTTGAAACTTTTTATAGTGATTCGCCTTCACTCGATGCTTCCATTGCTTCCACGCAAGTCCCATCCTTGCAAAGCAGATTTGTTTAAAACCTTCCGGTGCATTTGTGTTATTCTAAGAACAAAAAGAATAAATTAGTTAAAACTTGACAGCTAATGTACAACAGAACAAATAAATAAATCAAACTAATAAGTTACCTTCACTTCCTTCCAAATATTATCAAGTGCTTCCTCGTCCGCCTCTCTCCAATCCAACATTGTCAATGGAAATAAATTTCCACACCTTGCGTAATAACCTAAATGTGACATCAATTTACTTTCAAGTTTACAAACTGGCTGACAAAGTTCATTCCATTCCAATATCTTCTTTTTGTTATCATTCCATTCGAGCCAAGGCCTTGCCCCCTTTCTAACCCTTTTTTTACTAGTAAGGGTAGCCATTGTACCTGGAAAAAAAGTTGATAAATAATGTTTATACATCTTATTCAATATGAATATAAACATAATAGTAATACAAATGGAGATATACAAACACTGTGTAACATAGCATACCTGTGAGATCCTCACCATCTAAAGTGGATGGAGGATTGGCATTCCCAACTAAATTATCAATCTGTTCAATATTTGGGGAAAGTTGACGTGTAGGTGTTTGAAATAAAGAAACTTGAGCTCTTGAGTTGAGGTGTGTATTATGGTATGTTAATTCAATATTTGGTGAAAGTTGTGGTTGCATCTCTTTATTTCCATTGTCCCTTATGTTGTGTTGCACGGGAGTAATTTGAGATGTCCTCTCTAAATCATTTCTCACTGGAGTTGTGAGTGGTTGCTTCTCGAGTAGTCTTTCCTCGCCTATGAGGTCGGACATAGTCAACCGACGACGACGACGACGCCTCAATGTCATGGATCTGTATATTTGCATTTATCATAGCAAGAAGTTACATTTAAGTTATATATCACATTTCAACATCGGTTATAAAACTAATCAAACATGAAACAAAATATAAAATGATCGATCATTACATTAAAATGATCGTGTTCATTTCAAAATCATTTCCAAGAATAAGAGGAGCAACTTAAACCCATTACTGATAAATACTTATTAATTTGAGTCATAGAGATCTTGATTTCATCCATTAGCATCATTATCATATACATCATTCTTCCCTCCTTTAAAATATTACTCCATAAAAAGATCTCGACTCAAGCTTTCGTGGAAAACTGGATGGGCCATACAACCAAAAAAAATATTTTTGAGAATTTTGGATTTTTTATCTGAGACACAATAAACCTCTCATTTTTGGGTCCAAAAACTAAGTTGGCAACCACTTAAGGTTTTAGATTAACCCAAATATGTTGAACCCCAAGAAAATAACTCAATCACAGCCCACTAGAGACTAAAGCGTGGAACAAATAAGCAGAAAAAAAACCCTTTCCTTTAGAACTACTATCACAATTAAGCTTATAACACATATGCTTTCGAGGAATCCATCTAACAATAAGCATCTTTCTTTGAATTGGTGGAAATGAAGTTTTGAAGCAGGAATCATTATATGGAATAATCTTGTGTAAGTTTTTACACTTGAGCACATCTACCATTGAAAAATATCACATTGTTAATACCAGAGGGTCATAAGAATCAATCTGCCTGCTTGAGAAAGGAATCTAGTATTCCATCCCATGAACTTCATTCTAATCTTATCCACCAGATCATTATAGTAGCTGATTTTATTTCTTCCAATAAAATGAGGGCGACCAAGATAAATGAGAGGCAACTTCTTAAAAAGAAGATTAAGAGTATCAACAATGAGATTCCTTTTGACAAGAGAAGTTGATTCTGCCATAGTAAAACTGCTCTTCATTCTATTGTTCAATTGGCCTGATAACACCTCATATTTTTAAATAAAAGCCATAAGTTTTTGTAGACTCCTTTTACCCCCATTACCAAAAAGAATGTCATCTTCAAAGCTCAAATGAGATCTAATCATACTTATAAGAGGGTGAGAAAAAGTTGAAAACCTCTTTGACATTATCAGATTATTCAAACCTCTACTTAAGACCTCAACAGCAATAAAGAATAAATAAGGGGAGAGAGGATCCCTTTGTTTGAGATCCCTTGAAGAAAGAAAAAAAATAGAGCATTTTCCATAAATAACTATAGGGAACCAGTTATTACAAACTAATCTCCATATGAAATCAATGAAAGTCTCACAAACTCCAATTTTTCTCAAAACTTTAATGAGAAAAATCTAAGAAACCCTGTCATAAGCTTTATCCATATCCAATTTGATTACCACATTAAGATCATGACATTTCCTATTCAAAAGACTTATCATCTCATGAGCTAGAAGAATGTTGTCTTGGATATTTCTATCTTTTATGAATCCTGATTGATTGTCAGAGATAATAGAAGGAAGAAGACATGCCATTCTATTATTTAGCAATTTAGAGATAATTTTTAAGAAAAAAAATTCAAGACTAATAGGCCTAAAGTGAGAATTTTTAGTTTAATTGAATTAGGTTAGAGAACTGTATATTAATATTATATATTCCTACTTAAATGGAATCATGAGGTAAACTATTATATATTCCCACTTAAATGGAATCATGGGCCATAGAATTGTATATTACTATTATATATTCCTAATTGAATTTGGCATGGAATTTTATGTTGAAATCTCACAAGTAAATATGGGAAGGTGGAATTAATAAGTACAAATCGAGTTTAATAACTATCTTAGTCCATTTGGAGGGTATTGGGGGAATAAAACTTCATATTAAAAAGAAAACGGTGATTCAGAGTTCTGGACCTGTAACAGAGGACATAGGTCGAAGATAAATTTGTTTATGGGGAACTTTAGTTTTGTGCACCGTGCGCATAACTATGTTCAAAAAAGGATTGAACAGCTTTGATTAGATCTTCTTTAATAATAGCCCAACAGTTAGAGTAGAACAGACCTGAGAAGCCATCGGGGCCAGGGCTACTTTCTTCATTAAGACTCTCCATAGCTTGAAATATTTCATCTTCCAAAAGCACTTTAATCAGCATGTCATTAAAATATTCAGTTACTAAAGATGAAATGACATAAATAAGCTCATCTTCATTAGAAATAGGATTTGCAGCCCATTTGTCCATAAAGTGATTGATGAAAAACTTCTCAAAATACTCAATTTTATCATGCCACTAATTATTATCATCCTTAATCTTCTTAATTCCCAATTTGAAAGTGGTAGCTCTCACAGATGAATGGAAAAACCTATTGTTAGCATCTCCATCATTAAGCCACTTTATTTTGGACTTTTGCTTCCAATAAGTTTCTTCAAGTTTTAAAGCTATATTTAGATCCACCTTAATCTCATGCATCTCCATTCTATTTTAAGGACTAAGGATATAATCAAAGGCATTTTTAGTAACAAGGATATTATCTTCTAACTTTTGAACATTTTGAAAAATATTCCTAAAAATATTCTTATTCCAGGCTTTCTTCAATCTTCTCAATTTGATTGAAAATTTAATCGTAGGAGATGAATCTACTAGGAAATCCCAAGATTTGATAATAAGAGGATGGAAAAGAGGATGATTGAGCCACATTTTTTGGAAAATAAAAGGTCTAGGGGAAGAATCTAAAGGGGTATTGATGGACAAGATTAGGGGAGAATGGTCACTGCATAATTTAGAAAGGTGAGCAATTAAGCATTGGGGAAAGACTGAGGATCACATAAGGTTGCATAAGGCTCTATCAAGCCTAGCACAAATAGCATCATCTTTAATTCTATAGTTATTCTAAGTGAATTTAGTTCCTTGGTAGCCTATATCTAGGAAACCATCACTAGTAACACAATCATTAAATTCACTCACAGCTTGATTATCAATAATATTCTCTCTAATTTTTTCACTCTGATCAGCTACCACATTGAAATATCCTATAAAAACTTGAGGAATATCACCATAGGAGCTACTAATGACCTTCAAGTCACTCCAAAAACTTCTTATATCCTCTTTAGTACACTTAGCATAGACAATAGTGAGCATTATCTCATGATCCCAAATATTATGAGATACTAATCTTCTAATTTGGATGTTTGATTGATAATTATTTTTTATTGATTAGGATGTCATTTTTTTATGCATTCTATAATCGGTAAGCTCTTGAAACGGCCCATTTTGCTGAACGAGCCTACTACTGATAAGCTCTTGAAACTGCTGCTGCCCTTGCTGAAGTTCCGTTACCTTATGGACTTTCTTGGCTTAGAAGTATCACTATCGTGTTCAACTTTAACCTTTGCGACGACTAGTTGGGCAATGCTGCTTCTACAAAATGAGCAGATCGAGCAGTAATGCAAGCAGTTGTCGAATTTGGCTTGTTGTGGTAGCAAAAGGCTAGGGTGCATTGCGCGCACATATGATGGCTGCAATCTTGGACTTCAGTACTGCAAACTTGATTGAAGCAGATAAGGAGATTGTTGAAAATAAAAGGCGTTGTTTGAGAAGGCAATCTGAAAAATTATACCTCTCTGCATAAGGATGTTCGAGAAAAACAAGGAAAAGGGATCAATCAACACTCCCAACAGTTGGAGCAGTTTTTTAGTGGGCCATCTTCAGCTCCTAATTTTTCTAAGTCCGCAAGAAATTAGTTGGCAGTTGAGTTCCATTAAAAAACTATTACACAATATCACCATAGGAAAAGGCATGTGATCTTTAATACCTCACATATGCCAACTACTTAGGCATGTGAATCAAGGTCGCGATAACCATGACTCATTTATATAAGTGTAAGTGAGGTATTAAAGATAACCATGACTCATCTAATACCTCGCATAGTTGGCATATGTGAGGTATTAAAGATCTGAGTTTTTAACGAATCAAACCCAGATCTGAATCTCGTAAAAAATGATATTTATGCTGGCATCTAAACGTACCAGGTGTAAGGACACAGTTTCAGGTGGAAAATCACTAATAGGCTCATATTATGCCAATTCTTCTCAATGAGACGGAAGGTAACCAAAATCATCGAGGACGAAGAAATGCAGGGACTCCTAAGAGGCTCTCCTGATAAAGCTCGAATATACGAGCATCATTATGTGCATGGGCATACATCTGAGTGCGACTCATGAAACATAAATATAGTATAAATTTGCTCCTTCATTGAGTTGAATATCAGCATAAGACTGCGCAAGCTAATTATGAAAAGGCCAGAACTGAGATTAAGGAGAAGTATGATCAATTTGTAGTGAAAGTTCAACAACTATTAATTATAAAGCATACGATATAGCGAATTCAGTAATCACAAAGCAAATTCAGCAAACTAGCTAATTCAGAAAACTAACAAAATATATGTTCAGATATGCAGCAAACTATCTGTTCAGTTATGCATTTGTTATAAGAAACACTACTCAGTTATGCATCAGTACAAAACCAAACTACAAATGCTCCAGTTCAAAAACAAAAATAACTAGTTTATAACTATATCTCCCTCAAGCATTGCCCCTCTAAATTTCATCTCCATCTTCGTCTGCATCTGCATCTGCATCTTCGTGATCATTAGCTTGAACAACACTAGTGTCAACTATTAATCCATCCCCATCCCTCACCCACCGTAAGTTGTGATCTTCATTCAAATTTTGCATGACAAACGGCTCATCTCCATTAAGCAACAATTCTTCTCCAGTTTCTTGAACTGTCATGTACCTATCAAATTGGTCTCTTGGTGTCATGGGAACAACAACATGCCAATCTGTATCGATAGGGTCTTGCACGTAAAATACTTGTTCTGCTTGGGATGCTAGTACGAAAGGTTCGTTACTCTCTCGATCATCTTTATATTTCAAATGCTTGAAATTCACCAGCGTATAGTTAAACTCGTCAACTTTTGTACCCATGCGATTTTCAACCCAATCACACTTGAATAACACAAACTTTATGCCATTAAGATACTGAACTTCAATAATATCCGTTAGTTCCCCATAGTATGTAATATCACCCACAATGGGGTTTTTATCCTTCCGGCTAGAATAACTCATTTGTTCGGCTTTTATAAAAACTCCTCTATTTTGAGTTTTCTTTCCCTTATCAAGTCTCTTTGTTCGAAATCTAAAACCGCTAACAATATAAGTGTTGAATCTGACCGCATCCTTAAGAGGACCTAAAGACAAGCATTTGATTTCTTCGGATACTTGCACACCGTCACGTCCCAATTTATTAACATATAGTATATTAAAGTAAATGTCAATATAAAAGTATAGTATTTATTCATAATTCAACTATTAGTTATGATATTTTCGCTTACATAATCCTTAAACCATTTGTGGAACTCATCGTTGTGAAGACGATTAACACGATGCTTTTGTGAATCTTGAGGATACTTTGATAAAAGTTCTGCAAGATGCTTTCTACAAGTAAACATATAGCCATATGTCAATTCCACAAAAAATATAAAAATGGTTTTCAAAAACACCAATTACTTATAATAAAACTTACTCAACAAATGGCGCCACTGCCTCAGTGTTGGTAAGAACGTGCCGATGAGCTTGCATATACATTACAGAATCAAGTTCAAATTGAACTTTTTTCCCAATTGCACGACCATTTATATGCCCCCAGTCATCATTTCTAGCCGGTCGGTTAGACTTAGTTTCCACATCCACATACTGGGAACAAAAAGTCATGCATTCCTGAAGAATAACAGAGTTGGCAATCGAGGCCTCGGGATGAGCCCGATTACCAACGTAGCCTTTTAAAGTGTGGAGGTACCTTTCAATCGGATACATCCAACGGTAAAGGACACATCCAGCAATTAAGAGTTCGTCCGGCAAATGTATAGGCAAATGTTCCATCACATCAAAGAAACTCGGAGGGAATATCTTCTCAAGGCTACAAAGTGTAAGGGCCATCCGATCTTCAAACCTTTCCAAATCAGCTGCGATAACTGCTTTTGAGCACAGTATAACAAAGCAATTGCTCAATTCAATCAAGGCTTTGACAATATGAGTGGGCAATACCCTTCTCGCGGCTATTGGAAGTAATTGTTGCATTAAAATATGATTATCATGGCTCTTTAATCCCAAAATATTTCTTTCTTGCATGTTCACGCACCGTGAAATGTTCGAAGAGTAGCCATCAGGAACTTTAACATTCTGCAACACTTTTAAAAAAATCTCCTTCTCTTTCTTACTCATCGTGTACTCTGCTGGGGGGAGGTACTCTAGATTTGACCCTCGTGGTTGAGGATGTAGCTCTGATCTAATACCCAATTTTTTTAGATCTTTTCGAGCCTGTAAATTGTCTTTTGTCTTCCCTTTAGTACCCAACAATGTAAACAGGACATTATCGCAGACGTTTTTCTCAATATGCATGACATCAAGATTATGGCGAATAAGATTATCCTTCCAATATGGCAATTCAAAAAATATGCTCTTTTTTTTCCAACCAAATCTACATTTTCGAACTACCTGTTTACTTTTTTCTAACGCCTCTCTTTCCCTCCTTCTAAAGACATCTTCCATCTTATATTCACATTCAACGTCAATATCATTCAACTGTTGCAATACTTGTAAGCCCAAAAGTTTAAGTGGGGATGGACGTAATTCTACCCTCCCATTAAATGGTGCTTTCTGCCTACGAAGCCTATGGCGCGAGTCTAAGAATCGACGATGACCCCAATAACAGAACTTCTTACCCTTATCTAATCGCATTGACTGGTGGTCTTCGTTACAGCAAGGGCAAGCAAATGTACCTTTTGTGCTCCATCCCGATAACATCGCATAAGCGGGGAAATCGTTAATGGTCCACAACAACGATGCATGCAACTGAAAGAACTCCTTACTTGACGCATCGTAAGTGCGTACACCATCAACCCATAGCTCAATCAACTCATCAATCAATGGCTGTAAAAATACATCAATCTTATCTCCGGGTCCTTTTGGTCCATCTATAAGAATAGACAAAATCAAGTTAGGTTGCTTCATGCACAACCACGGAGGTAAGTTGTAAATAATGAGGATAACTGGCCATGTGCTGTGCTTAATGCTCATATTACCAAACGGATTAAATCCATCAGCAGCTAACCCAAGTCTAACATTGCGAATCTCCCTCGCAAAAGAAGGGTTTTTCTCATTAAAAGTTTTCCAAGCAGGAGAGTCAGCGGGATGTCTCATTACACCATCGTCGATCCTTTCTTCAGCATGCCATTTCATTAAAGGAGCTGAATGGGATGACCAAAATAATTTATGCAATCTCGGTTTCAAAGGGAAGTATCTCATTTTCTTTATGGCTACCTTCGGACCATGGACACCATCAATACTTGAGTCCTCATCTTTATATCGAGAAGATCCGCATATGCCACACTTTTCAAGACCCTCGGTTTCATTACGAAACAACATACAGTTATTTGGGCATGCATCCCATGTCTCGTACTTGAATCCCAGGTCTTTTTTTAGCTTGTTGGCTTGGTAGTAAGACTTGGGAATTCTAGCATGCGGAAACATCATCCCCAAAAATTTCAATAAAGCCATGACAGAACAATTTGTCCAACCATGAAGTTGCTTCATTTGCAAGAGTTCAACAACAAATGATAATTCGGTAATCCCAGGCGGACAATTTTCATAAAAGTCGCATTGAGCCTTTTTCATAAGAGTATAGTACTCTGGAACATCTCCGTCGGATTCAAAGACATCTTCGGTGTTATATTCCTCCTCACGCATATTGTCATGCGCGTGGGAAATACCTATTCCCTCTTGAACCATTGTAACCATGTTATCTCGAGCACTCAGTTCAACAGGTATATGTATATCATCAACTAACATATCATCCCCCGGAGTATTTATATTGCTGCTTACACCACCAAAAGTTTCTCCGTGAAAAATCCAAACCTTATATGTCTTGTCGAAACCATGCATCTCAAGGTGATCTCTCACAGTTTGTCGGGCGTGGTACACTCGATTTGCACATCTCTTACAGGGGCAATAGATTTTCGTTGTCTCAATGTTTTTATTAGCATATGCATAGTTAAGAAACCCTTCAATCCCATTAATGTATTCCTTTGAACACCGATTGCGAAAATCAATCCAACTCTTATCCATGGTTCCCATCTATGAATCTAAAAAAAAAAATGTCAGTAAATTTATATTTCATAATATAAAGATAAAGAGATTAATAATGTTTTCGTAAGATGATGAAAAGCTAAAAAGATTAATAATGGCAAACATGAATTCCTAAAAAGATTAGCACATAAAAAGAGAACAAACTATAAAATAAGAACATAATTCATCACATCAATTTAAGTATTATTATGGCTAACTAAACCGAGCAATTCAAATTTGAAATATTGAAGTATTAATGCACGCATGATAATGGAAAGTATCAAACAAAAATTCACACAATCAACTAATTAACATCTACGTCACTAAACATTTACACATTAAAAAACTCACAAGGCACATACCCATTTTCATCCTCGTTTGAATCCGTATGCTCATTTTCTTCTTCACGTGGCACAAACTCGTCATCATCACCAATGATTTTTTTTTACTCTTTGAACCACTTTTTTTATTTTTATCTTTGTTTTGAAGTGCCGAATACAATTCATGCATTCCCAATTCCTTCAATTTTGCTCTATTCTCTTCTATTCTCTTCCTCTTTTCTTTCTCGTACTCCTTCATTGTCACAAACTTTTTCTGAGAAAAGATATGTAATTAAAGAAGGAATGAGACTCATACTACTTCTTTAACATGTTAATTTCATTTCTATACTTGCTCCCAAAGTAGTTGTAGAACTTTAATGACTCATTTGCTTCGAGGTTTGGAAAAGGAATTTAGAATTCCCCTCATCTAGAATTACAATGTTTGGTTGGAAATTTGGGAGGAACTTAGAATTACTGGAATTTATAATTCCAACAAAATTGGAATTCTCATTTCCCCTCTAAAATGGGGGAATCCTATATTCCCGGGCATTCTAGTTTACTTTTGTGGTGAGACAAAAATACCACCTCACTTAAACTCACACATACATTATCTCTCTCTTACACACACACACACTCTCTCTCTCTCTTTCACACACACACACATATACACACACTCTCTCTCTCTCTCTCACACACACACACTCTCTCTCTCTTTCTCTCTCATACACATACACACACTCTCTCTCTCTCACAACACACACACATAATCTCTTTCTCTATCACACACACACGCTCTCTCGCATATACACACGCTCTCTCTCACACACACACACACTCTCTCTCTTTCTCTCACACCATCTCTCTCTCTCTCTCTCTCACATACATATACTCTCTCTCTCACACACACACACACACACACTCACAACACACTCGCGCGCACACACTCAAATCAAGTAGAAGGGTATTTTAATTAAATGATATTTATTCCTAATATGGGAAAATAATTTAGATGCCGAAAAAAAAAAGAATTCCCGTTCGAACCAAACAATGGAAAGGAATTCAAGATTCCAGGAACTTAGAATTCCTGGAATCAAGAATTCCCATCCCTTTTCTAAACCTCGAACCAAACGATCCCTAAATCATTTTTATCCTTGCCTTTAGGTTTGTAGTAATAAGACCCAATATCATTTAACTTCATTCTTAGAAATACATAAAAAAAAAAAAAGATCTACCAATCATAACTTTACATCAAAAACCTAATCAATCGTTCTACAAACCTCAAATACATAAAAAAAAAACATTAATGGTTTGGGAGAAGAATAATTTTAGGATCTTTGAATAATTGGTTCATGCATTTAAGAATTTCTTTAAAAATTAAATAAAAAATTATTATAGAATCATTGAGCCAACATGAACCATAATGCTATATAACATCAAACAAAATAAATAGCCTATTATAGATCTTCTTATTAGGTCACATTGAAAGCTACAAAAAAAATTAAAATCAACAAATAAGCATCCACTCTTTATTTACATTTTATATAAGTATTATACATATGGTTATTTATTTACAGTTTTATGTATATGGCATCATTAATTATGTCTACAGAATAATTTTTGATCACCCATTGTTACCATTGTGCAACAGACTATTTACAGTAGCATATTTTGAAGAAGAAACATAATAAATAAATTAATAACAATAATTTCTATGCTGTTTTCCTCAAAAAAAAAGTAAAGATGAAAACTTACCATGAAAAGAAAATAACGGGAGAGATAACGCAGCTGGGGGAGGGAGAAAACGCAGCTGTGGTGGGTGGGGGGGGCGGAGCGCGCCTCTGTTGGCTGGAGAAGAAACAGGGGCGTGCGTGGGTGGGTGGGGGGGGGCGGAGGGCGCCTCTGTTGGCCGGAGAAGAAAAGGGGCATGCGTGGGTGGGTGGGGGGGGGGGGAGGGGGGGCGGTTTGGGTTTGTAGGTGACGAAATTTAGGTTTTTTGTTTTTGTTTTTTGTTTTTTGTTTTTTTTGAGGTGGGAAGTTAAGTTAAAGTGTTAGAGAGGGAGATGAAAATAATTAGTGGTGGGAATTAATTTTTTTAGCCGTCTTATTTGGTTTATCTTTTGATACAGTAAGTATTTACCGTCTCATTTGCTTTACTTTATAAGACGGATATAATTAATCGTATCAAAAAGTGACCTTTTTTGAGACGGGTATAATTAACCGTATCAAAAAATGACCTTTTTTAGACGGATATAATTAGCAGTCCCAAAAAATAATAGTTTTTGAGACGGCTCATTATATCCGTATAAAAAAGTATGTTTTAAAGACTACATTTTGTCTGTCTCAAAAAATAGGGTCTTAAAAGCAACTTTTTTTTGTAGTGTATAGAAATTAAAATTTATTTTAATTGAACCATCATCATCTACGCTTCCGCATCTAAAAAGGAAATTATCACTTTTTGAAGTATAAAAGATTTTAAGAGTTTAAAATTTGGGGCCTTCGCTTTTTCAAATTAGTATCAGAGCCAAAGCGATAAATTATTTCGTTAAGATCCTTTAAATAATTTTTGGCTAAAATGGAATTTTCCCCATTCTCAAAATTTCCTATTTTCGATGGTTCTAATTACGCGTACTGGAAAGCGCGTATGAAATCAGCACTTAAATCTATCGACAAGAGGGTTTGAATGTCAGTAGTTAATGGGTGGTCTCCACCAACTCATTTAGTAGAAAATGAACGTGTTCCCAAACTGGCCGATAGATGGAGTGAGGGTGAATTTAAACTTTCTAATTTTAATTCCCGAGGTTTAAATGCCTTGTTTAGCGCTGTCACACCAGATGAATTCTGACGCATTATGACGTGTGAGATCGCTAAAGAAGCATGGGATATTTTACAACTCACTCATGAAGGTACTAGTGTCATTAAAGCTTCGAAACTCCAAAACCTCACCACTCAATTCGAAACCATCAAAATGAATGATAAAGAAACTTTTGATGAATTTTATGCTAGACTTTTCGATATTGTTAATTCATCTTTTAACTTGGGAGAAAAAATACCCGACAACCGAGTTGTAAAGAAAATTTTAAGGTCCCTACCCGATAGATTTATTCCAAAAGTGACTGTTTTAAATTATTTACCAACTTTAGCCTCTATGAAATTAGAAGAGCTCGTAGGTGATTTACAAACCTATGAACTAGACATGTGTGACACCCCGCCTAATTAATCCCGGGTGATCAGTCCTAAATCATATTAGAAAAGGTTTCTCAGTTGGTCCATTCTTAGCATCACTGTCGTTTTTTTAATTGCTAACCACCTAAGTGAGAAAAGCAGACTGGTGCCAATTTTTATATCTTTAAATTAATTAAAACTCATGCGGAACATAAAATAATACACAATCACAATTAACTAAAATAACCATCCACAATTAAAATACTTAACCGAATAAACCATCGGTCCAAATAACCAATACAAGCAAAGATAAGAAGAAAAATCTTAACAAGTCTAATACATGAACTGTGAGCGACATGCTCAGATAACTGCTAGAGAATTCCTACATGAACGAAAGAAGGAGGCATCTATCAAAACCCCGCAACATCCACATGTGCTGCAATAAAGGATACGTGGAATAGATTCAATCCTGGCGCCCTTGTGGTTGGACACCTAAAAGGTTTTTAAAAATTTTATAGCAAGGGTTAGTACCCAAAAACATTTGAAAATATTTAACAAATGATTAACTTGCAGTAATAAATAAATATGCATGCTCTTCATATTTTAGTTAGTGTCGCACTCTCTTGAGGGCTTCCTCACCCCTCCTCCAATGTGCACTACTAACCCTTCCATTTAATTTACTAGGTCCTGCGCTCTTGACCCAATACTTTTTTTAACCCTTGAAATTTTCCTACACTAAATGAGTATGCCTTAATTCATGATTTTTAAGTTATTATAAACATCAAACTTAATTAAATCATTACCTGTTTTAATTTCATATAACATTCACACCCGTTATGCACATAATACATTTTTCACTATGTATTAATTATCCCATATATAATTATCTACCTAATTATATATTTAATCATTTTACAATATTCACAAACATGCTGAAATAACATTTAATACAAACTTTTGACCGAGTAAAAATACTCACAAAAATATAAATTTTTCCAAGTGCTATCCCACTAGGTGTATTCACATCACCTAGTTATCCGAGTTAGATTCGCTCACTAACTTAGTTTAACATACGAATTTGGAGGCGGTCATATTCCTTCCCTGAAAGTGAGATGCCCCTCACCCATATAACGGACGCTATGACCTGGGATTTTACTCGCCCTACTCCTCAAGCTAGGGGATTCATCCACTATGCGCAACCTCCCCCTATAGCACTAGAGTATATACTAATAATATCCAATCACTGATATTAATGCACACACACTATATATATACTGTCACACCCCGTAGATATATATAAATATAAAATGTCCCGGCTACACCATGTACACAATCCGTAACATAAGCCTAGTTAATTTATTAAGAGCTTAGGGTCCAATTCTAATCATTAATTAAGTCACACATTAATTAATTAAGTCACCTTTGGTGTCCCCCGCACCATAAAATTGGACTTACTCTCGTAGTCCTAATCAACCTCACCCGAGTCTAAATCCCCGACTCCCAAATTATTTAGCCTTTACCTAAATAAGATTTATCTCTCGGTATTCCTCAACCATTATCCCCGTACTTGTTTTCTAACTATGTTCAATCCTTTCGAACTCTTCCCAAAAATTTACCCTTAGTGTATCACCTAATTTCTCCATAACCCGACGAATTTAAATTATGATGTCATACTAAGTCGTTTCCAAATTCCAATTAATTTTATTCACCATTAATTAGATTTAAAATCCATGTATAAATTTCTCACCAAATTAATTTATGTAAAAAGATTAAATTAAATTTTCTTAAAATAAAACTGGGCGAACTGTTAAAATCTGTCGACCTTCGATCGATCGACCCCAGACCTTCGATCGATCGATCGAGCGGGTCTTCGTCTTCTTTGCGGAGACAGATTCTGCCATGGACGAGTTTCATAAAACCCTAACTCCTTCTACCAGCAATCTCAATCTTTCTTAACAATAATACAAGTTAGGAACCTTATTAGGGACCTCCAGAATGCCCTCCAACGTTATTAATTCGTCCATTAACTACAATTTCTGAATTTGGGGAAATATTCATCTTTAATTCCTTACCCATTTACATCCCAAATCCCTTCACCAAATTCGTTTATAATTATCCAGATATCATCCTACCAGATATGTATCAATTTATAATATCAGATTTCTACAAGAATCCTCATTCAAATTTGTAAATCAGATTATTATTTTCAAAATCTCATGTTTATGCCATGAACACCCAAAACGAATTTTGATCAAACACATCACATGAATATGAATTTCAAAACAGATTCAATACTATTGCAAGTTATCCACTTGCCTTAGGTTTCGTAGTGTCTGATTCGGAGATGAATTTCCAAGGTTGAAGACAATCCTTGTTGGCTCTCTAGTGATCCCAAAACTGCCTTTAACTGCTATTAGGGTTCCTTAATACACTTAGCCTTTTCTAAAACTTAATCAGCCGTTTTATTATTCCTTCCAATTCCTTAATTTATCTAATCCCATTTTTTGCCTAATGGGCCAAGCCCAAGTGACCCAAATGCCCCCGTGTGGGCCCGACTATGACTAAAAACACCCCGTGACCCGTTTACTACCCCCGGGTATACTTTTCCGACTATCTCGGCCCATCCCAACTCAACCGTACACTCAGAATTGGCATCCGAATTAATTCATAAAAATGTTTATCCCCCCACCCCTTTAGTCTATACCGACTCCCGATTGAGATAAGTGCATATCCTGCCATTAATACTCGAAATGACTTAAATAAATAATTACTATTTTCTTAGTTAATAAATTCCCATAAATATTAACCATTTACTCCCCGGTTAATATTTAAATAAAATTTCCTAATTAATTCAATTAAAATTATGACTCACAAGTAATTTTCAATTCCCGAATTAATTACATATTTAATGCATGAAAAATGTGGGGTGTTACAACATGTTTTCCTCTAAAACTAAAAAGAAAATTAAAAAAGGCATTGCTTTAAAAGCCCAAAAAGAGGAAAAATAAGTAGTAGAGAGCGAGAGTGATAGTAACTCGGAAGACATGGCTATGTTTTCTAGAAAATTTCTTAAATTTCTTAAATTGAACAAAGATAAATTTAAAAATGATTTTAAGAAATTTGATAAATCTAGGCATGACAAAGCCGAGAAGATTCCTAAAACTATTAATGAAAATTTAAATAGGGACGAGTCAAATAAGTGTTTTGGTTGTGAGGGTTATGGCCATAGGGCTTCTGAGTTCCCCACTAAACTAAGGAGAGAGGTTAAGCGACCCATTTCCTATAATGCGACCCTTAGTGATAGTGATAAGGAAGAGGGACCCGATTCCCCCACTAAGCCCAACTTTGTGGCTTTTATGGCTAGTCATGTGAGCACCGATAATGAATCTTCTCATGAAGATATTCAAACACATGACACTTCCGAGGTCAAAGTTTATGATTCCCTTGTTTTTTATGGTAGTGAGAGTGAAGAAGAAAGAGAGAGTGAAAATGAAGAAGAGGTTGATGTGAGTGAACTTCAAAATGCTTTTCAAGAATTATATGAAGAATCAATTAAATTAAAAAGAGCTAATTTGAAGTTAGAAACTTGTTTGAAAGAGCGTGTCAAGGTCGTTGATGAGAGTGCGTTAGTGGAAGACCTTAGGACACGAGAGAGATCTCTTAGAGAGAAGCTAGAATATGTAGAAGGCGAGAGAGATAATCTAAGAGGTTTAATGGAATCCTTGAAAAAGGAGCTTCTAGAGTTTGAAGAGAGAAATGTGTTATTAGAGTCTAACATTCTAGAATTAGAAAACAAATTAAAAGACTCTAGTAATGTCAAATTTGATTTGGAGTGTTGTTCGGAAAAATTAGATAAAATATAAGGAACGGTCCAAATTAAAAATGATACTTGTGGTTTAGGCTTCGATACTTGTAATGAATCAACTCACAAAGCCAAAACCTACTTTTTAGGAGAATCGCCTAGGAAAGCCTTTAGAGATCACCCCTTAGGTAAATCTTTTCGACATGTTTTTACTTGTGCACATTGTAGTCGAAAAGGTCATCTTAAGAAATATTATTTTGATCCTAAAAGATTTTCTAGAAAATCCCAATGTAAGGCAACCAAGGTAGCCAAGATTCCTACACCCCGAGATAGTCACTCATCATAATTTTGGGTTAGGAGATTCGACTTGGTAGCTTTACAAGATAGGGTATTTGATTCTCATTTACTTTCACATGCTTCCTCCCTTGCAAAATCTAAAGGTTGAATGGGTTAGCTTTGTTTGCATACTTTAGCTTTTGATCTTCATGCTATATTTTCATGCTAAATGTATGCTTGTTTAGTCATTTCTAGTCATTGCTTTATTTCATATCTTATGCTAGAAATCATGACTTGTTTATCTTTTGTATTATATTTCCTTCATTTTATTTGCACTAAATGAAAAATACAAAATGATTTTTCTTTATCATTTGTGTTTCGTCTTTTTTATAATTTAGGATTAATGAAAAAATACAAATGATTTTTGTTTGTTTTTGAGTAAATATTTTTATTTTTGGTTAAAAATTAGAAAAACTCAAAAAGATTTTTTTTTGTGTATTTTAGTTTGACACACTTTATGTGGCATATACTTGTGTTTGAATCCCATCTTTTTCGCTCCCCTGGGATAGAACTTTTGGTTTATATTGTCAATCCTTATTATGTTCTTTACCATGATTACATGGAGTAGTTGAATTTTGTGTTGTTTAAATGGATTCTATTTTTATATGCCTCAATTCACACATGCACGAGCTCTTTTTGAAATTTTGACTTCATATGTTATATTTGAGCTTTGTGAGGTGTTCTCCTATCAATTTTGTCATCTACATATTTTTGTTTAGTCTTTGCCCTGCTTTTTAGTCCATCTATTCTTAAATTCATAATTGATATCTATCTAGTTGCATTCTTTGTTGATATCACATGCTTAATACTTTATGTATCATATTGGTATCTGTTTTCTTGCATCTTAGTTGGTATCCACTATTATTTGTTGGATTAGTTATGATTTTGTTTCCTATGTGCTTTAATGTTCTCATCACTTTATGCACAATTGCATGTTTTAGCTTGTTATCTCATTGTATTTATCCCTTGTTTAGTTTAAGGGTAATATGCTTTAATTGGGAGAGATAAGTTAATGTTTTTAATTCTTTAGCCTTTGTCTATTCCTGAACAAAAAGGGAGAGAATGATAGGGGAGAAATGGTAATGGTATCTATTCCTATTATAATTGTATCTTAGTTTGGGGGAGATTTATCTTAGGGGGAGACGTCTTTCTAAGTTGATCATAGTTGATAAAGGGAGAGAATTACTTTAGGGGTAGTACTTACTTTACTTGCATTAAATATTTTGATATTCCCTATACGTGTAATGTGTTTGCTTAAGTGTGCAGGAATTATATTCTATATGGCAACTTTCACCGACAAAGATTTTAATCCTTGGGTTGTTTGAATCAAACATTGTAATTTTATTTTGGATGGGACTTTTTTCAGTCTAGTAGAGCTTGACGGCCCTTTAGGATTTTTGTTGGTTTTTGTCCCAGAATAGCCAAAGGGGGAGATTTGTAAGGACACAAATTTCAAATTGAGTCCTTTGTAGTTTTGGCTCAATTCCGGATAAAAAACATTTGTGTCATATGATAGTGTTCATTGATCCTATTTAAAGCCTATGACGAGTGTGTTGAAGACGTAGCGGCCAAGTGCATAAAGCTTCATCAAAATTTCGAGTTTGAGTGCCTCGTTTCTACGTCATCAACAGTGGTTCCATGCTCCCAAGGTATGAATGCATTACATATATACATAGGAGCTTGGAACAGTTTATAATGGGTGTAGGTTTAATTAAAACTGTTGTTTATTTTTAGAAAGATTTAATTAAAACTTTAAATAAAGTTTATAAAGTTTCTGGGCTAAAAATGGATTTTTCAAACTTTCTGGAAGTTCGTTCGATATGTCGTTCGAAAAAGTTTTTCGTTCAAACGAGTTTGCCAACGAGTTCCCATATTGGCCACTGGAACTTCGTTCAAAATGTCGTTCAAACGAGATGGTTGTTTGAACGAGATTTCCAACGAGATTTCTAACGAGTTCACACTGGAACTTTGTTAGAAGCCTCGTTCGAACGAGACTTCGTTCGAAAGAAAATGTCGTTCGAACGAGATTTGGTGGGAACAGTTAAATGGCAGTTTTTGACAGTTTTCACCCACTTTCCCATTATCTTTCCCCACTAACTTTTGACTGAATATCTTAGTGCGGGAACCAACTTTGGAAAGTTAACTTTTTCATACACAACTATCTCAAAGAGAGAGTTTGAGAGAAAAATTGATTAAGGAAAAAGTTCATGTTTTAAAGTGCCTAAGTTTTCAAGAAAAATTGATTATACACTTTAGTTTTACACCCATAGTTTCTGTTTTTCAAGCTTCCATATACATATACTTTGCTTGGAGCGTTTGGCACCGGTTTATCTCTACATCCGTTTGAAGAGAAGTTTGGGTTTTCTTCTACATCCCATAAAGATGAAGAGTTCATTTTGCTGCGGAATTCTCAAGTGGTGAAAGACACCATGTGTGGTTGACGGTGTACCTATGTATCATTGGTGAAGGATGAGATTCCAGTGGAGATCCGGGGTTGTCTACTAGACGGAGGTGTTTACAAGAAGAAGCGTCGGGGCTTGAGAGGGATCGAGTCGAGTGTTGTAAGTCTTTCTGTCTTGTAATTTGTAAATCCATACTTAGTGGACTTAAGGCTAGGGTCGTCCGAGGTTGTTCCCCGTTGTGGGTTTTTCCTCGTACATCGCGGCATAATGATTTATTGTTTATTTTATCTTACTTTACTCACCTAGAACGCATGCTTAGGTAATTCAAGATAAAATTTGGTTTTAATCACTACATATTTAATTTGGTGCTAAATTAAATATTGGGTAATGTTTAGGTAATTTAATTCAAGTCATTTAATTTAATTTGATAAAACTGGTTTGGCCTTATATACTAAAATGAATTAATTATTTTGTTAGGCAAATTTATAGGACTTGGGTTAATTAAATTGGTTTAAGTGAAATTCAAATTGTGTGTGTATTTTAATCATATTTCACTTGGTTTATTTTTAATTTATATAGAAATTAAAATTTGTTTTAATTGAACCATCATCATCTACGCTTCCGCATCTAAGAAGGAAATTATCACTTTTTGAAGTATAAAAGATTTTAAGAGTTTAAAATTTGGGGCCTTCGCTTTTCATTATTTGATTTCTTTGATACCTTATAGAACAGCGGGTTCCATGTTCCTCTTTTATTTAACCTTTCGGCATTGACTTTTACAAAATTTCATACATTCTCAAGAAGAATAAGATAACATAAATTAACTATGATTTTTTAAAGTGATCACAACATAATACTTTCCAATGAAATTCCATTTTTACTATCTTATGACATAATTTTTTTTCCAAAACCATCAGAGAAGTTACATCAATAACTCACATATTTGTTGCATGAACCTAGAAAGAAATAAAATGAAAATTACTTCAACTATTGAGGTATCATTATTGTGGAGATTTAATCATATTATGTGCCAAGGAAAACGAAAATATGATCTTTATCACTTTAAGGATCAAAATTACGTCTCAAGGATAAGGTGTCATGCCCCAAAAATAGATAAAAATAGCAACAAACATGTGAATGAAAGAATATTATATCTCTTTAAAGTAGAAAATAAAAACGTTAATGGAATTACAATGATTAGTTAATCAGGAGAATATTAAAAAGACTATGTACATGCATTTTGGGTTTCAACCACCGCAGATTTAAGTAAAGGAACCAAAACATGTACACATAAACCATTATGATTTTAATGGAAAAAAACAAACGTATAATTTAGCCAATAAATTGTAATACTTAAACTTACAAATTAATAAAATGACTAATTAAAAAACACAAACCCTTTATTACTCCACCAATCAAAGTGATATAAATAACTATATTTCATATATAGAGGGGAGAAACAAAGGGTAAAAATAGATTAAAAAGAGACTTCGTAAGATCTTGTAAGGACAAATTTCCAATCGAGTCAATTTATTTGTAGCTGGCTTAATTTCGAACAAAATGTTTGAGTCATAGGATAGACTTTGGGTTTGTGATCCCATAATCCTATGACATTACTTGATGAAAGCGTCGCGGCCAAGCTTCGAAGAGTGCATATTCTAAGCCATGTTTACGGTGCCATATTTCTCTTGACATATGTCGAGAATCTCGCAAGTATGAACGTATATTATTTTATGAGTCCTTGAAATTTTTTATTAAGGGTGTTTTATTTTTTTAAACTAATTGGAACTTAATTGTTTCGAAAATATGTTTTTGAGTGAACTATAGGCAGAGTTTTTAAAACTTTAATTTTTCGTTTAAGTCGTTCAAACGACATCTCAAGGTTGTTCGATCCCTGGTTTCAAACGAGCTTCAAACGAAGCTTATTGTTTTGATTTTGATAAGGTCGTTAGAAGTGAGAAGGAATCTCGTTCCAAAGATACCTTAAAATCGTTCGTACGATACCTTAAAATCGTTCGAACAATGCGCAGCCTTAACTTTTCTATAAAAGGTTTTTCAGACTCTGTTTTTATTTTTGAAAGATGAACTTTTGACGAAAACAAAAAGCAGACCTGCTTCAAAAGTTTCAACTCCAAAAGTTTCACCCTTTTGTTTAAAAGATCCAAGATTCATAACTCATATACTTTGAGATCTTGTTTGGGCACCTTGTTTATTTCTTCCATCATAAAAAGAACTTGTTTCGTGTTGTGGACTCCGTACTTGTTGATTGATAATTGTTAAGACTGTATCAGTGGATATCGAGGTACACGTGGACTCATGTATTGTGGACCTTACGTAAGTGGACTCCTGCATTTCACTTTGGAGGAGTGGTTCAAGATATAAGAGTATCAAGACTTGTGGATGATCGAGTCATTTTTTAAGTCTACTATTTATTCTTTATAAAATCGTATCATAGTGATTGTTTGTTCTGCGTTGTCCAAATTTTTTTCCTATTGTGATTTCCTCGTATATCGACATGTTTTGTGAGCATTCTTTACTTTATCTTTCTTATATCACTAGATGCATGTTTAGGGTTAAGAAGATAAAATTGGCTTAATTGAAATTGGTTCACAAAATAGGTTCTTAGTAAAATTTGAAAAAGTTTTTGAGAAAAATTATTTTCACCTACAGCGCACACACATAAAGGGACCCCGACGCATTTACTAATTGGTATCAAAGCCGCTTCCACTAAGTTAATGTGTTTGATCCTTTTTACCTGTTTTTGGGTGGTTATTTATTCTTCTCTCTTGTGTTTGTTTTTTTCTCTCTCGAATTGATTATCATTTGAATTTGAAGTTTGCCAAAAGAATTGAAATTCTTAAAAATCGTTTGAAAAATGTTTTGGAACTTTTGCAAACTGTTCAAAATAAAAGTGATATCGTTTGTGAGAAGTTTGCTGCCTTAAACCATGAGTTTATAGTTTAAAAAGTGTCCAAAAAGGAGGGTGATGATTGAGTCTTATTTTTAGAGAAAGAATTAGAGGACTTAAAAAATTCTTTCTCTAAAAATCTATGCCGATGCAAAGTGGTTCTTCAAAGAGTTTAGCATGGGGGGCCAAGTTTTACTACGAGTGTCCCCTATAAAAGGAGTGATGAGGTTCGGGAAGAAAGGGAGATTGGATTCGAGGTACGTAGTACCATTACCTATTATCGAGAGGATCGGACCGGTGGCATACAAACTTCGGTTACTGGAGAACTTGCACCGTATTTGTGATGTGTTCCATATTTCGTCGTTGAGGCGGTATCTTTGGGATGATTTGGCCCACACTCATATTACGATAAAGGAGATTGAGTTGCGGCCCGACAGTTCTTATGAGGAGATACTAGTGTCTATCCTAGACCATAGTGAGAGGATATTGAGGTCGAAGGTAGTCCCACTTGTACGGGTCTAATGGGAGCATCATAATGTGGAGGAGTCCACTTGGGAGCGCGAGAAAGATATGCGCGAAAAGTATCCGGAATTATTTTTACCAGGTACGCCTTATTTTTCGAATTTTGGGACAAAATTCCATTAATAGGGGGGAAGTATGTAATACCCTGTATTATTATGGCATTTAATTATGGGATTAATTAAATTAAATTAGGATAAATTAATTTAATATTAATTCGGATTTTATAATAAATATTTACTAGCGTGACGAGAGTTAGAAATTATTGATAAGAATTATATTGGATATTACTTAATGGGTAAAGTAATTTATGAGATTGAAATTATTAAATTGTCGCGAGTGAATAATACGACTATTATAGAAATTAAGTCCGGACGTGAGTGTGTCGTGTAGGGACTAAATTAATGGAATAAAAAAGTAAATTAATTCTAAGTCACCCGTATGGTCATTTTCGAGTGCGCCAATGTGTTCAGAAGGATCGAGATAGTCAAAAAGTGTACTCGGGGGTTTAGTTTGGGTCTCGGGGCGATTTGAGGCCTAATTGGCAACCCAGGAGGACATTTCGATAATTTCCAATTTTAGGTCTTAATTAATGACAAAAATTGAGATGTTATATTTGATGGAATTGGGAGTCCTCGAGGGTTAGAAACACAGGAGTTACAGAGAGGCTAAGGAAGAGAGAAGAGATAAGGCTTCCAATGAGGATAACCACCAACCCTTCACCATTCTAACCAATTCCACCACCAATGCGTAGATCGGGGAACAAGAACGAGATCATACCCATCATGTTCTACAATTTAGACTTTCATTCTTTAGGCAAGTATCTAACTTGTTGTTCTTTAGTTAATAACAAATCCATCCTAGTATACGAGATAATGATTTTATGTCTCATGAAAATATAATGTTGTTTGGGAGATTATTATTGAAATTTGGAGTAATAACCATGTTAGGATGAATATCTTGTAATATGTAGAATATTAACCATGAAATTTGATGCCTAGTAGATATAGAAATCTAGAAACTAATGGAATTCTTGAGAAAATTATATAAACTAGGGTTAAATGATAAATTCTAGAATTAATCCATTTAATGACGATTCTTAAGGAATTAATGAATGTTTTATGTTAGAAATCATCCATATTGGTTTATATAAAGTTCATGATGTTTGGTTGGAGTTTGGGACATGTTAATGGAGGTTTGATGATTTCAATTGGAAGAAACTCGTAGGCTTGATAAACAGAATTCTGGGCAATAACTATTTGATCGATCGACCGAATCAAGAATGGCAATCGATTGATTGGATCGATCGATCAACCCTTTTCATCGATCGATCGACTTCTCTTAGAAATGGAAACTTCATCCCCTTTTTATTGTTAATCCGATCCCATTGGGTAAGGATCTTTGGACATAATTTAAATATCACAACGGGACTTGGGAAGGACCAGTAGGGTAGAGGCAAGGTCTAGGTAACACGACTTTATATGGAATTTAAGCGTGGGATTTCGAGGGTATGAAATGGAGTGGAAATTGTTTGTACATTAAATTAGGTCTTGTGGCAATTAAGAACGGCGTAGACTAGTAGGGTAGCGAGATTACACCAACTGATTTTATAATTATCAAGAAGAAACACTTCGAGAGTCGAGAAGTACTTAAGTGTAACACCCCATGATTTTTGAGATTGAGAAATTAAATTTTGTGAAAATAAAATTTAATTAAATCAAAAAATTTTAAATTTGGGAATTTAAGTCTAAAAATATAGGACGTTGTAAAGTATTCCGGATGAGGATTTTGAGGGTACCATTGATCCCGGAAGGGTCGAGATAGTCAAAATGACTATCATTGAGTTTTATTTCGGCTCCGGAATATTTTTAAGTCAGTTGACTCGAATTGGAGTAAACGAGTCATTTAAAGTGTGTATTACCATGTAAAATTAGGTTTATTGTTTTAAAGGATTTAAGTCTTACGGATGAAGCCTTCTCATTTGAGAAAAAGAAAGAAAAGATAAATAAGAAGAAAGGAAAGGATAGAGGGAGAAAAGCTTGGAGATTTCCGGCCTAATCACGACATCGAGGACGATCCAACCTCTACAAATCTGAGGCAAGTGTTTAATCTTTCTAAATAAGTCATTTGTGTATTTTATTTCATAATTTTTGGGTTAAAGAAATGGTTTTTGGGTATAAACATCAAAACCTAAATTTTCGTTCAAATCTTGAAATTGAAGATTTTAATTGGGTTTAAGGGATATAAATTGATGAGGTTAAATTTAGGATGTGTTTTGATGTTGGAAATTATGTTGGGATTGAAGATTAAGGGTTGGAAGTTGTATAAATCGAATTTTGGGGAATTTTGGGTTATAGAAAAACAGCCATTTTCGTGGCTTTTTGAACTGGCCGAATCGATTCGCCCCTACCGAATCGATTCGCCAGGTTGAAGAAGCCTCAGGTCTTTAGGAACGAATCGATTCACCCCTAGCGAATCAATTCGGAGGGTTGCAGAATCTCAGGTCCCTTGGACCGAATCGATTCAGATGGCCCGAATCGATTCGCTATTGGGTCGAATCAATTCGAATAGGCCGAATCGATTCGGAAATAGAGAATTTTGAGGAATTTTCTCTTTAGTGAATTCAAACCCTTTTTGGTTGGGTTTATTGATTTTGGAGTCTTGGAGACATATAAGGGGTTTCCCACATATTAGGATTTTGAGGACTCCTTAGGGTAATTTGGGAGAAATGTATTTGTGTATGTATTGGAGTTGCATATGGTGATTGTGGGGAAACCTGATAGAGGTTGGGAATACCAATTAGAGATAAAAAGGTATAAATATGATGTGAGGTTGAGAACTCTTAGAGAGCGAGGGGTCTCATATCATTAGAAATGTTTAAATTAAGGAACAATAGGTAACCCGATAGGGGTAAGGGTTCATGAAATAAATTGAACCATAGGTAAAATTGGGAACGGCTTGGGGATCGTACTATCAACTAGAATAGACGGTAGTATAATTCTAGTTAGGATAGTTTACACATAATTAGGTGGAAATAATCACATGGGATTCCAACACTTGAGACAAAGTGGAATAAGTTGAGGTTTGTAGACTTTTGGGTAGGTGTATACCTTTAGTCAAAATTTGTATTGAGGGATTGATTTGCTCTCGGATATAGATGGTATGTGTAGTGATCGTTTCCTACATAAAAAAATTTGGGTAATAACCTTAATGTAGTATATATAAGTATTTATATACATATGATGTTTGGGAGACTCTTCATCATAGGAGAAATGATTGAATATGTTTCAAGTGAGAGATTTTATTCACATATCGAGGTAAAATTTAAAGGAAACTGTGGTGACGGCTTGTACATCAATGATTATGTATACTTATAGCCGAGTTTGTATATCTCATACTTATGAACGAGAATTAGTTGTATATAAGGATATGTGAATATATGTATATATATCTATATAGATATGAATATATGGATATATTTATGTTATGGACATACATGGTATGAATATTTAAACCTTATATAATGGTTTAATATTTGATCATATGATTGGATTATATGGATGTATATATTATGCATGTGAATGATATATATACTTATTTGGTTAAGCATACCCCGCTCATGCTATCATTGGAAGTTGCGTGCGTAGAGGGTGAGCATCCTGGCTAGAAAAGCAGGGTGTGGATATTCCCCAGGTCATAGTCGTCCCGTGTGTTATTATGTGATTTATATTTTTATATTTTGGGATGAGACGTGGTGGGTATGTTTCGTCTCATTTCCGGTTTGGATCTATGACCGCTTCTCGGGACGTCGTGTGCGTGAGTTTACCACGAGATGGGTGTCGTTTAGTCCCACCATGGTGGCCCCAGTATTTCTACGTGAGCCAGGCACTGGGAAGATGATAGCATTGATGCAGTTATCGACGCTATATATAGCCGGGTATTTATTTGTGCATGGCCTTTGTACATCATATATGGTATGTATACATGGTCATGGGATTGGATGATGGTGTGTATATATATATATGGTTAGAATGAAATGCCTATATATATATATATTTATATATCCTATAGATGAAAGGATGTAGAATCTTTGTAGAGTACATCTTGGATGATTATGGTGTACTAGTTTGATGGGGGGTTGATGTATCGCATTTAAGGAATATTTCGGTTACATCATCCCAAGGATATTATTGGTGATGTTAGTTGTAGTAGTAGTATGATATTGTATACATGGCATAATGTATCTCTAAGATCGACATTGTCCAGGAGTAGTGTAACGGGGTGGTTCCTTGTTTGGATTTCGCTTTGCGAGACACCCCACGCATGAAACGTAGTGCAGTGTTGAGATTGGAGAAAAGTTCTGCCAATTATGGTATGTACGGCAATATGGATCTCTATGATCAACATTGTCAAAGAGTAGTGTAACGGGGTGGTTCCTTGTTTGGATTTCGCTTTGGGAGACACCCCACGCACGAAATGTAGTGCATTGTTGAGAGTAGAGAGAAGTTCTGTCGATATTTATGTGTGGCATAATGGATCTCCAGGATCAACGTTGACAAGGAGTAGTGTAACGGGGTGGTTCCTTGTTTGGATTTCTCTTTGCGAGACACTCCAAGCACGAAACGCAGCGCAACATTGAAACTGGAGGGAAGTTGTGTCAATAATAAGTTTGCCTGCTTATTAATTAGAAATTAAATCATATATTTCAACCCAAATGCATATTGGGTAACTTATTAAATTATAATTGGTTAAATTATAAACCGGAATCCACTAAGCCTAATAAAGCACATAGGATTGAAAATAAATACTTAATTGTGTTTAGAAAAAAGGGTGGATTCTTGGGTTAAGTTAGGAAGGTAGATCTTGTGGGTATAAGCTAGCTCTATGATAAGTTAGGTTGTCCTAATAAAATGGGGGTAATTTAACTAATAAAATTGAGGACGCGAGTAGGTGTGCGCCTTTAGATGAGAGGTGAGTTGGGGCTCCACGAGAGTGCGATCCCATTTTAATTATGAAATATGTGCACCGATATTTATTAGGCACGGTTAACACACTTGCTTAATATTTTTCAGAAACTCGGGCTCTGACCCGTTTACTTTTCTCTCCTGCCTGTATATATATATATATATATATATATATATATATATATATATATATATATATTACAGGTGTCCTACCGCATGGATGCCGGATGACTTTCTATTCAGAGTCTTGGGAGCCGCGACAGGTGCGGACTGTTGCTGGATGTAGAATGTAGTCGCTTCCTCCTTTGAAAAATTCTAGGTAGGATTCATGTTGTATATCGGGTTTGTACCCAAGGGATATTTATATACGTGTTTATATTTATTCCATTCCAGTTGTTGTATTGGTTGTGACCCGACAGCTTATTCGGGTCTACTTTTTGTATTACATTCGGTTGTAATTATTTATATAATTTTATTATAGCATTTCATTTATCATAGTTCTTTCCTGCATCTTTCTTTCCTTTACTCGTAGTGTTATAATATTGTGTCGTGGTATGTTGTATGTTTTCAATTATTTTAACATCTCGCTTATATGATACCGGGTAGTTAGTCCTATATTATATAGTACCGGAAGTTGATGTTGAGACTGGACCATCTGAAACTCCTGATTTAATATAGTATTGGGCTGGCCACCCGTTATTATTTTGAGCGGGGTGTTACAGATGGTATCAGAGCATCAGGTTCTTGAGTCCTTAGGATCTATGCGAGTTTTCTGCATTCTTCCTTTAACGTTCTTGACATAAAGCCCTACAATTAGGACTGTTGTGTTCACTGCGTTGTTTTCTTCTGTGAAGTATATTCACTTGATTGGCGTTCTGATAACGGTTGCTCTTGTTTCGTTTCAGACGTCGCCTAGATTTTGTCGTCTAGGAAAGGATAGGATTAGAAGTACAATACCCATAGCATATTTTGGGTACGCTTTAATCGGGGGTATTTGTTTTCCCCGATTTCCGAAGGAGATATTGAGGAGATTTCTAGCAGTGGTGTGAGGTGATTTATCGGCAGTTGAGTAAGAAAGGAAAATTTACTCGAATGGTGAATCTTGGACTTAGTAAGGTAAGTCCGAGGAGAGGTATCTGGCGTAGTCCTGGGGAGGTTTAGGTTGAGAAACCCGTTAACCTTTGTTAGGAAACCTGATGTTGGTGATTCTTACCGAGGTGAGTTAGGTGTATTTGTCCCAATATCAGGAGTATTGCCTTCTGGGAAGAGGGAGAAAATTTGGAGACTCAGCTTCGTTGTGTAGGATAGAGGGAGTTTTCGGTAGTCACCATAGCGTTTTGTCCTTCAATATGGTTAGGAAGAATTTATGAAGAAGATAAGTCTTTAAGGAGAATTAGGCCTTAGGGAGGAGTGAGCAAGTGTGGTCTTTGTGCGACATCTTTTGGAATAGTAAAACGTCTTATAATGAGCTAGTAAAGAGTGGCTCTATTGATTTTGGGAATGTAAATTGTTAAGGTTATTGGTTCAGAGTTTAGTAGATTTATGCTGAGCGGATAATTTCACTCCTAGTGGTGCTAGTTTTGAGAACTAGGTATTGGTTATAGTGTTGTATTTGTTGAGACCTTGTGTCCTAAACATAAGGTGTTTGTTTGGCGTGTTGGAAGACGCAGAATTTATTTATATTATTTATTGTTAAGTAGGCCTTCGGGCAGTATTTAAAATATGAAAATATTTTATAAAACCTAAACCCTGGTTCAATTAACCTCAATCCCCGACCTAGCTACACAGTAGTGTATTGGGAGGGTTCCTTGTTTGGATTTTGCTTGCAAGACCTCCCCCGCACGAATGTAGCTAGCGTCAGGAATTGGGAGAGTTTAACCATTAGGAATTTTCAAACTTTTATATATTTAATATGTTATTATAGATTATAGTGGTGATAGTATATTATGATTTGAGGCTAATGGAGTCAGAGTATAATTCTTCGAGTGGAAGCTCGAGTACGGGGTGTATAGGTGCCCTGGGTAGTAGTTTTTTTTTAAATTTATATGGTTTGACATGAGAACCAGGAAGGATCGGTATAGTGATCCTGAGGATTGATGTATGGACTAGATGAGATTGAGGTCCTAGGCATATCTTAAATTTCGCGGGTGAAATTTCTTTAATGAGGGAAGATTGTAACACCCCATGATTTTTTAGACTGAGAAATTAAATTTTGGGGAAATAAAATTTAATTAAATTGGAAAATTTTAAATTTGGGAATTTATGTCCAAAAATGTAGGACGTTGTAAAGTATTCCAGATGAGGATTTTGAGGGTACCATTGATCCCAGAAGGGTCGAGATAGTCAAAATGACTGTCATTGAGTTTTATTTCGGCTCCGAAATATTTTTAAGTCAGTTAACTCGAATTGGAGTAAACGAGTCATTTAAAGTGTGTATTACCATTTAAAATTGGGTTTATTGTTTTAAAGGATTTAAGGCTTACGGATGAAGCCTTCTCATTTCAGAAAAAGAAAAAAAAAGAGAAAGAAGAAGAAAGGAAAGGAGAGAGGGAGAAAAGCTTGGAGATTTCCGGCCTAATCGCGACATCGAGGAAGATCCAACCTCTACAAATCTGAGGAAAGTGTTTAATCTTACTAAATAATTCATTTGTGTATTTTATTTCATAATTTCTGGGTTAAAGAAATAGTTTTTGGGTATAAACATCAAAACCTAAATTTTGGTTCAAATCTTGATATTGAAGATTTTAATTGGGTTTAAGGGATATAAATTTATGAGGTTAAATTTAGGATGTGTTTTGATGTTGGAAATTATGTTGGGATTGAAGACTAAGGGTTGGAAGTTGTATAAATCAAATTTTGGGGAATTTTGGGTTATAGAAAAACAACCATTTTCGTGGCTTTCTGAACTGGCCGAATCGATTCGTCCCTACCGAATCGATTCGCCAGGTTGCAGAAGATTCAGGTCTTTAGGACCGAATCGATTCGCCCCTAGCGAATCGATTCGGAGGGTTATAGAATCTCAGGTCCCTTGGAACGAATCGATTCGGATGTGCCGAATCGATTCGCTGTTGGGCCGAATCGATTCGAATAGGCCGAATCGATTCGGAAACAGAGCATTTTGAGGAATTTTCTCTTTAGTGAATTCAGACCCTTTTTGGTTGGGTTTATTGATTTGGGGGTCTTCTCTTAATATGTAAGAGATATGTTCTTGGAGACATATAAGGGATTTCCCACATATTAGGATTTTGAGGACTCCTTAGGGTAATTTGCGAGAAATGTATCCGTGTATGTATTGGAGTTGCATATGGTGATTGTGGGGAAACCTGATAAAGGTTGGGAATACCAATTAGAGATACAAAAGTATAAATATGATGTGAGGTTGAGAACTCTTAGAGAGTGAGGAGTCTCATATCATTAGAAATGTTTAAATTAAGGAACAATAGGTAACCCGATAGGGGTAAGGGTTCATGAAATAAATTGAACCATAGGTAAAATTGGGAACGGCTTGGGGATCGTACTATCAACTGGAATAGACGGTAGTATAATTCTAGTTAGGATAGTTTACACATAATTAGGTGGAAATAATAACATGGGATTCCAACACTTAAGACAAAGTGGAATAAGTTGAGGTTTGTAGACTTTTGGGTGGGTGTATACCTTTAGTCAAAATTTGTATTGAGGGGTTGATTTGCTCTCGGATATAGATGGTATGTGAAGTGATGGTTTCCCACACAAAAAAATTTGGGTGATAACCTTAATGTATTATATATAAGTATATATATACATATGATGTTTGGGAGACTATTCATCATAGGAAAAATGATTGAATATGTTTCAAGTGAGAGATTGTATTCACATATCGAGGTAAAATTTAAAGGAAACTGTGGTAACGGCTTGTACATCGAGGATTATGTATACTTATAGCCGAGTTTATATATCTCATACTTATGAACGAGAATTAGTTGTATATAAGGATATGTGAATATATGTATATATATCTATATAGATATGAATATATGGATATATTTATGTTATGGACATACATGGTATCGATATTTAAACCTTATATGATGGTTTAATATTTGATCATATGATTGGATCATATAGATGTATATATATTATGCATGTAAATGATATATATACTTATTTGGTTAAGCATACCCCTCTCATGCTATCATTGGGAAGTTGTGTGCGTAGAGGGTGAGCATCCTGGCTAGAAAAGCAGGGTGTGGATATTCCCCAGGACATAGTCGTCCCGTGTGTTATTATGTGATTTACATTTTTATATTTTGGGATGAGACGTGGTGGGTATGTTTCGTCTCATTGCCAGTTTGGAGCTATGACCGCTTCCCGGGACGTCGTGTGCATGAGTTTACCACGAGATGGGTGTCGTTTAGTCCCACCATGGTGGCCCCAGTATTGCTAGGTGAGCTGGGCACTGGAAAGATGATAGCGGGTATTTATTTTTGCATGGCCTTTGTACATCATATTTGGTATGTATACATGGTCATGGGATTGGATGATGGTGTGTATATATATATGGTTAGAATGAAATGCCTATATATATATTTATATATCCTATAGATGAAAGGATATAGAATCTTTGTAGAGTACATCTTGGATGATTATGGTGTACTAGTTTGATGGGGGTTGATGTATCGCATTTAAGGAATATTTCGGTTACATCATCCCAAGGATATTATTGGTGATGTTAGTTGTAGTAGTAGTATCATATTGTATACCTGGCATAATGCATCTCTAGGATCGACATTGTCCAGGAGTAGTGTAACAGGGTGGTTCCTTGTTTGGATTTCGCTTTGCGATACACCCCACGCATGAAACGTAGTGCAGTGTTGAGATTGGAGAAAAGTTCTGGCAATTATGGTATGTACGGCATTATGGATCTCTATGATCGACATTGTCAAAGAGCAGTGTAACGGGGTGGTTCCTTGTTTGGATTTCGCTTTGCGAGACACCCCACGCACGAAATGTAGTACATTGTTGAGAGTAGAGAGAAGTTCTGTTGATATTTATGTGTGGCATAATGGATCTCCAGGATCAACGTTTACAAGGAGTAGTGTAATGGGGGGGTTCCTTGTTTGGATTTCGCTTTGCGAGACACCCCACGCACGAAACGCAGCGCAACGTTGAAATTGGAGGGAAGTTGTGTCAATAATAATTTTGCCTGCTTATTAATTAGAAATTAAATCATATATTTCAACCCAAATGCATATTGGGTAACTTATTAAATTATAATTGGTTAAAGTATAAACCGGAATCCACTAAGCCTAATAAGGCACATATGATTGAAAATAAATACTTAATTGTGTTTAGAAAAAGGGGTGGATTCTTGGGTTAAGTTAGGAAGGTAGATCTCGTGGGTATAGGCTAGGCCTATGATAAGTTAGGTTATCCTAATAAAATGGGGGTAATTTAACTATTAAAATTGAGGACGCGAGTAGGTACGCGCCTTTAGATGAGAGGTGAGTTGGGGCTCCACGAGAGTGCGATCCCATTTTAATTATGAAATATGTGCACCGATATTTATTATGCACGGTTAACACACTTGCTAAATATTTTTCACAAACTCGGGCTCTGACCCGTTTACTTTTCTCTCCTGCCTGTATATATATATATATATATATATATATTTACAGGTGTCCTACCGCATGGATGTCGGATGACTTTCTATTCAGAGTCTTGGGAGCCGCGACAGGTGCGGACTATTACGGGATGTAGAATGTAGTCGCTTCCTCCTTTGAAAAATTCTAGGTAGGATTCATGTTGTATATCGGGTTTGTACCCAAGGGATATTTATATACGTGTTTATATTTATTCCATTCCAGTTATTGTATTGGCTGTGACCCGACAGCTTATTCGGGTCTACTTTTTGTATTACATTATGTTGTAGTTATTTATATCATTTTATTATAGCATTTCGTTTATCATAGTTCTTTCCTGCATTATCTTTCCTTTACTCGAAGTGTTATAGTGTTGTGTCGTGGTATGTTGTATGTTTTAAATTGGGTCCTAGCACAACTGACACGCGCGTCCCAGCTTAATTACCAAAACTGTCGTATTTTCAACTCACGATAATTTTAATAAATTCAATAATCATATATTACCATAATCACTCAGTAATATTAAACATTATCATCATAATCAAATACTAACTCTCGTCTGTCTAGTTATTCAAATCCGAATTAATTTCTAATTAATTATCCCAAATTAATTTAATTAATCTCATTATTAAAAGCAATTTCATTTAATTAATATCATACTTAAAAGCCATAAAATACGGGGTATTACAACTTGTCACCTCTTCCACGTGCTAAGAAAAATAACGAAGATGTTCTCGTGAAAAATTATGGTAATAATGACACCGGAGGGCCAGAGGTTGTGGTGAAACCCCCCAGTGCAACCCCATATCCTCAACGGTTGATCCCTCAATCCAATGAGGCTTATTGAGATGATGTCCTTGACGTTCTTAAGTAAGTAAAGATCAATTTACCTTTTCTCGAGACCATAAAGCAAATTCCCACGTATGCTAAGTTCCTTAAGGACTTACTCACGGTGAAACGAAGGCTGAAGGTAAAGAAAAATATATTTCTAACACAGAACGTCACCTCAATCCTGTTGAGTGATCTTCCACTAAAATATAAATATTCCGGCACACCCACCATCTCGTGAATCATGGGGAAGACCCGAATAGAATGAGCATTAATAGATTTATGGAGGAGTGTTAACATTCGTCCCTATTCCGTCTACAAACAATTAGATTTGGGAGCCCTTAAGCCTACGACCTTGACTCTCCAACTCGCGGATCGCTCCGCGAAGATTCCTCGAGGAATTTTGAGGATGTAATCATCCAAATTGACACTTTCTACTTCCCGATGGATTTTATTATTTAGAATGAGTATCCATCCATTCTCTCGAGAAATCATGTTCCCGTCATCCTTGGTCGCCCATTCTGGGAACAGGACCCTCGAGATAAATATCTCTAATAACACTAAGAAGGAGGCCGATGTGACAACCCACCTAATAAGATACCGGGCGATCAGTCCTATATCAAATTTTAACAGGAGCCTCATATGGATCATTCTTACCATCACTGTCGAAAATCCGTTTAATTACTAATAACCTATTAGGCCGGTGTCAAAATTTTTACTTAACTACTCTTTCTAAACGACTATAAATAAAATAACCACATAGTTTATGCGTAAATGAAACTGAAGTAAAAGAAAATAACCGAATACTCGATCAAAATATACAACCAAATCGAATGCTGCTAAAAGAATAACTAAATGCAATTGGATTGTTAGCCCGAATGTTTATACAACACCTCCTATCTAGAATACAAGGGTAGAAGCGTCTACCAAGAACCCGCAAGCATCCACAACTGCTGCAGCAGACGTCTGACTCGCAAGAAGTGTCATCCAGGCGTCCCTGTGTCTGGACACCTATATATATATATATATATAGCAAGAGAGGAAAAGTAGATAAACGGGTCAGAACCCGAGTTTGAAAATATTTAGCAAGTGCATAAATGTCTTTTTTTTTTAGAAAAAGGTTTTATCTCATATTTAAGTTTGGTATCGCACTCCCATGAGATACACCTCACCTCTCTTCTATTAGTGCACACCTAATGCACCATAACAACATACCCTAGTTAAGTTATCCTGCCTAACTAGTCTAATTTACCCGTCTACTAGAAACCTATACATCCCGAGTACTAAGGGCTCTATAAGTTCGTGCGTGGGATGTCTCGCGAAGCGAAATCCAAACAAGGAACCCTCCCGATACACTACTACTTGGCAGGGTTAATGGTAGAGATCCATTAGGCCCGTAGCACAAAACCAATATATAAATACATACTTATATATTTATATACATATCACATTCTTTCTTATATATACCTTACAGTATACATCCGGATAATATCTCCCGGACTGAGGTTTACCAATTCAATTTCATTTTTATAATACACATCCGGATCTATCTCCCGGACCGAGGATTCATATACAAAGTATTTACTAATACTTATCATTTTTATCTCCAAACTTTCCATTTCCTTTCTTATATCCAGGAAATGTAATTAAAAGCCAACTCATTAGCATGAATTGCTTTAACATAACATATAACTTTTAAAAATCCAGTTTTATTAACATAAAAATGCTTTTCCATTTTATAATATCCCATTTCCCTTCTTACATCCAGGAAATGTAATTGAAAGCCATTTTTATTATCATAAAAATGCTTTTACCATATCATATGCTTCCACTTCCCTTCTTCCATCCGGGAAGTGTTTCCGAAGCCAATCCGTTTATCCCATTTCCCTTCTTACATCCAGGAAATCTATTTAAAGACAATTTATTATCATAAATTTCTTTAACATATCTAAGACCGTCCCTCCGGGTTTCCCCACTAGACGTGCCCCTAAATGGCTATCATCTTCCAGGGCCTATCAAACAAGACAACCTGGGAACCTAACAAATCGTCGGGAAGCGGCCATATGCCTGCGGGATAGTCATGACCACACCCAGAATCACCAAACCAGCGCAGAAAATATATAATCGGTCATATGGCCTATAGGACTATATCCACCCTGCATTCATTAGCCAGGGGGCTTCACCATACGCACGCATTATGATACCGATTTAGAGAGGTGTGTATCCATAAATTATTATTTATGAAAATTATTTATCTTTCCATTTTGAAAACATTAATTTTCAAAAGACATTTACACCATATCATATATACTTTAATCACATAGTATATATATATATACACCATATATTCATAAACGAATATATATATATATATATATATAGACATATTTTCCAAATTACATCTAGCGATGACCATTAATCCCAAAGATTCTCTCAAAGTATCATAATCATGCATTCATATACGCATGATACTAAACCCAAAGTATTTCCTCACTTTGATTCTAATAAATACCTTATTCTCATTTAAGGACTTATACATAAACCCGAATGTCTCTTGTCCCAAAACATTAATTAACTCCATACCCCGGATCACACTATAAATTAATCCGAGGTTTTCTTATCCTCCTCAAATCATCATCTAGGAGTCCTAATATTCCATTTAGAAACTCCTATGATAGTCTCCAAAACTATACATTAAGTCTCCCTAAACTTAAAAGGAGAAAACCTCAAAAATTTGCCAGGACCGAATCGATTCGCTAGCCATCGAATCGATTCGGTCTGTCCGAATCGATTCAAAATGGTTCTACTTTCAAACTGTCTCGTACCGAATCGATTTGTCTTGTATGAATCGATTCGGCTGGTCCGAAAATCCCAATTCTGCTTTGGGTTTATGTATACCCCAAAATCCAAAACTCCATCCAATATCCATTTAAATTATAACTCGGATATATTCTTACAAACCCAAAGTTTTCATATCTCCTCAAGTCCTTTAGAGGTCCTAACACTCTATTTGAGAACCCCTAATTTTTATCTCCAAATAATTTTAGACTTAATTTCTGACTAACTATTTCGATCTCGGACAGCTATCTGTAGAAAAATCACTATAATTCCAAAAAAAATAAAAAAAATACGCGGTCGGCGAGGCGTTGAAAAGATCTACAAATTTCATTTTTTGACCAAGAGCCGAATCGATTCTCCCTGGTCGAATAGATTCGGTTAACACGCAGGTCTTACTATTCATCGTCTTCTCCGAGACGGGTTCGGCCATTAAAGCTTCTCCCAAGCTTTTGTCGCCTCACCCAACGTCCTACAACCTCAACCAACTACAAATACACATATATTAAGGGTTCTAAACATCCTAGAACCCTAAACCACCAATTTATTTCGATTAATTTCTAAGTTTCTCCAATTATGAAATTATAGGGGTTTATTCGTTTTAACTCCCGAAAACCCGTTTTATCCACGAAAACCCAACCCAAAATCTTTAGGATTTTTTAATACCAAACTAAGGTATGAGATTTATGCAAAAAGTAAATAAAGCAAGTAAACACTTGCCTCGTGGATAAAATCCGACGACCCCGAGTTGAATCCGGCGGAATTTGGCCCGAAATCTCCATTTCTTCTCCTTGTCTTCATTCCTCTCTCTCTTCTCTCTTTTCTTTCTCTTTTCTTCCTCTCCCCCTCTTTATAAATAAATAAAAAGGTTTTAACCCTTAAAACCCCAAAACGGCTCATTTACTCAATTACGAACCCTTTTAACTTCAAAATTCGCTGAAATTCAGTTTCAATAATCGAACACTGTTTTCCGACTATCTCGGACATTCCGAGACTCATGGTGCAGTCGAAATTCCCATCTGAGGTACTTGACCACAAATCACTATTCTAACCCAAAATAACTTAATGCAGGTTTTCTAATTAAAATCTGACCTTTTTGTCGCTTTACTCAATGACGACATATTTAATCCCCAAAATAATTACAACAACCATCAAAAATCATCAAATCCTCAAAAATCCCAAAAATCACTATTTTGAGAAATTCTCCAAATTGCCAATTTATATCCAATTATGGAATTTAATTGTCTCCAAAAGGACGGGTTGTTACAGCCGACAAAAGTGAACCGCGAGAAACGAATCTTATCGAGGAAGAACAAGAGCATGAGAGGACTCAAAAGCGAGGGTCGTTAGGGGTATATCTTGATGTGCAAAGTGAGAGCGGAAATTCTAATGTTAAGAAAGGAGTAGGAGATGTGTACTTAGTGACCATAATTTAGAGTGAGAGTGATCAAGTTAGCGACAGCGGGGTAGAGATATTTGAGGAGATTAAGAGAGAGTACATGAACGTTAATAATGAAAGAGAGTTAGGAGATATGAGTCTAGAGGACTTTGAGAAAAAATTGGGGCCGATGGATGAGAACCTTAATGTCAAAGTCCAACCTTTATTGGACTCTTTTAGTCACTTAGGAGAGAGCGATGGGAAAGATAAGGTAGATAAATTCCTTCTTTGTGACCATCCACCCATACCACTTGATTCCTCTAATGAGATTGGGGAAAAGACTCAAGTATCATTCGATTTAGAGCCCGACCCATGTACTCATTAAACTAAGAAAAATCGTGATGTCCCCTCCAAGTCGGTACAGGTAGGCAAAGATTTAATTAGGCACCACGGGGATTCCTTCCCAGCAAGTCATCCCGAGACCCAGGGTCTCTCCCTTAACTATAGGACTGGGCCTAACTTGTTCTGACTATTTACTTATGACAGGAAGACGGAGGAGACTAGGAGAGCAACAAATCCCGTACAAGGGGTCGGGTGAGTTTGTGGAGAGATGAGAGGTTGTCGCTGAAAATCTCATTCTTCTTGTGTTGGCTCAATCTTGAGACAAACAATTTTTTATTTATACGCTCCTGCATTTTTTTATGTTCATTAAAATCAATTTTTTAAATCTAAAATCATATTTTCCTATATTGATTTATTATATAAATTATTTTTTGATAAAAAAAATTTTTGTGTAGTATATAATTCTTTGGGTATCATACTATTTCTATTATATTTTGTTTCTAGTGTGAGTTTTTATATTTTTCCGAATTTGAACTTTATTTTATATTGTAAGTCTTTTATCTCATCTGACTTGATATATAAAATAAAATTTATGTCCAGAATATATATATATATATATATATATATATATATATTCCCCAAAAAAATTTTCCATCTCCCTCTCATTTTCTTTCCATGCGATCTATACACGATTTGGGATTGTTTTTAGGTATGAAATCATTTTTTTTCAATTTCGTGTTTGGTACCTTTTTCGGCAACGCTGTTTTCGATGTTCTGCCCGGCGCATTTTTTTTTATCTGGTGAGTTTGTTTCCCGGTGGTGACTGGTTCGAGTGGTTGCCTTGTCTGGAGTTGGTGTTTTCCCGTGATCGTTTTTCGGCGACCTCAGTTTCGGGGTTTGGAGATCGGAGTGGATCTGACCGCTTTTCGGTTCTGATTCTCTCTCTCTCTCTCTCTCTCTCTCTATATATATATATATATATATATATATATATATATATATATATTGATTTTTTTTTTGAAAAAAAAAATCATTTCATATTTTTAACACATACATTTCATAATCATTTTTGTTAATCAGATTCAAATTTTTTTTCTATTTGCTAACATACATTGTGTTGGTGAGAATCAAATCTGTTAACTATTTCTTAAGTTAAGACTTCCAAAATTTTTAAGTGTGTTGTTCCTTGACTTGGATTAATGTACGGTTTAGTTGTTCTCTTTTGGTAAAAAAAAAGTTTGTGTAGTTTATATTTGGTTGTTTTTAGTTCAAGTTGCTGTTGAGATATTTATACTTGGACTAAAAATATTTGGGCTAAATATTTTTTGGACTACAAGTTTTGAGAGACTTTCTTTGGCCTGAAATTTTATTTGAACTAAAATTTGTTTGGACTGATTTAGTGGGCATTTTAGATCTTGGATCTTTTATTGGACTCTATTTTACACCCAACTCAGTTTGTGTGTGTACACTTGTTTATTGGACTTAAGTTTTTTGTGTCACACATCTTTTATTTATATCAGATTTTGATTTAATTTATTTTTGGTATTAAAGATATCTGATTTTTACCGCTAAATAGTTATACCCACTAAGTTGAACTTTTGTGTGTTCACTTTATTTTGTTGGGTGTAATTAGTGCGTGGACTTTAAATCACATTTTTATTCATTTATATTTTATTTTAGTTAAACCCATCCTATTTTATTGGGTTGAGTGCTACACTCGTTATCTCGTACTCGATTTGACTTGGATTGAATCAATTAACTCATACACTTTTTATTGTCTAAGTTGAATACTTTTTATTGTATTCTCTTGTACTTAGGTGGTGTTTTGTCTGTGTATGAGTTTTTTATCCAAACCTAGTTATAGTATTGGCTGAAACAAAAATTTGGAATTTAAATTTTTGTGATTATTTTTTGTGTTACACAAATTTGAAATTTTGACTTAACTAATTTATTTGTATCTATCTTGTGGTAACTTTAATTAAGTCCTAATTTGTATGAGCTAAGTGCTACGCATATTTATCTTTTGCTCATATTACTTGGACTTAATATTTTAACATAACACCTCTTTAAATTGTTTCCTGTTCTATTTGGTGTTAGGTTCATTTTTTCATTTTAGTTGCGCGATACAATTGTTGAAATTTTATTTCCTATTTTTTCTGTGGTCATTTGTGCCAACTAAATTGTTTTAGGATTAATCTTTACTTGAATATTTATTATTAAGGAAAACCTTACTTGTGTCTTGTGAATTAATATTTAGTCATTCTTTTTAGTATCGATTAATTCAATTTAATATTACCTTTCACTTAGTCACTGATTGGTAACTTTTTCTTGTCAATTAAAATAGACTTAACCTGGTTTGTGTTTAGCCTCTTTTTCTAAACAAGATTATTTTGTTGTTTTGATTAAAAACAAATTTTCTTATTAAATCTGTTTTGCACAACTTCACGGGGTCTCGGATTTGAGTTTGTAGTAGTGTATGTGTCTCACGCTTTCATTACTTGGGTTGTTTAGTTAGATTTAGTATTGTGGGGTTGTTTAGTTTGTGCCTGGGTGTACTCGTTTTGTATTGGCCTAACTATTTCATTTACACTAGATTGCTAAATTCTTTAGCTAAACATTGGTATTAGTGTTGCGTGTGTAGTGAGTGAGTGATAGTCACTATTACCTGGGTTTATTGGGTTGACTGATTTTCAGTCAAGTTGGGTTGTTTTAGACTAGGCTCATTGTACAGGTATGTATTTGCTTAGTTTAAGTCATTGTGTACTTGGAGGAATGTAATCTGTAATCGGTAATTGGTAATAGTGGATTTGGGTGTGTGTGTTATCCTGGGACTAGGGACATGGGGTTTACCACCACGGTGGGTTCCTCAAGAACAAAAATTGTGTCACCTTCTGCTTTTCCTCATCTCATTCTTAAAGGGAATTATTTTTATATCTAGTATTACCACCTTTTACTTACTAGTGTGCGTGAGTGGTTTTAATTTATAATTGATTTTTATCAAAGAGTTTAAAATAGTTTTTTAAATAACCTAATACGCATTAGCGAGTACCCTTTAGTCCTTACTAGTAACCTTTAGGTCATTTCAAGTGGTATCAGAGCATCAGGATTCACTTTATAAAAGTTTTTATTCTGCAAAGATCCTGAACTCCTTTTAAAATCTATGGTTTATACTTTTTAAAATCTATTTTCTAATTACGGGAAACTTTTATAGTGATGCTGATTTTTCTTCTAGAAAATCCCTTTATGTATGTTTTAGAGATTCAAAGTCTTATTCACAATTTGGCATTAAAAGATAGAATGCTATTTGCCAAGCGATGGGTGGAACCGAATTTAAAGACATTTCATCTTTGCACCACATCTTTAGAGGCTTGGGACATTTCGCAATCTCCTACCCATTTATCTAGTTTATGCTATGATATCTCTATTTGTGATAGCGATACTAGTTGTGCTAATCCAGTTGCCTTTACCTCGCGTTGTGTATTTATATCCGAGGACATTAATGATTTCTCATCTACTAGTTCTAATAATTATGATTTATGTGTAGATAGTTCTGAATTAGACTATGTGATTTCATCTCGTATCTCACCTGCTCCACAACTTGCATATCTAATTTTGATAATATTTTTTATGATGTTGTTGAATCTGAATATGTAGGTGATTCTACAATTTTAAAAGCGTGCGTGAGTACGAATATAGAAGTTTGTGCAGATAATATTTTCATCAATAATACTTTTGAGTACTGCACTCATTTAGTTCAAATTAATTATAGTTTGATGGCAAAAAATGACGTTTTAAATAATCAAATCAAGTTAATGTCCAAAGAATCTGAATTTCGTATTGATGAACTTGAAAATGATTTTTTTTTTTTTTAAAGAAAATAATTATTATGTTAACAAAGCCTAATCATTCTCTTGAAACTAAAAATAAGGAATTTTTGTTTAAATTTGGTGATACTCAAGTTGAACTTAAGGTTGTTTTAGATAAGTATGATGAATGTCTAAGAGAACTTAAGATTGCATCTAAAAAGGTTAATGGTTTTTGTAATTCTCGTTTAATTGTCGAATCCCATAATAAGTATGTTGATGAATTTGTTCCTTTAAAAGGGATTGATTTTAAAGGTGAAACATTTGATGAAACTAATTTTGTTAGTTGTAGAGAACAATGTCCTAATTCGACTGAAATTAAACTAAGCTATAAACATGATGAATTTGAGCTTTGTGATACCACATTTGTTAAGCCGGTATTTTTATGTAATTTCTGCCATAAATCTGGACATCTAGAAAATATTTGTTTTAAGAAGTTAGGACAAAATAATTTTGATTTAGGAAAATTTAGGCAAACTCAAACTGTTGGGAATTTCAAAATAGCTAAGCCTGCACTGAAATGTGATTTTTTCTCTAAAAATGGACATATAGAAAAATTATGCTATAAGAAACTTGAGCAGGATAAGGCAAATTCAAAATGTTGGGAATTTTAAAACTGCTAAGACTGTCCTTAAATGCGATTTTTGTGTTAAACTGGACATATTGAGAAATTCTGTTTTAAGAAATTAGGGCATAATCAAGTTGTTTTAGGCAAAAATGGGCTTTTTGATAGAAATAAGCATACTGAAAAACCTATTTTTAGGTGTAATTTCGGTTTTACAATGGGTCATTTAGAGGAGTTTTATCATAAAAAGTTGAATTTTGATTCTGAAAAACTGCCCACCAAGTGCTGTAATGCTAAATGTGTTGAGAAAAAGATTTTCAAGTGTAACTTTTGTTCCAAATCTGGACATTTAGAACAATGGTGTTTTAAGCATTTGAATTTAACTAGAAAATCTGAATATGTTAAACATGTGAGCTTTGATGATAATGTTAAATCCAATGATAGGCATGTGTTTAAATGCAGTTTTTGTCTTCAAAAGGGTCACTTGGGATAATTTTTCTATAAGCATTTAAATACACTACAAAATGGTGTTAAGAATATGCCCAAGATCCATTTAAAGTCTAAATTTTTTGACAATTGTTCCCAATCTCATGGTAATTTTACCCCTTTTAAGACCGTTACTCCTAATGTCAAATCTAAGTGGATTAAAAAAGATGACTTAGGTAGTACCAATATTTCAAACTAGTTTGTTGTAGTTTGTTTTAGTTTGTTTTAGTTTTGTTTGTTAGTACATTTTATGTGTATATTATGTTGTACTAACTTTATTTTCACTACACCAAAATGGATAAATTGGCACCCTTCCAGCACTTAGCCTTGTAACGGTCAATGACCGTGATAATAAACACGCGTTTTGTGTCACGATTATTGCCCGTGACAAGCCCGTGACAAAGGATTGTCACGGTTACTGACCATGACAAGTCCGTGAGAATTATATTTGTCACGGACTTGTCACGGTCAGTAACCGTGACAATACTTATAATGTTGTCACGGTCAATGACCGTGACAAATGTCGCAGTAAAAAAATCCCTTTCCCTTCTTTTTTCCCCCGTCGTTTCTTCCCTCCTTTTCTCTCTCTCTCTCTCTCTCTCTCTCTCTTCCATTTATATATATATGTGTGTGTGTGCGTGTGGTGGGTGGGGAGGGGGTGGGGCAGGGTGAGGGGGTTGGGCATGTGTGTGTGTGTGTATGTGTGTGTGTGTGCATGTGTGGTGGGTGGGGGTGGGGAGGGTGTGGGGCAGGGTGGGGGTAAGGTGGGAGGTGGGGTGAGGGTAGGGGTGGGGCAGGGTGGGGGGGTTGTTTATGTGTGTGTGTGGTGTGTGTACGAGTGCGTGTGTGTGGTGGGGAGGTTGTTTCAGTATTTCAGTTTAGTTTTATTTTAGAGATTGTATGGACCTTGAGTCATAGTATTTATTTCAGTTAGGTGTTTTTAGAGAGGATTTTATTCAGACCTTTATTGTTGGTTGTCGTTTTAGTTATGTAAAAAGTAGGGGTTATTACAGCGACTAGGGCTCTCTTAAATTGTATTATGATAGTTAGGTTAAGCTAATAGCTTATATTAAATTACTAATCCCGAAATTAGGTTGGACCCTAAAATAGCCTCAAGTAAAAAGGCACGAAAAAAGCTCCAAATGGCCTAAAACTTGGCCCTATCCACATACTAACCCAACAGACTAAAATTCTACTAAAATAAGCACAAACTGGACATTCTAAATATCTCATGAACCTATTCAAAGGTCAACATATTTTGAAAGTCAATCATCTTATTCGGTTAATTAATGATTTAATTAAATTAATTACTCAGGTAATATGCATAACTTAAGTTTAAATATTTATTATTAATGATCTGATATGCATAACGTAGAAAAGCGATGGACGAACTCAATACCCTAGGATACTAGAGCCTAGAATGATCTGATACATAATGTGACACCATATAAAATCCATAAATAGGATGATTAGTTCTTATATAAAAATCATGGGAATAAAAATAATTAGTAACATTTTCAGTATAACAAGGTAAATAAAAATAATATAAGTAAAGATAATGAGAGATAATAAAATGTTTAATAAATCAAAACATCTTTGATACCATCCCACTATCAATAGAATCAAACTCCAACTTTGGAATATAATATATCTCAATGTCTCTAGGTTCAACTCTTAATAATAAATGCATCTTCTAGAAATCTTTGACTTAAGAAATTTAAATTAATACAACCAACTGATAACAAAATATAAAAAATGTAGGAATGTAAAGGAGCTACATTGATCTACACCTACATCCTACAAATGATAAATAGAACAAGTGCTACAGAAACACCTCCAATGAGTAGGTTAAGTCTACAGTAACGACAACGACCTAAGACCTGTAAAAATGGTTCAATAAAGAAGATTAAACCTAGCAAGTCTACATTTTTTGAGAGTATAACTACATTTGGGACATAATAATAACACATAATCCTCCCATATTTAGTTGATTTTAACTTATTTAAGTTACCCAAACCCAAATAACCTAAATAAGCATGCAATTTTAATCTCAAACCGGAATGAGGCCCATGTGATATAATTTCATCTAATAGTGAAGTATCCTTTACTTTAACAATTTAAGTTCATATATTGGATTAATATGTCTTTGTTTATTGTATTTTCTTACCTTAATGGAATATTACTTACCAACCTTTAACCTCATGCTTTAACATTCTCAAGATATGATTTCACAAATATATCTTTAGTGCAGCAGATTTTAACATTACCGAGTCACTATTCAATATATACATCTTTAATATGTTTTATAATATTATTCCCATGTCACAATCTCATGGTTTTACATCACTAGTATAAAACATAATGTGTGTATGTGCGTGTGTGTGTATATGTGTGTGTGTGGTGGGTGGGGGGTGGGAAGGGGGGTATATGTGTGTATGTGCGCATGTGTGTATATGTGTGTGTAGTATGCGTGTTTGTGTGTAATGTCCCTTGTAAACGAATTGATTGATTGTCCCTCATTGTAAATTAGTAAATTAATATATGATTAATTATGAAAGTATGATTGCCCCGCATTGTAAATTAGTAAATTAATAATTGTATACTTTAATTAATAATTGTATACTATGGTTCGGAGGATCATATTCCAACCTTATCTCTCATTCATAACAATTAATCCGTATTTTATTAGTTTAATTAGGTTTAGTTAACTCCTTTAGTTTTCCCCTTTTTCCTTTCTCACCCCAGCATCATTATTTACACTTTATTTTTTAAGTAATAAATCAATTAATATCTATTAAACATTCCTTGTGGATTCGATACCCAGACTAGCCGCTATACTCCTTAAGAGTGTAGTTAAAGTTTAGCTTTTTTTGTATTGTGGTCGGAAGGCGATAACTACGATTAGTGTATTACACAGATGCTCGATTTTCCACTCGATCAATCGTATCAAAGAAACTAATCAGAAAATGTATATATACAAGAATATGTTGGGGGATCCAAGATCAATTTGGTCAAATAACACATTCAGAAGACTTTATTTAATGGCCTTCTTGGATTGCAGGAACCAGGTTTTATTTACTTTAACTAATATTTTTATATAATTGATATGCATTATCTTTTAAATCTTTTAGATGTTAGAAGTAGTATGGGATAATTATTGGTTTTATTTGGTTTGGCTGTTGGATAATTATGGGTGTGGTTTGTTTATTGTTGGATAGTATGTTAGAAGGAGTACGGGACAAATAATGGTTTGGTTATTAGATAATATGTTGGATAATTATTGGTCATTGTACCACCTAGGCACACGCAGTAGTTAGGTAACCATAGCACGTAGCAATCGACTGCACGGTCGTGGGACTCCTAATTTGAGAATGGGACCCGAATTTGAGAGTAGGAGCACTTAAGTTTGAAAACATGTTGCGAGGGTGGGGACGCCACCAACCCCCCACCCCAAACAGAACCACAGGCAACACGAACACCTCATGTGCATCTAACATAACATGTAGTAACTAGTCGCATAGTTGCGGGACTCCCGATTTGAGAATAGGAACACTTAGGCTTGAAAATGAGCCACGAGGGGGTGAACACCACCAAAAAGCATCACGGAAGGCAAGAACCCCTCGTGCATGTCCAACGTAACACATAGTAACCGATTGCGCAGTCATGAGAATCCCTATTTGAGAGTAGGACCTGGATTTTAGAGTAGGAATACTAAGGCTTGAAAAGGTGTTGCGAGGGGGCGTATGCCACTGACACCCCCCCCCCCCAAAGGGCCCTGCGGGAAACACGACCACCTCGTGCACATTCAATGTAACACATAACAACCAGAAGCGTAGTCGCGGGACTCTCGATTTGAAGATGAAAATCGGATTTGAGAGTAGGAACACATACGCTTGAAAACGTGTCGCAGGGGGGCGAACGTCACCAACCCCTCCAAAAGTCATAGTGGGTGACCTGAACACCTCGTTCACATCCAACGTAACATGTGGAAACTGGATGTGCAATCATGGGACACTAGGTTTAAGAATAGAACTTGTATTTGAGAGTAAGAACACTTAGTCTTGTAAATGTGTCGTGAGTGGGGAGACGCCACCAACCCCCCACCCCAAACGGCACCGCAGGTGGCATAACCACCTCGTGTGCATCCAACGTGATGAGTAATAATCATCTGCGTAGTCTTGACACTCTCGGTTGTATAATAGAAACTGGATTTGAGAGTAGTATCACTTAGGCTTGAAAATGTGCCGCAAGGGGGCGGACGCCTCCCACCCCACCCCAAACGGCACCACGAGCAGCACAACCACCTCGTGCGCATCCAACGTAGCACGTAGCAATTGACCCCGTAGTCGGGGGAATCCCAGTTTCAAAATATAACCTGGATTTGAGAGTAGGAACACTTAGGCTTGAAAACATACCATGAGGGGGTAAACGCCACCAACCCTCCCAAGCGGCACCAAGGGAAGCATGCCCACCTCGTGCGCATCCAACCTAACATGTGGCAACCGTTCTCACAGTCGCTGGACTCTCGATTTGAGAATAGGACCCGGATATGAGAGTCGTAACACTTAGGCTTGAAAATGTGTCGCAAGGGGGAGGACACCACTAACCCTGATATGCATAAGTCTAGTCTCGTCTTAGACTAGATTTGGCCCATCTCAGCAACCACTACTCAGTATCCGCCAGATTCATCTTCCCATGGGCCGAAAGAATAGAGGACCACCTCTAGCGGTCTCGACATCAGATACCTCATCATCATATAGCATTTACTGTCACACAAAAAGACTCACTCTCTATTCCAAACTTCCTCCCATGTCTCGGCCCTTTTATGTGTCGATTTTGTACCGCACCGACGGGATGAAACTATCTTGACATTTTTGAGACGATCTTCAGAACCTCACTGTCGTCAACTTGGAAAACCATTCCTTAATCTCGGCTCGTCCAAGACCAATGGGGATGACCTTAATACCTTATGTGGAACACGCAACTTGTGCATCATCAGACCATGTGGACCATACCATTACAATAGATCTCCATCCCACGTAAGGGAATATTTCATCATCATGATGTTCTTGTGTAAAGGAAAATGACATTACCTTAGTACTAAGCCATACCATTACAATAGATCTCCATCCCACTAGTGTATATCTCATGTCATAAACACCCAGTGCATGCTTGGGGGTACACTGTGCACCCCTAAGACTATATATGCCAACTTTATCTTCTTCATAAATGATCGTATAATTACATACCTAGATAAAACTCTACTCATTTGAAAACCTAGAGAGCTAAAGCTTAAGTGAATGTCAGTCATGGCCTTCAGTGCCTTTCAATAATAAAGCATTCATATCCTCTTGCACATTGGAGTAGCCCCCTATCGAACCACTTATATTTCTATGTTCTCTCTCTTTATCATCTCCTTCTTTTTATACTTACATTTATGTGATTATATCTCCATTGATAACTTAGCTAGAGATTGAGATGCTAATATATTTGAGTGGTGATTGTCCACATCATTATTTTTGGAACCGTCTATTGGAAGAGATTTCTTCTTCCTCCTTAGTTTTTAGCTTAGACTATCACTTTTGCCTATGGTGGTGGTCCAAATCCACCATTATTGGACCTATACCAGCATTGAAAGAGATTAGGTGCGTGTTCTTCAATCTTCTTATTCAGTCATAGCTCATCTAATTTTTATCACTTTTTCTCAATGGAGATATGGCACCTGACTTACCTCCAGGTGTGGCCCAATCTCCAGCTAAGCACCACCTCATTCATAAATGGTTGATGTGGCAGCAACACTACGATCCTTGGTGTCCAGCCAGTAGAATATACAGGATCAACTAATGGTGTTCAACCAAAGAATTTTGGGAAGAGCTCCAGGAAATTCAACAGTGGAGATCATTACTCCGGTCGCTAGAGAGATGATAAAATTGGCGACAGGGTCACCACACCCGAACCCACAGGAGGAAGTTCAACGCCATCAAAGGCGAAGATATATAGCTGATCCTAAGTGTCTCCACTTAGGAAATCAAGTAATGGACTATCCAGATGACCAAGTCTGCAATGAAGAGGAGTATTGGTAGCCATATGAGATTTTCAGTGATACAATCCGCCCAGGCCTAACCTACCAAGGAAATAATGATCAGCCTACCCCTGCTGGCTGACCAAGAACCTCATCTTGTGATAAACTCATTAGGGGATTGACCTTCGACTATCTCAGCCTAAGAGGAGATGAGTAAGATCGGCTCTCCCTTTCTCGTAGCATCGCTACATCCAAAGAAAATGGTAAACTTTGTGATGATTTTCCAAGGCAAAACCGAGATAGGGAAGAACAAAGAGAAGTAAATAGTCGATAGAGGATTATGGTGTGAGATCCGTCATTAGTTATAGTCACGCCGAAAGGAGGTGATGATAATGTTGTTGCTGAAGACAAGCCTTAGAATAACTCCATTCAAAGGTTAGAAGACAATATCGTCTCTCTGCTCAAGAGCTGAGACCTCGGCCGCTGAGGCTATATGCAGGGGTCTCCTTTCGTTACGAGGATCATCAGTTATCCTACTCCTGCAAAGTTTAATCCTCCTACTGTAAGCTCTAAGTATGATGGGAGTTCAAATAAAACCCAGTACATCACATAAAGATGTACCAATCAGCAACCGATATATAATACATTCCTGATGAGATGAGGTGCATGGTGTTTTCTATCACTCTCATGGGTTCTACTCATATGTGTTATACATCCTTGCCCAAAAACTCCATTTAAAAATTCAAGCAATTAGCCGAGAAGTGTATACAATATTTCTACTTCATCATTAAGCTGCAAAGAAGCATCTCACCTCTTGAATGTGAAGCAAGGAAAGAATGAGACTCTATAGGATTACGTTACTCGGTTCAATGAGTAAAAACTAGAGGTGGAAGATTATAATGAGAACATGTTGATGTAAAAAACTAGATTTGATTTAATTATTTTAATCACAGATAAAAATGAATAAAGGAATATGAGACAATAGATTTTTAAAGTGGTTCAGCCTTATAAGAATGGCCTACGTCCACTATTTTTGCATTGCTGACTGTTTACTTGGAATTATCGATAATTCGTTTACCCAGAAATCCAGAGTCCCCTTCTAACGAGGAGGTTACAATGTATTTATAGCCTCGAGGTTGTACCAGTGAAAGGACAATGCGTTGTTATCTAGTAGGCATGTACATCTATATGATAATGAGCATTTAATGCGCAGTCGTCTCTTCGATTTTCTTGTTCTGCACGCTAAGTTGCTCGGGCTGCCTGAGTTGCTCGGACCATTTGAGTTGATCGGGATACTGAAGTTCCTTGGGGAACATGGGTTTCTCGGGATGCTGAAGTTCCTTGGGGAACATGGGTTGCTCGGGATGCTGAAGTTGGTCGAGGAGCTTAAGTTGTTCGGAGACAGTGTGTTGTTCATTGAAAGTGTTTGTAAGTGCCATGTAGGTTGACACGTGTCTCCAAATAATTGATCCACGTCAGCAGACTAAATTTGGTATCAACAGAAGCCCCCAATGTTTCACATTTGAAGTTGAAGGAGAGTGTGGAACATTTTGCTGCTTAGATTTTCGATTTTTATAGATTATAGGCAAACTTTCGTTGTATATAACTCCTTTTTGAGTGCATAGTATCAGGCTTTTAAAGTATTTTGAATTTTCATAGCCCTTTCGATATTCGTGCCCTTTTTTTCTTTGAGTCGCCGAAAACGCAAACGTTTTACCTTGTAATCATTGCCTTTCTCTATTCCCGAGGTAAAGTATTTAAACGCGGCTGAAATCTTATTTTCTTTCACTTTTCAAATTTGCATCTTTGAACTCTTCATCTTTTCTCTGTCTTGTGCCTTTGTTCTTTCCATCGTTCGTTGACAACTGATCTCTATTTTCTCTATAAGATTTTCTTCCTTCCTCTTTACTTTATTCGCCATGGTTTATCCTGTTGAATCTTTAGACAAATTTTGATATGAGTTTTCAATCCCTTCGTGGGTTATTTGGGGAAGAGCTTTCTGAACCTTCTGATTATTTTTCTTTGGCTGAGGGACGTTGGTTCCCCAGTCTTTTTGTGGCCGAATATGGCTTTTCTTTCTCGCTAAATCCCCTGTGTTTGGAGTTTTGCCAATACTTTGATGTTGTACCTGCAAGAATAGCTCCAAACACATGGAGGATAGTTAATGGCGTACATATAATGAACCAACTTCATGGAACTCGATTGGGAATTCCAGAGATCATGTATTGATATAGATGGGTTATCAGCGATAGTACTTTCTATTTAAAAACTAGGTTTTTGAATAGGGCGTTAGTTGTCAATCTTCCTGATGCCAATAGGGATTACTTTGAACATGGAGTGGTAATGAAAAATTGGCAACACCCTCCATTAAATGGAGACGATGTATACCAAGGTCCCAGATGTCCACCTCTTGGCAATGGGATAGGTTGTTTTTATTTTTTGAAATTTTGTTTTCTTTATGTTTGATAAAATGCATCACTGGCATTTGTTTTTATTTGTTACAGTTGATAGTAAAAGAAAATCTCCCAAAGAAGCTGACGTTAATTTAAAGCACTTAAAACTTATCTAGGATTTGCATCAATCAGTTGTCGAGGAACATATCATATCTTCCTCTTACTTGATGTAATATAAGAGCTATAATTCAGCTTTCACTGCTCGTCCTCGTCCAGTGGTGGTTAATCTTGACCAAGTACCAGCCTCTGAGACTAGCGTAGAGGGTTCTTCCTCTGAGTCGAGTATTCCCATCGATGATCTAATGAAGAAAAGAAGAGCTCCTGCATTCTTTGATAAATCTGATTCTACTAATGTGGAGGCAAAGAAAAGTAAAAAATATGTCCCAGAAGAAGGGATGAGAACCATTGATACACTTCCTCCTGTTGCTGCCAAGAAGACTGGCGAGAAGCCCCCTGTGGCTCCGAGCAAGACTGTTGCCATCTCTCCTCCGAGTGAGGTTATTGTCATATCACCAACAAAGACAACGTCTTTAGTTGAGAAT